>OY992508.1:30559434-31295262 GCA_963921215.1 Scoparia ambigualis
TGATCAAGCATCGATTTTGTTAAATAATAGATATGATAACAAATGTATTCTTATAACGCATCATTTAAATATTATGTTAGATCTACAGCCAATTTCAAAGGGTACTTGTCAAAACTTAAGACAGCTAGTGTCACAGGCACGTCAACAAATAGGAGCACTTCAAGGCTTAGGGCAAAAGGTCGAACATTGGGATATGGTGATTGTGACAATTTTTATTAGGAAACTTGATACTTATTCTTGCAGAGCATACTACACTGACAGAGAACAATCAAAATTGCCCTCTGTCAACGAATTCTTTGAATTTTTAGAAAGGAGGGCCTTAAGTTTTGAAGAGAGCCAGCAAGCTGAAGGTAAGTCTTCACATACATTTTCTAAAAGTCAAAATCGTGTAACCAACCATGTTAGTGAGTCTTATGTAATTTGCAAGTTTTGTCAATCAAGCGATCACAAGTTATATTCGTGCAAAAGGTTTCAGTTGTTGAGTATTCATGAAAAGCTAGATTTCGTTGACAATAATAAATTATGCAAGGTTTGCCTTAACCTTCACAACAATAAATGCAAGTTTTTCTTTAAATGTGGGATATGCAAAAGCAAATCTCATAACACAGTACTGCATTCAGAACAAATACAACAAATAAGTTGTCTAAATAGCACTGCTTCTTCTGACATGGTACTCTTGCCTACTATAAAGGTAAAAATTTATGACAAAAATGGTTCCTTTGTTGTTGCAAAGGGGTTGTTAGACACTGGAAGCCAAACTTCTTTTATTACCTCGGATTTAATGTGCAAGCTAGGTTTACCCACTTTCAAGCACGAGGTCAAAATATCAGCCTTGGGTCAAAAGGAAAACTTGTTATCGAGGGCTGCAAATGTAATGCTAAATTCATTGCACGATAATTATAATTGCAATGCATTATTCTCAGTGGTAGACAACATTACATCACTTCTACCACAGTCTAAGTTTAATTTAAATAATATTGATCTTCCAAATAATATCAATTTAGCCGACAATGAATTTTATATTCCAAGCCAAATTTCATTCTTGCTTTCTTCTGAAGTATTTTTCAGAATAGTATTACCAGACAAAATTGATTTATCTGGAGGAAGTTTTTGCTTGTTGTCAACGAGGTTCGGCTACATATTATCTGGCAATATAAAAAGAGAAAATATTAGTCTCTCTAGCACTAAGCACAATAGTGTTGTTTTGCATGCCGCCTCTAATCAAGATGATGTAGATCTCCTCCTACAAAAATTTTGGGAAGAACAACATATTCCTGAAATAAAAAGGGAGGATATATCAAATCCGCATATATGCGAGACCGAATTTCAAAACTCGGTACAGTTAATCGATAATCGATTTCAAGTTCGGCTACCGCTTAAAGTATGTATGGCGGAGTTAAAGTTCTGCAAATCATTTGATTTGACATTGCAGCGATTAAATGGCCTTACTAAAAGGTTTGATAGGGACCCCAAGCTGAAAGAGGCTTACTCTGAATTTATTGAGGAGTATCTAGAATTAGGACACGCAAAAATCATTGATTTAACATCATCTGAAATACATATCGATCAACATTATTTTATGCCTCATCATCCAGTCATAAGGGAGCATAGCCTTAGCGCAAAAGTAAAATCATATTTTAGCCTCAATGATGTTTTGCAAAATGGACCACCAGTACAGCAGAGTCTATTTGAAATATTAGTGTTGTTTCGATCATATGAGTTTATAGCTCTATGCGACGTCCGTCAAATGTATCGACAAATCAATATTGATCCCTCCCAAGTTCATTTACAAAACATCTTGTGGAGAAGAAGTATTAATGATAAATTGTTGTGTTTACAGCTTCAACCCATTACTTATGGACTCAAAAGTTCAAGTTTTCTTGCAACGCGATGCCTGGTTGAGTTAGCCATGAGGTTTGAGGATCAATATCCACTAGCAGCTAAGGTATTATTGAATAACACATATGTAGACGACTGCATTTTTGGTGGCCAAAGCATCGCGGAGTTAAATAAGGTATGTGATCAATTAATTCAATTAATGAAACTTGGAAGTTTTGAACTTCATAAGTGGAGTTCAAACAATCACCATATTTTGTCCAATATTCCTAAGGAAAAGCAAGTATTCAAGGATCATGAATTGATGATAATGATACTGTATTGAATGCCTTGGGCTTATGTTTGGATTTGAAAAAAGATCAATTTAGAATATGTAAGCCAGGGGGTAACGTTCCCAAGGAGTGGACAAAGCGAACCGTTCTCAGTTTCATTGGGACATTTTTTGACCCTTTGGGATTGGCTGGTCCTATAGTTACAAGAGCCAAAGAATTTATGCAAGAATTGTGGAAAGAAAAGTTAGATTGGGATTCCCCGCTCAGTGACAAATTGTTATTTTCGTGGAATGACTTTTTCTGCGATTTAATTAATATGGATCCGATAATTGTAAACCGAAGTATAAAACTTTGTAATGCAGATTTTGTGGACCTAATAGGCTATTGTGATGCATCAAATATTGCGTATGGATGTTGTGTGTATGTAAGAGCCATACATGGAAAGGAAGTGCACGTATCTTTAATTTGTAGCAAATCAAGAATTGCACCATGTCACAATAAATTAACAATACCAAGGTTAGAACTAAATTCTGCAGTGCTTCTTGCTAAATTGTTTAACAAAGTTATGTTAATATTTCAAAATAAAAATATTAGATATAAGTTTTTATTTTCTGATTCTATGATTGTGCTTTGGTGGTTAAAATCTTCAAAAAATCCACTATATGTGCAAAACAGGGTTAATACCATTAATGATTTGTCTCAAGGTTGCAATTGGTTTCATATTAATGGATCAAACAATCCCTCTGATTGCTTGTCGAGAGGATTAAATCCCACTCAATTGTCTTCTCATGATATTTGGTGGCATGGGCCACAGGAGCTACATGATGTGGAATTTATGCCACAACAGGTTATTCCAAACAAAGTTATAATGGACCCAGAGCCAAATGATATTACTGTTGTAAATTGTACGACCGAGCAGGAATTGTTGCCAATTTCAAGTTTATCTTCTCTTATAAGATTGCAGCGTGTTTATGCATATGTATTAAGATTTATTAATAGCTGTAAGGTCACGAAAGATAAACGCAACTTGGGAAACTTAACAGTTACTGAAATAAGACACTCTATGTCATGTTTGATTAAATATGTTCAGTCCCTGCACTTTGCTGATGAATTAAAATGTATCAAGGCAGGAAGGACAATCAAGACTAATATTAAGGCTCTCAATCCGTTTATAGATAAATTGGGAATAATGAGAGTAGCTGGACGTCTGGAAAATGCCAATGTTCCATACAGCCAAAAGTATCCTATTATAATTACCTAATAAATGCCATTTTACTACTCTCATCATCCGAAATGAACATCTATCCTTGCTTCATTCTGGATTAAAATTAACCTTATCTAGTTTAATTCAAAAATATTACATTGTGTCTGCAGTTAGGGCTATAAAAAAAATTGTGCACAACTGCATCACATGTTTCAAGTTTAGATCAGAAAGAGCAAGCCAGTTAATGGGATCATTGCCAGATACTCGGGTAACCCAAGACAGAGTATTCAATAATATTGGTATCGATTATTGTGGCCCATTTCAGATTAAACAATCTTCTTTACGTAGATCTGTAATAACTAAAGGGTATGTACTTGTAATCGTCTGTTTTGTAAGCAAGTGCATTCATTTGGAATTGGTGTCGGATTTAACGACAGACTGTTTTCTTGCAGCCTTCAAAAGGTTCTGCTCTAGGCGAGGAATACCATCTACTGTTGTTTGTGATAATGCCTCTACTTTTAAGGGTGCCAATAATCAATTGCATCAATTATATAAATTAACAAGGTCTGAGAGCCACAAAAACGCTGTATTAAATTATTGCACAACAAAGAATGTAGAATTCAAGTTCATTCCTGCTTACAGTCCCACGCTTGGAGGATTACATGAGGCATCTGTTAAGTTATTTAAACACCATTTAAAGCGAGTGGTGGGAAACCTCTGTTTCACCTATGAACAATTTCAAACCATAATGGTTCAAATTGAAGGAATTATTAATTCTAGGCCTTTAACGCCGCTAACAAATGATGTCAACGACTTTACATTTTTAAGCCCAGCTCATTTTTTGTGTGGATCCTCTTTAAATTCGATTCCAGAACCAGACTTGACTTCCACAAACACTAACGTTTTAAAATTTTGGAAAAAATGCACAAAGATTAATCAAGACTTTTGGAAAGTTTGGCATAGGAGTTATCTGTCGCAACTTTTAAGCCGTCCTAAATGGCAGACAGCAAGTAACAATGTTAGGATTGGAAGTTTGGCCTTATTGATCGGCGAGAAATGTTCTCCATTGACATGGCCACTAGCCAGAATAGTGAAATTGTTCCCTGGTTCTGACGGCAGAGTTAGGGTTG
Source organism: Scoparia ambigualis (assembly GCA_963921215.1). NCBI lineage: Eukaryota > Metazoa > Arthropoda > Insecta > Lepidoptera > Crambidae > Scoparia > Scoparia ambigualis. Next base: position 30,563,877 of record OY992508.1, read on the forward strand.
TAGAAGTCAGGTCAGGCCTTGGATACCACCAAGGCAGAGCAATAAATAAGTTGGCAATATTGCCAATTTATGATGAAAATTAATAGATTTTTAATTATAATTTCTTATTGTAAGTTTATCGTTTTAAGTTTTTGTGCGCCTCGCCAATTTATGTTTAAATTAAAAAGAAACATAGCAATATAAGAAAGGGTTTGTCTATGATAATTCTCTTCGTCATATTTGCTGTCATGTGTAAAAGCCGAATAAAGAAAATTAATCCAATTTAATAGTTTTTATGTTCTATCCCGAACACTTACTTAATTTAAGTTTAAAATGTTTGTAATAATTTAATAAAAAATATTAAAATAACCCTGAGTTGCTTAAGAGGAAACACTACGTCGGCGTGGCATGCAAAATTCGACTTGCTCCTCGTCGTGCCACCAACTCGTTCCACCAGTGACACGAAAAGGAATTGTCGATCCTCGTCGTACCGCTGAATGTGAATACATATAGTGAAGGTTGCTCTACATCAATTTTCAAAATCTCTGGAGCTAAAACAAAAAAAATTTAAAAACGAATCGTAGGCCTATGTAGTGCCTTACCTCTATTGCCGCGAGAGATAATTACGGATGGTTGGAAATTTAAACAAAATGAATGTCCGGACCTACCAAATATAAAGAAATTTATGAACTATATGCAAAATTATTGGATGGAAAAAGGAAAATTTAATGACAAATTGTGCGTATACTCGGAACGCCACCAGAGGCCTGAAACAGTAAAATCAACAGAACTATTAATAAAAATAACGTGTCATTAATTCTCATTCTCATACAAAAACAGAAAAACGACGTTTCGTAGTCCTCTGTTTCTGCCTTCAGAACTGAACCAATTTTTATTACTTTTTCAGCATCAGTTAAAGAAAGAGATTTTTTTTATGTCTGTACTTAAATGTTTGATTTTTTTTTAAACCAGCTACTTAATGTTTCTGTAGACGCCTTAAAACGGAGTGATTTCGCTAAATTTTGAAGACTCCTGGTTATTAAATAAATGACTTACTTAATGCAAAAAAATCAAAAATACAGACATAGAAAATCTTGAAGGAGGAAACAGGGGACTACGAAACGTCGTTTTTCTGTGTTTTGTATGAGAATTTTGTATGCCACGCCGACGCCGACGTAGTGTTTCCTCATAAGCCCAAACTCTACTGATTAAAACACCAGTCTCAGATCCAGAAGTCTTGCATTCGATTCCCACCGGGGTCACGTATTAATGCAATTGGATTGGATGTTGGTAGGTTTTGTCCTAAGCCAGCCGGGTTCCATTTTGAAAGTATGTATTTAGAGGTTATCTTCGAAAATGCTCATCCGATTTAAAAAATTCTTTCATCAATATTTAGAATGGACTTTTAGGGACATTTGCTGTATATTATACCGTTAACCCTTTCACGGGCACTACAGTCAAATTTTTTAATTGCTTTTTAATCGTATTCCAAGAGCATAACGTTTAATATTTAGTGGTAATATCGCTGTCATTGCCTTCGAAAGGGTAAAATGCGAAATAATTACGGGATACAAGTGTTCATGCTGACGAAGTCGTGGGTAGTCCAACATGTAATGAATGAATGAATGAGAAAGTAAATAAATTTCTCCTACACCCAAACTCCCCCCCCCCCCTCACAATTCCAATTCTTTCCTTAACCCTATTCCTTTCTTAAAGGTCGGCAACGCATCTGCGATTCCGTTGGTTTTGCGGGTGTCCATGGGCGGCAGTGATTGCTCTCCATCAGGTGACCCGCCTGCTCGTTTGCCTCCTTCAAAAAAAACTTACAAATTTACTTTTATTTTTTATTTTATTAGTATTTATATGTCAAGTCATACTAAAATTCTCAGTTCTGGCTAAAATATAGATTTATGACAGACATGTTAGCGCACCGACCGCGACTTCGTTCGCATGATCCCACGATGGTTCTCCAACCAACCAAACTTACACAACAACTTACCAAAGTTTAATATTAAAGTAACGCAGACGGCACAAACAAAGAGACTGTAGTTTTTGTATATACATGTAAATACGTAGATATTTATGCTTTTGCATGCTTCCTTTAATGCAGGTATTGTTCATTGTAATGTAAGCGAGAACCACGCGCACTGTGAATTATTTTGTCTTATTTTGGAGCCTATATTTTAAGGTGGGAAACTGAAGGTGCTTATTAGGAATTGTTGGTGCCTCATTACGAATAAGGGATGGAGGATAATTTTGATTTAATGGTGCAGAAGATGTTATGAGCTACCTCCGCTATATAGGCATGATGAATTGGACCAAACTTGGGTGGGTAAAGTGATGTGTGTCTATCGACAAATAATATGTAGTCCATAATATAAACTACGGTTTAAAAATTGCAGTTATAAGCGTATCGGACTGGTGTTTATTTTGAAGAAAAGTGAGTGTGTTTATAAATGAAGGTTAACAGTTTAAAACAACAATGATCAATAAAACATTAACTAAAACTTAACAAATAAAACTTTTCTACGCTTAAACCAATTATCTAGCTAAAGTTTATTTATATTCTTTTGAAAATTGTTTAAGTAGTTAACTAGATAACTAATAAACATACTTATTATACATAGAAAACACCCAGACCCGAAATAAAAAAAACATTGTTTTTCTTAATTGGTCCGACCAGGAATTGAAGCCGGGACCTCAGAAATGGTGCGACGCCAGAACCGGCCGTCGTGCTAATCACTCGACCACCATAGTTTTAGTTTTAGTGCCACAAGTCTTAGTGCCACACTTTAATAATAATCTAAAATTGTATTGTGTACTCTGTAGTTAGAAAAAAATACTTAATAATATAAAAAATACTTTCTTTGACATCAGTAAGTACCATTTTCTGTTTCTGATTTTTTTCTTAATGTCGTTTTATCGATAACTAAACCATCGACACGCTCCCGTCGCTCTCCGAGAATTTTCTCCAAGTTTGAAGATTCCCGCTACCCGCCAAGTAGGTAAAGCGCACTGAAGTGTTTCTTTATGATGGAACTTGTGGGAATTTTTGAAATATCGATCCAAGTTTTATGTAGTAACTTTGAAGCCTTAACATTTCGAATTTATTATTAGGATATATTAAGCCTGGTAATGGCATTTGCATAAGATCATATTTTAGGTGAGAAGCAGACATAAAAAAAATCAGAGCTTCTGGCAAACATTTTGGTAGTAATGAGGTGTACCTCATTACTACCAAATTGTTTTGAATTTCTATTTAGACCTGTAGGTCTAAATAGAAATTCAAAATTATTTAATCAGCTACACTCATTCGCAGCGAGCGAAAAAAACATAGAGCCCTAAAGCCCTTAGTACAAAATCCATCGCGAGCTCACCAAGCAACCTAGATTTAAAATACACACTTGCAAAACGAAGATGCTTTTAAGTTTAGAACTCACGCTGAAATCAACCATGCCTACATTTAAACGAGTTTTCTCTTTGTGCACTCGGAAAACAAACATTATGCGACGCGTACGGATATTGTCAGAATTTAGATTGAATTAGAACTATACGCCCGAGATACCTTTGTTTAGTCGGGAAGCTAAAGCTGTTCCGCTCGACCTATATATTTTTTCGCTCGCTGTACATTTGTCCATATTTAAATGTATTAAACAGCTGTATTTTTATTACAATTTCATAGTTGCGGGAATACATACCTATTACTAAACGCTTTGTAGTAGTAAATAGTACCGTAGTTGTTAATTTTCGTCTCGTATAACTCCTGTTACTTACGTGCGGCAGTGGCACGCGATACAGCGTGTACCAATAATGGGGCGGAGTGCGCTCTCAAAGGATTTGTGTTGGACATTCACCGGCAAATGTTTGTCGCCCTCTTTGCCTCCATTCAGAGCCTCTGGTCATACATCTCTTATTTTTGCCCAGCCTACGTTCCAATGTGTGTTATGTGGTAGTTTGTTTACTATTGTGAAATAAGTGTAGTACTTAACAGGTTTTGGTAGTTTCTTTTAGGTTACTGAAATAGAGTAAAATAAATAACGAGTAATAATACATACATATAATCACGACTAATAAGTGTATACCCAATGGACTAGGCCTGCAAAAGCAGTCCTCTCCCATAGTCCACCTTTACCAAATAGCGACTGCACATACATACTCAGAGTGAGAGGTGGTCAGCTCATCGTCGCTTTATGGTGTTGGATGTAGGTATGTGCAGTCTTTAGTCCGTTAGTCGCCTTTCAGGGGATGAGAGGGGGTGGTAGTACTCTTTCACTGCTACGCGACACGGTTGTAAATAAATACTTTAGTGGTGGACTTATGTACACAACTTTAGCAAATTATGCTCATCATCTTCTGTTACATCTGAGTATGTAATAAATATAAATAAAAATAATCTTAATTTCTTTTAATAATAGGAGGAGGCAAACGAGCAGGCGGGTCACCTGATGGAGAGTAATCACCGCCGCCCATGGACACCCGCAAAACCTGAGGAGTCGCAGGCGCGTTGCCGGCCTTTGTTTTAGGAAGGAATAGGAATTGTGAGGAGGGGGGGGGGAGGGTTTCCGGAACCCTCACTGGCCGGACGAAACACAACAGCACCAAGTGCTATTATTTCACGCCGGATATCCGTGAGAGGGTGGTATTACGCCGGGCGAGCCGGCCCAATGCGTGCTACAACGCAGCGTGGCTCTACCATTCTGTTAGTGTCCCTCATTTAGCACCACCCAGGGGTCACGTGTAGGGTCTCAAGGGTAAACCTACGGACGCGACTAATTTTAACCCCCAAAATTCTTCAAATAAACTTCATTGCGTAATTATGATATTAATTGTATAGTTATTGACTTATACAATTTATTTATTTATTAAATCGAATTATGTAGTTTTTTTTTAAATTTTTGGTATTGCACCGCATACAAGTCTTTCTGTCTATTGTTGATAAGGACTTTATCGATCTCTTCTTTCTGTCATCCATCAGTTCATTTTATTTATTTATTTGTAAAAGGTACAAGACAGATTACTGTCATTACAAGAGCTTACAAACATATTCCACACAAAACTAGACAATAAGCCAAAATTAGAAACATTTCGACATTTTATTTTATTATTATTAACTTAAAATATGTGTACTGTACTTTAAATTACTACTATCCTAAAATACAAAATCTATGTAATAAGTGGGATCGAAGGCGCTTCATCACAAAACATTATGTTCGTGATCACCCTCTTGAACCGCGAAAAACTGCTGTTAAAGACATCTATATCCTTATACAACACGATGTAATTCATTATAAGTCCGGCACATTCTGACAATAGGATTAACATATGTAGGACATAGTAACCCTGATAAGAATGGTTTTGAGTCATCGGTTCCTGTGACATTCTCGACAACCTTTGTCAACTGTTCAATAAATGCCAACGACTTCAGCAGCATTCTCTCGTTGATCTTTGGCTGGCTCATGAATGGCAGGTTCGATCAATCATTGTGCCATATTATAAATAGCTTTGACATTAATGTATCATTAACTAAGCAAACAAGTAGGCTATGGATATACAGGGTGGCCCAAATGGTGACACAAACAAAATTTTGTTTGGATTAAATATTAAATTAAAATCGTAGCTTAAAAACTACAAAAAAATGGCGGAACATACATGTGGTATTTCCGGGTACAACTAAATGTCAGAAAATAAAAAAAAAATTGTGTCACCGGATTTTGATTCTAACACCCTTTACAATAAGGCCCAAAAAGTGCAGTTGTTATTTCGTGAAACGTGGACTGTAGCAGACTGTGTGGCTTCCTTTTGCGGTCTTTATTGCCTAGTCTCCTTAGATTAAAACAAAAAGGGCTAGTCTCTGAATAACTGTTGAGGGATAATTGTACTTTATTCTCATTTCTCTCTCTCTCTCTCTCTCTCTTTACTCATTTTACTTTAATTTTACTGTAATATAGAATTAATGGTGAATCCAGAGTGTATGTATAGCTGAATGCTAGCTTGCCGTATCACCAAGCCTTACCCGAAGTATATTATATACTTTATGTGATTAAATATTAAATTAAAATCGTAGCTTAAAAACTACAAAAAAATGGCGGAACATACATGTGGTATTTCCGGGTACAACTAAATGTCAGAAATTAAAAAAAAAATTGTGTCACCGGATTTTGATTCTAACACCCTTTACAATAAGGCCCAAAAAGTGCAGTTGTTATTTCGTGAAACGTGGACTGTGGCAGACTGTGTGGCTTCCTTTTGCGGTCTTTATTGCCTAGTCTCCTTAGATTAAAACAAAAAGGGCTAGTCTCTGAATAACTGTTGAGGGATAATTGTACTTTATTCTCATTTCTCTCTCTCTCTCTCTCTCTCTTTACTCATTTTACTTTAATTTTACTGTAATATAGAATTAATGGTGAATCCAGAGTGTATGTATAGCTGAATGCTAGCTTGCCGTATCACCAAGCCTTACCCGAAGTATATTATATACTTTATGTGACGGTTTCAAAACCTCCGCCGTAAGATTTATGTTTCTGATCTAATATGCTTGCGTCCCATTATTATGAATTATGTGTAAGTACCTGGTTTGATAAAATATAACGCTGACACTGCACAATATTCATTGTATTTTTTGGTAAATTCACTACGTGTTTCTTAAAAGCGCCTTGAAATCCTGTAGTTTTCTGCCCTTATGCTTTGCATTATCATAATCGGCCTATAAGCGTCCCACTGTCAAGTTACAGCCCTAAACCGTGAAGAATGGAAGGAGGGTAGGGAGTTCTTTGCCCAGCAGTGGGAAAAAGCGTCCCACTGCTGGGCACACGCCTTTCCACATGGACAACAAAACCTGATGTGATTAGGCCAGTTGTTATTTAATGAAACGTGGACTATGACGGAGGACTGATTTTGTGGTCCTCATTACCTTATCTCTGACTAACCCTTAGTGGGGTAACTAATAGACTAACTAACTAATAGTCGTGAGTTTATGGTGACATCACAGCAGCATATCATCGTTGTGACTTTAAGACCTCGCATGTGTAAAATTCATCTGTGCGAGATAATCAATAAAAACCGTCTACTGAAAAAAATATAAGGAAACTAAATACAACAAAAAATACAAGTGATAACTAGGGGGTGTTCTGCTTTTTACTGTGGCATTGTCATTTTAAATAAAAAAGATGATTGTAGAAAAAAAAGTAAAAAAAAACAACTCAACGTGACAATTATGAGGTTTTGGTTGCGCGTTTTGTATCACATTAGAGGTTTTGATGTTAAATTTCAATTAGAATTGTATAAAACAAGTTAAGTATTTATTTTTAATATTTATCATTGCAATGAGTTTAAAATGGTAACACTATAAATATCTAGCGCTTATACACTTAAGATATTTTATCATATTTATATTCCTAAATATTACAGTTGTTTTTTTATACAATTAAAAACTCTCATGTGTAGATTTAGCACATACTCGTAAGATATTTTAAATGCCAACTTAGAATGAGTGAGCACTTAGGAGATATTGAATAAGGTAAATAAATAATAATTGAAAAGACTTATTCACATGAGAGTTTTTGCTTGCGACGGAGCGCCAAAATTGGAAATAAACCGGTATAAAAAATTGATTTCGACAAAAGCGACACATAGGAAGTCTTAAAGTCGCAACGACGATATGCAGTATAATCTTCGTGCTAACATGCCCAGGAAGCTATTGGAGCTTCAGTCGGATTCTAGACAGAACCCCACCACCTGAAATTCTCTTTCTTCAGTCGTTTCAACCGCCTCTGTGGTCTAGTGGCTAAGCCACCGGTTTCAGACCCAGAGGTCCCGGGTTCGATTCCCAGCGGGGGGTACATCTTTGTGTGCTCGGTTTGGTTGGTGGTAGGGCTGTTAAGTCCGCCTGGCTAGCTACCACCATCTTATCTAAGTCTGTCGCCATAACAACGATGTTTATAACATTGTTGTGTTCCGGTAGATAGAGATAAGATATAGCCAGTTCCTCAGTGGTTGAGGATTCCGGGTAAAGCGCGCTTTCACCTTCGGCCTTAACGTCACTTACCATCAGGTGAGATGAAGGCCAAGCGCTTACCTGTTGCCGAATAAAAAGAAAGACGTTCAGGAGATTTGCCATTACCACTTATTTATATGATTTAACTGGCATACTTGCGTACGACCAGCTTGATGGTTCGTGGCCACCGCAGCCCATAGAAGCGCGTAGGGTTACTAGTTAGGAATTTGAAAAGTCCTGTCAAAAAGCCTGACATTTCGATAAAAGTTCGGACTTTTTAAAGTTACGAAATGGAAACATTACTTACTTTTTATATTTTGTTTTTAGATAAATGAGAAGTTAAAAAAGATTCAAGACTTATTTAATATAATGTATTTTTGTTACACATATTCCAGAATCCGGACAAATTTAAAGCTAGGCAAAGTCCTTACTAGTGTCTAAAAGTCCGGACGAATGGTAACCCGAGGGCATAACGGCCGCGCTGCCAACCTACAAGAAGCAACAACTTTTAACCGCCTCTGTAGTCTAGTAGCTAAGTCACCGGTCTCAGCCCCAGAGGTCCCAGGTTCGATTTCCAGCGGGGGCTAAATCTTTGTGCATTTGGTTTGGTTGGTAGGCTGTTCCGTTCGCCTGGCTAGCTACCACCATCTTATTTAAGTCTGTGGCCATAACAATTGTTGTGTTCCGACAGTTCAGAGATAAGATAGCCAGTACCTCAGTGGTTGAGGAATCCGGGTGAAGCACGCTTCCATCTTCAGCCTTATGATGAAGGCCAAGCGCTTACCCATTCTAGAATAAACAAGAAGAAGAACTTCTTATACTTTCATGCCCGATAATTGTACTGGAACTAGTACCTACTCTTCACACCGGAACGCAGCAATGAAAGAGAGTGTGCTGAGTGGTGCAAGCTCATTAATAGATTGCTACCAACCCTTCTTTTCCTTTGGGTGTCGTAAAAGGCGACTAACGGACTAAAAAGACTGCATATACATCTGACAGCACAGACTGGCGGTGGGCTGACCACCTATCACACTGAGCACATGTGAAGTTTTACATACATACATACATATAATCACGACTATTATCCCCGAAGGGTTAGTTAGAGACTAGGCAATGAGGACAGCAAAAGCAGTTCTTTACAATAGTCCACTTTTCACCAAATAGCGACTGCACATGTAGGTGAGTCCATCGTCGCTGTTGGATGATTGTGCAATCTTTAGTCTGTTAGTAGCCTTTTACGACACCCAAGGGAAGAGAGGAGGTGGTAGTATTCTTTCACCGCTGCGCGATACGGTCAAGTCTTAATTTGGTGAAACACGGACTATGGCAGTGGACTGCTTTAGTCTGCTGTCCTCATTGCCTAGTCTCTGACTAACCCTTTGGGAATAATAGCCGTGACTCTATGTATAAATAAATAATAAATAAACTTTCCTACACTTACACCAATTATCTAGCCCAAGAGAAGCTTCCTTATGAAACTCGTTAAATGGTTACTAGACAACGGATAAACATACTTAAAATAGTTAAATACATACTAATTATACATAAAATACATCCAGACCCAAAGCAATTTAGAAAAACAATAGTTTCTAAATTGACCCGACCGGGGATCGAACCCGGGACTTCAGAGATGGCCAAGGAGGTCGTCAATGTATAAGTATGAATTTATGTACCTATGTAAATATCTAGCAATGTAGAAGAATGCTGCTTAGCAGCGCATGTGGTTATAGGTTCATTTTCATATGGACAGATTCTCAAAAGGACAGATTGTCAAAAAACCGAAAATGGTACAGGCGCACACACAAATTAATAGAAGGAAATATCTCGCACACTGTTTCCACATTATAAATTAGTATTTTTCCTAATCCACCCTACCAGCTTGTACCTACTTTGGATAACTGATAAAATTCATTAATAGGTTTAAAGAAAAATAAAAATTTAATTAAATAAATATTAAATTAATTATTTTTTTGAAACTTATTTTTTTTTAATAATATAAACCTTTCAATTTTTCTTTGAAAATAATAATCATATTATTTTTCTCGTTACGTGCTTATGTATACTCCTGTCCTTTTGAGAATCTGTCCATATGAGAATGAATGACCTATATACCTAGGTTTTAAGGTGCTCGTCATCCAGTAACTTGAGATTATGCTTCATCAAATACGCCTCGGTACATCCAGCGTTTGTGCCCCTATCTCATTACTACCTGCGACAAAGCATCAGATACATAAAAACGGAACGCGTGCAAAATACGCAGGGCCGGCCATTTTGCTCGGTTTTCCTGTTTTTGCGTGTTATCGGCAGGCGGCGCCGGGAGTGCCACTAACGACCGATGTCGCCGTCACTCGGCGAAATGTCACAGTGATTTATCATCCGATATTTAGATACAAGTCCTGCCTGATAACGACGGAGCTTGGCGATGCCGGTCCACATCGACGGACGGAGATATTAAAAATTTGTCAGCGAAATATTTTGATTAATTTGATACAACTTAATTGACAGACATGAAATACAGTTCGGAGTGCTTATCTTAATTTGCCGTAGTCAAAGAAATTGTCTAGGTAATGTGCTAATGACTATTCTATTTTTTCGCTCTTTTTTCAAAGAAGGCAGCAATGCGTAGAAATAAAATACTTTATAATTTCATCGTGTTTAATTACTACATAAATAATTTGACCCTGACATTTGATATCGTTTACAGGTTGGTCACAAAGATACTGAGGTGTTAAGTCATCTCATATCAATATCCCTGTGACCACTGACCCTGTAAAAGTTCGAAACGTCATTAAAAATGAATACTTACATAAACGTCATTAAAAATGAATACTTACATAATTATATAGAACTAGCGGCCTGCCCGCGAATTCGTCTGCGTGGACACCCTGTATCCCGTGACGAAATTACAAAAAACTTATTTCACACAAACCTAGTCCTGACAATTGGGTCCTGCGACAATTAGTCCTCACAACAAAAAAACAATTACCCAAATAGGTGCAGCCGTTCTGAAGTGATGCGCGTATAAACATTTCGGCAATTGATTTTTATTAATATACAATTTTTATTAAAACATCAGACGTCGTGGCAGGACTAGAAGATGATAGCGGAACAAATTAGACTGCAACAACTAGAAAATACGAAGAGTGGAAATGAAGATTTTATTATCAGAGTATTTATATAATACTAGCGGCCGCTCGCGGTTTCACCCGCGTGGTTCCCGTTCCCGTGGGAATGTCGGGATAAAAGGTATCCTATGTATTAATCCAGGGTGTCAGCTATCTCCATACCAAATTTGATTAAAATCGCTTCCGCCGTTTAGTCGTATAGAAGTAACAAACATACACACTCACAAACTTTCGCCTTTATGATATTAGTGTGATATATTTGACGACCTCCTTAGTCGAGTGGTTTGTACACCGGTTTTTATGGTGTCGCCATCTCTGAGGTCCCGGGTTCGATCCCCGGTTCGGGTCAATTTAGAAATTATTGTTTTTCTAAATTGTCTCGGGTCTGGGTGTTTTCTATGTATAATAAGTATGTATTTAAGTATTTTAAGTATGTTTATCCGTTGTCTAGTAACCATTTAACGAGTTTCTTCGAAGCTTCTCTTCGGCTAGACAATAAATTGGTGTGATTGTAGGAAAGTTTTATTATTATTTTAATTATTTTTCTCCATATACGTACTGTGCACTAGCCTATGATTAGTTCCTTCAACTATATGATTTCTATTGCCAAAAGGTTGCCTGGCAGAAAGTGCTACCCTAGAATTAAGGCCACATTTTGTCATACTGTTTTCTTTGTTTTCTGTTAAATTGTTTTTATAGTGCAATAAAGTATTTTTCATTCGTCATTTCATTCATCAAGTTCATTCATTCATTTAAAGTTACGCCCTGCAGTGGGACGATCTATAAATAAATAATTACATAATTATAATGTAAACTCGAGATAACAACTCAATATACAAGGTATTTATACCCTTGTTAAAATGTAATGAAATATGATGATTCTGACATTTTCCTCATATTCTAAATGTTAAAATGGGAAACTGATGAGAACGCGATTGTGGACAATTAAAATAGCAAAATCGAAGCCCGACTACAGTGTTTCGATGAATTGCAATTCGTAGTAAGCGCACTTTCAAAGCATTAGTAACCCATTAGGTATGAAACGTGATTATGATTCCAACAGTCAAAGTGCTATGCCTCTATTTACCGTTATGTACGGTCCGATGGGCTTCAGAAGTATACCTAGCTTAACACTGCTTTAGTTATAACTCTGAGCTTAAGGCAGATGTCCCACCAACGGCGAGTAAACGACTAACTATCGACTGTTTTCTCGCTCAAGAAACGTACAATAGATATACATTCAGTGTAAACAAAAGAGATGCATATATAAATAGTTGATCGCTGACTGTTCGCACTGCTGGCGAGGACTCGCTCCACTAGTTTGTCACTGAGTGACAGGAGCTATCAAAGATAATGACAGGAGCTATCAAAGATAATTCTCGCTTAGCGATACTCGCTCAACGAGAACTCATGCCGAGAGACCAACCAGCGGCAGCGGTCATTTCCCGCCAAGAGGACTGCTATCAATTCTCTGAGTGACACATAGACATAGACGCTGCGCGCATGGCTGTTATCTGCTGTCTCTTTCCAATACTATGAACATGAAAGAGACAGAGTACATTCTCAGCGCTACGGCAGCCGCTGCTAGCTGCTACCAAGGCTTTAACTCAGAGAATCGCTCTGCTGTACGCTCGGCTCGGCCACCGCGAGCGAGTGGCGCGAGTAATCGCCCGTCTCACTCGTACACTCGCTTATAGCCAAGCGACAAAACTGTCGGAACTACACACTCGCTTTCCGCTGCCCGCCAATTCGTTTCTAGTTCTAGCTCGACTCGCTTCTCGTTCATCGTCGGCGGTGGGACAGCCGCCTAACACTTAAAACCACCAACTCGCTCGGATCTAAAATAGTAAAATAAGTCTAAGTATCGCTCTCACGCAACCATTATTGTATACTAGCGGCCCGCCCGCGACTTTGTCTGCGCGACGAATTTCCAAAAAGTAACATTTAAATTCAACTTAGTTAATGGTAAAACCATCATCATCATCAGTCTATAACGTCCCACTGCTGGGCACAGGCTTCCCACGTGGATAATGCACGTGGGGATATTGGGCTAAAACCCACCACGCGGGCCCAATGCCGGTCTGTGGGTTTTAACGACTGTCATATTACGACAACAACCGGGACCAACGGCTTAACGTGCCTTCCGAAGCACGGAGGAACTCGAGATGTTTTAAATTTAGTCACCCATCCAGCGACCCGGCATTGCGAAAGTTGCTTAGCAGGCAAGATCGCAAGCCAAACGCGCTAGCCGGTGTGCCATCGAGCTCCTCAATGGTAATATAGTAATTATGATTTGTTTGTGTACCTGTTTTGTGTAACATTATTGTTTCTTCAATTAGTTGAAGTATTGTTTTAAATTAAATGTGAACTATGAAGAGTAAAACCGAGTTCGTTATTAAATTTTGTTATTGATTGGTTTGCAATACTAATGTCCAAATCATAATAATGTCCAAAAACTAAGATTGTTATTGTTTTAATGATGACAAAAGCATTTTGAAGAGTTTATTTTAAGACATTTTAATACTATTCATTACGTAATCGAACTTTTAAGTATAATGTGTGAAAATAAAGTAGATACAGAATTTTATTTATCTAGACGGTTGTTGACGACACGTGAAAATATATTAAGCAAAAAGAATTAGGAGGAAATTGTTATTTTAGAAATTGAAAAAGAAAAAGTTGTTTACTCTTAAATATATTTATCGTTTTAGTGTGTTCTTAAAGTAGTCATTAACTTTGTAATTAAGCAATTAATGTAACATGTTAATAATAGTTTTTCTTTATTTTCGAATTTCACTAAAAAAAAGTTTCATAGATTTACTTTAGTGGTTAATTGTAAAACTTTTTGTAATGTTTGGTTTGTATTACTTATGAAAACGTTATAGTGATGTATTGTGATAAAAAAAATTTCATAACTATTTTCTTTTTTATTATAAATTAAAATCGCACGAAGACCACCGAACATTCCACAAGTTAGTTTCAGTTTTCATTATGTCAGCGTAAACAAATGCGCAGGCGCATGATGCCGCAAATAAGGAATGCATGGGGCATGAATGTTATAAAGGTATCAGATGGAATTCATTGGAATTATGCCACACTCTAGTCGTGTTATTTCGTTTTAAAAATCTAAGTACTGTAATATTTTCCTCCTCCCCTGATGAGCTTTCAGAGTCTGAAGAGGAAGACGACTCCTTGGACCCTTAAAGCAATTTGTTTACTGCAGGAGCATAGTTACATACCTACTGAGATCATTATTTAGATTCTTTTGAAATTATAATTTTAGTTTTCTAATACGGCTAAGTAATAATAAAACTTTGACGTAAAACTATTTACTGGATTTGACTATGGATAAATAGTATAACGAAATATACTTAGAATTAGGATGTGATAACAGGGTACTATGTGTTAAGCTACCCCTGAAGCCGACCGTACCTAATATACGTCGCAATAAAAAAATAAATAAAAATCATTTATTATCATTACCAGCCAAAATAGTCCATAGACTAGGATTAATAAATGATGGGACAATCACACAATGTTACAATTTTTTTATATAAAATCGATTTTACAATACATATTTGATTAATATTGAGTCAATATAAAAATATAACACTTTATAAAAATACAAAAAAGATGACTAGTTTCTGAAGGGAGTCAAACCTACAGTTAACAGTAGTAATTACGGTGACAGCTCATCCTTTAGATTTTGTCTCACAACCATTACTAATTTATCAGGCGTGTTTTTTTTTTTTAATAATTGGCTTGAGACTTAAGGTTTTTAATAGGCAAATGTTTCCTTTATGCGGTTTGCGGTTCAGTATAGGACTAGGGTATTTCCTCGCGTAGGACAAGCAAGGATATTTCTCTAACATAATCAGAGCTAAATGGCAAATAAGGGGGTTTTAAGGATTAATTTTGGATAGGGGAGTTTTTGGGGATATTAGGACTTTTTAGGGAACATTTAGGGAAAAACGGAAAATTTTAAAATGTAGTGTCGAAATATTTTGAGTGGACTTAGAGTCCTAATTTATATATTAATTTAAGTGGACATAAGGTCCACTTCTAATGAATTGCGGGTCACTATAGATTGAAATAAAAGAAGTGAACAGGAAGAAAGAAACAAGAATAGAAAGGAAAGGAAATTTTAGGATTAGGTCTGATATTTATTTAGTTTTTAGGTCTTTTAGTTTGGTTGGTTTCATTTAGTTTTCATAAATTGAGTTATTTTTAGAAAAAAGTTGCTTTTTGGGTTTTAATAATTTTTAAAGATGTTTGTAATTTTGGCTGTATTTTAATAATGGATTTAGCTTTAATTTATAAAAAGTTAATTTTAGTTTAATTTTAATTTGTATGTTTAATTTTTATTATTATTTTTATTATTTGTATTTTTTTTTTTATAAAAGAGGGAGACAAACGAGCAGGCGGGTCACCTGATGGAGAGTAATCACCGCCGCCCATGGACACCCGCAAAACCAGAGGAATCGCAGACGCGTTGCCGGCCTTTAAGGGAGGAATAGGTTTAAGGAAGGAATAGGAATTGGGCGGAGGGGTGGGGGGGGGGGAAGGGGCCTCCGGAACCCTCACTGGTCGGACGAAACACAACAGCACCAAGTGCCATTATTTCACGCCGAATATTAGTGAGAGGGTGGTATTACGCCGGGCGAGCCGGCCCAATGTGTGCTGCAACGCAGCGTGGCTCTACCACTCAGTATATTGTATGTTTAAGTTTTAGTTTTTGATTATATAATTTTAATTTATATGTTAAAGTATTGTTTTCGTTATGTTTAAGTTTTATTTTTTAATTGTTTGAAATGTCTTTGCATTATCTAGTTATGATTTTATAAGTTTTAGTTTTTTAATTGTTTGAAATGTCTTTGCAATGAGTGATTGTTGTGATTTATGATTTTAGTTAAAGTTTAAAGTTGTTACTGATTTTAATGTTTTTAGTTAATTTAATGTTATGAGAAAAATTTTGTCCTGATTTTCAGTTTCCGTAATCGGTCTGGTTCTGCAGACGCAGAACCATCGATTTGATACGGGGACAATCTCGGTTATTTGTGGCATTGTGGGCAACGTCAACCTTTGTACCCATGCGCAAGTTATGTGCTGAACAATTGTAGCATTTTGGTTTATCGGTTTTGTTTGGGCACTCTGATATTCTGTGTCCTGGGCTGGCGCAATGGGCACATGGCTTTTTCTCCGACTTGCATTTAGCCTTCGTGTGTTCATATTGCAGGCACAAGTGGCACTGTACAAAACGAGAGAAGTCCTCAACGTGGACCCTACTATGGTCCACGTTGAGCTTCCCGAGAGCGAGAATGACTTTGCGCATCTCGGGGGTCACCTCTACAACCGCATTGTACAGCACCGGGTTCTTGTTCGAGGTCAAGAAGCAGATGCGGGACAGCTCAACGTCATTTTGTGTCACGAGGACCTCCACTAACTCGTCGCGGGCGACGTCCTTAGAGATTCCCTTAAGGATGAGTAGTGGCGGTCGCCGCTTCGCTTGTTCGGCAGCGAAGTTAGGGCTATCGTTATAACGGGCTATGGTCTCTTCGCACTGCTTCTTGGTCTCGAATTCGACCCTTAGTTTGGCATTTGGGATGGGGAGGATTTTTAGGGGAGCATATTTGTGCTTCCGGAAGGACATCTCCTTTTTCCAGAGGGACATCACTTCCGGCGGCTTAAGGGTACAATCAAAAGAGGATACAATCATGGCAGGAAAGGTTTCGGGGGTAGGGGGTAAGGATTTTGCAGCAATACTGGCGTAAGTTGGGGTAGGGGTAGGGGTAGGAATTTTGGGGGCTAATTGGGCTTCGGACAGCGAGCTATGTGCTAACGGGTTCTGCTGTTGCTCCTTGAGCGCGGCCGACAGCATATTGCCGGAGAGGCGCACGAGGTTTTCGAGACGTTCACCCTGCTTTAACAGCTCGTCAACCTTTTGTGAGACTTCTCGACGGACCTCCGCAGCCATCTCATTTTGTACGCTGAGGACCGCGTCCATACCGTTAACGAGCTTATCGCTAAGCTCGCGCATGCTTTGGTCGCTGGGTTGTTGTTTGGGTAGGCATAATGTGGGTAGCAATTCAAGACAATTTTCGATCTCATTAGCAGCATCGACAATGAGCTCTTTATGGGCTTTGATGACGGACTTCCCCGCAGTCACCGCCCTCCTGATCTGGAAGCAGAGGTGGCCGACGACTTCCATAAAGGACGGTACGTCTTTCACCTTCTCCTGCCTCTGACAGATCAGGATAGGCGTCGCACTACGTTCGGGAGGCCCGTCACGAGACAATCTGCGATCAGCAGACGACATTATTGTAGTTAGGTTAGGGTTAGGTTAGGTCACTGAAAAATTTTTAAAGTTGAATTTCTAAAAAATTTTGAACGAAAATTTTTGCCAAAAAGTTTATTTTTATATGTTTTAAGGTCGAATAAATGTTAATATGAAGTTTTAGAAGATTTTAATTTTTTGAGTTTTTAGCCGAAAATTTTCTAAGTGCACTTTTTTGTTTTTGGACGAGTTTCAAAATTTTTTCTGGAATTAGTATTGATAATTATAAAAAACCTTAAATTAGCAATTTGGGGTATTTGGGTTGTTTCCAAGTAGGAAATTTAAGAGTTCTCTGGCGTGTTAAATATGGTAATGTTATGTTAACTACTAAAATTGGTAATATAGCATAGACAAATAAGTCCTTATTAAATATATAATGATTGTCCTTGGTAATAGGCAACTATCCTATATTTGTGAATTAACGGGATACAATTTTAGTGCGAATATTTCGTAGTTTATTGTGTATTAATATATTTAGTTGCTGAATTTGCATTTTACAAATCATAAATAAGTATAGTGTTGCATTTTTTTCTTAATATATTAATATTTGAATTTTATTCGTAATAATTTAATTAATTAATTTTTACGTTT
Source organism: Scoparia ambigualis (assembly GCA_963921215.1). Lineage (NCBI taxonomy): Eukaryota > Metazoa > Arthropoda > Insecta > Lepidoptera > Crambidae > Scoparia > Scoparia ambigualis. Next base: position 30,581,899 of record OY992508.1, read on the forward strand.
TTCGGAAGGCACGTTAAGCCGATGGTACCGGTTGTTGTCGTAAGGTAGCAGTCGTTAAAACCAACCAACCCGCAATGAATCGCGTGGAGGGTTGTGGTCCAATAGGTAGATGATGATGCAGTTACATTATAATCACTACTATTATCCCCGAAGGGTTAGTCAGAGACTAGGCAATGATGATAGCAAAAGCAGTCAGGACTGGTACCTGTAACTTTTCACCAAATAGCAATTGCACGTGTGCTCAGCGTAGCGGTGGTGAGCCCATCACTACTCTATGCTGTTGGATGTATGTGCAGTCTTTAGTCCGTTAGTCGCCTTTTACGACACGCAAGGGAAGAGAGGGGGTGGTAGTATTCTTTCACCCTAGAGCTGATGCGATTGATGTAATGATAATAAAATTCACAAAAAAAATCTTGTTTATAATAACCTACCAGCACACGGTCCTACATACGCGGCGTGAAGAGGTACTTTGTGGGCCGGCAGGGTGAGGGTGAGTGACTTCCCCTTAACATCAGGTGGAGTGGTGTAATTTGTACAAATATAATAATTACTTGCGAGTTCGAGACTGATACAGGTACACTTTAGCTAACTTGATTTACTTATAATAAACGTGGTCCAAAGAATCCAGCTGGGGCTAAACAAACTAAAAATACCCTATTTCAATCTGTAATGATTAACAACAACATGGCAGGGTCGGTTTAAAACCAGCTGTAACTTTGTACATGCTATTGATAAGAGGCTAAGTCTCTAATGAATAAAATAAACACTATTTGTGCAAACTGCCTCCGTCTGGTGGGTGAACCCCGGTCTTAGAACCAGAGATCGCGCTTTGTTCTGTATTAAAAGCATTCCACTAAAAGTCAGCTGAAAACCAGCCGTCGAAGCTCATTCGCTTTCCGCTTATGAAAGCTAAACGCTTACTCTTTGACCTGTAATAAAAGCAATACAACAAGAGTCAGCTGTGCTTCTGCTTTTAACACTCAGTCGCATTTCACACGAAAGCTAATCGCTTTCCCATTGTTCTACGAAGAAAGCATTTCCTTAAAAGTCAGCTGTGCTTCTGCTGTCAAGGCTCAGTCACTTTGACCCGTCTCGTATAAAAGCCAATCGCTTTCTCGTTGTTCTGTTAAAAAAGCATTTCCACAAAAATCAGCTGTGCTTTTGCCGTCAAGGCTCAGTCACTTGACCTATCTCATATAAAAGCCAATCGCTTCTTTCTTGTTCTGTAAGAAAAGGTTTTCTCCAAAATTCAGCTGTGCAACTGCCGCCAACACTCAGTCGCATTTCGCATGAAAGCCTATCGTTTCGTCGGTGTTCTGTGAAAAAAAGCATTTCTTCTAAATGTCAGCTGTGCATTTGCTGTCAACACACACCTGTATTCACAAACATTACTTGTCTAAGCAAAGTAGAAATGTTATGCGAAGTAAGACATTTCCCAGTGCGTTTCGTTTGACAAGCCTGGCTACCTTAGCATAGCGCCGGTGGCCACTCAAGTACCGTTTATGAATAGGTTTTTGAGACCCTGCGCGTCCGAGCGCACTGTGAGACCTCATAGTAATGTTTGTGAATACGGGTGTCAGTCAATCGACAATTCTCATATGAAAGACAAGTTTCTTTTTGTTCTGTCAAAAAGCATTCAATCAAAAGGCAGCTGTGCATCTGCCGTCAACACTCAGCCGCATTTCGCATGAAAGCCAATCGTTTTCTCGATGTTCTGTAAAAAAAGCATTTCCCCCAAAAGTCAGCTGTGCATCTGACGTCAACGCTCAGTCGCGTTTCCTGTTTTTGCGCGCTCCTGCTATCGGCAACCGCCCGCGACGCGAATACTAACGACTGACGTCGCGACGTCGCTGTAAGATTTATCGTCTGCACCGAATAGTTTATCGATATTTTGGGTAGGTACCTTTTTTGTGCGGCCTCAAACGTTTCTGTTATAATCCTTATCCGTGAGCTCCTAGTATACTTACATGTACTATGGGTATGTATCCGACGTAAATATTATTGAAAGAAAAATTGTCAGCATCATTATAAATTTAATTTTATAGGTTATTTATTTAAATATACTGATTCTTTGCAAATGTGAATCCATAAGAGTCGTAGGTTGGTGTAGTTTAACATATTATGACATTTAACGACAGCAATCTGGTATTGGATTCACCCATCATGAATAGGTATTGCGAAAGTAGCTTAACTTGTAAGATCGTAATCCGAACGCACAAGCCGCAACAACGTGTAAATTAATATATCATAAAAAAATGTATATGAACAAAACGAGCGGGAACTATTGAGTTACTAAGGTATCAGTTTTCAATCTTTATTTCCAATTTATTATCGTTGTAACTTGACGCTTTATAAGATTGCTGTTGAACATTATTTGTTTTTGTAATTTATTTCTATAGAATTATGGAAGTACGCCCTTACCGCGATTTAAATTGATGGACAACGAAATAAAATGAGAGTAAAAAAATCATCATCAGCCTATAAACGTCCCACTGCTGGGCACAGGGCTTCCCACATGGACCACATCACATGGGGAGGTTGGACCATAATCCACCACTCTGGCCCAATGCGGGTTGGTGGGTTTTAACGGCCACGACCTTGTACAATGATCAGGCTAACCACTTACGTAAGTTCTTTTAATGTATTTGTTGTTGTCTAACTATATTGTTAAATTCTCATGACTGTTTAATTGATATTAATTATGTAAGTGCACGTTGTTTAAAATGTACTTTTGCAACAAAAGGTCTACCAATATAAAAATATATAACATGCACCCTTCTCAAATGACCTTACAATTAATCAGAGCTCGTGCGTGAAGTTGAGGATTACGTTAGCCCGTCGGCACAGGCCATACTACAAAGTCACAAGCAATTTACATAAATAGACAAACACAAGGGCCAAAGTAAACCATTCCAAATCCGATGGTCTGAAAGTTGTATCTCCACAAACACGGACATTCGAAGCGGCAAATGTGACCTGAATTAATATTTGACCGGACTGTTTGATAAAGTTGCTCCCTCATTTGCTCAGTACGTAACACACGGTAATTTTCTATGGACTCTAATTTTGCAAATTAGTAGTCTGACCCGCGTATCATCGCAGTTAGAATTAAGGGGTCCTGATGAATTTTGAATTATAACAACGCATGAGGACCTCCTCTCCGTTTCGGTACTGTAGTTTTACGGTGGATAAGCTTTTGCGTTTGATCCCAAAGTGAAAGTTTTAATTAATGTTAAGTGACTAACTTTGACGTTGGAAATTAGTGAGGCGTATAAACAAACTCTAACAAAAAGAAAGGTCTTTGTTAGAATACCACATTTAACGGGTTATCACGCATAATGTTTAGTGTAGAAGGCTAAGTTGAATTCCATCGGCCGCGTTCACACGCTGACTGTAGCTGTTGCGGAGTTAGGCCTCGGTTTGTGAGGCAGTCTTTATACTAATCACATAACTTATTTAACTACTTCCAAACACAATACTTATTTATTTATTTATTTCTTTATTGCAAAAGCATGATAAATTGTACAAGAGCTAACTTCCTGTCCAATTAAAAACTAATTTTATTATATACATAGAATAGTAAATAATAAAAATATAAGAAATTGAAAACTTATTTTACGTTGATGTTGACAACTTTATTAAAGTTTTCTTAATAAGTGGGAGATGCCGAGCCGTGAATTAACTTGACATTCTTTTTAAATTCATGTTATTCTAATGGAAAATAATAATATGTCGATGTTGTTATTAGTTGCAACCAGTTTATTGTATTGACGGCATATTCTGACCGACTGAATACAAGGCTGATTGTAAGATAAAACTTATTTATTAGAGATATTTTGTCATAATATCATGTATCTTTTCAAACGGGTGATATTTTAGGTTCATCGGGTTAATTAATTTTTTCCGAAGATTAAAAAATCGGCCCTAGTGTTTTTGCTGAGTACTTTGCCCTAATCAACGTTAAACATTTTATTTAAAATGCAAATTGCACGAGTTTAAAAAGTGGACTCGGTAGAATGTTGTAAATTGTTAGTCCAACCAGTTCTGTTTGTAGCTCTTTGCGCGCAGGAACTTTCAGCTAATCGGCTCCTGCCTGCCCCTATTGACGAGAATGTTTCCAATTGGAAAGTTGCATGGTTTATTTTTATTCTTTTACTTGTTACTCAGTAAATATATCGTTTACCTGAATAAAAGATTAAAAACAAAATTTAGTGATTCTTTTCATGTTATGTTTGAAAAGTTTGCATTTTAAATACATCACTGCAAACTCTTTAAAAATATGCAGCTAAATTATAGAGAGAAAAGCAAAACATTAGACTAAATTACTAGCCATTCTCATTTTCTAAGGGTTTTAATTAAATTAAATACTTAATTAAAAAACTTAATAAGAATTTGGTATTCGCAACATACAGGGACGTACAAAAAATTAAAATTAACTTTAATACCAGCTCGAATAATCATATCTCTCTCTTATAAAGGAACGCTTATTATTCCTGAGCTGCCCCCCATTAAGGATAACGCTAAAAAACTAACCAGAAACTCTTGTGGAATAAAGCGTGCACGTTTCTCAGCACTATTAGCGGAGCGCGATCAAACACCAAACCGGGTTGGTTTTAAAAATAGAACGTAAACACGCCTGTTCATTGGGGTGAACGGGGCGGGGGAGGGGGGCATTAAATATTTCATTTTAGAGAAGTTTTTATTACAGTAGCCGAACGTGTTCGCGATAAACGCGGCGGACGTGACTAGAGAACGTTGCTTAGATCGCCGTGCACCTATTGGGCGAGGATATAGAAGCTACTGGAACGTTTGAAATATATAAGCGATTTTTTATTGTTAATGTTGCTGAGATGCGATGCCAGGAGACGACGCAGCAGGCCCAGAAGGAGATGGCGGGACGAGCTCGACTCCTACTACAAAGACTGGCCATCAAGAGCCCTTAATCGCAAAGATTGAAAAAATTGAAGGGAGGCCTTTGCCCTGCAGTGGGACGACCATGGCTGAAATAAAAAAAAATGTTGCTGACTCTTTTGACATGACAGCTGATTGGTTGGTACAGCAAGACAAAGATTACAAAAGCCGGCCAAGTGCGAGTCGAACTCGCGCACAAAGGGTTCCATACCATCTATACAACATTAGAAAAAACGGCGAAAAATCACGTTTGTTGTATGGGAGATATTTATTTTATTATGTTTTTAGTATTAATTGGTTGTTATAGCGGCAACAGAAATACATCATGTGTGAAAATTTCAACTTTACTGTCTAGCTATCACGATTCATGAGATACAGCCCGGTGACAGACAAACGGGCAGACGGATAGTGGAGTCTTAGCAATAGGGACCCGATTTTATACTTTGGGTATGGGACCCTAAAACGACTAAAGTTTTTCAACTTTCGAGTAGGTACTTATGAAAAAATCGAAAAAAACCGGACAAGTGCGAGTCGGGCTCGCCCACCGACGGTTCCGTACAAATTTGTAGGTGCGTACACCAAAATTATTAGGTACCTACCTACTTACCTATAGGTACTTATAAAAAAGAATTTTCTTATTGAAAAAAAAACCTCTTTTAAGAGGTTTTTTCATTTTTTGTCATAAATCCAAAATTATACATCATAAAAATAATAAAAAATCTGTGTAATTATGCTTGTGCCTATCCATACGATAACACACATGACACGGTTAACTCAAATCAAAATTTGAACGGCCGTTCCTGGCATAAAGACCCTGTTTTTAATGATTTAATTACAAATGTATAGTTTTCAGATTTTTCCTTATACTTGTAGTACAAGACGGTAATACTTGTCAAATTTCACTGTTCTAGGTCAACGGAAAAATCCCTATAAATTTTGATTCCTTTGAGAGTGTCGAAATATATGTTTTTTGCGGCACAAACGGCCGTTTCTTTTTTTTACGTTAACTTAGGAGTTTGATTTTTTCACAGATTCAAGAGACTGTAGACTTAAATATATAGTTTTAATTTCAACACGATACCTTTACGCGTTCCCGAGATAAAGGGGCTTGTCAGACAGACAGACGGACAACATAAAGACCCTGTTTTTGACGATTTAATTACAAAAATATAGTTTTCAGATTTTTCCCTATACTTGTAGTATAAGACGGAAATACTTGCCAAATTTCATAGTTCTAAGTCAACCCTATAAATTTTGATTCCCTTAAAAGAGTGGAAATAAACGTTTTTTGCGGCATAAACGAGCGTATCTTTTTTACGTTAACTTAGGAGTTTGGTTTTTTCACAGCTTCAAGAGACCTGTAGACCTGAGTATGCCGTTTTAATTTCAACTTGATACCTGTACGCGTTACTGAGATAAAGGGTCTTGACAGACAAACAGACGGACAATAAAGTGATCCTGTAAGTGTTCCGTTTTTCCTTTTGAGGTACGGAACCCTAAAAATGAGGACGACTAGATGAATTTGACTTAGACCTAAAATGTAGACTTATTTTCTTATTTTCTTCTTCTTATCTTTCTTATAATCACTGTAAATATAAAAGTTCTTTGTTTAAGTGTGGGAGAATACCTAGTTATGTCGTCACACCCTCTATCTAAAACAGTTAACTGTTCAACCATTAAAATTAAATAAAATGTAGTATTATCAAGAATTCATTAGCAAGAATAGATATATCAAAATACAATGTTGTCAATTGAGATACTAGAAGTCAGATGTCATCACATTTCGGATCGCATTCTGCGTATCAATTAAATAGTATAGAACAGTAAGCTCTTTGTCTCTGCGTGGGTGGCAAAAGGTATAAATACCCTAATGTCACATGCATCAGTATTATTTAACTACAGTAATTTTGCTCGTAGTCTCCATCGCAAGCAGTAACTGTAGTATTTAAGTATTTAGATAAAATAGGTAAATTTTCATTATTAAATAAATTAAATAATAAACTGTGTCGCGTAGCGGTGAAAGAATACTACCACCCTACATTTCTTTTGGGTGTCGTAAAAGGCGACTAACGGACAAAAAACTGGAAATACGTCTAACAGCATAGAGCGGCGAAGGGCTCACCGCCAGTCACGCTAAGCACATTGTGCAGTCGCTATTTGGTGACTATGGTAGAGGACTGCTTTTAATGTCCTCATTGCATAGTCTCTGACTAACCCTTAGGGGATAATAATCGTGTTTGTTATTTAAGTATGTTATTATGACTATTTGTTTGTTTGTTTGTTTGTTTAAGAAAGACAATATTGTTTGTGGTTTTCTGGTGCATCTTATGAAAAAGTGAAAATCCGAGATACAGTAGATATTTGCACTAAGATTGTCAATAGTTTGTTTACAAACTGTGGTTATGGTCTGAGGTCTATAATGTGGGACGGATTGATATCTGGGAAGCCTTGGCAGCAGCGGACTTTTTTATAGACTGATAAGTGTGTCAAAGAGATACATTTAACACTTTGAAAACCGCTCTCATACAATTTTCTCATTGCCACTTCTAGTATTTTTATATTCATATTCTCCATCGACCTGTTCGTTCCGGCTCGACCAAACTTTGTCTAATACACTTTCCAACGTATAATCCTACGTACGCCTGCAAGCAGCCATGTATTACATTTTCCTTGTTACCTATTAATTTGTGTTGTGCAGCAAAATCTACTTTACCAATAATGTGGTTCAAATTTTATTTTCCTCAGAATGTAAGTAATTCCTTTCACGTATTCGATTAAACATCTGGAATTAGAATCACGATTTCGATTATGTTCTTTGAAGTTTTTTCATGACGTCAATATATAAGTAATTTATTTGGCTGAGCAAGAAAACTGTTTAAATGAGTATCAAATTTTGAGCTGCTTTGGCATCAAGTTGTTAAAACGAGTATAGGTAATATGTGTACTCCTTACAACTCAACCTTAAACCAGATTAACAAAATTGAAGATATTTCGTTTGTCACATCTTTGCGTTGCTTATTGAAGCAACGCATAGATGTGGAAATAGAAGAATGGTATTGACTTTGTTCTTCGTTTTCGTTATTGTGGTAGAATAGTAATTAAAGCACTCACTCTTATTGTTCTACTATAAGATCTAGTTAAAGATATAGACAAGATCAATCTAAAAGTTAACTACAACAGGTCGAAGGACCACTTGTGACAAGTTGGTTTCACAAGTTTCTCAAGTTGTCACTAAGCGGCATTGCTGCCTCGATACTATACAAATTGTGGGTAGTTTAACTCGATTGAATTGTGAAAATACCCGCACTTTATTAGGGCCTAAAGAAGGATGTTTGTATTTAAATAATATAGTTTAATTATATTAACCGTCTCGCGTAGCGGTAAAAGAATACTACCATCCCATCTTTTTCCTTTGGTGTCGTAAAAGGCGATTAACGGACTAAACACTGCACATAATTAAGAATCAAACGAACTCACCTTGTGAAGTTTGATTCCAATTATGCGAGGGTCTCAACCGAAGACGATTACTTATTACATGCAGCAGTACATGAGATGGTGCTATCTTCTTCACACTTTTAGATATATCCTAAAAAGAAATATCTTATTTCCGTTCCCTGCACTGGCAACCTCGCGTCACGAGACGTCATTATTTCAGAGAATTTTGTGTTATCCTCCACAATTTTTTATTTCATTTTTTGGGTTGGGAGGGATGGGTTGACGTAATCGTCTTCGGTTGAGACCCTCGCATAATTGGAATCAAACTTCACAAGGTAAGTTCGTTTGATTCTTAATTATACTTCGGGCCTCAACCGAAGACGATTACTTATTACATGCAGATGTTCAGAGCATTGTAATGTTAACACAATAAAAATAAAAAAATATGTCAATTTAAACTTTACAATATGTAGGTAGTTTTTTATAGTTGCGTAAGCCTCCTTTAAACCTTAAAAGATGCATTTAATGGCTATCGATGCATTGGTCGTTTTCTAAACAATGACTTTAACAATTTCATTTATTTATTTGATTAAGTATTATTATTTTGTTGTAAATACTGCATTGACAAATTCATTCCAATTTGTACCTAAACATTTCTCCAACACTATTAACAAATACATTTAAGTGACTCAGCCCAGCCCACAACAACTCTGCGAAACACCTCCAGACTAGATCTGTGAGCAGTGTGAGCAGTAAATGCCGAGCGACTACGTGACTGTGAGCTCCAAATACAGACAAATATCCGTATCGGCATGTCGTCCACTGTCTTAAAATCCTTTTTTTTTTTTTTATCTGCAACAAAAGTTTGTGACCGCCTTTTTATGAGGTTGGCACAGTAAGTAAGTACTTTTTTTTTTTTTAATTATTATTATGAGTAACCCTTTATTTTTTATGAGGTTCGTCTCTGAGTAATTGTAGAATCCATGGGTGTCCAATGAAAGCAGGCTATCGTCGAACTGACCGTCATATACGGGGACAGATCGAAGATCTTAGTGGCGCAGCTGGCACGGGCACAGGCGCTAGCACTGCAAGCTGCGCGAATGGCCAAGCTTCGTTTCTGCTGCTACTGGTTGAGTCATTGTAAACATCAATGACATAGTTTAAGATGTCTTCACCAAATCATTATTGATAAGTAAACCCGAAGATAACGAAACGTTGAAAACATGTCCACCCCAGGCGGAAATCGAACTTACGTCCTCAACAATAATAATAATAATATTGGTGTTGTGGATGGGGACATAAAACAGTCATTACGGGAGCGATTCTTTTGCCGCCTAAGAAAAGTACTTAACAGTCTTTTATCGGGTGGCAATAAGACACGTGCTTTTAATGGCTGGGTTATGCCTCTACTCACATACTCCTTTGGCATACTAAGATGGACTCAGACCGAATTGGACGCCTTGGATAGAAGAGTCCGTCAAATGCTCACGACTTCCAGAATGTTACACCCGCGCTCATCTGTTATGAGGCTGTACATCCCGCGGAGATGTGGGGGTCGCGGCTTTTTAAATGCCAAGGACCTACATAACCGTGAGGTGTGCAGTCTCAGGGATTATTTCCTTAACAGTGAGTGCGGGATGCATTTGGATGTCGTGGCAGTTGATAGACACTTTACGCCGCTCTCCTTGGCAACAGAAAACTGGCGCAAACCAGTGGTGCTAAGCACTCTCGATCGCAAGGACATATGGAAGAGCAAGGTGCTACACGGGCGCTACTATCGGGTTCTAACTGGGCCTGATGTAGATTTGCCTGCCTCGGTGAACTGGCTACGCTTCGGTGACCTTTTTGGGGAAACCGAAGGTTTTGTCTGTGCTATTGAAGATGAAGTTATCAAGACGAATAACTACCGGAAATATATTATGAGGGACGGTACGGTCGACATCTGTCGGGCATGCCGCCGTCCGGGAGAATCACTCCGACATATTATTTCCGGTTGTTCTTATCTTGCTAACGGAGAGTATTTGCACAGACACAACCAAGTAGCCAGAATAATTCACCAGCAACTTGCTCTTCGATATGGCCTTGTTGAATCAGAGGTGCCGTACTATAAGTACGCACCTGCGCCAGTTCTCGAAAATGGTCATGCAACGCTCTACTGGGATCGCTCTATCATCACGGACAGGACTATTGTCGCTAATAAGCCTGATATCGTGGTGATCGACCGATCTCAGCGCCAAGCAATATTGGTTGATATCACCATACCTCATGACGAGAACCTCGTGAAAGCCGAGAAGGACAAGCTCAGTAAGTACCTTGACTTGGCTCACGAGTTTACCGCCATGTGGGATGTGGATTCAACCATTATTGTACCGATAGTCGTTTCGGCACACGGCCTTATAGCAAAGAGCCTCGATCAACACCTAGAGAGGCTCTCGCTGAAAGGTTGGGTCAAGGGTCAGATGCAAAAGGCACTCTGCAGCCCTAACCACCGATAGCTTGGGTCTATCCCCGCTGCCGGTGGCAACCTAGGTTAAGTTTTTTATAATATTTTATATTGTAAATAGGTTTTTATATAAAATATTGTAAAAAATTAAACTTAAGAATTATGTTAAATAAAGAGGATAATAAATCTTACCTACAATCACACCAATTATCTAGCCCAAGAGAAGCTTCGAAGAAACTCGTTAAATGGTTACTAGACAACGGATAAACATACTTAAAATACTTAGAAAAACAATAATTTCTAAATTGACCCGACCGGGGATCGAACCCGGGACCTCAGAGATGGCGACACCATGAAAACCGGTGTACAAACCACTCGACCAAGAAGGTCGTCAATGTTTAGACTCTGCTTTGTTCCACGGATGACGTGGAAACGTGAAACTGTTAGGGTGAAATAGGTATGGCCTCTCACGGTTTATGTGGAGTAGAAAATCCTCAACACAGTTCAAGTGGAGTTAGAAACCATGAAACGGCTATCGTGGAATAAAATAAAGCCTCAACACTGTTAAAATGTACTAAATACATATTCCCGAAACGGCTTGCTTGAAATAAAAATATAGCCTCACTCAACCCTGGTAGAGTGGAGTGAGTATCTTCGACACGGCTTGTGTAGCCGCTGTGTCACGGAGAAAGTCTAATTCTTATTCTTATACAATTAATAAGTATATATAATGCTGAGGTCTGACCTGAAAAACTGCGTGGCGACTCTTTTGCTTCCAATCCAGAGGGGTTCCTTTGAATTTTCTTTCTTGATGTACCAATTGACAATTGACACCAATTGACAACATCGATATAGCCTCAACACTGTTAAAGTGGAGTGAGTATCTTTGACACGGCTTGCTTGGAGTAAGATATAGCCTCAACACTGTTAAAGTGGAGTAAGTATCCTCGAAACGGCTTGCGTGGAGCCTCAATACTGTTAAAGTGGAGTAAGTATCCTTGACACGGCTTGCGTGGCGCTTCAATACTGTTGAAGTGGAGTAAGTATCCTCGACACGGTTTGCGTGGAGCTTCAACACTGTTTAAGTGAAGTAAGTATCCTCGACACGGCTTGCGTGCAGCCTCAACACTTTTAAAGTGGAGTAAGTATCCTCGACACGGCTAGCGTGGAGCCTCAACACTGTTAAAGTGGAACAAGTATCCTCGACACGGCATGCGTGGAGCCTCAACTCTGTTAAAGAGGAGTAAGTTACCTTGACACGGCTTGCGTGGAGTAAAATAGAACCTCAGCACTGTCTAATTGGTGTAAGTAACCTCGATATGGCTTGTATGGAGTAAAATCAATGACATTCAATGTCATTGAGTAAAATAAAGCATCAACACTGTTGAGCAGTTATATATCCTCGACACATCATACGTTTAGTAAGTTAAACACTGTTACAATGGTGTCTAAGTAAGTAGTTTAGTATTTAATGAATTTCTTGTTGTAAATGGCTTTTAATTTTGTTACAATCATTATCATAGAACCCAAGAAAAACCAATAAAAATGAGGGTAGATAATTTTAATAATAAATGATCTTAGTTCCTTACAACTATGATACTTTCCTTAATAGTTAATTTTCCAGGCAAATTAGCTTTATGTTCCAATACCTGCGTGTCGTAATATCGTTGATACGACATTTATCACTATTCACCGACACCGATGATGATAAACGCCTACGTTTTTTCAATTAAAAATGATTTCTCTACTTTACGAAGAATACCGTAATGATCACTGTCTCTCAACTTCGAACTTTAACATTTTCCCATCTTATTAAATACATATTTAATTTCGTTACGAAAAGTACGTGTGATTCCGATAACACAAAAACACGTAATGACGTCTCGTGACGCGGGGTTGCCAGTGCAGGGAACGGAAATAAGATATTTCTTTTTAGGATATATCTAAAAGTGTGAAGAAGATAGCACCATCTCATGTACTGCTGCATGTAATAAGTAATCGTCTTCGGTTGAGGCCCGAAGTATAATTCCAACAGCATAGAGCGGCGACGGGTACAGCACCTGTCACGCTGAGCATGTGCTTATGACTGTGTGCAGTCGCTATTTGATGAAAAGTGGGCTATGGTAGAGGACTACTTTTGCGTTCTTCATTGCCTAGTCTCTATCTAACCCTTCGGGGATAATAGTCGTGACTATAATGTATTTATAGTTTATATTAAATACAGTTTTAAATGAGGTAGCTTGTCTATAGCCTATAAGTAAAATGCCCTGTAACAAGTCTCATACTATACATACATAATGAACTCACGATCACGACTATCATCCCAAGAGGTTTAGTCAGGGACTTTAAAAAAGATTAAATGAAAAATATTAATTCGGAGCATAAATAGGACAATTGAACATAATAACTAACACGCCGCTCAGCCTAAGCCCGTGACATTTACATGCCATGGCGCTGGGCCCCAATTCTCATTTTTCGAGATGTAGTCTCGAATCGAGTTTTGATTTCGATCTCTATCTCGATAATCGACATTTTGTTCACGAATCTCCTATTCTCAGCGCTAATCGAAATAGACTTCGAGTTTATTTGATAAATATTGCCATTCTTTTACTGCAATCAACTCGGGATGCGTTCCGTTTGACACGTTTCATCCGGTTTAAAACCGGTTGCAACTATGTACCTCAAATATTTTTACTGTAAAGGTATTTAAATGTATTGAACTTGCTTTTTAATTAAAAAAGTAAATTTTTAATAAGTATCGAAAAATCATTAAATTTAATGTGTTGTGATGAAATTTAATTTCCTTAAACAACTTGTATTGTTTAAAACGTGACGTATCGTCGATAAATTTTATGTTTTTTGTTTGTGGTTGTGTGCTTGTTTGGTGACGAAACGATCATTTTTAGTATTCACAAGACACACACAATGTCACAATGTCAACAAAAAATACCCAACGCCACAGCAGAAGCAGCTTCTTCTACAAATGTTGGAAGCCGATATACAGTTAAGGAGTGGAAAGTTTTCTTCCACCTTTTAAAAAAAAGAGAGCGAGCTCTCTCAATATTTTAAATCACTTCCACGACAAAATTGGAAATTAACTCCTCCATATCCACCGTAATTTCGCCGCTATTTGACGTTTCATTAGCTTCTCGTAGTCGAAATTACGTCTCGACCACTGCCGACCACTCGAAGCAATTCGAGCGGCTCTCCTTCGAGAAATGTCGAGTTCGAGATGTTCAGAATAACTAAATTGGATTACCACTTGATAGAGTTCGAATTCGAATCAAACTCGAAGTCGATTAGAGCTGAGAATAGGAGATTCGTGAACAAAATGTTAATAACGAGATTTTATGGTCGAGATAAAGATCGAAATCAAAACTCGATTCGAGACTACATCTCGAAAAATGAGAATTGGACTCCTGGTATTCTAGACAGTGAGGACCGCAAAGACATGACATTGTCACCTTCACCAAATAATAACTGCGTATGTGCTCAGCGTAATATGTGGTGAGCACATGGTTCCGTAATATAATCTAGACGTTATTGCGAAAAATACATACATAGATTTAAGACTACTATCCCCAAAGGGTAAGGAGACTTAGGTAACGAGTACCGCAGAAGCAGTCCACTGCCATAGTCCACGTTTCGCCAAATTACGACTGTACATGTGCTCAGCGTGATAAATGGTGAGCTTGTCGCCGCGCCATTCTGTTAGATGAATGTGCAGTCTTTAGTCGGTTAGTCGCCTTTTATGACACGCAATCGGATGAGAGGAGTTGGTAGTATTATTTTAGTAGGCCGCGGCTACGGCTCATTATCTCTTTATATATTGTTAACTAGCGGATCCTTGCGGTTTTACGCGTGGTACCCGTTCCAGTGGTAATATGAGAATAAAATATACCATATTATGCGACTTGGGAAGAATGTAGCTTTGTAATGGTCAAAGAATTTTCTAAATCGGTCCAGTAAGCTCCGAAACTATAGTTTCGGAGCTTATTCAATTAAACAAACAAATGATTCCTCTTTATAATATTAGTTAGTATACATAATCTAACGACCTCCATGGTCGAGTGGTTAGCACGCCGTGTCTGGCGTCGCGCCATCTCTGAGGTCCCGGTTTCAATTCCCGGTCGGGTCAATTTAGAGACAAACTGTTTTTCTAAATTGATTTTGGGTCTGTTTGTTTTTTTCTATGTAATTATGTAATTTATCTTTTATCTTACTATTAACAAGTTTCAAAATAATACTCATCTTGAACTACATAGTTAATTGGTGTGATCGTAACAAAGTTAATATTAATTAAAAATAATGAAACAAAATAACTGACAGATGGTCAACCCTTCTTCGTTATAGGACGCCATTCGTCCACTTTTACTCTTTTAGTTGCAACTAACGATACTTATCGAAGGAGAAAGATATTCGTTCACTAGCCGCTCATCCACAGACTCCACTCATATACAGGGTGTTTAGGTAGGTATACAATCCCGATACTGGACCATCCTTATAAGGGGGCTTAGGTGAAACGGAAAAATTGGCTGTATTCTATTAGCTGTTATTCGAAACATTTTAGATATTTTGCACTGAAATTTTTAATGTGTATTACAAAACGTATGTGTGAGGGGATGAATGAAGCCAAAACACGATTGGAAACATGTTGCTCGATAGAAAAAAATCCCGAAGTTACCCCTAAAATTTCATATAAATGCACATTGCGACCAGCACGGTCGTTAATAGCAGTACATTAATAATTCCTATAAAATCATAAACACATAGGTACCTTCTCGATTTCATGACTGATTTGGATTTCCAAAAAACTAAACATTTTTATTAACTTTTTGATAAAAATGTGAATGGCGCTTACGAATTACCGCGGACCCCGCCCCGCGCAACAGCCGCGAGGGCCCGCGCCACATCTAAATATTTAAATTGTATTTATTGTACAGCTTCTTTAAAAATTCGTTACAAAATCAGGTGTTCCGTACAAACCTGCACATTATGTCCTAGATGTGACAGTCTTCGTGACAGACAGGAGGCTACATAATTCTTAGGATGGCCCAGTTGCAGGAATTTAAAAAATACATAAGGACATAGATATAATCACGACTATTATCCCCAAAGGGTTAGTCAGAGACTATGCAATGAGGACAGCAAAAGCAGTCCTCTACCATACTCTACTTTTCACCCAATAGCGACTGCACATGTGCACATGTGGTGAGCCCATCGCCGCTCTATGCTGTTGGATGTATGTGCACTCTTTAGTCCGTTAGTCGCCTTTTACGACACCTAAGATAAGATAGGTGGTGGTAGTATTATTTCACCGCTACGCCACACGGTTAATTACACGGTTGCAGGAATTAAACTTAAGTACCTATTGTGGAGTGAAAATAAATTGATTTATTAAAAAAAAAAATATTTAATTACCTTTTATCCAATTACCCGGTCTGTTGGTATACGCTGTAACTATCTCTTCGATATTAAACGCTCCTTTTCGGTTAAGTATCGATTAGTAACCGCTGCAGTACTTTGTGAATATCCCTAATTGCCTATAGCAGTTTCCGATATTAGGAGCACCCAAAACTCTCATAAAATTGCACACGCAAATTACGGGCTTAGCTCGATCCGGTGCAGGCATGATGCTTTCGAAGCTCTGGAGAGAGAAAAGGATAGACCGATGATGGAGCGAGACAATGGTGGGTACAGTTGATAGTTAGGAAACAGTACTTTACCTTTTTTGAATGCTTGTAATTATGCAGTTGCAAATATTTTGATTTAAAGAGTGGATTTGCTGTGACTATTTATTATGTGATCAATGATAGACTTTGAGGTCATACAGAAACAATTTGTAACACCTTTGGAAAAGAAGGACGCGATAAATTTTTTAAAACCCTCTATATTACAAATTAAATTAATTTGTTCGAAAATTTTTAAGCTAATAAAAGGCCCTTCCTACCAAAGGATCATTTCCATTAAGTACCTACTTAAGTATAAGTCGAGTCTTTATTAAGTTTAAAGTCTTAAAGTGCGAAACACTCACTAATTGTAGCTTGTATTGTAACTTGTATTTATTCATTCAAATTGCATTGTGTATTAAGTTATGTCTTTTTTTTAAGTTAGGTATTTTTTTAGGCGTGGAAAACAATACTTAAGTAAAATTTTAAACACTGAAAAAAGACGACAACCTCAGGCGGGAAACGAACCACGCACCTTCCGCATTCCGGGCGGCTGCCTTAACTACTTGGCTACCGAGGTCTGGCGTTCAACCGTCGAAAGGAGATCGGCGAAATTGGGCCTAACCATTACAGGAATCAGACTTTAACTAAAATCATGGTGTAATTTTTAATAACTTGTGGAATAAAAAACAACTAATAATTCTATGGACAACAATTTTTTGTAATTAATTATAATAACCACCTAACCAAGGACGCATATCACGTGGTAGTCGAAGGACAATGCTGCCAGTAGAAAAACTGCCTATTGTTTCGATTAGTACGAATTGATCATTGTATTTTTATTCAATTTAGGTAGTATTGAGATTGACTTATTCATTGATACTTCACATAATAAATAAATTAGTGTTTTTTGATTACGCTACGTATTACGGACTTTGACGATAGCTGCCATTACGAACAACCCGCGCCTGCACAACGGACATTGATCACTGCTTGTTTGACTTTCTAAGTACTACTACGTACTCTCTAAGTAAGTAATGTCTAAGTATTCTAGCAGTGGTGAGACACCGACCATTGCTTCCGATTGTACTTCTTTTAAAAATAAACTTCATAAACTGTTGCGTTCGTTTTACTCGTAACAATGCTTTAGGTTCGCATTTGACACAAGACGAAGCAATACTGTCAGTTATTCAACAGAGAATACTCTTACGGTAAGTGCATATATGTAAACATTTCAGTTACATACCAAATACACAATATAAATAGTAAGTAAACAGCTATTTGTTTAATTTACGTTAACTAACCTCACTTTGAGTTACTTAACTCCCAATATTTGTGTTATCCCGTAGAACAGATTTATAATTGTTATATTGTTGGAATCCGCTGGTTTTGACCTACAAAACCGCATATAAATCATCAGTGTAACGGTCAAGGCCCAAGGTCCTAAGGAATTTCGCCGGTCTCCTTTGTCAGTGCTTGATGCTTATGTTTTTAGTCAACATTGCTTCATCAAATCTTAGAAGTTTTCACCTCTGAGATCCGTAAGAAATATTTTTACAAATATTTGAACATTCGGTTAAGATGAAGCTGCGTTTATAGATTAATGTTTTATATTTTAGCGTTTTATTAACGCTTAAATATACTTAAGTAAAATTTTAAACACTGAAAAAAGAAAGACGACAATTCCCGCCTGAGGTTGTCGTCTTTTTTCAGTGTTTAAAATTTTACTTAATTTTATTAAAGCGTTAATAAAACGCTAAAATATAAAACAATAAACAATACTTAGCTAATAAAATGGTTTAAAAAATAATAATTTAAACTTTAAAAATGCAGTTGTAATCCCTAATAAAGGAAATAAAAATATAGTAATTGAACAAAAAACCTAAAAAATGTATAAAGGCGAAGCGCCAAAGGGAATTGGTTTAACGACTGCCATTTTGCAACAGCTGGCGGGACGAAGTGCTTGTTGAGAACTCTTTCGTCATCACAACATGTTATTTTTTAATTTTTCTTGTTTATACAACTAACAGTACGTCACTGTTAGTTCCAGCGAATTAGCCGGTTTTAGTACATTCCATCGCCAAAACGTCAATATCAACGCCTAGTTGGCCGAGTGGTCAAGCGATTGGCTCAATACCTATCCGGAGGCTTCAATTCGCAATTGGCTCAATACTTATCCGGAGGCTTCAATTCGCGATATGCTCAATATCTATCCGGAAGCTTCATTTCCGATTGGCTCAATACCTATCCGGAGGCTTCTATTCGCCATTGGCTACATACCTATCCGGAGGCTTCAATTCCCAGATTGGGCAAAGTGCGTTTTCGAATTTTTCGATATATGCAACCTGGGTTTGTGATCACCAACTCGCATTTGTGGTGATTATGCTCATCAACCGTAGCGATGACTCGATTTTATTGATGGAGGATTTTCCCCCTTGTGTGGGACAGTATACAGGCTGTAGATAGATAGTACATACAATTCTTACTTTATACATAAAATCAAATACAGAAATTTTAAAAAGTTGCTTTAAAACATTTTTAAAAAGCGTTAATTTAGCTGCGCTATTGCGATTTTAAGTCCGTTATATCATATTTAAAATCCTAGTAACTCCGCTAAATAAACGTTTTTTTACGTGTTTATGCAACTACCTACCTATTACGTACATACATACATATAATCGCGACTATTTATCCCCGTAGGGTAAGTCAGAGACTAGACAATGAGGACCGCAAAAGCAGTCCTCTACCATAGTCCACTTTTCACCACTATGTGTAACGTGTCGCGTTGCCGCTCATCAATGGAATACTAGCACCCACTCTCTTCCCTTGGGTGTCAAGTCAATTACCTATTCAGATGTCTATATTTTACTTGTATGCGTAAACACTCTTTTCGTTTAAGACACAATCAATTACAAGTCCGAGGTGCTGTATGGCTCTTCACCTGGGCGTCGGTTAAGCGCGGCATTATCAAACGGCAATAAGCCAGCCATCCTCAATTTGATCGCTGTCTGTGAGAAGCCTGACAGATGATAGCCCGCTGCGGCCTTCGACGCCCGTATAATGGAGCTCGTTAAAATCTGTCACCCGTAACCAAAATATGGAAGAGAGAATATGTGTTCCCCACATACCGACCTGTAAGTTGTTTTTTCACCCTCTTTTTTATCATATCAATAACCTTGTTAAAAAAACAGGTAGGTAGGTAGGTAGGTAGAAATAAATTACAGGTCGGCATAGTGAGGATTTTTCTTGCATTTGGACTTCGCTTCTGCTTAACATCAGGTGTAGTAACAAAATCTTTGCACATGATAACGATAAATAGTTAAATGTTAAACGCAGAAGCGAAGTCCAAATACGTTGTTGACAATACATTCAGACTTCTGTCATTGTAATATTCATCAGTGGGCATCAAAAATCAGCTTCTATTAGAAATAGAGTTCGACGACAACGAAACGTTGATAAAAATCTTCGGGTTTATTTGAGCATTATTAACGCAATTATTACGAGAAATACAGTTTTTCGTAAGAAGCTATGGTCTAGGTTTTTAGGGACAGTTCTTCTCGTCGAGCTTATTGTAACTGAGGGGTGTCCCACATTAGTCCCCCGTTGTCGCCACTTACGCCGGTATATGTCTAAGACAACGCTTTTACCTAGTTAAAAAGTTATGCTCTGACATCTTATCGCATCTTAAATAATGGCAATTAAATTTTAATCTACAGTTTCATAATAGTTCGTAACTATTTTGTATTTCCTTGAAGTAGTAATTTTTTTTATGTTTCAGTATTTCTCTTATCTATAGTGATAGGCTTAAAGTAGTAGCGTTATAGAATACAAAATATTTGGGCCGTCTTGCGGCCAGGTGAGATGCATTGACAGTATGATCTGTCTTGAAGGCTGCTCGAGATGGATCACGGAAACGATTGATCAAAGTAATGTGCATTTGTGCCTTGCTTACTGACGATACGTAGCGATGTAGGTAGATTTAAAAGTACATAGATAATAACACATCGGTGGCCGAGTGATTAAGTGCTCGGTTCGGATACCAGAGGTCCAGGGTTCAATTCCCAGGTCGAGCAAAGCGTGTGTTCGATTTTTTCGATGCATAGCCCGGGGTTGTGCATCACCAACCCGGTTTTTTTAATCAGCTGCTCCCCGCTTTTTTGCAGGATTTTTTTTCTTTTTTATTTTTATTTTCTTATCTGAGGGTTAAATATTCTGGAGCTATAAGAGCTATTTTTAGTTTTTCTTTTATCTTTTTCTTCTTTCTTGTAAACTAATACAGTCCTCTTATCTATTAGTACATTTTCTTTCATCTATCATTACTTAATTATAATTATATTAGATTTTTAATTTGGTTGTTTCATTCTACTTTTTATTACAGGTAAATATTTATTACTTCTGTATTTTATAAATTTCTTATTATTAGGTACGTTGTTACATATTTATTTCTTCCTCAGATTTACAATCCTGCCACGTATGTGATCTTTGCTCTTTCTTACTTACTTATCTTCTAGTCCTTATTCCTCTTATTTACTGTTGCTACAATTTTCTTGGCTAAATCGAAAAATATTCCTCTTTCCTTCTTGTTTCTTAAAATTTCCTTTAATGTGTCTTAGCTAACTGTGGTGTCAATTTTATGTTGCAGAGTGTTTGTTGTTGTTTGTGTTTGGTTTAATTACCACACTTGCCAACTAGGATTTGGCAAGTGTGGTAATTAAACCAATACCCATCAATTGTAGCGATGATTTGATTTGAATGATGTAGGCCTTTGCCCAGCACTATGACAGAATTTAAGGTTTAAGGTGCCGAGAATTTATTTAAACTCTTTGTATTTTTTAATGTGCACTAATAGGACTTCCGATCTTATAAACGTGAGGGAAAACCGTTACACAAAGTTTTAATGCAAAGACAAAGGCAGTCTTATAATAAACATCAGTTTTTATCAGAAAATATTTGTAAGAACCTAGGTATGGACTTTGAACAACAGAGGTCAATGGCAGCGAGTGGCTGATGCGGTCAGGTTAAAATATTGGTAGTAAAAAACTTTGGTGATGCTGATAACCAAAATACAAAGTGCCCTTCTTTCAAAACTGTGTTATTTTATGTGTTTGACGTCGTTGCCAACCTGCAAAAACCCTACCAAACGGTATTATTCCATCGTGGTTGCAATCTACTCTTGTCCTTTTATTTGCATGGCAAGGCCTAAGTTCAGCAGTTAAAAGCTTATTTGCTGATAATGATGAACTAATAACGGTTAAAATTTTATCTAGCTTACAAAAGCTCATTATCTGTAAACTAAATCAAAATCTGTGTAACTTTGTGTAGGGCAGAGACACCATAATTGTGTACCTTGTTACGAAACCGTGTTCCTAGATAGTCAACGGGGCGTTGGAAACCTACAAAAGTTATCGGTATTTTATCTGGTATAACGACACAGCTAAGCTCATATTGTTCATGTTGTTAGGTCTTAGTTCAGAAATGGACAACTTTTGATGATGATGAAGATGAACCAATAATAGTTATAATTTTGTCTAGCTCATAAAAATAGTCATTGTTTGCGCCACAGCGCAACGAATAATAACCGTCTCTGCGCCGGTCAATTAAGGTGCATATTGGTGCAACGAATGATCGGCCAATCACAGCGAGGTGACAATTATACAAGACGAAGTGTTCGCCCGCGCCGCCTGCGCTGGCGCAACGGGAGTGTGCTCCGACCCTTCAAAGAGAACCCACGCGCGCGCGCGCGCAAGAACTCAGCCCGTGACCACGTCAGATATGTGCTCAGTGTGTGTTCAGTGAGAGCGCTCCGTTTACCAGCTCAACTACCCCTAACCCCTAAAACGACCAGTGCCTTCAGTGAACTGTGTTTGTGTGTTGCCGCCCTCAAGCCCGCCGCCCGCGCCTAGAGCGCCAGCCACCTTCAGCTCCAACCAGATCCAGTGACCACAGCTCGGACCCCGGTAAGTTCCTTACCACCTCCCGCCTAACAATCTTTACTCTGCCTTCTTTACTCTGCTGTATTTGGCGGTCCTTCTGACCCGCGAATACATTTTGGTCCTTCGAGCCGGATTACATACCATACAGTCCACTTAATATCACCCTACCCTACACATTTCATTTTTTTTTGCCTCTACTCGTGCCGCCACCCATACACGCCTACACAACTGCACATAACACCCACACAATGCACGCGCGGGCCGGGCCCAGCCCAACCGACACAAGGTCGGTGGGACTTTGTAAAGGCGCGCGAGCGGTGCCAGAAGTGCCTGGGCCCACATTACCCACAGGAGTGTAAGTCGGTGAAGGGTTGTAGAGTGTGTGGCAACGCCGAGCACCACACGTCCCTTCACCGACCAGACGACGCCACGCAGCACTACCAGCCGGAATCGGCGGCGCGGTGGCTCCCGCCCCATCTGCGGGACACTCCGGCACAACGACCCATCGACAGCCCGCTGCATGCGTCCGCGCACGCACAGCAGCCGTCGCAGCAGTAGGTACACGTCACCTTAGGTATTCAGCCCACATTATTTATACAGTCCACTATTATATATATATAGGATAACTATTTCAGCCCATTAACTATTTCATTACATTTCAATCGAGCGCCAAGGTTCAGCCATAATCAGAACCTATCTTTATTTTAATTTTCAATTTAAATACAGAATGATACATTGTTCGGTAACTTAGTAGTTAAATTATTACGTTACGTAGGGTAATGTAACGAGAGAAGGTTTCCCGTTTTATTACGTTGCGTGTGGTATTATGACGAGAGATTTGTTTTCCCGTTTTATTTTGTAATGAAATTTTTATGTTCGTGTCGTGTTAAATCGGCTCAGATCTCGTGCATGCTCACCACAAGAGCATAGTACTTCTACACACGTGCACCCACACATCAGCCTGCAGCACATACACACACACACATGCAGTCTGCTTTTTATTTGCTTCTATTGCGGTCGCTTGTTATTGCGCCTTTGCTCTTTGCGCCACAGCGCGCATTGCGCTTTTCTGTGCCTACATGGTACCTGCCCAGCGCACGCCTTTGCGCTTTGCGCCACAGCGCGCATTGCGCTTTTCTGTGCCTACATGGTACCTGCCCAGTGTACAGCCTTTTTTTTGTTGTTGTTTTTGTGCCTATATGCTATCATGCTCAGTGCACGACTCACTATATGGTAGCATGCCCAGTGTACAGCCTTTTTGTTGTTGTTTTTGTGCCTATATGCTATCATGCTCAGTGCACGACTCACTACATGGTAGCATGCCCAGTGTACAGCCTTTTTTGTTGTTGTTTTTGTGCCTATATGCTATCATGCTCAGTGCACGACTCACTACATGGTAGCATGCCCAGTGTACAGCCTTTTTTGTTGTTGTTTTTGTGCCTATATGCTATCATGCTCAGTGCACGACTCACTACATGGTAGCATACCCAGTGTACAGCCCTTTTTGTTGTTGTTTTTGTGCCTATATGCTATCATGCTCAGTGCACGACTCACGTGACTACATGGTAGCATGCCCAGTGTGCAGCCCTTTTTGTTCTTGTTTTTGTGCCTATTTGTTGCTGTGCTCAGTGCACGATCTTACTCATACAGTCACACACGTGCATTCCTCTCAGCTCATCATATACACACCCACTCGACATTAACTCGACACAGCACGAATCGAGGCTGTAGTCTCCTGTTACTCCGTCGCCTCCCCCCCCCCCTCCTACCCCCTGGGGCCCGGGAAGATGTTTGCGCCACAGCGCAACGAATAATAACCGTCTCTGCGCCGGTCAATTAAGGTGCATATTGGTGCAACGAATGATCGGCCAATCACAGCGAGGTGACAATTATACAAGACGAAGTGTTCGCCCGCGCCGCCTGCGCTGGCGCAACGGGAGTGTGCTCCGACCCTTCAAAGAGAACCCACGCGCGCGCGCGCGCAAGAACTCAGCCCGTGACCACGTCAGATATGTGCTCAGTGTGTGTTCAGTGAGAGCGCTCCGTTTACCAGCTCAACTACCCCTAACCCCTAAAACGACCAGTGCCTTCAGTGAACTGTGTTTGTGTGTTGCCGCCCTCAAGCCCGCCGCCCGCGCCTAGAGCGCCAGCCACCTTCAGCTCCAACCAGATCCAGTGACCACAGCTCGGACCCCGGTAAGTTCCTTACCACCTCCCGCCTAACAATCTTTACTCTGCCTTCTTTACTCTGCTGTATTTGGCGGTCCTTCTGACCCGCGAATACAGTCATCATCTGCTAAATTAAAATTTCTCTATCTATGTGAAGGCGAAAGCACATACTGTGTACCGTGTTTCAAAGCCGTGTTCTTATATTTAGTTGTCAACGGCGTTGCCAACCTGCAAAAGTTATAAGTTGTTGACTTAGAGCGTTGGTTGAATGCTCTAAGGTTGTTGAGAATCAGCCAGTTCGCACTATGCAGGTCAGCCAGAGTGGTTGCAATCTCTTCTTGTACCCCTTCTCTGTCACGAAGACTCCTAAAATAAAACAAAATAAAATAAGCCTTTATTGCTGCTTTACACTTAATATTTAAATAATATCTTATGAATGTATCTAAATAACTAATATCTAGTTTTGACGATCGGTGAGTTTCCCAACAACAGCTTGTCCTTCGACAAAGGCCCCCTCTAAAGACTTCCATCTCTCTCTTTCTCTCGCTATCCTTATCCATTCTGGACCAGCAACTTTTTTGAAATCATCTTCCCAGCGTTTCGTTTGTCGCCCTTTACTTTTTTTACCATCCCTAGGGTACCACTCTGATATTGTTTTAGTCCATTTGTTATTATTTTCCCTATTGCCATTTGCCATTTCAGTGTTCTGCATACTTTTTTCGCATCTTTTTAATTTAGTTATAGATTTTATTTTTCTAATCTTATTTTATCTTTCCTCTTGACTCCTATTACACTTCTTTCTATTCCGTTTTGACATACATTTATTGTATGCAATAATTGTTCTGTTAATTCCTATGTTTGGCAACCATATGTTAAGAATGGCAAAATGCACATATTATAAACCTTCCTTTTTTCTTTAATTGGCATGTCCTTGCTTTTCATAACTTCGCTTATGAAACCAAAATCTTTGCTAAGTCTTGGATATCCTTCTGTCGATTTCTTTATGCATCACTTACGCCTATTAACTGTCCTAGGTATACATACTCTTCCATGTATTCTATTTTCTCCATATTTACCATGTTATAAGTCTGTGAAGCATTAGTCATAATTTTTGTCTTCGTCGTGTTCATTGTAAGCCCTGCTTTCTTACTTGGATCTGATAATTGTTGTAGTATTTATTCTAGATTTTTTTGGGCACTCGGAAAATAGAATCAGGTCATCTGCAAAACATAGGTGGTTTAAGTTTTCACCGTTTATGTTGAGTTCGTTTTCATGCCATTCTAGATTCCTAAATATAATCTCCAGAGCTGCTGAAAACAATTTGGATAAAATAGGGTCACCTTGCCGAACACCTCTCTCTAAAGAAAACTCCTCTCCCGTTGTTCCAGCCTGATTTGGGCTGTGCTTCTTAAGTAAATATTATTTAGTATTCGTATGTACTTCCCTTGCATTCCCTGAGCATGCAGTGCGTCCCAGATATATTCGTGCTCCAAAGAGTCAAAGGCTTTATTATAGTCTACAAATCCCAGATAGTAAGTTTTGTTATATTCTTTGTATTTCTGTAGAACTTGTTTTAGAACATGTATATGATCTACGGTTGAATATTTGCTACGGAAACCCGCCTGTTCTTTCGGTTGGTTTTCGTCGAGTACAAATGTGATTCGGGATAGAATTGTTTAAGAAAAGACTTTATAGATATTTGACATTAAGCTAATGGGTCGATAGTTCCCTATTTCTCCTCCATCTCCTTTCTTATGTAGCAATACTTTTTGATTTTGTCCAGTCCGTAGGAATATTTTCAGTTACAATAATTTCGTTAAATATATCTGTTAATATTGGAGCAATCGCCGGTGTAATAGATTTTAGTAGTTCGTTTGTTATTTGATCAGTTCCAGGAGTCTTGTCCTTCTTTTGTGTATTGATTGCTTTTATTGTTTCTTTGATTAATATTTTTGGTATTGGCTCCGAATCTGTTTCATATCTTCGACCTGTCACTATTTTTGAGTTTTTACTTTGATACAGGTTTCGATAGTAGTCTGTAGCTACTTTAAGTATTTCGGGTCTTCTGTTTGTATAGTTTCCATCTTTAGTCCTGGCCTTTAGCATCTAATCTTTTTTAGTGTTTAATTCCTTAACAGCCTTTTTTATTCCACCGGTTCTTTCAATATGTTGTTTTAATGTATTTTGCCTTTTAATTTTTGTCTTTTCTAATGTTTTCATTTATCTTTTTACTAATTTTTGATATTTTTGGACGGTTAATTTTCTTATTAATTCCTTGTAATAGTTCTTTTCTTTTTTGTAGCAGCTGTTGTGTCTCATTAGAAATAGTTTTTTTGCTCTCTGTGTTTACTTTCTTTGTTTCTGTTTTAATAGATTTATAATTTTTTCATATTTTGCCTGGATTGGTAAAGTTTTTTCCTTATCTTTTTCTATTAGCACTCGTAGATTAGTCGTGAGTTGATTGCTATCGCCGGTGCATACAATGGCTGAACTATTATTTTTAAATCTTCTTTTTCTCTTTATAGGTGCGGCTGCTAATTTGGCGCGAACCATTCTGTGGTCCGAGTGAAAATTTAGATTTTGTATGACTGATACGTCCTGAACGATTTTATTATTATTAGACATAATAAAGTCAATTTCGTTCAGTCCGTTTGGACAAATCCACGTCCACTTCTTTGTTTTCTCTTTCTTGTAGCAACTATTGAGCATCCTAAGTTTATTTTCTAAAGCAAAGGTGACTAATCTGGCTCCATTTTTACTTCTTTTACCATGTCCGTATTCTCCTACTGTGTATTCTTCTCCACTATTATTCCTCACTCCTATTAGCCCATCAAAATCGCCCATAACTATGATATTTTTGTGGAATTTTGAATTTGCTTGTAGATCTTCATAGAATTTTTCGATTTTTGCTATATCTTCACCTTTATCAGATTCGGTTGGGGAATTTGCTTGAATGATAGACCACTTTTCAACATTATTTAAGGGTAGCATTATGTTCAAGATTGTTATTCTTTCGGAAATCCCCTTGATTTCTTCTATTCAGTTAGCAAGTCTCTTTTTAATTAAGAATCCCACTCCGTACAGTCCTGGTTTCTCGCTTTTATAGTAGTAAATATAGTCCCGTGCTCTTCTATCCCTTCTCCATATCTACTCCTATTATATCCCATTTCATTTCTGCTATAGCTAATTCGAGTTCAAGGCGCTTCTCCGTAGTTCGTAATGATCTTGAATAAAAAATAGCTATGTGTAGTTCCGATGTATGTTTGGCTGTCTTTAGAGGGTTGTGGTCATTTCCCCCACGAGGAACAGTCGACTTGGGGGAGGGTGTTTGGTTTCTGTTATTTTATTTTTTTTCTTCTTACTTGGTTGTTGTCTCCGCTCTCCGGTATCTAGTTACTATTGTTTATTTGTATTTGAACTGTTTGAAAGAGAATTAGATCTACCCCTCATCAAATCGAATGCATTTATTCTGTTGTTCTTAGACAAGGTTAGTTAGTAGATAGGTTGTTAATTATTGAATTTCTATTGTGGCTGGTATTAACCTATTCACAAGGGATTGAGACCGTGTTGACAACTGCAGGCCTATTTCAATCTTACCTAGCTTCTCTAAGATCCTGAAACGCTTAATTAATGAGATATTAGTACAACAATTAGAGTCCAACAAACTATTATCATCATCTCAGTACAGATTTTGGGGTGGGTAGTCCACCAATGACGCAATCCATGATCTGATTCATTCTATCGTGATGACCTCCTTGGTCGAGTGGTTTGTACATCAGTTTTCATGGTGTCGCCACCTCTAAGGTCACGCTTTCGATCTCCGGTCGAGTCAATTTAAAAATTATTGTTTTTCTATATTGTCTCGGGTCTTAGTGTTTTCTATGTAAGTATGATAAGTATGTATTTAAGTGCTTTAAGTATGTTTATCCGTTGTCTAGTAACCATTTAACGAGTTACATAACGAAGCTTCTCTTGGGCTAGATAATTGGTGTGAGTGTAGGAATCTTTATTTATTTATTTATCGTAACCACTCTAGATGATGAAAGGAAATGTATGGTAGTTCCTCGACCTGGCGAAAGTCTTCAATACGGTCTCGATCATACGTCTTCTGACTGGGTTAGATAGGGTCGGAGTGAGAGTACTTCCCTTACTATTCGAGGATTATTTGACTAACAGGACGCAGAGAACCATAATAGACCACTGCATAAGAGGCTAATATCACTTATGGTGTGCCTCAGGGCAGTATAATTGGCCCTACACTATTTTTGATTTATATAAATGGACTCTGTCAAACACAGCTCTCCGTTGATAAGGACTTTACGTTTGCGGATGACACTGCTCTATTCTTTAGTGGAGACACCTGGGATGATGCCTTATTCTCAAGGTTGCAGCAGGACTTCTTTATCGACATCCTACTACTAAACTGTACAGGGAAAGGGAAATACTCACAGTCAGACAAACACTGCTCCTAAAAACTGTATTGAAGATGCACTCACTGACACAGTATGACCTGGACAAGGCAAAGGGCAAGCGTTGTAAAGGTAAAGTATGCAGTTCCCTGTCCCACAAAACCGCCTTCTCGCATCACCTTTTCTCCTTTCTAGGACCTTATCTTAACAACAAAACTAACAGCACTCTCAATATTTATCCACTAACCAAAATAAGTTGCTAACAGACCATCACCAAATTAATAAATACCTTATGATACAACTTAAAGTTTTCTCTCTCCCCCTTGTAATTATTAAATACTAGCGCAACCATCCATAACATCGCCTTCTTCTGGGTTTAACGCCTATTCTTTTAATTTTCATGATGGTACCTCTATCTTTATACTATCAGTTATCTCTTTACCACTGCCATACCATGCGCCTATAGTCTATTGCTCCCATCCTATTTTTACTCGCACGTTCCTCTAACAAGCTACACGCACACACAAACCGAGTATATACATTTATTGACACTACTCGCAATCATACACAATCCAAAAATCCAAATAGGTATGCTCATTTAACTCGTCTTAAGTATTTCTTTTTAAGTTTTTATATTTTTATTATTACTTACTGTTAATTGTGCAAATTTAATAATTGTCATTATTCTTTATTCTAGTAAAATCAAATAATATCACTATTATTTCGTACGCAATGACAGTTTGTTAATTTAATGAATGGCGGTTGTTATCGTCGCTCCTACCAAAAAGTGTCGCCATCTGTACTATTGGATTGTTAATTAAAGTCAAAGACATTATTTGCACGGACAGTGTTATTGTCTATGACATTCAGCCTAGCATTCAGCCTAATTTAAATCGAAACGATATTGGCATTAAAAGTCATAGACATTAGTTGCACAGACAATGACATTGACAGGCATAATTTGAAATGAAACGGCATTGCCATTTTTGGCGGCACTTGTTGGCGGGACAGCGACGAAGGCGGTTGTCGGCTCGTGTAAATCGTATGTACAATTTAAGTTTAAGGTATTTCTGAATAAATCGGTTGAGTTCCTTAAGCCTGCATTATTATTCAGTAAAACTAACATTACTTAAAACAATATTTCTGTCATCGTTCATTATACTGACTCACAAAACGAAACATCCAACTATAATGTACCAATAATAATAATAATATACGCAATAATAATTATTTCTGCGGGAGGAGGCTGGAGACCTGTGGAACCGGTTTTTTTCTTTTTTAAACCTATTTCAGGCCCCATTCCTTCACAAATATAGGACTTACAATACTGCAATGTAATAGCTTTTAATAAAACTTTGCATGCTAAAGTAATAATAAATACAGGGATCTAAATAGTTTGTTGAATACATTTTTAAAAATACGTTTATTTAGCTGAGTTATTGCGATTTAATGTCCACTATTGAAAGTTTAAAATCGTAATAACACAGTTAAATAAACGTTTTTTAAAAATGTTTTCAACAAACTATTTAGATCTTTGTATTTTACTTTAGCATGCAAAGGTTTATTAAAATTGGATTATTAGTTTTTAAAAATGTCGACTTGGAAGTTTGTATGGGAAGCCGAAATGCGTAAACCCTCATAAGATACTTCAATGTAATAGCTATTGTTAAGTTTGTTGAGTTTGTGAAGTGACAAATAAATAAATTTTCAGTGAACAAAATCTAAATCTCTCTATCTTTATGACGTAGGCAGACATATTGTGTACCTTGTTACAAAGCCGTGGTCTTATATTCGGTTGTCAACGGCGTTGCCAACGTGCAAAAGTTATCGGTCGTTGAGAATCGGCTACTTCGCACTATGTAGGTTCCCATGTAGCGTGTCGCCCGCCGCTTGGCTCGCCTCCAAACGTACACCTTTTATAAGGGCCTATCTGAGATCCCGCCCGGAACCCTCCATAATTATTGATGGGTTGGCAGTGCTGTTGTGAGAATTGAAAATTTCGTTCTTTTTTGGCTCCCGGCTGCTACGAGTAATTAGCGAGGAACATAAAAAGCTCCTTGGTAATTAGTTCATTTTTTGACGTACAATTACATTGTATTACTTTATTACATTTATATTAATATTATTTCAACCAGCGTCGTTTTGTTTCAATTTAATAACGATTAACATGTCAATTATGTACCTACCTATTGTATGTTATCTGTCTATATTTGTGTTTGAATTATTAATTTTATTAGTATAATTACACGAAGTATATGTTTAACATTTAACTTTCAGTATTTAACTTTCTATCTGGCTTTGCTTAATAAAATACACTTATTCACATTATTTACCTTAATGAGAAAATCTGATAAATAATTGGATAATTAAATATATATAAATATATATTGAAATTAATTAAACTGATATAATGATATATCAGTTTAATGAATTTCAAACAGGGTGTGTAAACAGGGTGAATGCACCCTGTTACATTGAAGTCAACATCTATAACACACAAAAAAGCAGTTGTCTCAGATGAGACTCGAACCGACAACCTTTCGCGATACGAGCGACTGCTTTTCAACTTAGCATGTATAAAATGCCCCTCTAAACAAAGCACTTGGAAAACCAAGATTGATGGACCTTTGAAATAATACATTCGATCGAATTCAATTGAATGAAGATTAATGTACTTACCTATCTTTGTTTATATCAAAGCAATTTAGAGTAGGTATCACATTAGCGGTGTACGGTGGTGGGCAGTGAGCGAAAAAAACTTATAGATCGAACCGAACGGCTGTATCCATATATATAATATAATATATATACAGGGCGTCCCACGGCTATGCCACTTGGAGGGAAAGTACCTTGAATATTGTAGATGGAACATTTTACTGAAAGAAGACATTATTTGAATTTAAAAAACAATTTAAACTGCCTTCATAGATATTTAAATAATTACATGGTTGAACCGGGAATCGAACCGGTCACATGAGAAAAATAATCACCTGTTTGTAGCTTTATCATACCGATCGAAAGGCTTCATCATAAGGATTATTTTTTGCTAAATAACTTAGTGTCACAAATAAAAGTAAGACCATGAATTTTAACATTTGATCTGAAATTTTGTTCAGAAAAATGAAAAGCTGACATTGCCGTAAGGACATGCAACTGACATTATCATAAGTACCTATTACTAATAAATGTACCCACTTGAGAAGTAACCAGTTTGAAAGTGTCCACGAGCAGAACTTAGACGTATTATTCTAAAAATCCACCACAACAAGATCAAAAAAATCGACAGGGAGCTAAATAATCAAAAGAGTGCAACTTTGTATTCAACAGGAAGGGACTAATTTTGAGCATTTGATAAATTGATCAATTTTGTATTAAAAATGTTAAAATTCATAGTCTTCCTTTTATTTGTGACACTATGTTATTTAGCAAAAAATAATCCTTATGATAAAGCCTTTCGATCAGTATGATAATGCTACAGGTGATTGTTTTTCTTATGTAACTGGTTCGATTCTCGGTTCAACCATGTAATTATTTAAATATCTATGAATGCAGCTTAAATTGTTTCTTAAATTAAAATAATGTCTTCTTTCAGTAAAATGTTCCATCTACAATATTCAAGGAACTTTCCCTCCATGTGGCATAGCCGTGGGACGCCCTGTATACATATAATCACGACTACGTAGGTCACACCAAAAGTTTCCGGAACTGACCACTTACATAAAAAGTTTCCGGAACTAATCACTTACATAAACAATATTTAAATAGTAATTACAACATTTGAAAATGGAATTCTTTGGATGTAGAATGCAATTTGTTTCATCTGACTGTCAATTGCTTTTACACTGTGGCGCCATTTTAAAAATTTGCGTGTCTACGTTAATATGGATTTAATTCGGGATAATTTTCGTAGTATGATTTTCTACGATTTTAAGTGTAATTTGACAGATCATCAGAGCATCGTTCGGCTTCAATCTGCTTTTGGCGATGATGAATTCAAGCACGGTCGTGTCAATCTCAGTGACGAATCTCGCGATGGTCGCCCGTCCACCGCTGTGAACAACAAAAACATCGATGCTGTGCGCCGTATGATTGAAACAGACACACATGTGACTTACCATGAGATTCGCGCATCCTAAGACATAGGCATGAGTCAAATACAATCAATCCTACACAAACATTTGGGTGTGAGAAAGCTGTGCTCGCGGTGGATCCCACACAATTTGACAGAGGCTCAAAAAAACGGACCGCGTCACTTGGTGCAGTGCCATGCTTACCAGATTCAACAAAAGTGCGTCAAATTTGGTGTGGGACATAGTAACAGGTGACGAAACATGGATTTATTGCTACGATCCCAAAACAAGGCAGCAATCAAGCGTATGGGTATTTCAAGATGAGCCAAAACTAACTAAAGCGGCGCGCGTGGAAAGTGCATCTAAGCCGATGATTGCTTCTTTTTTTAATAAAACTGGACACGTGGCTACTGTTGCTTTAGAGAATCATCGTACCGTGAATAGTGACTGGTACACGACTGTTTGTTTGTCGTAAATTATTGACGAACTCCGTAAAAATAACCGTAAACGCCGTGTCATCTTGCATCATGACAATGCTAGTTCCCATACGGCCAGACAGACAAACGAATTTTTGAAGGTGAAAAACGTAGAACTTATGAGCCATCCTGCATACAGTCCTGACCTGGCACCTTGTGTGACTTTTTTCTTTTCCCAAAAATTAAGAACGAACTACGCGGTGAATGATTTTCATCATCAGAAGAGGCTCTCGAAGAGTATGAAAAACATGTTTCTGAGGTCATCACGGAGGAGTCGCACAAAAGTTTCCAAAATTGGAAACCGCATAAAAATTCATTGCGTGGTTTAGGAGAATAGTGCGGTGCTACAGACAGAGGAAAAGGGCGACTTTACTTTTTAATATGTAATGTAATATTAGGAAACTAAATCGATAATAAATGAGTTATAATCCAGAATCCAGGATTTTACGACCACACTACGACATTGCACAACATTGGTTTCAAGAGTTTCGGTTTTGATACTAGACTGTAGTCGTCAGCAATCCGCTTGGCTGGCTACCACGAACTTATGAAGTTCTGTTGCTTTAATAGGAATGCAGGTAACTAGTATTTGTTGTACCGATTTTAATGTATGGATGTGAAACTTGGACAATAACCTTGAAGGAGGAAAACCAACTCTTAGTCGCAGAACGGAAAATCCTACGAAAGATACTAGGACCAACAAGAGGCGATGACGGGGAGTGGAGGCAAAGGTTTAACCGGGAGATCGAACAGCTGGTGTCCGAGCCGAATATCATCGGAGAAATAAAAGCTGCCCGACTTCGCTTGCTGGGGCACGTAGAGAGAATGGGTGAAGATCGAGCTGCCAAAAGAGCGTATCTTGGTCAACCATCTGGACGACGCCCAGTGGGTCGTCCAAGATACCGCTCGAAAGATGAAGTTGTCAAAGACCTGAAAGAGCTGGAAGTGCCCGACTGGTGTCACTTGGCACAAAGCAGGAAGGAATGGCGCACTTTAATGTCGGAGGCCAAGATCCACTTCGGGTCGCTGAGCCAGCGTAGTAAGTAAGTAAGTAATTTGTTGTGTTCCGAAATTCAGAGATGAGATACTATTAGCTTTAACTACCGAGCCTAATCGTGAAATACCATTTTTTGGGATAAATGCAAATAGATTCCTAAAAAATTTAAATTAAAAAAATTATGAAAAAGATCAGTTTGATATTTTTAGTCTAGATTGTATTGGACTTCCGATTGAAACCCACCCACCCGCATTGGGCCAGCGTATTTGGTTTTGGCCCAATCTCCTGTGCCCAGCAGTGGGATGGCTGATAGGACAAAGATTTCTCTGCGTTTCTAAGTCATTATTCCAATTCAACGGTTGTCATAACCCCTAACAGTAATGTAGGTAAATAATTAAAAGCACACACACAAAATGGGTCACTGTCATTAATAACGACTAATCTAAAGCCGCGGGGGTACTTTGACAAATGACTGCGCAGAGGTGTCACGCGTACCCCTAACATATAGCGGAGATGATTTTTCAATGCGCACCGCATTATCTAGCGATTACAAGGGTGCTTCGGACAGATTCGGGGTGTTCCGATGCGTTGACGGTGGCCACTCGAACGCCATGATTTATTGCGGCTAACTCGCTGGGCTTTCCAATAGGTTTTTGCGCGGTTTTTTCAGGGGCAATTATGTGGAGCGGCCATAGAGGTATTATAACTAGAGACGACATCTAAAATGCTGTGCTGGTAGCCGCTCACTAATAGAATACTACCGCCTCTTCCCTTGGATGTCGTAAAAGGCGAGTAACGGACTAAATACTGCACAATACATCCAACAGCATAAAGCGGCGATGGGCTCAGATTATCACCTGTCAAGTTGACTATGTTTAGTCATTACCTACTTGGTGAAACGTGGACTGTGGCAGTGGCTGTCCACTGCCACAGTCCTGCCTAGTCAGGGACCAGCGGGTCTATCGGCTAAAAAATATGGATATGGACATAAGCATCATTTGACATTTGAAGCCCATATTTTATCCTTATATGGGCATATTATGGGCTTCAAATGTCAAATGAAGCCCATGTCCATATTCATATTTTTTAGCCGATAGGGTAGCAGGCAATGAGGACCGGAAAGCAGTCTTTGCGGTCCTCACAGCTGATTTCGTTGTTTGCAAATTATATAATACTTTTTTTTGGACAAACATATTTTGCTACGGTGAAGGTAAATATCAAATATATAACTGTTTAAGCCTATATAGATTTATTCCTAAATAACTAGTTTAATTGTATCAAAGGATTAATTTAATGTGGTACGTGTGATTGGTTGGCTTTTTGCTCTCAAATCTATACATTTATGTTTTGAACGCTAATGGTAATGAATATTTGAAATGTAATTTTTTTTATTCTTACATATTGCATTATTGTAATATACTTTGAATGCAAAGTATAGCTACGTACCTAACGTTATATAAAAAAAAATAGTTTAATTGAGCATTAAATACTTGCTTTTTTTTTCAACGAACATGTGATTTGTACGAAATGGTAGAACTACCCGGGTGTGCTCCAAGCGATTGTGAACCTTGCGACCGCAAAACAGTGAAAAAAAAATTGCTTGGCGGTGTTGTCTCTAGGTCTACCTTAATGGGAGCGGCTGTAGCTACTAACATGCAGCGTTTTTACGACTGCAATCTCGCGAAAGCGGTCGGTAACGGCATCACGTGCCTGTCGGTATGGGTAATCGAGGATGAATCTGGCCACCCATCTTGGTACTGCCCGCAGTAAAGGTGGCATATAACATAGTGAATGCTATGTTTGGTCATGTAGATGAAGAAAGCGGACGAAGTGCGCTACCATCATCAGCCTTATTATATCCTCATAACAGGTGAAGTGCTTACGAGACGAACAGTAAAATAAACTATTAATAGCATTGTTATAAAATATTAGGCGGCAATGTCAAATGTTACAAGGAATTAATATTATATGTATTATCTTAAAACCTCTCTATTTAAAAAATAACTAATGTTTATTCTTAGAACACTATGAAGAATCAATACAGAAATTCAATTTTGATCAAGTAACATCATCATCCCTTCAACGATCATTAGACCGCCGGCGGTCTCAAAACAACAGATTTTCAATTGGTGTCACGTTGCTGAAGGAATTATTTTGATTATTTTTTATTTTGTTATGTCTGATATTTCTTGAGGGAGGGCGGTATCAAATACATAAATAATTACAATATTGTGTAATTTTGCGTGTTGGCAATAAGTAACACAATACAACGTAACTTGTCAAATTATCTTACACAGACCGCGTGAGGGCATAGTAAAGTTCTGAAACTCAAGGGTATCGCGGGTATAACTATAATCCGTTATCTATAATTTATGATTCATTATTCGTATATTAAGAAACTTTTACTGAAGTCTGCATGGACCAGACGCCATTGCCATTCCCTAATGAGAGCAGAAAACCAACTAACAAACAAGTTTAAATGACCTGTCTTCTATGTTCTCAGCAAGGAACATAGGTATATGGGTTCTCAGTCTCAGTTAATGATAGATTCTTAATGGGAAAGCGAAGAGTCATGTTTGCAGAGTTGCTTTGACTTTCTTTGATTCGTGGTAGCTAGATAACTTACAAATATTTTTATACTTATACATAACACTATTTTTAAACTTTCCTATTAAATTATAATGTTTAAACGCACTTTAATATTTCAACTGCGGTCGCGCACTGATAAGTGCTCAATGAATAGAATTTCTATTGTGTATAGTGGCGCCATGTTCTAAGTGATAATCAAGACTCTTTAGAATTATAGTTGACAGGCATTATTCGTCCGCAAGTACGCGGAGCCCTAACAAAATAGAATTATGTCTCACCTGTAATCTCGTGGTACTACGTAACTCCGCTGAGGGGTACCCCTTTTTCTCTCTCGCACTGTTCGTTCTTGATTAACACTCCACAATAATGGTCAGATACATACGACACAACAACGATAAATAAGTAAATATAATAAGCAATAAACATATAGAAATCCCGCCTTAAAAATGCGCACGCGGTCACTGACCCAAAAAGACAAAAGAGAAGTTGACAGCTGTCCAACCTTTTTACTTGCGAGCAAAAGGTTTCAGCTAATTACTGCCTTAGCGGTGTACGCAACAGGGATACAGCAGCTTAACTTACCTTCCGAAGCACGGAGACCGGTTATCCGGTGACCATGATTCATAGCGGAAGTTGCTGGACTTGCAAGATCGTAACCCGAACGCGCAAGGCACCGCGCCATCGATCCTAGAATAAAAGTTGAACGGCCTACATCGATAATGAGAAATCCAATTATCCTATTTGTAATAAATATTTCTATTTACCGAGACTTTGAGCGACGTTCGTTACTTTTGGTCAAAATAATGAATAATACATCTCATAGATTATTCGTTCAATTACTTGGGAGTATGAATTTTGATTCGAGTACCTACTGGCCCAGCCTCATTTGCATGCAAGAGACATTGGCGATGGTTCATTCAAATTTCTGATTATTTTATTTTGAACCAAATAAAATGGGTAGAAAGTTTAAATTGTAAATGACCTTACTGACGCCGCGAACGACTTTGGAAGTTTCATTTGAGGGGCCTGGAACAAAACTACACAAAAAATCTGGTATTATTTGGAGAAATATAAACACATCATCATTATCAACATCATCAGCCTATAAACGTCCCACTGCTGGGCACAGGCCTCCCACGTGAACAATAGCACGTGGGGATATTAATAAATATAAACACACCTTATTCTAAAATATTAGAAATACAAATCACTATTACGGATACAGCAAATTCGTATAACGTAGAAATTGACACTTTAAAATAAAAAGTCCTCTAATTAAATACGTATTGGTTGACCACTGACAATAATATTGTCTAACATTGGTTCTATTATTGATGGTTATTTGACAAATAAGAAGTCAACTACTATATTATTAAAAGACAGTTGGATAAAAGAATTGATTGATACTATAATACTTCTGTTAGTCTTTACCGTTAATCGAAGTCATTATCAATACTTTTGTTAAGAGTCCGTCAGTTTATTTGACTAGCTACCGTGTAGATATAGATCTACATCTACACGGAAGCTACCACGAGACGCAGCCCAATAACGAGCCAGGTTCATTAAGGGGCGTCAGAAAGCTTATTCATCGAAACGAAATTGGCTCAATTATCTTTCGTGATGGCTCTGTCCTACCATTCTGGGTGTAGCTCTAAAAAGCAAACCTCTTTAGTCAGTTTCTAGTCTTCCAATTACCTTTTTAGAAATATGAAACTTCATGTAAATATTTTTGGTGTGGTGTGACACTGTGTAGTGGCGGATCATTAATAAAAGACTAAAAGACTACTACAAGCCCATATCTTCTCTTGGGTGTCATAAAAGGCGACTGACGGACTAACATCTGCACATAATGTGCGACGACCTCCTTGGTCGAGTGGTTTGTACACCGGTTTTCATGGTGTCGCCATCGCTGAGGTCCCGGGTTCGATCCCCGGTCGGGCCAATTTAGAAATTATGGTTTTTCTAAATTGTCTTGGGTCTGGGTGTTTTCTATGTATAATAAGTATGTATTTAAGTATTTTAAGTATGTTTATCCGTTGTCTAATAACCATTTAACGAGTTTCTTCGAAGCTTTTCATGGGCTAGATAATTGGTGTGAGTGTAGAAAAGTTTTATTATTTATTTATTTTATTTTATTATAAACCCAACAACATAAAGCGGCAATGGGTTCACCATTCATCATGCTAAGCACATGTGCAGTTGCTATTTGGTGAAATGTGGACTAAGGCTGCGGACTGCTTTTGCGGTCCTCATTGCCTAGTCTCTGACTAAGCCTCTATCGGGATCCTCGAGATAATAGTCTTAAGTGAAAGTACACAATATATGTATGCATGTATGATTTTTTAAGTTACTTACCTTCAAATATATACTTACTCTATACAGTGCCTTTAATAAGAATGTACAATAAGAGCATTGATTGTTTGTGGAATAGGTTATTATCATGGGCTTGTGGCGAGTAATCCACTCGGATGTTTCGTTCCCCATCATACCATCTTCTTGCGTTTTATTAAAACTCATATTGTACATTCATACTCCTTGCACTTCACTCATGTCATCTTTGTTTCCTTTTCTATGAATGTATTTTGTGAGTTATATTTTGTCAATTCATTGTCAGGTTGGAAAATAATTCTGTGTTGAAATTACGGCTTACGCTATTAAGTTTTATTATTGTATGTTTACTATAATATTCTTACTACATAATACAATATACATTCTACAATCTTCGTGTGTTGTGCTTTCTACCACCTGTCTACTGAGCTGTGTTGTGTCGTAAGCACAACCATTCGTTCGGGTTCGATTCCCGATATCTTATGTGGGATTGCTACGTTTGCGTCCCACAGGCTTATTAAACATTAAGTTATTATGTGCATAGTCTTCATTCAAACAGAACTAATAAGCGAATAGGAAACAAATAAACAATGCCTTCGATCATATAAACTATAGATACACAAATAAAAAATTTGCTGGCAACCCCAGCCGTAATCAATATTAGCTCAGTATATAATTTTTCTTTAAAAATTGAAAAAGTGCTTTTATTTGTTGGAATTTGTTATAATTATCGTTTGTGTGCTGCAAAATAATAAGAAGCATAAATGTTATCACAATAATATACTAACAAACATCTGAGAAATCAATACGATCTGAAAAGTGCAATCCATACACATTATGTAATCTAAGAAACAGTTCTGTAAAAAATAAACTACAAGATTTTATGCTTAATTGGGGAGTAACAAATAAATGTACTGTGATTGCTCTCGCTGCGCTCGACTAGATACCTCCGTCGTACGAGTACTTGTCAAATGTGGCAACAAATACTACGCCGAAATCGGCGTACCCGAGCCAGTCACATTGACAGCTGTGGGTGACGTGTACGTCCCGAATGTTTTATTAAATTTTGGGCTTAATTCAAACTAAAATGCCAGTTTGCGTAGTAAAACTGTGTAAAAATAATACTTCTAAAAATAAGAAGGACACTGGGATCACATACCATCAGTAAGTATCGTATAATTTCGAAATTTCATCATAAAATAATATCAACAATAAACGCCATTCAGTGTTACCGCTTATACAAGAATAAAGTCCCCGTGGTTATGATTTTTATTATGTGAATTTATTGTTATTGTCTTTTATTATATAGGTAACCTATTTCATTTGTCTTACAAAGTTACTATATACTATGTTATTTCATGTTAACTTATATTTGTGATCTATAATAAGGTGTAAAAATGTTAGCTGACACTATATCAAGGGGATTCTACCGATGAAACTGAACAACTTTCCATAAGGAACATGGGTCGAAAATTTATTTATTTTCCCTATACAAAATGCGCAATCAGCTGATTGACTCAAGTATGGAAAAGCTATTTTTTTTTCATTTTGACCTATGTTCTTAAAATGTAAACTTTTCGTGTCTGTACTTACATTGAAAATATTTGCGAAAAACATAATCTATCCTTCATGGATACGTGAACATTAGAATCATTTTTGGAATTTTTGTCTGTCTGTTTGTTTGACGCGCATCACACAAAAACCGCTGGACGGATTTTAATGAAACTGAGAACAGGTGTATAGCTTATGATTCGGGTTATATTATAGGTTAAAGGTTGCTTACTGACAGTTTACTTAGATCAACAACTTTTTTGAGATAGTTTTTTAAAAGTTTATGGTAAAATTAGTAATCATTTGAATCTATGGACAACACAGACCACGCCCACACAGTCCACGCTTCAGCAAGAAACAACTGCACAGTCTGCACATGTGCTTAGGTGGTGAGCCTTTAGCCTGTTAGTCGCTTTTACGACACCAAAGGGAAGAAAGAAGTTGGTAGTATTATTTTGATGAGCCCATCGCCGCTCTATACTGTTGGATGTATGTGCAGTCTTTAGTCCATTAGTCGCCTTTTACGACACTGAAGAGAAGAGAGGGGTTGGTAGTATTATTTTAATGAGCCCATCGTCGCTCTATGCTGTTGGATGTATGTGCAGTCTTTAGTCCGTTAGTCCCCTTTTACGACATCGAAGAAAAGTAAGGGTTTGATAGTATTATTTTGATGAGTCCATAGTTGCTCTATGCTGTTGGATGTATGTGCAGTCTTTAGTCTGTTAGTCGCCTCTTACGACACCGAAGGGAAGAGAGGGGTTGGTAGTAGGTATTATTTTGATGAGCCTATCGCCGCTCTATGCTGTCGGATGTATGTGCAGTCTTTAGTCCGTTAGTCGCCTTTTACGATACCCAAGGGAAGCAAGAGGTTGGTAGTAATAAAAAAAACTACTAAAAAAAATGAGGTCTAATCATTGCTATACATACCTACCATTTTTCTACAGAAGAAACCTACGTCTAACTTACATAATAATATATACAATTATGTTGATACATATTCGCTTTTAATTGTTAATTTTTAAATATTTCTGAGCTACATTTATAACCAGCAACTTAACTAATACATCACAGCAAAAATATTTTTCCCATTAACTCGGGTAACAGTTGAGCAGCTGGCAACAAATTTTTCACGCACACTAGCATCCTTGCATATTGTCATGAACACACTACAATAATGAGTTACCGCATTTACGGAGCTGTGGTTTATAGGTAGCGCGGTATCTAGACAAGCGCAGCGAGACCAATCATTCATCTATGTGGTAAACTATAAAATTTGGCAAAAATGTATCTATTTGTCAGTTGATTAATTTAGACAAGACAGTTTTACCGAAAAACTTTGAGATCAAGATCGATGACAACTTAGATCTGTCAGTTGAATGATAAGAACGAGACTGTTTTACCGACACGACAATTTGACGTATGGAAAAGTGTTACCATTTCATAAATTTTATCCGAATTTTGGGATTTTTTATAGAAAGTTGATTCTGCAAACTTTTAAGATAATATTATAATATGGACCATATAAAGTTACGCCGCGGAAATCAAGCTCTCTTGATGATGTATCTAGATCATCATTATTTGATGGAACGATGCTGAGCCTTCCTGATACATCTGTCGACGATGATAAAACACAATCTGATAAGTCGAATCAAATTGAAAAATTAAAAAAATATTTGTTATCAGCGAATAACAAAATTGACACTTTAAATATCGAGAATAGTCAGCTGAAGACTGAACTTAAGTAATGCCTAAAAATAATAAAACTATACAAGGGTGTCGAAAGAGAAATAATGAAGACGCCTACTACAACAGGAACAAAGAAGAGAAAATCGACACTGTCTTATATTTTAACCTACCACCAAACGGATCAAAAAATAACATTAATGATAACAATAGTACTACAAGAACTAATGGACAACTAGGCGTAATAAACATACAAGAAAATACAAGCACAACAAATAAAGTATAGGAAGGGACAATCGCAAATAAACAGCGTGAAGAATCTACTAAACTACGAAAGAGCAGAAGTTTGACTCAAGTGAACATACGTCGCGGGAAACTCAAAAATTGAAAAAAATTCAGAAGAATAAAGTGATGGTCTTAGTCGATCAACAGGGAAGAAATGTCCGAGAAACGTTACAATAACTGTTAGGTATAGAATTTGAAGTAGTTTGTGTTTAGAAATCCGGTGCTAAGTTCACCGATATATTGAACAGTGAAGCCAGTCGTTAATGAAATAGCAAAATTAACCAAAAATGACTTTGTTATTGTAATAGGAGGAGCCAATGAAATCAATCCTTATATTTTCAGAGCTCTGTAAATAATTTGTTTTGTTCTGTTACAAATATAATAATAA
The DNA here is from genome assembly GCA_963921215.1 of Scoparia ambigualis. Taxonomy (NCBI): domain Eukaryota; kingdom Metazoa; phylum Arthropoda; class Insecta; order Lepidoptera; family Crambidae; genus Scoparia; species Scoparia ambigualis. The sequence goes on from OY992508.1 coordinate 30,625,235, forward strand.
CCGAAGTACCATACAATAAAAACCTATATGAAAATAAACTATCTAGGATAACGACTTGTGGCGTCCCACAGGGCAGTGTTTTGGGACCATTACTCTTTCTCGTATATATCGATGACCTACCAAGATCCATACAACGCCCGATGGTGTTGTTTGCAGATGATAGCACTATTATATTTGAATGTATTGATAAAACTGACTACGAAAATGAAATATAATACTGATGTTGACAAAATTATTAAATGGCTATTAAATAATAATCCAAAATTTGATAACTTCTCTTTGAAAAGACATGTTATTAAGTTGCGTCAAATACCAAGAAACACTGCTTAATTTGGAAATAACATTAATGGTTTCGCTCCAAAATATTATAATAAGCTACCGTAAGAAATAAAAAATAATCTGGTAGAATTTCAATCAACCCTTAAACAATTCTTTATTTATGAAACTTATTAAACGATTATTGAATATCTATGTGATGTTAATAGTTGAGCCAATTCTATAATTTCGACTAATACCTAAATGGAATAACTGAATATTATGACGTAATATAATGCTATTTATTTGGATTTTACTATTTTTTGTTTGAATTTTATCTTGACATGGTATGTATTTTATTTGACTCATTTTTACTTATTTGACATGCATTTTTATTATTAATCGTAAGCATTGTGAGTAAAAGTCATTATGTTTTAACAATAATTTAGTAAATAATATTAAGTACCTAAATGATGAATAAGTTTGTAATGTACCTATTTAAATATTTGCACATCATCTAGCCACGATAGAATGTTGAAAATCTGTACTACGTTATCTGTAAAATGTTATCATATTCTGCAAATAAAGATTTATAATTATGATTATGAATACGATTGCTGCTCAAATTCAAATTCTAAAATAATTCTTTATTTTATCCATCCTTGTTCAGCATTTCTTATCTGCGTATGTCTGTCCTCTTCATGTCCACGCGAAGAATCAAAAGGACGCAATTGCAATGTTTAAATAATATGTACATTATACCTTGTCGCATATTGTTGAGGCTTTTTTGAAATGCTCATTTTGTTAAAAAATGCTCATGAGTGGACTATGGCAGAGGACTGAACAACCTGACAAACCCACAGAAATAGATCGTACCCATATATGATAGTCAGAGATTAGGCAATGAGGACCGCAAAAGCAGTCCTCTGCTATACAGTCCAATAGATCTATTTCTGTGGACTAACCCTTCGGGGATAACAGTCGTAATTATGTGTATGTGTCATTTTGTTAAGTAAACCATATTTTAAAACGATGCTATTCACCCGAAACACATGTACGTCAAATGTATATGTCACCATGTAGGTGCCACTATACCGCTAAGATTTAATATGAGATTATGTATCTATTGATTATGATGGAAGAGCAATGCCCATAGCTTAGGTACCGTAACTTTTGTTAACCGTGTAACAGATTATAGTAGGTGAAATTGCGGAAGAAATAATTTGCATGATAAGCTTAAATAACAAGAAGAGTAAAATTCGAACAAACGAACCTAATTCTCGAGTTATTAGATACTATTTTAAAGTGCAATTCTCTGAAAAGCGGTCAAGTGTGATTCGAGCAAAGTAAAAGGTTTTGTCTACAGTTATCTCCTTGTCTGTTACGGAGTCTCCTAGAAGTTGTTAACAATTGAATTTTTATTGTGCCTGGTGTTATAACAGCTGAGCACTTATACGAGTATGTTATTATTATTGCAAATAACAGATTACTTATTTAGTTCGCATAGATAAGAATCAAAAATGTTAAGTTAAAATGTATTTAAACGAAACTTGTGTTCAGTTTATGCTTGCTTTTCATTTGTTTTTCATGTCTTCGAACCTAATTCTCGAGTTATTAGATACTATTTTAAAGTGCAATTCTCTGAAAAGCGGTCAAGTGTGATTCGAGCAAAGTAAAAGGTTCTGTCTACAGTTATCTCCTTGTCTGTTACAGAGTCTCCCCTAGAAGTTGTTAACAATTGAATTTTTATTGTGCCTGGTGTTATAACAGCTGAGCACTTATACGAGTATGTTATTATTATTGCAAATAACAGATTACTTATTTAGTTCGCGTAGATAAGAATCAAAAATGTTAAGTTAAAATGTATTTAAACGAAACTTGTGTTCAGTTTATGCTTGCTTTTCATTTGTTTTTCATGTCTTCATATTTTTAGTTTTATATTAAAAATAAGTAAACCTTGTAAGTAATAATTCCAGCCACTCACACAGTTGGGACCGTTTTGGGATTTATTGAACAGTTTTCTCCTTTATGATTGAATGTAGTCCCAGTGGAATATTTATTATTTTATTATTTTTTATAAGATGCTAAAGTATTTTCCTTATATCAATTCTTTTTAAATCGTATTTCCTTATAAATATATATAAAAAAAAATATTATACATCTAATGGTTACTTAGAATAGAAAAACTTTGTTCTTAAGCGCTCATACATAGGAGGTATACTACTTACACGGCATTCACACACAGACAGCGTACGATCTTCAGAAACGAAGGGTTTTGCTTCACATCGGAACCCTAACAACGTTCGTTATTATAAGCAAAATATCACGCGAAAATACAAATTCTGCAATAATAAACTGACAAAACGGCTTAATTTGCCATAAGCGTCGGAGGCAAATCCCTGGACCCTCCGAATAACCCCTTTCAACCGTTAAAAGCTGATTGCATCGAATTAAAATTGGCTCAATAACCTGACTTTGCGATAGTTGCTTCGTCCAACGAAGCCATTTTGCGAGTCGCCTCGTTAAAAAAGGCTCGGTGCAATCAGCCTGCGTGATTAGCTCGCACGCGTCTATGACACGTCGCCTGCATTATTGTGTCGCGCAAATAACATGCTGTATTATAATGACGATACCTTTTTTCCACATTTGTACTGGCGACTGCACGCAACTGCGTCCGCACGAATAGGTAGGTACTTATTATAAATATCTGTAATCATAGTCTTACTTTTTTATAATTAGGGTAAACTAAAGTTATATTACCTTTTAAACTTAAAAGGGGTGTTGTGTTTGTTTGTCTGTGACATGAAATTTAAAAGAAAGAGATGTAGATTGGCGACTTAAATACGGTCAATATTTTGTAACCGCCAGTCTGTAGTCTAGTATAGTTGAGAACCGCAGTCTTACACCACTGTTCGATTCTGAAGCGTACCTATATTATTCTACTCTCAATGGTACATAGTTATACTCTATTTGGTTAGTAGTAACGTAAGACTTGTTCATTCCTTTGTACATTAAGTTAACCTGCTAGTCACAACGCGAAATTAAAGATAAGATAGTAAGTGCCAGTAATTGAAGATTCCGGGTGAAGACAATAAGAGTCTAAAGCTGGAAATAGAAAGTTTGAATGAAAAAATTGAGTATTTGGAGAAAAGCTGTGCCAAAACCTTTATAGAAATAAGAAACGTACCTAAAATTCAGAATGAAACGAAAAAGTAACTATATAATATGTTCCTGACATTAGCACATAACCTAAATTTTAGTGTTTCCATGGGTGATGTGAGGGACATTACGAGAGCCCCGAGTAAGAAGGAAAGTAAACAGTCAGCACTTTTAGTCGAATTCCAAACGTCCTTATCCAGGAGTGATATGCTTAATTTTGCAAAGAAGTTCATTGTAAACAAGAATAATGCTCGGCTAACCGCATCATGTTTGGGTCTGAACGGTGATAACACCTATATACATATCTGAGCTTCTAACAAAAAACATGAAGAAAATATTTTATGAATCAAAACTATTTGCTAAAAACTTCAAGTTCGCCCACTGCTGGATTTCCAATGATCGTGTCTTACTTCGGGAGAAAGATGGGGGACCGTATGTAGTCATCAAGAATGTAAATCAGCTTACAGATTTAAAAAAACACAGTAAAAAAATAAGTTTAAAGCTAAGTGTGTGTCTTGATTTTATAATTATAGTTTTCCATGGATGTGCTGTCATATTTTGTATTTTATACGGTGTCACATACTTTAATTACTTCTATTGCTGGAGAAAGTATTTTGCTGTGCTGTTTATTAAGTCGTTAAAACATAATGCCCTTGTTGCTTTTTTGTTGGTAAAGACTATCTATAACAAGGTTTGTCTATTTGAAAGAATAACTTGTAAGCTAAGTATTGTTCTTGAATGTGTATTTGTAGTTTTTATTTTTTATATGCTAAACAATGTTACCTAATGTTCTAGCTCATATTTCTGGATAGAATGTTGTGTCATATTACCTAAGAAGATGTTACAATGTCATGTCTTTGATATGTTTTGGTTAGTGAAAATTAACTTTATTTGTTTAATTGAAAAAGGCTATTACCGTGCGTCATACATAACAAACTATTGTTATAATTATGTAGCTGGTAATGCATACCTAAACCAGACCCACATACAAATAGTACAAATATTAGTTATTTGTTTATTATATGTAAAACGACAGCCGAGTGTATTTTATGCCTTTTTATATGTAGTTATCACTAATATAAGCATTCAAAAAAATTTTAATATTCATATCAATAATTATGGTCTAACCACACAAGGAGAAACACACTGCATGTTATTATCACTTATTAATATACCATTTATTTATATAACTTGTTGCAACACTAGTTTAGGCAAATATTTTCATTGCAGTATTTTATATTATGACTGTCATTTCTATAAAAAATACATAGTACATGAACAGTTAACTAAACTGATGTTCTATGTCGTTATTTTTTAAAAACTTTCTAAAAAAATAAAAATAAAATATAATTATATATTGTTTACTAGTAGTCATTGTCATTCCTTTTTAAATTAAAATTTAATTCAATAAAGGAATATATTAACGACATAGATACCAATGAAAATTTTATGCCATGTACACCAGAACTTTTACAACCATTAATTGGACAGTTTAAGCAAAGTCTAAGCATAATTACACAAAATATTAGAAGCATTGATAAAAATTTGAACGAATTTACATTACTATTAAAAAGGCTTGATTTTCTTTCCGACGTGATCACACTAACTGAATGCTGGCTTACATTATATGATGAACCCCCAATTTTAGAACACGACACTCCATTTTGTACAAAAAATCTTAATAATCAAAATGATGGCGTCACTGTCTACATTAAAAATAAATTGCAGTCAACAACTTATGAACCATCTGATATTGTTGATGCTAATTGTTTGGTAACTATTATAAACAAATGTATCGTTGTAATATCCTCTATAGGTCTCTCTCATATTTGAACATAGATAATTTTCTGTCTTCTCTGGATAATTTACTTATTTCTTTGTCTACCTACTCAAGCATTCTTCTTAAAGGAGACATTAATATTAATATAATACCAAGCTCGATTAATAAAAAAGCATCAGAATACTTAAATATGCTGGTTACACATGGACTTTACCCATCTCACTTTTTACCAACCCGTAATAACAATTGTCTAGATCACGCCTTAATAAAAACCAATTTTCCAACAAATACTTATGTTTTAAATGGTAATGTAACGGATCATGATGCAGTACTAATTATTATGAAAAATAAACTGAAGCATACAAATTATGATAAAAACACTATTACTAAAATTAATTACATACAAATTTCTGATGATCTAAAACGACTCGATACCAACCCTATTATGGAAACCAATGACCCTGAAAAAGCAACAAACTATTTGATAAAGTCTGTAAGTGAAATAATTGTTAAAAATACAGTATGTTTGCGCCACAGCGCAACGAATAACAACCGTCTCTGCGGTCAATTAAAGTGCATATTGGACTGAACTCCCCGTCGCACGGACCGCAACGAATAATCGGCCAATCGGAGGGAGGTGACAATTATACCGGACGAAGTGTTAGCCCGCGCGGATCGGCGCTGGCGCCAAACGAGTATGCTAAGAGCGTTCAAGGCGAACCCACGCGCGCGCGCGCAAGAACTCAGCCCGTGAACACGTCTGTTATGTGATCAGTGTGTGTGCAGTGAGAGCGCTTCTTTTACCAGCTCAACTACCCCTAAAACGCCACCGACCAGTGCCCTGAGTGAACTGTGTTGTGTGTTGCCGCCCTCAAGCCTCCGCCCCCGCGCCTAGAGCGCTAGCCGCCTTCAGCTCCAGCACGATCCTGTGATCACAGCCCGGAACCAAGTAAGCCCCCACTATCCTATTTTACCATTTCCCTGCGCCGCATGTTGGTGCCTTAAGCGCCAACACAGTACATAAATTTTTTCCAAACGGTGTACCCCTTTAAAGCCATGGATGACACCAGGCTTATTAAGGTGTGTCCGCCATAAAGATAAACTACACCTTAAATTAAAAAAAAGATCCTGAAAATAAAATAATCAATATTACTTATAATAGGTACCGAAACTATCTTACAGAAATTATAAAAAAAGCTAGAACAAATTACGAAAAATCACTTTTAGAGACAGCCTGTTCCACTAGCGTTAAAAAAACCTGGGAAGTTCTAAATAAATTAACTCGCTACAAAGCCTCCAAAAACAAACATATTGATTTATTGAAACTAGACAGTGATCCAAATAAAGTTGCCAACGATTTGAATGAATACTTTTCTAGTATAGGTGAAAAATTAGCACAAACAATTAAAGAACATAATCCATCACTTAACACCCCATCGTCTTTGAAACCTATTACCGAAAATTCATTTGTTCTACTTGATACAGACTGTGCTGAGATTCAAACTACTATTAGTAGTCTTAAAATTGATAGTTCTCCCGGCTGGAACAATATCTCTAACAAAATAAATGACATAATTAACACATCTCTCAAAAACGGTAGAATAATGGCTTTTGCAGATGACACAGCTCTCATATTTACTGGTGGTAGCTGGGATGTATTTGCTGATGCCCAATAAGGATTTAGTGATATAAAACATCAACTTACTAATAATTTACTAACTATAAACACTGATAAAACTAAATTAATAGCCTTTTCAATAACTAAAAAAACTCAACCATGTTCGAATTCATTTTTTATTAAAGCCCATCAATCAACATGTAACTTCAGTCTTAATTGCACATGTCCAAAACTAGAAAAAGTATCAACATTTAAATATCTTGGTATAACATTGGATTCACTACTTACATTTACACCACATATTAACTTACTATCACAAAAGTACGTAGATTTACCGCTATTTTTAGAAGAATAAGACATATAGCAAGTAAAAAGCTTTTGAAAACTCTATACTTTGCTTTATGTCAGTCTGTACTCACATATTGCATTGGTGCATGGGGAGGAGCACCTAAAAGTAACCTTCTGATGTTAGAAAGAGCCCAACGAGCGGTGATAAAAACCATAAATATGTTACCATTTCGATACTCCACTTCAAAATTGTACAGTAAATTTGAAGTCCTGACAGTTCGGCAGTTGTACTTCCTAGAAATCTTATTGAAACAACACGCTATAAACAAAGATAATTGTGATCTTAGTTTTATTCGTAGACTTTATATTAGTAAACTATCTTGTAAGACTAGCTTTGCGCAACGATTTGCAACCTTTTTAGGTCCGTTTTTGTATAAAAAAATCTGTAAAAATATAAATGTTTTTGGTCAATCTAAACACACATGTAAACTAACTATAAAAAGTGGTTTCTGACACTTGATTATGATTCCACCGAAGAACTACTAACTATAATAAAGTAAACATATAAGTAAAGGTAAAGTTAAAATAAAGTACTTTAACACAATGTAATGATGTAAAATTTGTAGATTTGTAATAAGTATACTTAAATTAACGTCAAAAATTTAATATAAAAATTGTAACATTCTTGAAGTTTGAACTTAGAAGAAGTCTCATTATCATAGTGACATTGCGCACACTGCATGTTAAATTTAAAACATGTACCTTTGTCAAGGAGCATAAGTACCTATAATAACAGGTAGACCTAGTTTAGGTACTTAAGCAAACATTATATAAAACGAACGCTTAATATGTTTTAAATGTTAAATGTTATTTTATTTTAGACCAATAAAGATTTTTATTATTATTATTATTACTTGTTCATGCCCTTGTACATTAAGGGGGGATTCGACCAAACTGGAATAAGGTCTTATACCCAGATTAAACGCCGAATTTGTATAGACTAATCTTGGAGTAAGTCTTATTCCAGTTTGGTCGAATCCAGCCTTAGTCAACCTGCTAGTCCCAACGCGAAATTAAAGATAAGATAGTAAGTGTCAGTAATTGAAGATTCCGGGTGAAGAGCGTTTCAACCTTCCATATATCACTTGCCAGAGAGATAAAGATTAAGAAATTTTTGCCACCCGGTATTGATATAGATAAATATACGAGTATAATAATAGCCGATGATAGAGGTCGCCCTGAAACCTTTCTATGGCTACTTATGTAATTATGTATTTTAAAAGCTTTTAGCCACATTCGGCTACTTTTAATAATAAGAAAAAAACAACATAGGTACTTGCCTCAATAAACACAAACAAAATAACAGACATATTTGTTACAAGTAACAATAAACTAAGACAACACATGTTCATACACTAGAAAATGTACGAGTAACTCTTGTAGTGAGTGATTCGTGGTACAACTTGGGAGAACGGGAAAAATTCTAAAACAACTTCTGAGCTTCGGCAACTTATAGGAAGCCCCTTTGTGAAATACTATCCGATATTTCCCAAAGTAGCGGGCGCTTTGCGAGCGGCCAACTCGACTCGAACTCCGAATTTCACTTCCAATTTCTTTTGTACGGTACGGGGAGGGGAATATAATTTTTTGGAGTGAGAATAACGAGGTGAAAAGTTCTTTGGCGATATCATCGGGCTCACAAACATAATGTAGGGTGAGTTCCGACGGGAGACGTCCAAAATTACGTAATACTTTAAGCAAACTTGAGGGGCGAAGTAAGCGAGTTTGGCGCGCAGGTGCTGCATCGAACCCGCCCGATATTCAAGAGCGCGCTGCACTCGCAAATTGTGGATGCGCTGCGAGTATTGGAAACATTTTTCAACGTGTAACGAGCTAAATCTTGTGCCACCTTGTACCATTTATTTCTTTTACTTGTTATTATACTGGTGATATATTTAATGGTGATATATTTAAGTAATAGGTGGGGTAAGTAAGTAAAACTATTTATTTGTTATTAAATCAAACACATTGTAATAGACACAAAGTAATTAGACAGTTTGTGATGGTTAGCAAGTTGCAAGATCGCAGGTGCTTCATCGAACCCGCCCGATATTCAAGAGTGCGCTGCACTCGCAAATTGTTGATGCGCTGCGAGTGTTGAAAACATTTTTCAACGTGTAACGAGCTAAATCTTATGCCACCTTGTACCATAGGTACATTTCCTTTACTTAAAGATAGATAGATAGATAAAACGCTTTATTGCCATTGAGTTATTATGTACTACGTACTAGAGAAGACATCTCAACTAGATTGTTTGTAACACGCGTTAGAGCCAGCTCGCTCCAACTGTAGTAGTCTGTGGCAGGCGCTAGACGCAACAATAAGTGTGTATTCTGTGTTCTATTTTATTAAAATATACCTTTATGTGTGCTGAACAACTCAGGAAATACAAATAAAACCAAAGGAATCACTTTTCACCTGGAAATACGTACTAAATTATCGATGTAACATGCATTTGACTAATTATTTTATCAAATCGCCGAGACATGAAGCGGCGGCCATGTTTCGGTAAAATGCATATAGAGTAACAATATTTCTGTTTTGTGCAGAAGTGACACTTTTAACGCTTTATGTGAAATAATTACTAGGGTTAAGATTATGGGTGTCCATGTCTACAGCTTCCTCATTCGACATAGAGAAATTCTAAGCATGCCATATTTTTGTGCATATTATGTGCAATCAACCGTTTCAGTCCTAATTTTTGTGCCACCACAACTTCGTTACTATGAGTTGTTTTATGTGTGTAAGCTGGAGACACGTGTCACCAGCTCGCACACGCCCGTTAAGACAAACCAGTGAGGTTAGGGTTTTGGACTATAGCTAGAAATTTTGTGCATAATTTGTGCACTAGGAACAAAAAAAACTAACCATCACACTCAAATACTGTTGAAACTACGATCATAAAACTGTGTGCGAGCTGGAGACACGGGTCTCCAGCTCGCACAGCTGTATCTTCGTAATTGTTCAAGCTACGGTTATGAATTATACCTCAAAATTTTGTGCAGAATTTGTGCATAAGGCACAAAAATTTTCAAAAGGTTAACTCAAAAGGTTTTTGAGCTACGAACCGATAAGTAAGTGTAAGCTGGTGACACGTAACACGGGCTAACACATGGTGAATTATTGTAACTGTATAAGATAGCGCTTCGTTTTAAAGATCAAATAATACGTTATAATTTGTGCACACACGAGGCAAAATTTCAAATCTCTGGGCCTCTTACTTTATAAATTATAAGCCAAAAACTGTTTTCCCGCCAAAAAATTCAAAATAATGGCTCGGAAGCGGCTAAGCGCGCTGTTGCCGTTCCGTGCGCTACACTATTGCCACTTTTAGACTAGGAGCCGTCTGTTAAAGCGATGCGCGACGCGACTAATTTAGTTTTACTATAGGCAGGTATCTAATAACCTACCCTACTTTTTATTTTAGATATCTCACATACGAATGTCTTAGTTATTTTTTGTTGTTGAGACAATTAAATAATTAGATTTGGCATAATGATAAACATTATGGAGGAGTGCAGAACGACAAAATGGTTGAATACTTGAGCCTAATTCGATAAAGAACGGATGCTTTCCAGCAAACCAATCGCTATCGACCGTCACAGAATAAATTTTAACCATTGAAAGTAATTTATTTTATTATTAGATTGTATTACTTCCCATGGTTAAATGTAAATAAATAAATAAAAATAAATGTACTCTATGGTGATCGATGACTTTGCGATTAGTCTGCTGGGGCATCCCAATGTAATGCTAGGGCCACATTATCGCGCTAGCGCGAATATTTGCGTTTTCGCGACACGTCTGGCCAAACACTTCGCGTTAGCGCGTTGTATCATGGCGTTGACGCGCCGCGCTGTTGGTAAATTGCCGCACATCAAGGATTTTGTAGCGATAATGTTCGTGCGGCCACATTTCCTTCGCACACTTTAGTTGACTGCTAGACAACTAGAGGTGTGAACGTGTTGCAAATACGACTATCGATATTATTCTGTTTCGATAATTATGGATTGGAGTAACGATAAAGTATTAAAAGTAATACAATATTACGAATTAATAATTAATAAAAATAATAAAGATGCAATAAATAATAATTATTTGCCGCCATGTAATAAAGCCCAATCACCTCTTCCATTTTTTCCGATAAAATTAGGAGTAGGCGATACAAATCGTATAAGGTTACTGCAACGTATTTATTGCATCAATATCGTCAAATCCAATATCGATGCGTTCTGAAACTATACCTATTTTGGAAAACACTATATCGCGACAGGAATGCGGTGTGCGTTGAGATCACTATATTGTACGTGATCGAATTCAAGAATATTGTACCGTATCCCTGATATTTATTGAGTTATCATTAATCTGTAGTTTTTAACAAACAAATGTGCTTGTAAAAGTTTAATAAAATAAAATAATTATAAACGTTCGATGCGTTCTGAAACTATATAGTGGAAAAAAACACGATATTGCATGAATTTTTAATAGTCCGTGTTATCACCGATATTAAATTTATGTAGCTATAGTTTAACACTTTGCAAGCGGGCATTTTATTACGCGCATCTTCCTGTGCGCCGGCCTTTTTCGTCATTATTGTAAATTCTATAGAAAAAGAACTATAATAAAAATTAATTTAATTGTGTTCTATCTAATCGTTCTGCTGCTTACCTATACTAACCTCCAGTTATGGCTTCTTTATGTAGATGTTGTCCATCCGCAGTAGATCACCTAGATTCAATAGTAGGCGTACCTTTGTTATCTTATGAGTAAGTACATAAAGTTATTTTCAAATGCTAGTAAGTAGGTAGATGTTAAATTTTATATGTACCTATTTCAAACCCAATCCACAGATAACGAAAAAAAAGATACTTTTATTATTTTTAATAAAGCTATTTCAAATTTTTATTTTACCATTAGTAAGTAATTCTTACTTTTTCTATTTACAAGTTAAAAAGTTTGCAAGTTACCAATTCTTCTATGTGTTGATGGCTGACCGACCCCTTGTCAGAATGGTTGATGGTTTAGTCATCGTAGCGTAGTAACTGTTTTTTAGTTAACGTGCCATAACTAAAAATTCTTCATCTCCTATGGGAGTAGTTGTCAAGACGAATCAAACGAGCGCAAACTCGATGGGGTTGTGTGGTATTATTATAAAGTTCCTGTGTCCTTTTTCCGGCTCCATCATCAGACCCTGAACACTATTTCTCGATAAAGTACTCGTCAAGGCGATTCAAACGACCCCGAACTCGTTGGGGTAGCATGGTTTTATTATAGAGTTCCTGTGGGCTTTTTCCGGCTTCATCATCAAACCCTAAACACTATTTCCCAACAGAGTACTCGTCAAGACGATTCAAACGAGCCCAAACTCGATGGGGTTGCATGGTTTCAATACCGAGTTCCTGTGGCCTTCTTCTGGCTCCATCATCAGACCATGGACCCTTTTTTCTAACAGAGGATTCGTCAAGATGAATCAAACGAGCCCAAACTTGATGGAGTTGCATGGTTTCAATACTGAGTTCCTGTGGCCTTCCTTTGGGTTCATCATCAGACCATGGACCTCGTCTAGTCGTCTCCCGTCAGAGTGCTCATCAAAACTAATCAAATGAGTCTGAATGGGGCTTAATGGTTTTCTTACAGAGATCCTGTGGCCTTCTTCCGGCTGAATCATCAGATCAGCTCAATGACACCATAATATTGCATTGTCATCCTGTTCTGACCTATGTTCAAAGTTGCAAGTCTAGCTCATCTGGAAGCTAGTATAAAATCGTTTGCATTTGTCCACGAATAAATAAACAAATAAACGAGAAAGCTACCTAATAAAAACGTGGTAATAAAAACATACAGGCAGACTAATTTTATCACTACTTATCATATTAATGAGGTTATTGTAAATACTCAAAACTAAGCATAGCGATATTTTATGAACATTCATAAATAAAATAGACTGCTTTTATTTTAAATTAACCAATTTCCTATATCAGCAGTCTCCTAGTCTAAAATTCTCGGTATAGAAACGAAACGATCGAGAGCGCAAATTAAAATGACACTAAATTAAGCTAGCTCTCAAGTTCAAACTCGATTGAAATAGTGTAGCGCACGGAACGGCAACGGCGCGGTCGGCGCGCGTTTAGCCGCTTCCGAGCCATTATTTTGAATTTTTGGCGGGAAAACAGTTTTTGGCTTATAATTTATAAAGTAAGAGGCCCAGAGATTTGAAATTTTGCCTCGTGTGTGCACAAATTATAACGTATTATTTGATCTTTAAAACGAAGCGCTATCTTATACAGTTACAATAATTCACCATGTGTTAGCCCGTGTTACGTGTCACCAGCTTACACATACTTATCGGTTCGTAGCTCAAAAACCTTTTGAGTTATAGTTTTGAAAATTTTTGTGCCTTATGCACAAATTCTGCACAAAATTTTGAGGTATAATTCATAACCGTAGCTTGAACAATTACGAAGATACAGCTGTGCGAACTGGAGACCCGTGTCTCCAGCTCGCACACAGTTTTATGATCGTAGTTTCAACAGTATTTGAGTGTGATGGTTAGTTTTTTTTGTTCCTAGTGCACAAATTATGCACAAAATTTCTAGCTATAGTCCAAAATCCTAACCTCACTGGTTTGTCTTAACGGGCGTGTGCGAGCTGGTGACACGTGTCTCCAGCTTACACACATAAAACAACTCATAGTAACGAAGTTGTGGTGGCACAAAAATTAGGACTGAAACGTTTGATTGCACATAATATGCACAAAAATATGGCATGCTTAGAATTTCTCTATATCGAATGAGGAAGCTGTAGACATGGACACAGATTATGGTGGCAGTTTGATTGGGGATTTTGTTATAATTAATAAACTTACCTAAAATCATTGATATATATACACTAGATTAGCAATTACCGCGCGAAAGCGTTGCCACCTCACATAAGGCCACAGTCTTATGCCTAGCTAAGTCAGTTCAGTCCTCAGTGTGACGCCGCCCAGGTTGAATCGGACGGAAAATGCGTAAATGCTTAATGAAAGAGTGCGATTAAAGGTCACAGAACCATCATAACTCAAGCGTAATTACTTCCCATACGTATGTACATTGTAAATGTATTGATATTGACGTAAAAACACACAAAAAATAATTAAATAACAAATATTGTGATTTATGTTCAGTGTTGCCTTAAAAACCTCGTTTTGGTTTCCCACTTTAATGGGAGAAACAAATAAATCAATGGATGAAGTTATAACCTCCGATTTTAAATAATAATATGTAATTATATTTTAAGTTTCGTTCCAGAGATTAATGCAATCTTATTAATTTGTAGTATATTTAATCAATTAATAATCTAATAATCATATTATATTTTCTATTTAATATGATCAATTTTGCAGGGTGCCTAAATATGCAGGACGCCGTGAGAAGAAATATTTAAAACAAGATTATAGCATGAAAACATACAAAAAAGAGACTAAACACAAAACTAATACTTCATAGCGGAGTTTGATTACTGTTTGTATAAATAAACTACCATTATGGCTAGTGATGGGTTTACGCACGCGCGTTTTGGGTGCATTTGATAAAGGCCCGATAAATGTCTCTATATGCCGAATAAATGTCCATTCACTGGGCAAAAACTATAAGAGAACATTTATAATATTTTTTTTTATTAAAATAGTGACATTTTATCATGCAGCATGAGTAAATACCTACATAAAATTAGATTATGACTAGATTATTGACATATAAATTACTTAACTTCTCAAAATGAAAATATGGAATTATGTTTAGTAATTCAGAACACATTTAACTACTTCTTACTCGCGAAAACGATAAAATTTCGGGGGCAGGAGGATTATTTCATTACTTATTCTTACTTTTATGTATCTAGTAAGCAAGACATGTTATTTAAATAATACTAGCTGTTCCTCGCAACTTTATCTTCGTAAAGTAAATAATAAATAAATAAAGATATTTCAACAATCACACCAATGAGCTAGCCCCAAACTAAGCCGAAGCTTGTACTATGGCGGCTAGTTAACGGATATCCATACTTAAATACATATAAACATCATATTAAAACTATGTCAACGACACACATTGCAAGCAAAGGCCTACTTAGTACTGCTTGATATTCGGCCGCGGCACCGCAAGCATTTACTCAGAAAACGCATCGTGTCCTGGGGGGCTATCACGCTAAATAATCTCAACCGAACCACAACTGAAATGTAGTCGTTAGACGTACTTTTATAGTGCTATCGCGTTTGACACATGTGTTAGCGCTATACGGAGTCGGCTGAACAGTAAAGGTATAGTTTTGGTAATATCGTTGGTGCTTAGTGTGATTGAGGCCCTGTCCTGCTAACATAGTTTCAATTATGTTAAAATAGTAGCATATTAATGGTCAAAAATAATATTAAAATCGATTCAGTAGTTTCCGAGTTTATCGGCTACATGCAAACAAACAAACAAATAATTCCTCTTTATAATAATAGTATTATTAAAATTCATGTATTTTATAAAACAATTGCTTTCAAAAATATTCTAATTTTTTTTTTCTTATTTTGGGGTAAAATTCATATGGCAGGCAACACTGGCCTGCCAGCGCATGACTATGTATCTGTCTTTGTCTAATTTTAGTGACAGCATGGTTCTTGCGACTTGTGTAGATGAGACAGTTATATGTTTACATTAAAATGTTTATTGGTTTCAAAGCTACGTCGTCGCGGTTAAATAGTGGTTACATTTTTTAGGAAGCGCGGTAATGAGGTTTGCTTCTCTATTAGTTTAACTCAATGCCTAAAATACTTTTTTGTTAATGAACTTGACCGTTTTTTTCGAGATCATTACATTATATCAATAAATATTAGATATTTACCTTCGGGGTATCACAGGATTCACACGGCGTGGAAAATAACTTTATTCTTTAGCTCCGATGCATCGTTTCTGTGATATTTTTATTTATATTTTAGTACCTACTACCTAGGCAGAAGAAATAATTGCTAAAAGAACACGGGAGAAACGCTGTTTAGTCACTTCCAAGCGATTACGTTGCCTATATTATTGTGAATAATAGGAGTCAAGGACATTTTTTTTCCAAAAAGTCGTGTCTTAATTTTAAATAAAAATTGGAACGCGATTTTTTTATTTTACTTTATGGCTGTGAGTAATTAAACTAATATTCGTAAAATAAGTAATTCAGATGAAGCGGGCAGGACTCAAATACGATTTTAATCTCATCTCAATAATGCTTGAAAAATTTGAGCATCTGAATATTTGATACTCAGTAATATTTTTACACGTACCTACTTAAATAAATATTTTTCCAAAATAATTGAAAAAGATTTTTTTTTACTCTTTATGAATGTTTTATATTTTAGAGTTTTATTAACGCTTAAATATACATAAGTATATTTTTTTAAAACACTGAAAAAAAGACGACAACCTCAGGCGGGAATCGAACCACGTACCTTCCGCATTCCGGGCGGAGATTTTTATTATTTTTATGAAATATTTATTAACTAAATTATTTACTTACTTTTATTTTTGGCATTAATTTACTTATTTTCATTTCCATATTACAGTTACAACAATCAATAAATATAAAAACTAACATATTAGTTTTTAAACAACATTAACTTACAACTTTACAACTCTGTAATAAATCTGTATGAACAGTGTGTCGCATCTGCGCTTTGACATTTCTATGACAACTAGGTAAGCCCCGCACCACGGTACAAGTATCATTGTAGCTGTGCACAACTGCACATTTACTGTATGGGACGTCTACTCTAGTATATTTACCTCAATGTTTATTGCACACACAAAAATACAGAAAACATAAAAAAGCATATTAAAACTAATGTGGGCAAAGGTCGTCTTATCGCTTCAAGCTATCTCTTTCAGACAACCTTTGCGGTATAGGACAACAACAACTTTTACTTATAATATACATTCATACATATAATCACGACTATTATCCCCGAAGGGTTAGCAATGAGAACCGCAAAAGCAGTCCTCTAACATCTACATTTCACGAAAAGCGACTGCACATGTGCTCAGCGTAACAGGTGGTTAGCCCATCGCCGCTCCATGCTGTTGGATGTATGTGTAGTCTTTATTCCGTTAGTCGCCTTTTACTACAACCCAAGGGAAGAGAGAGAGAGAGTAGTATTCTTTCACCGCTGCACGACACGGTTATTTACTTGTATTATCGTAGTGGTATATTTATGAAAGTAATAGTTCGTCATTGCCTAGTCTGACTAACCCTTAGGAAACAATAGTTGTAAGTGTATATTTTTATGAAAGTAATAGGTGAAATATGTAAGTAAATCTATTTATATGCCATTAAATCAGACACACATTATAATATCAAGGAAGCAATTGGATAGCAATTAGACACAATATTGTGATGGTTAGCGAGTTGCAAGATTGAAGGTGTTGCATCCAACCCGCCCGATATTCAAGAGCGCGCTGTACCTACTTGCAAATTGTGGATGCGCTGCGATCTAAGAAAACATTTTTCAACGTGTAACGAGCTAAATGTTATCTTTAAGGTGGTGGTAACCTGCAATAAAACGTTTAATAATGAATTAATTGATATTCATTTAATTTTGTTGTAAGTGTCTTTAGGTTCTTAATTTTTTTTTATAAAACAAGGAGGCAAACTAGCAGGCGGGTCACCTGATGGAGAGTAATCACAGATTAAGACATAATTGTGATGATCGAATTTACTGGAAACCACTGAAGCGACCTATCGTAGATATACATTTATATAATATTTAACACATTGCAAGGTATCTTTTGTCTGACAATCAAAAACAGATTGTAATCTAGTAATCAGTCCGTTGTAGTATCAACATACTTATAAATACGTTTTTTTTTAAATTTACATTTCGAATTATAAATTATAATTAGGCTTCGAATAAAACATTTTCTTTTGAAGCTACATTAAGTAGTAATATAAAGCTTGCAGAAGTTGAAGAATATCCTTGAAATTTTAGTTTTGTAGAAGCTAGTCACGTTCTTGAAAGAGGTTTGGAGAACGTAGTTCCTAAAGAAATAATGGAGCTGGCTAGACAAGATTGCAGTACAATTTGATAAATGAAATCAAAATAACAAAGAAATAAACGAGTGTGATTACATATAAAATGAAGTCGTTATACTTGGGCGTTATATTTAATTTGGGTCACCCATCCGTAACCCGGCATTACGAAAGTTGCTTATTTGCAAGAGTCGCATGAAAATAGCTATGGCAGCGAGCTTAAACTCATAGATCTAATAGTATATTACTGTATTATGCAGATCGTATAAGCAATTTGGAACTACCTCACACATATCTAGCTGATCCGGTGAACCCACTAAACCTTTGGTATCTCTTAATTCCTCACCTAACGGTATATCTTTGCCTTCAATTTGTTGGAATAATAGCTGACGTAGTTTAGCCTTTGATTTTACGCCATGCCCTATTGTTCCCTTAGGGTAGATATTTGACTTCACATAATAGGGTGACTATTATGATAGCCATTTGGAGACAATAAAAGACTGATGTATTGTAATCAATTCACATGGCAAACATGCATAGGAACGTCTTACTGCTTATATATAAAGTAATCTACAGTAAGTAAGTAGTGCACAGTACCTAAATAAAAAAAACTTAGGTAAGTAAATAATAAATAAATAAATATCGAAGGTAACAAAACGTTGGAAAAAAACTATCACATGTAGTAAAACGTTGCTGACCAAGATCGATATTTATTATTTTCTTTCAACAACCAGTATTTTACATATAATAGCAGTCTTTTTGCTCTTGTCTTTGTCATCTTTTTTGGGGGTTAAAGTTTCTCGCGTCCGTAGGTTTACCCTTGAGACCCTACACGTGACCCCTGGGTGGTGCTAAATGAGTGACACTGACTGAGCCACGCTGCGTTGCAGCACGCATTGGGCCGGTTCGCCCGGCGTAATACCACCCTCTCACGAATATCCGGCGTGAAATAATGACACTTGGTGCTGTTGTGTTTCGTCCGGCCAGTGAGAGTTCCGGAGGCCCCTTCCCCTCCCATCCCTCCTCACAATTCCTATTCCTTCCCCTAACCCTATTCCTTTCTTAAAGGTCGGCAACGCATCTGCGACTCCTCTGGTTTTGCGGGTGTCCATGGGCGGCGGTGATTGCTTTCCATCAGGTGACCCGCCTGCTCGTTTGCCTCCTATAAAAAAAATCTAAACTATAGTATGCACAGTACAAGCGCCAAAACGAGAATGCCCCACTCACCGAGTCACCGACTGCCGCCTAACATTGGATTATGCAAATAATTTTAAAAAAACCTTACACACACTACCTGACAACCTCTGATAGGAAATGAGTAATTTTTCCAACGTTTCGTTTTGTTTTGGCGTAATTTACGCAAAAAATCAAATATTACGAATAAAAAACATGCTAACACGCTAGTTTAGACAGACAACAGCTGCACACAGCGTGTCGCCAGCGTTTCTTACTATTCTAGCTTTTTTCTATCATCATCATCATCAGCCTATAAACGTACCACTGCTGGGCACAGGCCCCCCACGTGGACAATTGCACGTGGGGATATTGGGCTTTAACCCACCACGCTGGCCCAATGCAGTTTTAACCCTTAAATGCATGTTTTTTTGTTTATCATAAAAAGCTCTTATAATGGATATTAAGTGATACCAACAAATCGGGAAAAAAAAAAAAAAAAATTTTTGCCTCTGCACTTTTTTTTAATAAAAAAAATACGAATAATCTTCAAAAAATGCTCTCCTTAATAATTTATTTTCATTTTGGTTATTTTATATTATTTTTTCACTTTACAATTGTTTTAATAATTACGAATCTATTTCAATTTACATCATTGAAATAGAACATATTATTAAGTATTTTTATTTATTTTTTTCAATAAAAGGTTACATTCTTATATCCAAAGAGGGTTCCTTTAAAACTTCCTTGTGCATGATGTTAAATAAATTTAAAAAAATAACATGTTATAATTACAGAGTATATTCTAAATATTTATTTTAATATTAATTTAATAGTATAAAAAATATAATTAATATTTTAAAAAGGCTTAAAATTACGATGTAGATCTACATCATTATGCATTTAAGGGTAAACGAATGTCATCTTACGACAACAACCGGGACCAACGGCTTAACGTACCCTCCGAAGCACGGAGGAGCTTGATATGTTTTTAATTGGTCCACCCATCAGGTGACCCGGCATTTCGAAAGTTGCTTAGCAGCCAAGATCGCAAGCCGAACGCGCTAGCCGCTGAGCCTAGTTTCCAAACTAATAATATGCTAAATATATTTAACTATTAAGTACGTGGCAACACTGGCCACGCAAGTGGTCAAAACACAGTGTGTTTACTAGATAGCAAAGTCAAAGACCAAGTAGGTATGTACATACAAAAAACGGCATCAACAATACTACTGCAATAGTTTTACGAATCATAGTAATGTACAAACCTTTATATAACCGGTCAATCATACGATCGTATCCCAATTGTATGGTCACCGACGCAGCGGCGAGGATTTATTCGCACGACAAGATTCATGGTCATGCATCAGGCTTTGTGGCATACTGAACAACAGGGATAATCCAATTAAGCAGGGTGAAAATGAAATCACTCGCAAAGCTTACCAGTAAATCGGTCGTATCTCAATTTTATTTTTGTTGTGTAGTTTAACCCGGTCTATTCAAGCGTGGTGAGACTGGTGTTCAATTTTTTTATTAATAATTAGTAATTTGAACTCGTAGTTAAATTTATGGAAATTCTAATAATTTTATTATATCTTAATTAATGGCTATCGCGTGTAGCATTAAGCCAATATAAAGTGTTTTAATTATTAAAGTAGTAGTAGTAGTTTTGTACGGTAGATATAAATAAAATGGAGTCTCACAATACGTATTGTTGCTAAAAGAACACGGGTGAAACTCTTCTAATATTCGGTTTGTTTCGAACGGTGACATGAGTGAAATTGTCAAGAGTGACAGAACTCCTTAAAAAAAAACAACAATCAAATTTTATAATCATGAGTTTAGAGGTAATATCAAAATCACAAGATTTGCAAAAAATTAAAGAGTAGTATCGACTTTAAAATTCGTTCTGGTAAGTTGTGCCACACGAATGACGTATAGCACAACATGCTAGCACGAAATATCTCTGTTCCATACTGAGTCATCTCTTCGGCCATTTAGTACCAACAAGTTTTATAATCCTGTGTAGGTATTATCAAAATTTCGAGACTTGCATAAAACAAAAGAGTATCGACTGAATAGAACATCCTAAGGCGTTGCGCAAACGTTGACACTTTGCCGTTGCGGTGTTCAATAGCGACAACTGAATGCACTGCAAATCGCGATCTTGTGTAATGGTGTTCCGTGTCAGCAACAGAAACTGCCTACGTTTGCGCAGCGCCTAAAGCATCCGATAACTTTTGTCGCACCAATGACGTCACTGGAAAATATAGCACAACATTGTTAGCACCAAATATCTCTATTTCACACTGAGCCATCTCTTTAATCCCTGTCATTTAGTATCATCGCGCGGCGTAGCGCCATATTTTTATGCCGAAAACAATGGCGCACGCATGATTAATGATTGCTTTGGCTGGACCGACAGCGGCATAACATATGACATTTTATGAAGATTTATCACCAACATAAAAAAAAATTACAGTTCTTAAAATTAATCACCAAAAAGGTGCCTACATACCTAATATTATATGATGATGATGATGATGAAAATATCAGATAGGCTTTCTAATAATTCATGTTTTGTATTGTTTTATGAAGAGTATTGATTAGGTACCTATTATGCAACACAACATGACTGTAATGAAATATGCAATGCACCATTTTCCATATAATTTAACGTGTACGCGAACTCGCAGTTGTTTTAAGTTTAAATAAGTTTTTTATTAAAAAGTAAAGAGTTCGCAAAACTTAAAAAATTGTTCTATTATTAAATTCATGTCTTAAAAAACGTTGTATCCACCTCTGCAGCTGGCCAACCTTGGTAGATATCTTATCATTTATGAAAGCTCAACATCTATTATTAATCCATATTTTCATATTTTTTATTCCACATAGCTGAGTCGGTAGCGGTAAAAGAATACTACCACCCCCTTACTTCCCTTGGGTGTCGTAAAAGGCGGATTAACGGACTAAAGGCTGCACATACTTTGAACAGCATAGAGCGGGGATGGGCTCACCATCTGCCATGCTGAGCACATGTGCAGTCCCTATTTAGTAAAAAGTGGACTATGGTAGAGGACTGCTTTTGCTGTCCACATTGCCTAGTCTCTGACTAACCCTTCGGGGATAATAGTCGATTATAATATGTAAGTATGTATGTATACCTTACCTTGTAACAAATACCATGTGACATGCAAATAAATAATAAATAATTTTATAAAAACTAATCAAAATCTGGTCATGTGACTTTAAATAAATAAATAAATAAATACACTTTCAAACACTTGTTTGGCTAATTTATTAATATACTTTAAAAACTTACTTATTAGATATCCATGTCGCCTAGAAGTTTATATTATTTAAAAAAATATACTAAAAACATCATTATTTTATTAAAGTAAATTTTTTTAAGGTTATGTAACCGTGAAAGAATAGTACCACCCGATCTTCCCTTGGGTGTCGTAAAAGGCGACTGACGGACTAAAGACTGCACATACTTCCAACAGCATAGAGCGGCGATGGGCTCACCACCTGTCACGCTAAGCACATGGGCAGTCGCCATTTGGTTAAAAGCGGACTACTACTGGCAGAGAAATGCTTTTGCGGTACTCTTTGCCCAGTCTCTGACTAACCCTTCGGGGATAATAGTCGTGATTATGTATGTATGTATGTATGTATGTTATGTACTAAAAAATTGTTTTGTGAAACTTTACCATTGATTAATATGTGTTGTATTCGTTTATTATTAATAAAATAATGTAAAATTCACACCGACCCATCGCGAGATTTAAACCGCGTTGTTTAAAAATATACTATATTCTAACCACAATAACCGCCAACCACGAATTTATTTCACCCCACGCCAAGCGTCATGTGTAACACAGATTAAAATATAGCCAAACCTTTATTGCATTTTAATCTTTATCACGTTTTTAATAAGACTCATTTCTTCGTCCTTTATAAAACTCTCGACTGCTAGCTTAATAAAAAGGTGTAGATGTACTCAACAGCAGTTTAATCAGTATTGTTCATGATAAATAAGCTGTGTTCAGACCCTGTCTTATAAGAGCAGACCTTCTTTCATTTCATGGCGCTTTTTCTTGGTCGCACCTCACCTGGTAATTTAAGTTATGAAGATAGAGTGCGCTTTATCTGGAATGATTAACCATTGGAGGTACTATTTATACTGCTTATTACTTTCTGAACACAACGATACCTGCATAACAATTATGGATAAAGACTTAAGTACGTAAAATTATGGTAGCAGATTAGGAGGATTTTGATACGGCAGTTAGTACACACTTTTATTGTAATTAGGTACTATTACA
Organism: Scoparia ambigualis; assembly: GCA_963921215.1. Lineage (NCBI taxonomy): Eukaryota > Metazoa > Arthropoda > Insecta > Lepidoptera > Crambidae > Scoparia > Scoparia ambigualis. Next base: position 30,648,930 of record OY992508.1, read on the forward strand.
AGGTAACTCCCTTCCTTACTCCTCCCTCTCTTCAGAACACTCCGTTACCCATTTCAGTGAACCTAAGCATTCTTCGCATGGGCCTCGGCCAGGAACTGAATCCAAAATGCTACGACGAGAGTGTTATTTTAACTGCCTCCAGTAAGATAAGTATTCTCAATAAGGTGAGGCGGTTTCTCACTCCCGAGCAGCGCTGTTTGCTGTACAAGACTCAGGTGCGATCAAGTATGGAGTATTGTTCCCATCTATGGGACGGCTCCGCTAAATACCTCCTCGATACACTTGATAGACTACAAAAGCGAGCGGTACGCATTATTGGAGATGCTGACGTTACAGCCTCTCTTGAGGACCTCCAGCTGCGTAGAGACATTATTTCTCTCAGTGAGTCTCTTCTACCGGAACTACTACGGAGAGTGTTCTGAAGAACTTTTTGAACTAATCCAGCCCTATCCTTTCCTCTCCCGGACTACACGTGCTGGTCTTAGAAACCACTACCATACTGTGCAGACTATCAGCACTCGTACCAAAAAAATTGGCAAGTCGTTCTTATGTAAGACCATTCGGCTTTGGAGTTCTTTGCCGGCGCATGTGTTTCTAGCTTCTATAGTCCCGGGTCTTTTAAACGGCGCGTGAAACGGCATTTATGCAGGTTATGTTGGACGTTATTTTGGACTGCATCGGCTGCTTACTATCAGGCAGGATGTAGTCACTATGACGAGCCACATTAAAAAAAGTAATAATAATAATACCATATAACTCTGTTGCAAACATAACTGAACAGCTGTTTTTGTAAGGATTTCTCACTGACGAGCAAAGATTTTCGATGCATAACCCGGGTTTGTGATCACCAATTACCAGCCCGCATTTGACAAGCTTGGTGGCTAAGCCAATACCCATCAATTGGATACTTGACAGTTTTCGAAAAAGTATTTTAGTAATTACTAACGCTTATTTTTTACAATACAATATTATATACCCGTACAATATTTTTTTCTCGAAAAAGCTTTACTTAATAGAAAAAAAAATATTTTTTTCTATTAATTTCAAAGAAGAATGGGCAAAACGTCGTCCCCCCCCCCCCCCCCCCCTAATAACACTTACATCTATGCATCAAATATAAGATGACTGCTAGAAACCGCAAGAAACTTCAAGGGCTGGTCAGGTCAAGTGTTTTAAACATGACAAAAATGGAATTCGTGTTTCTTCGTTGGCACTTATCGCCCAGCTGACGCAGACGGGTCAACAGACGGCCGTACGGTAAAAGTAAATTATATACTCAAAGACTATCCAATTAAAATTCACAAAATGAATTATTCGGGGGTCAAAGTTGCTCGCGTCCGTAGGTTTACCCTTGAGACCCTACACGTGATCCCTGGGTGGTGCTAAATGAGTGACACCAACTGAGTGGTAGAGCCAAGCTGCGTTGCAGCACACGTTGGGCCGGCTCGCCCGGCGTAATACCACCCTCTCTCTAATATTCGGCGTGAAATAATTGCACTTGGTGCTGTTGTGTTTCGTCCGACCAGTGAGGGTTCCGGAGGCCCCTACCCCCCCCCCCCCCCTCCTCCCAATTCCTATTCCTTCCTTAAACCTATTCCTCCCTTAAAGGCCGGCAACGCGTCTGCGATTCCTCTGGTTTTGCGGGTGTCCATGGGCGGCGGTGATTACTCTCCATACCCGCCTGCTCGTTTGCCTCCCGCTTTTATTTAAAAAAAAAAAATTAAAAATGAAAAAAACACGAATTCCATTGTTGTCATTTTTGTCATGTTTAAAACACTTGACCTGACCAGCCTTTGAAGTTTCTTGCGGTTTCTAGCAGTCACATTATATAAGTACTTGAAAAGTGAAGCATTTTAATGTATGACAGCAAATCTGTCTGGTATTGGAGAAAAAAGTTATTGATAAGAAGAAAATTAAAATAATCAATAATAGATAATAAATAGATAATACTTTTATTGTAACATAATAACACAAACATTAATAACGATAATATAAAATTGAAGTCAAGATTTTTTCTTGAATTTAACTATACACCCTCATTTTTTTTCAGTTTCTTTTTTTTTCTTTTTTTTCACTCATTCATTCGCTCGTTCATATTTGTTGTCCTTACAACAAAATACACTATTTATTTCGAAACTTACCATGTGGGAACTTACAAGGGGTGGGAGGGCTTTCATATAAAAACGCCCATTCTTCTTTCGTGCGATAACGGTTGGTCACGTGACATTTTGTTCTGTGACGTCACATTTCAATAAATATATATCATTTCAATGGGGGATTTTGTATGAACCCTGTCCCCATCCTACAACAGTCATAGGATACGTGTCAATTTGTTCATTGGGACCCAAAGAAGCCCAAAGTACCTGTGTTAGTTGCTAAAAGTATTGGTTTTTTTTTTTATAAAAAAAAACTTTTCGGCACAAAAGTATTTATTTTTAATGTAAACGTTGCGTATAAAGTTGTCTAATTGTTTTCTTGCTTTAGTTGGAGTTGCTCGAGTGTGTCATGCTCTCTCAAAGTGTCTCTGCGGTGGTGGCATGTGCGTCGAGTCATTACGTTACCTAAAACATGGTTGAGCGAAGCGATGGCTGATTCACATGTCATACTCGTGAACGGGTGCCGCCTGTGGAGGCTGGTCTGCTGTTGCAATCTTAGTTTGTTGGAAAAAAAAAAAATATATGAAAACCATTATTTTTTAAAACGACCCTACGTCGTATTTGAAGAACGTCGCCACGGTGAAAATATATCTATAATACTAGACCCTTCAAATGACTAATTTCAAATCTGTTGGATGAGGGGACGTTTCTTCTCATTGTCCTTGAAACCTGACAGATAGTTTTTGATAATTTTGTGAAATGTGACGTCACATGAAGCTCAATCATGGCCGCCCGTGTTTCGGGGTCTTGTCTCAGAACAATAACTAAATTTGCGATTTTTTATCTGTAATCCACAGATAAAAAAATCGCAAATTTATTTTGTAAAAATGAAATATTTACAAATTATCTTAATAAAAAAATCTATTGGATAATTATCGTTAAATCATATGCTACTATTTTCGACATATTTCATCTTTTATTGTTACATTACAACTGTCAAATAGCCAATTGTAGTGGAGACTTGAATTCAATTTCAAATGGCCTTTGCCGTGTAGTGTGTAATACTAGTAATTCTTTACTTTACGATATTAAACAAATATTTATTGATAATAATAATTAGTGACGTAAGCTGCCCTTCGTTGTGAGACTAAATTGTTTTTTTATTGTCACTCAACGCTAATTGAGTTCGAGGACGAGGTCGTAAGAAAAAAAACATACAATTTCCACCGTTGTATTTGGGCGGGAGCCGGCAGGTGGCGCGCCCACGAATAATTAACGAGAGGTGTTTAAACCGCCGGCTTTATTAGATTCGCATTATAACAGGTTGTAACTTCTCTGTGGATAATGTTTAGGAGGCAACGACAGACGATAGTTGTTAGCCGGGATATTTAAAAATATACAACTTTTCCTTCCACATGAAGTATAGCCTAGCCTAGTATAGTAGCTCCTTATTTAAATTATCTTATCTGTGGTCTCCAAAAATGCGGTAATTTATACCTATGTACTAGTGACGAGAAGTAGGTATAAAATGTAGTCAATAGCATCTTTCAGGTGGACTATAAAAATAATTATTTTCATAAGAAATTATGCAATAAACAAAATATTTTTTATCGTGTATGTTAAAATGGTAATTTCTTTACTGTCGTAAATTGTAGAAATTATTAAAAAATGTTTATTTTTTAAACTACTTTTCGACTGATTTCTTTTATCGCAATATTAGGTTCTGCAAGTAGCTTACCGTTTTAACAATTTGCTTGCTTGCGTATTTTTTCTGTCTACGTAATGCGCAAAACGAGCCGCAGATCTACGAGCTGACTGGCTACTTCGATAATTGCTTCAGTCGTCGACGTCGGCCGCGCAAATGATGCGTCGCAGTCGCTTGCAATGGTAAGGCCTTGCTGCGAATACAGCGGCAAGTTTAACGTCCGCGTGCGTCGGTAAAAAAGAGCTATAGCTGTGTGCGTTCCAAAATGCGCGCAGAAAAAGGGAAACACTAAATTTTTTTAATTTCCACGCACACGAGACTGTACATTGAATTTACAATCACCATCAAAACGTCCTCACCACAAACCGAAGCGTATCATACCGCATTTAAAACAGCGCGCAGGGGAAAACAAATTAGTTGCTAATAGTTCTACAATGATCCTACGCTACACCTTCTGGGTTAGCTCGTTCCATCGTGGATCCTGTCTTAGCCCCTGGGCTTGATGGGGATCAAGAGCATATAAACTCAAGACAATAATACGTTACAACGAAAATCAAAACGTCCTTACCACAAACCGCTGCATATGGAACCGCATCTCAAAAAGCGCGCAGGGGGAACAAATCTTTGCTAGTTTTACAATGATCCTAAGTTTATATCTAGTAGAGCGTGCTCTAATAGATATAAACTACAACAATATGTTACAATGACAATCAAAATGTCCTCACCTCAAACCGCTTTGTACCATACCGCATCTTAAAAAGCGCGCAGGGGAGAGCGAAATTGCTTTAAGTTATGCAATTTTCCTACGCACCATTAGCTCCAGGCTCGAGACAGGGAATTTAGTACTCAACGCTTATTGCAACGTCTGCAACGGATTTTCTCTAAAGTATTTTTTTTGTGAAACATTTACCTACTTTTCTTTTTGCGTTATTGTAGATAGTCGAATTGATTGCTTTGACTTTTATCGGTTTAGTTTACACCATAAAACAGAAGACCTTCTGGTCTGTTTTCTTTTTATCCACTTAGCCTTTTTCATAAGGCCGATGATGGAAGCGCATAATGTACCTGGAATCCTTACCACTGAGGAACTGGCTATCTTCGACGACATCCGTGGTCGAGTGGTTAGTACGCTGGTTCAGGCGTCGCGCCAGCGCCATCTCTGAGGTCCCGAGCTCAAGTCCCGGTTGGGTCAATATAGAGTAACTTTTTTATAGTAGTTTACATAGGTAATGATGGTGTAAGACAAAAAGTTAAGTTTAATGCGCTGGCGCAATGGGTTGCTACCTACCTACTACTTTTTCAATATTATGTCCAAGTAAAGTCCTCGTTATCTTTAAATCAATTATGGCATATTGTGGTGTGCTGATGAGCTGTTGTCCGTACGCATATAAGTTTAATTTTGTCATCCAACGAGAACTGCTGCCGATGGACTGCATGCACTGTTCGGCAGACTTTTACTATGATAGGTATATTATAAGTTTTTCTAGAATAACATAATTAAAGAAAAAACTGTTTTTCTAAATTTGATTTTGGGTCTGGGTGTTTTTATACTTTTATGTATATTTATTCGAAGCTTATCATGTGCTAGAAAGTGGGTGTGAGTGGAGAAACTTATTTAATATTTATTTATTTAAATCTTATTTATTACTGTCATAACACAACAATGCCATCAATATCGGACCAACCACTAACCGAACCGAGTACCTACACAAAGATAATTATGCCCCGCGCTGGGAATCGAACCAAGGACCTCTGAGTCTAAGTCCGGTGCGGGGGTTTAGCCACTAGACAACAGAGGTGGTAAAAAATTATCTTATTATACCCACCCACTGTGTTAATTTGTCTTTATTGCAGTAGCACGGTATATTATACTGTGGCAGTAGTGAGTTTTAAAATAAACCCTAATCACAAAAATCTCTATATTATTGTGTTAAACTTTATTATTAATAGTAATAATAGTTTATTCATACAAAAATATTACAGATAAAAAATATAAGTAAGACTAAGTAGCAAGTAATTTTCTTTGAGCATTAATGCTTTTATTTCAATAAAAAATTTATTGCAATTTAAATTTATTCAATTCAATTTAATTGTGTACCTACATATTGACTTACAGTTTATCCCAAGCGCCAGTATGTCTAAAAATAAATTAACTATTAACTAAGTTAATTTTACATATTGTAGTATCTGTTGCCGAGCTAGATAAAACCCGTAATACGGCAAGCAAAGCGAATAACGCCTTGAAAAGCTATGATTTTATTGAATTTACAAATTTAATTAAATATTCAATTATTCCGTGTCGCGTAGCGGTGAAAGAATACTACCACCCCCTCTCTTCCCTTGGGTGTCGTAAAAGGCGACTTACGGACTAAAGACTGCACATACATCCAACAGCATAGAGCGGCGATGGGCTCACCACCTGTCACGCTGAGCACATGTGCAGTCGCTATTTGGTAAAAAGTGGACTATGGTTGAGGACTGCTTTTGCTGTCCTCATTGCCTAGTCTCTGCCTAACCCTTCGGTAAAAAGACAAACTTTTAGTCTGGATTTTTTCCCAATTCAACCACGAATATATATTACATTAAACACAGTATTTTAAGTATGTTTATCCGTTGTCCAGTAACCATTTAACGAGTTTCTTCGAAGCTTCTCTTGGGCTAGAAATATAGTGTGATTGTAGGAAAGATTTTTTTTTATTTTTTTTTATTTAGTAATGTTTCTTCGTTGCTCTATATTTATATCGTAAAATACCACTCCGAAGTTCCAAACCAGTTTCTTCCAAGTTTCTATAATAATAACAGAGTAAGTTTAATGTTTATTTGTAAAGAGAGTGTTGAGCGTAAATATCCATAATGACATAAATTTCCGTCACGTTAGCCCCTTCGTACACAAGGCTACGCAAATCTCCGATACTCGACGATTTTAGTCTCCAAGCGACTACCGCAATACAAATCCATTGAGGGTCGTACACTAGTCGCGTCGCCGACATTTGTCTCGCGACTCGCGTCGCGCCAGTCGCGCGCTACCTGCTAGTCGAGATCTTCGCTACATTAAGTCGCGGCGATTTCCAAGATGGCAGAGCAATCATTAAATATTAAATTTGTTTTTGAGGTGGCGAAATATCCTTGCCTATATATACAACATTAGTATAGGAGATTTGCGTCGCCTTGTGTACGGATTGTGCGCTACTCGATACTCGCGACTTGATACTAATGTAGAATTGTACAACATTAGCATCGGAGATTTGCGTAGCCTTGTGTACGAAGGGCCTTAGGGTTACAATTTAGGAATTTGAAAAGTCCTGACAAAAAGCCTGACATTTTGATAAAAGTCCGGACTTTTTAGTCACAAAATGGAAACATTATTCACTATTGTTTTTAGATAAATGAGAAGTTAATAAATATAACATTAAAACCGTTAACTGTAGACTTATTGATATTGCTTAAAATTTAGGTTTGTTACTCATATTCCAAAATCCGGACAAACTAAAGAGCCGGACAAAGGCCGGACTAGAGTCTAAAAGTCTGGACTTGTTCGGACGATCTACGCTCACGCTACTGTACACACGGCGTCAGATCAACCTACCCATAACTGTCAAATTTCTACAATCAATTTTGAACTTTATCGTTTGTACCTACGGATCAATATTCATTGGAGAAGTTTGACAGTTTAAAGTAGGTTCATCTGACGCCGTGTGTACGTACGCGCGGTCCGAATGGAGCGCAAGCGAATATCGCTGAAAAGTCGGTCGACCGGAAAGTTCCTAGACTGTACAGGTAACGCTACAGTGTTTGTTCCGGCCCGTGTCCTCAGATGCTATATTATTCATTCAACAGTACACCCCAACAGCAAGATAATGTGCGGTCACATTACGGCGCGGCGACGTCGTAAAAACCTACAAGTGGCAGGCGTTACAGGGAACACTGGCTTTTACTACTAATTCTCTTGTGTGACGAAGCAGACGAATATTTTTCGGAAGTACCTAGGTGTTGAAAAATTTTCTACGAATGGGATTTAAACCTGCACACTCTGACGTACCAGATACGTACATAAGTAGTACCGTGAAGTGATTACGGTCAGTGCTAGTATGAAATCTAGTATCGTGGCGAGATTACGATCGATATTAGGGGTACATACCCTATGCTGTGACGCGCTTACGGTAATTCTATTCTTCGGTCATTCCTTCCGAATGACTCTTTGTTTGCGCGAGGCAGTAGTTACCTACATTCTATTTTATATTTTTACTAATCTTTTTATTGGAGCGTTTTTTCGTATGCAAGTGTTTTCTACAAAATCCTACAGTGCCGCCTTACATACTGCACATTTATGTATTACTGTGATGTGATTACGGTCAGTGCTAATATGAAATATAGTATCGTGACGAGATTACGATCGATATTACGGGTACCTACCCTATGCTGTGACGCGATTACGGCAATTATATTCCTCGGTCATTCCTTTCAAATGACGCTTCGTTTGCGCGAGGCAGTACCTACATTCTATTTTATTTTTTACTAATCTTTTTATTGGAGTGTTTTTTTGTGTGCAAGTGATTTCTACAAAATTTTACAGTTCCGCCTTACATACTGCACACTTATGTAGTACCGTGACGTGTTACGGTCAGTGCTAATATGAAATCTAGTATCGTGACGCGATTACGATCGATATTACGGGTACCTACCCTTATGAAGTACCGTGACGTGATTACGGTCAGTGCTAATATGATATCTAGTATCGAGACGAGATTACGATCGATATTACGGGTACCTACCCTTATGTAGTACCGTGACGTGATTACGGTCAGTGCTAATATGAAATCTAGTATTGTGACGCGATTACGATCGATATTACGGGTACCTACCCTTATGTAGTACCGTGACGTGATTACGGCCAGTGCTAATATGAAATCTAGTATCGTGACGCGATTACGATCGATATTACGGGTACCTACCCTTATGAAGTACCGTGACGTGATTACGGTCAGTGCTAATATGATATCTAGTATCGAGACGCGATTACGATCGATATTACGGGTACCTACTCTTATGTAGTACCGTGACGTGATTACGGTCAGTGCTAATATGAAATCTAGTATCGTGACGCGACTACGGTCGATATTACGGGTACCTACCCTATGCTGTGACGCGATTACGGCAATTCTATTCTTTGATCATTCCTTTCAAATGACTTCGTGTGCGCGAGTCCTCTCGCCTACCACAAGGCTTAGTGACTCCGATTTCAATAAAGAACCGTAAATAACTGACGTATATAAATCTAATATTGAAAAAGACTTACGATCTGTCATGACCGTAGCACAAGTACACAGTCCGGATCTTACCCAGACCATCCAGGACGCTAGAGATACCTAGTCGTAATAATCCAAGCGCAGCAGAGGAGTTGCCAGTTGTAAATCCAATATCGTCGGATTTTCTTGACGTTCTTGGAGTTTCTAAAGTCCATTGGGACCCAAAATACCAGAAGAGGTCTCTAAACGCTAGGGAAATCCTCATAGATGGTATGAACAAAGATAATAAAAAAGAACTCTTAGCAACAACTTTGATACCTGTTTGAAGTTGGCCAAATTATACTGCATTTACATTATGAAAATACCATGAATAGGAAAATGCTTACACTACCTGCCTACTCTTGATAAAAAATTCTTGTCAATGACACAAGATGATAAAAGAGACGCACACTCTTTTGGAGAAAATTTGGGAGAAAAGATAGAAGCTGCTAAGGCCGCTAAAAAATCTGGTTTGCAAATACGGAATCCTAACAATATTGGACCGTCAACTTCACTAAGAACTACGTCGCCCAGCAGGGAAAGTGGCAAGACCCATCCAAGCAACAAGGTCATGGGTTGCCAGGCCGGGTGGGAGCAAGCAAAGATTCCTGTATCCACCTCGGAGGCGATCAGCGCAAGCACCGACGTCCGCCCGCTATCACACCACGACTGTACGTATACATTTTTTTTTGTTGACACATGGTGTTCAATCGCAAATGACCCGGTAGTCTGACAGTACGTTACGGGTTTTAATAATACTGTAAAGCAAGCTACTGAACCGATCACTCCTAACTTTTCTTCGGCTGAAATAAGTAAGTTAATCACAGCTATATCTGACTTGTGCCAGTCAGGAGTAATATGCATATGAGAGGATGTCAAAGACCAATTTATTTCTCCCATATTCTTAACACCTAAAAGTGATGGATCGTCCAGATTTATCTTGAACCTAAAATCATAGAATAAAGCTGTCGCCTCATACCACTTTAAAATGGAGGACATACGGACAGCAAGCAAATTATTGTTCCAAGACAGTTATATGGCCAATGTTGATATCAAAGACGCGTATTTTTTCTTTAGTTCCTATTTATGAAAACTACAAAAAGTATTTAAGGTTCAAATTTTTGGGACACAAAAGTAATACGTATGAATTTTAGTGCCTACCGTTTGGACTTAGTTCAGCACCTTATTATGTCTTTACGAAACTCATGAAACCGATCTATCCACCGGATTTATCTTAGAAACAGAGGTTTTTTTAATTCTAATATATTTAGATCTTGTGATTTGGCCATTCTTATGAAGAATGTAAAAGTTTTGTTCTCGAAACTGTTTGTTTATTACAAAATCTAGGCTTTGATAAAAACTTCAAAAAGAGTAACTTGGAACCACAAAAGACTAGAAAATTTCTCGGTTTTGAATTAAATTCAGAAAATATGTGTTTGCAATTGCCAATAGGAAAAAGAAAACGCATTCTTGAACAAATAAATATCAATAGAATACAATAAGTTCCTTTAAATAATATCACTTGTCGTCTATGGCAATGGCATCCTACATAAAATCTAAAGATAACTTCGAGGCGGATAAGGAGTCACGGCGTATGAGTATCGATACAGAATGGCAAATGTCGGCACCTGTGTTCGTAAAAATTGTTCAATCGTTTGGGACACCTCTTAAAGATCTCTTTGCTACTTACCAAAATTTTAAATGCAATAAATACGTCTCATGGCAACGAGACCTCTACTACGCCTTTGACATAGATGCATTCACCTTAAATTGGAATATATTTTATTTTTATGCTTTTCCCCCTTTCTCGCTCATATTAAAATGCTTCAGGAAAATAATTAACGACGAAGCCACTGGTGTACTAGTCGTATCGTATTGGCAGAGTCAACCCTGGTATCCCCTACTTAGCTCAGTAGCTTGCCACCAATATACTTCGGCCCAAGTGACGATATGTTATTATCACCTTTCAGGACCCAGCACCCCCTTTGCAAGAAACTTATCCTGGTAGCATACAAATTATCAGAAAAGCATTTCAAAGACAATCGTTATGTAATGTAACCATCGAGGTGATGATTTCCTCATTGTCTACATCCTCACTAAAACAATACAATGTCGCTTTTACGAAATGGTGGAGTTATTGTACAATTCTATCAAAATTCCTTACGGTACTGTTAACAGCAAAAATTGGTTGTAGTTCATTAAATATGCATCGTTCTGCTCTAGCTATTTAGGACAAACGTTATAGTGAAGCTGAATTAGTTGTTCGATTTTTTAAAGGTAGATAGATAGATAGATAGATAGATAGATAGATAGATAGATAGATAACTCTTTTATTGCAACACCACAAAGATTTACATAGAACTTAAAAACAAACTTAAAAATAGAACACAATTATTATTACAATAAGACAATACGATAAAAATAAAATAGAGTCACAATTTGACGGTCTTATCGCTTTAAGCGATCTCTACCAGACAACCAGTCGGATGGAGAGAACTTATAAACTTTAAAATCGGAGGTATTTACAGGACTAAACCTAGTCATCCGAAATATTCGGAGACGTGAGATCCAAAGATTGTAATCGATCACCTTAGTAATTTATATCCAAATGAGGAATTTGCTCTGGAGTTTTTTACTAAAAAATTAGTAACTCTGCTCGCATTGTCAACCGCACAACGAGTACAGACGTTATCTTTGAATATCTAATTTAAAACTAAATAATAACTATGTCGAAACCATTGTGGATGATTTAATTAAAACATCTGCTCCAGGGCGACGACCGCCTTGTTTATTTATACCATTTTTTCTAAATAAGATTGAGATCTGCCCTGCAAAAACATTACTGTCCTACTTAGATATGACTAAAGTTTACAGAGATAAACCTAGAACGGAAAGGTTATTGCTCACCTGAAGCCTATTCATAATGTAACTAGTTCTACATTAAGTCGTTAGTTTAAAAACACCCTATTTAACAGCGGCATTGACACTTCTTTATTCTCAGCACACACGTGTAAGACACGCGTCCACGTCCACCTCGGCAGCAAACCGAAAAGGCCTTTCAATAACTGCAGGATGGACTGGTAATTCTCTGGTGTTTGCATTGTTTTACAATCGACCCCTTACCATTGAGAATGACGATAATGCTTTGCAGCGGCTATTTACATTGACTAATTTCTAGCTTATCATTCATTATAATATTATAATATATCATACTGGTTTGTACTAATATGGTACCTAATTATATTTAATCGGTTATACTCGTAAATACTCAATTATAATAGTTGAATTAAATCATATAGGTACTTAAATTATTTCGCAAAATTTGTGTTCTAAACATCTACCTTGTGAATATAAATCTCGAGGATGCAACGTCGAAGTACAATTGATGGTTAAACAAACTTACCTGAAGTGAAGTTTGACCGTAATTGTACGAGACGTTGCATCCGAAGAGATTTATATGAAGATCCCTCCGTTCCCTTACATGCTGGCCCCATATAAATTAATTTTGCAAAAAAGCTCTAAAACTGAATGACGATGACAGCGCGGGTGACAAACTCGTGCACTCGGTTGGTATTCACTAGATGGCGCCTGTGTCTATACTATGGGTAACGTTTTATGTTTTTTTAAATAAAATTTCTTTTAGATAGCTCTTAATATGTGTTGGATGCCTGGTATATTGAAGAGTGGACTACCTTGTGAATATAAATCTCTTCGGATGCAACGTCTCGTACAATTACGGTCAAACTTCACTTCAGGTAAGTTTGTTTAACCATCAATTATATAAATATCTATGAATGCAGTTTAAATTGTTTTTTAAATTCAAATAATGTCTTCTTTTAGTAAAATATTCCATCTACAATATTCAAGGTACTTTCCCTCCATGTGGCATAGCCTTGGGACGCCCTGTATAGTACCTACTTCGAAACACGGATCAATTGGAAAAGTGACCTTCGTACGTGATATATATCCATGGTCGGCAAGCGACGAATGGTAGTTTATAATTTAACGATAATTATCCAATGGCTTTTTTATTAAGATAATTTGTAAATATTTTATTTTTACAAAATAAATTTGTGATTTTTTATATGTGGATTACAATACTCGAAACACGGGCGGCCATGATTGAGCTTCGTGTGACGTCACATATCACAAAATAAACAAAAACTATCTGTCAGGTTTCATATCTTGAAACCTGACAGATAGTTCTTGTTTGTTTGTTGAGGTGTGACGGCAAAATGTCACGTGAAATTTGAAATTAATGAAGAAAAATATGTTTTTTTTTCTATTATGCAAATATAGCTTTTTCGAGAAAAAATATTGTAAGAGGTATAAAATAAGCGTTAGTAATTTTTAAAATACTTTTCCGAGAACTATCAAGTAGCCAATTGATGTTCCTACTACGCGGCCCCGCCGCCACCGACGAGGGACCGTCCCGCAGACTATCGGACTGTCACGAATTTGCCATCCTTTCACTAACTCTAAACAAATGAAGTTTACGCGATTTTTAAAATAAAAGAAGCACTTGAAAAAAGACAACAGAGATAAAAACTACCTCTGGCAATCTTTAGCAAACTTAGACTTAGCTAAGTCTGACCGAAGAGCTGTCTAATGAAGCTAGCAAAAATAAAATTCAGCATTCTTGGGCCATAACATAATCTCTTAATCGTCCTGTGCCCTGCAGTGGGAGGTTTTCAGGCTGATGATGATGATGTAGTATTTTCTTAAGTGACATTAGAGTATCGAGCTGTGCTGTGTGTGATCTTTTTATGCAGTGCAAAAACTCACGACTAATACGTAGAAAAGCAATAATAAAAGTCCCAGTCTGCCATGCTTTTCTGCTTTGAAAGTGTGTGATTTTTCCGAGCATCCCGCAGAGGATTTATGCTTAGAAACCCGCGGGGCGTACACGTTATTTGTCGCTCGGAAGTCCGCACCACCGTTCTACGCTAATTCAGCTGGCTGTTGCATTTGCTGAGTACGAAGTTATACAGTAAAAAAAGGTAAATTCGAAAACAAAAATGCGGTAAGCTTCTTAGGTGAAGCTGTTTTAGTGTTTTGTTTTCTATGTGCAGACGCTTCAGTGCGGTCTCCGCTTTTACAATCAGCAGAAAGCGCTAGACCTAAATCAAATCAAATCAAATTAAATTATTTTCTTTGCTTAGAATAGGTACACATGGTGTTAATAAGATACATTACAGTTCTCTATTCAGTTAACAATAAATTAACATGCAAAAATATTCGTTTTAAACTAAATTTTTTCAAATATTGTATTTAATTATCACTTCATATTATATACTTTTATCATATCATATCATGTCATTATAATTATCGTATCATTGTCTTATCGCGTCACTATTATTAAAATTTCATGTAATTATCTTTATCATTAATTAGTCAAAAACTCTCTTACACTATATAAACACTTTTCTGTAAGCCACATGTGCAGTTTTCTTGTCATTATTTTAGTTACCCGATATCCGGAAGTCCTGGTTCAGTTCCCAGGTTGGGCTATTGTGTATAGGTTTTATCGATGCATATCCCGGTTTAGTAACCATTAATCGCGTTTGGCTAGCGTCGTGATTAAGCGTATATTGTAGCGATGATTATCCCATAGTGATATAGTCTATGATAGTTTTTACTTTCTTTTCCTTTCTGTAGACTAAGGTATCAATGAGTTAAGTGTAGATATTTTCTTTTCATGTATGATTGTAAAGTCATTTACGTTATATACCTACATGATATAATTATATGTAAGTATAATGAGTTTAAAAACACGGACCAGCTTAAGATATTTAAATTCTGGCAACCATCCGCGGACTGTTGTGAAAATTGCTTGACTTATAAAATAACGTACGACCAAGCCACTGCATGATTTTCTATGAAAAAAAAACCATATTTTACACATAATGTAACGTAGTTTCAAAACGGTCAGCTACGTCAACGTCAATGTAAGAGGCAAAAGTCAGATTGACTGTCCACGGCTTGGACCAAATATTTGGTCCGAGGTCCAAGGGATAAAAGGTGTTGTCAAAATAAAACTCCTAAATTTACTTGGTTTTTTAATTGAACACTAACTTTAATAATAATTATGCATGCCTTCGGCCAGGTTGACCTAATGTCACTGTAGGTACATAATGTAGGTCGCGAACTCGCGATCAAAGTTCAATATTGAATCGCGCCTACGTGATAGTAAAACTATGAACAAATCAAAAACCTAAATAACTAAAATCATATACATAAAAAGAAAAGTTCACGTCTATCGTCGTTCACGTAGCAATGACTACGGGGGCCGTACCACGACTTCTCGAACTTAACTCGAGCGTCTCGTTCTAGTGCTGCAGAACAATCGATTTTTGGCTATCGTCAGTTGACCACGAAGTCCCTTGGATATATTATGATGGTATAGAATAGTTATTTATTGTTCATTGTGAATTGTGTACAAGAAGGTAGTACTATCGCCAGTATCGCCACGTGTGTATAAGTACTATCGATAGTTTTGATAGCATTTCTATCTTGTATTAATGAACGCTTGCGTTCGGGATACTATCCATCTGCAAAAGAAGAATGGGCATTTTTGTATGAAACCCGTCCCACCCCTTATAAGTTCACACATGGTAAGTTTCGATATAAATAGTGTATTTTGTTGTAAGGACAGAAAATATGAACGAGCGAATGAATTAATTAATAAAAAGAAAAAAAGGAATAATGAAAAAAAAATGAAAAATAAGGGGGTGTATAAGTTAAATTCAAGAAAAAATATTGACTTCAATTTTATATTATCGTTATTAATGTTTGTGTTATTACGTTACAATAAAAGTATTATCTATCTATCTATCTATCTATCTATTATCATTTATTATTTTAATTTTCTTCTTCTCAATAACTTTTTCTCCGATACCTGACAGATTTGCTGTCATACAATAAAATGCTTCACTTTTCAAGTACTTTTATTTGATGCATAGATGTAAGTGTTACAAGGAGGGGGGGGACGTTTTGCCCATTCTTCTTTGCATATTTAATGAAAAAAGCTGACTCACCTAATTGCAGTTCTTGTAATAAAATTGAAGACGTACAACATTATGCTGATGGACTGCGTTAAGAACAAAGCCGCTAAGGAATCACTGTTCAATAAATTTAAATTAAATATTAAAGATGTTGGATTAATTAGAATATTTAAACGAAACCTAAATCAGATCCGGCTAAAAAATTTTGTTTGTTTGTTAAAATAGCTGAACAGTGATTCCCGTAACATTTAATCATGTATTTTATTAGTGAGTGGATCGGACTGTAATTGGGAAGATACAATTGGGCTGGCATATCCATGTGGACAAAAGCCCCAAACTAAATAAAGAGGAAAAAAAACTATCAATAGTTTATTAATAATAAACTTTAATAATAAAGCGTAGCCATAGCAAGCCCATCTATAGTTTTGCCATTATAAATAGCATTGCTCATATGGCGCTATCGGTATTATCGATAGTATCTATAATATTGACACGCGGCAATACAATTGATAGATTGAAGTTCCTATTAGATATGCCTTACCTATCGATAGACTATCAGTGCATTATCGATAAGCAAAACCATTACCTTGCCAATCGATAGATTATCGATATCGAAAACTATCCCGTTCGACGACCGCCTTATTCTATCGAGTTGTCGACTCGTTCATGTCGGCATGCGGCGCACGTGTGCCGGCACCGAGCGCGTCTTTGCATGCCCCCGGCAATCGGGGACATGCCCGTGTGTTAGCTGAACAGTTATAAATTAGTTGCACCTTTCGAAAGCATTGCTGTGGCGGTGACGGTGGTAGAATATTAAACGTGTAAATCTACCCGCGAGTTTTCAGTGTTTTGATGATTGCGAAGTGATTGATTTTCTATTGTAGATCTGTTTGGAGCTAGAAGTAACGCGATCTTGCAAGTTAAGCAAGCTCAAGTGGCAATGGGCAGGGCACATCGCCCGTAGAACCGATGGCCGTTGGGGCAGAACGGTTCTCGAGTGGCAACCGCGCACCGGAAGACGCAGTGTGGGCAGGCCTCCAACAAGGTGGTCCGACGATCTGGTGAAGGTCGCGGGTAGCCGCTGGATGCAAGCAGCACAGGACCGGTCGTGGTGGAGATCCTTGGGGGAGGCCTTTGTCCAGCAGTGGACGTCTTCTGGCTGATGATGATGATGTTTACTTTTCGTAGAGGTGTTTGGAGCTAGGAGGAATAAAAATATAGCGAGTTCGTGCAAGTTTTAGCATTGCTGGTTTGATAGTGATTTAGTTATAGGTAATAACTCTATATACTAAATACTACGACCCCTCTCTTCCTTTGGGTGTCGTAAAAGACGACTAACGGACTGAGAACTGCACATACATCCAACAGCTTAGAGCAGCGATGGGCTTACCAACTGTCACACTGAACATGTGTGGAGTCGCTATTTGGTGAAAAGTAGATGTATGATATAGATAGTCTACATCATGAAAACAAGAGTGCTGGGCCCATATACAATAAACTTAAATTGCTACTTACTTACTATATGGTTAAAGATAATCTAAAACGACTTACGTACTAGAAGACGGTGTGCCACACCCTTGAGATACGCCGCTCAGCCCGGTGCAGTCCGCCGCGCCGGCTGTCTTCGGGCTGCGGTGCTGGATCGCGCTCCCGCGCGTCTTCGGGGCTGGTGCTATGGTGGTGGAAGGCCCTAAGCGTCCCGTGGCTACCTCTGAGAGCTCTCAATCCCCAGACAAATACGTATCACTTGCACAATACCACTTAGCACGCCACGCGTCCGTGTTAACCAAACCAATAACTGATTTTAACCAGCCCGCCCTGGTACTAATTTATGAACACTGTTTCACTGGTTGTTACGGGCTCCCCGGAATCAAAACAATGTGCCCCACATACC
Organism: Scoparia ambigualis; assembly: GCA_963921215.1. Lineage (NCBI taxonomy): Eukaryota > Metazoa > Arthropoda > Insecta > Lepidoptera > Crambidae > Scoparia > Scoparia ambigualis. The sequence continues at coordinate 30,666,914 of OY992508.1, forward strand.
AAATTACACCAAAAAGGTCAATAATCTCACACGACCCCGCGTTCAAGATTCCTAACCTAACCAAAATCCAACGTGAGAGTGTGTCATGTTGACACTGACATTGACAGTCGTCTGTCAAATACAAATTAAAACTACAAAAAAGGTTGCCAGCCGTAAGTGGCCATTTTGTTCCGAACAGTAGACTATAGTAGATTACTGCTTTTGCTGTCTTCATTGCCTAGTCTCTGACTAACCCTTCGGGGGTATTAGTCGTGATTATATGTATGTACCTGTTCTTTGGGTAATAAAATAATCATATACATAATTCTACTTTATAATACTTCCTCTTTGAACTTCTTCTTTCTCTTTCTTGGACCATAAACCAAAGGTTGTCTGGAATAGATCGTTTTTAGCGATGAGACAGTTGCTTTGCTGTTACAAATTTTAACATTTTTATTATCACATGTGTGTGTGCACAATAAAGTATTTATCTATCTATTTCGGCGTCTTTATGTCAAAGGTTTCCAGTCAGATACCCGAGTAACTATACCGATGATTTGTACATTTACCTATGAGTTTCACTCCAACAAATATCTTTTGTCTAGGAATTACGATACATTTTTTTGAATGTCTCTTGTTCCAAATATTATCACGCGCCGCCGACCTTTACGCTGAATAAAGGCGATACAGGAAAATGTTGTTGCTCCAATTGAATTTATCCAGTAAAATGGAATTGGAATTCAATAGGTGTCATCGTTTTAACGTCAATAAATCACTTGTGTTTTTTTACAACATTTTTATATTATTATAAAATTTTACAAAATATAGGTAGGTACCTATACTGAATTAAACAAAAAACAAGGAACGAATTGTAAATACATAGATATAAATTATATCAATTAGGTATTAGGGTGAATTCCAACAGGTCTATTAAAATCTTCATTTCCGTGGATTTTTTTATCTTTAAGGTTTTTATCGTCTGTTTTGCGACGGAGCAAAGTGCCGAAATCCAACCTTCCTCGCGATCAATACTTCGCCCTAACGAACCTGCGAGTTAAGACAGAATTTACCATATTTCTTGCTGATAAGGGTAATGCTATGGATGGATATATCAGATAATTACAGTGGTACGAAAAAATAATTCAACTTTTATCGGATGACAAGACCTACAAACGCGTTAAATGCGATCAAACTAACAAAATATTTAAAAAAACCAGTGATCTTGTCAAACAATACTCCGAATTGTTAAATCTAGACACTAATTATTTAATACCTTCCTGCCCTAAACCACCTAAACTGTATGGGTTACCAAAAATCCACAAACCCGAGGCTCCGCTACGTCTGATTTTAAGCCAGATCGACTCACCAACTTACCGGCACCAACTTGGCCCGGCATGTGGCAAAAATACTTTCCCCACTAAGAGGTAATACAACAGCTTATATGTGAAGGATTCTTACCAGTTTGTCAGTGATATTAAAGACCTACATCTTGCTGACAATGAAACCATGGTTAGTTTTGATGTCTAGTCCTTATTAACATGTCTACCAGTACAGGACTGCATTGAAATTACTAAGAAAAGACTAGTTGTACAAAATATCTCCAATGAATATGCAGTACTATTAGAGCATTGTCTAACATCTGGCTACCTTTTGTGGAATGAAGTTTACTACTTGCAAATACAGGGTGTTGCTATGGGGTCCCCTGTATCACCCGTTACTGCCGATATTTTCATGGAAGACTTCGAGGAGCGGGCCCTAAGCACAGCACCCGTAACCCCAAGGTTCTATAAGCGGTACGTAGATAACACTTTCACTATCTTACCAACAAATAAAGTATCTGCTTTTCTAGGTCATCTTAACTCAATACACTCTAAAATACAGTTCACAATGGAGTTAGAGGCAGACAATAAGTTAGCTTTCTTGGACAGTTTAATCATCAGGAATTCTGACCATAGTTTGAGCCACACTGTGTTTCGTAAAGTAGCCCATACAGATAGGTACCTCAATGGTGATTCTCACCACCATCCTAGACAGTTGGCTACTGTAGGGAAATCTTAGTTTCAGAGAGCACGCGGCATCTGTGACACCCAACACCTGGCTGCTGAACTTCAGCATGTCAAGCATGTACTACAGGATAACAAACTGCAAGTACCGCGGCTTCTTCACAAAAACGCAAAAAACCAACCACAGTCGAGCGCCAACCTGCAGTACTTCCATATATGAAAGGCGTCACTGACAAGATTGGTCACATCTTGAAGCAAGCTTCAATCAATACTTACTATAAGCCGCCAAAGAAGATCAATCAGTTCTTACGACCTGTCAAGTGCAATATACCCCTTCAAGATGCAGGCGTGTACAAACTGGACTGCGACTGTGGGCTCTCATACATCGGGCAAACAAAGAAAAGTGTAGTAGTGTAGTCAAGCATAGGCGCCATAAAATAAGTTTGCAGTGTGTGAACATGCTCTCGAGGGATTCCATTACTCCATTACATCAGGTTTGACAAACCTCAAATACTCGCCAAGGAACAACGATTCATCCCTAGGATGATACGCGAGGCTATTGAAATTAAAAAACATCGAAATTTCAATAGAGAGGACGGTTGGAATTTACCACCTGCCTGTCCCAGGCAGGTGGTATCCCACCCATCATACAGGTCATCAAATCCCAGCCCCAACAGCAACACATTGCCAGACCTAAAAATATTGTTAGCTTGTATTGTGTAAACTTGAACGCACCCGGTTAAATATAAAATGATTGACGGTAGGCAAATAACTTCTAACTATGAGACGATCAACACGTCATGCAGTCTCCCTGTGACCATGGACCCTGTAAATAGGGTTTGAAACGTCAGGATAATATAAAAAAACTGTAAAAAAGTGTTTCATTTCAGAAGTTATACCTATCTACGGCGATGAAAGAAAAAATTTCCAGTGACATAATAATGGAATACTTACATTTATGGCGCGAAAACGCAGGCACGTGTGTAGTGTGTACGTCCTTCCACCACATGTAGTTACTCATGTGCTTCCACGTCGAGCACTTAGGTGGCACTGATATGCAACGTTTAGCGCACAGGGAGGAGGACGCAAGTCGTTAGATAAAACAATATTCTTAAACCTAAACAGGTTGGACACGGCGATGAAAGGTAGTTCTGGGACAAATGAATTTTTATAAACTATTCGTTGTATTGTTTCAATATTTTAATAAATGTATTCCGTAACATTATTTTAACTATTCACTAATCAAATAAAACTAGGTTTTAATATAATAACAGTACATTTTTATCAATGAGGTAAATATAATACACATCAAGGTGACGTGTGGACAAACACGGCAATGAAAGATTTCGAGGTTTAATTATTTTTTTTTGGAGTACTTATTAATCCCATTAATAAAATATTTAGTGTTACACATAGATTACTACTTTACCTAACAAGAAAAAAATGTTAGTACATTATAACTATGTTTTTTAATACCGATTTCATCGATGCCAAGCAATTTATGGTCCCGGGAAATTCACCCATTAAGTATAATAAAAAATTGTAAAAGAGGTTGAAAGTGCAATGACTAAAGTATGATACTATTGTCCTCCTTTCCAACATACATTTTATAGGTCTCAATAATTTTACATGAATCTATAAAAAATAACTATTAACCCCGCCGTCCTCCGGGGGATGTTACTATTTTTAGCTTCAAAATAGGTACAACTTATTAAAAAAACTTTGACCAAAACCGTTTTATATAATTAGGAATAGTAATATGACTGAAATTCGCGGAATATCCCGCACAAGTTATCACGTATCACCTTACTGAGATGTTCTGACGCACATTGTCCTCTGAAGGACGGCATGGCATTAATTAATGCCATATGTACATAAAAAAAAACTACCGTCACACGGAGGTAGTTATTGTTCTAAGGGTAAATACCATTAAATTGTAAATTTAAGTCTCTGGCAATTGTATTGTAAAGTTAAGTTATCGTAACGGACGGACTTCTAAGCGGGATCTGCAGTTTTGTTTTATTTTATTTGTGTTTTGTCGAAATTATTAAGAAATAATGGTGGAGTATTTACTGTTATGTATTCGTGAACGTGCATGAGTGTTGGCAAATAAAACAAAACAGTGCAACATTACTTTTCAAATTCTCACAAGAAGTCCGTGCGAGATCTCAGTAAAGTCCCACATCTTTACTGGAACTCAAGGGGTTTGGGGGGAATATCATAAACGTTCATATTATCATCACTCATTATCATCAGTTTAAGCATAATCAATGAACTCTAATATTACGACTAAAGGACTAGGTATCCATGGTCACGAAAAACATTAAATAATAAAAACGAAACGTACATTTTGTACTCAGAACAATAATACTTTAGTTATTGTTCTGAGATTTCGTAGGTACTTGGTACCTAGGTATCTAGGTTTTTAGTATAGTGCGTTAAAGTGGTTGCAATGTAATGTGTTGGCGTAAACTTTAATAGACAAGACGTCTCTCTTTTTTGTTAATGCAATTTTGCAACCAACTTTGTGTGTTAAGTAGATAGGAAATAAACGCTACAGTTATTCAAATTCGTACATACATCAAAGGTGACAAACAATAAACTTAAAGGGCTGGTCAGGTCAAGCGTTTTAAACATGACAAAAATGACAAAAAAGGAATTTGTGTTTATTTAATTTTTAATTAAATAATTCATTTTGTGAAATTTAATTGGACATCCCCTCTCCTTATTCACTAAGTTTTATTTGTACTGGCACCTCGAGACCAACCGTTAAGTTATGCAAGAAGTGCCAGACGTCCCTGCGCCAGCGAAATACTCGCGCAGGAGACCATCTGCGTTAGGTCTTGACGCCAAATCAGTGCCCGCCGGAGCGCGTTCTTCATTCGGTACTCATAAGACTAGTGTCTCGTGAGAGTTTCCCTGTGAACACGTGTAGTTCACTGCCTATTGTCCAGATAGGTGGAGCTGTCAAGCTCGCTCACTTCTCGTTGCACGAAGGGCACAACTTGCAGTTGCCACTGCTCGGGTAGTCGACTCTAAAGTGGACTCCCAAGTGTCCACCTTGGTCGCGAAGTAGTAAGCACACTCACTTCTCGGAACTCATCCGGGCGCCTAGCCAGTTCCCACGTCCTACGCGGCTGGCTAGACCGGAGGCTACGGCATCTAGGGGGCCGCCTCTACTAGTTGTCCAGACTAGTACCGGAGATGTCAACACCAATGTTCAATGAGAACCACCGGACAAAGCTGCCAACTATGAGGGAAACTCACGTTCCCCGCAGGACTTTTCGCTTCTGGCCCCACAGAGACCGCTACTAGGCCCCGCTCGCTTTGCACGAGTTTGGAAGTTCTGGCACACAATACCAGGACCAACGAACATTCCCAAACTCTACAGCTAACCACAAACCACTACGAGTCACACCCACGTCCGGATACCACCGGAGGCGCCGGTCAAGGCACAACCAGCGGGGGGCTTGAACCGGAACCCCGTAGTACCCCTGAGAAACACAGCCGGACCCGTAGTCTATAGGGGTCAGTAGATAGCGACTTTTTATTAATTTAATTGGACATCCCCTCTCCTTACATCACTAAGTTTTATTTGTACTGGCACCTCGAGACCAACCGTTAGGTTATGCAAGAAGTGCCAGACGTCCCTGCGCCAGTAGAACACTCCCGCAGGAGACCATTGGACAGTATTTGAGAATATAATTTATTTTAAAGCATTATTATAAGAAATATAAAATAAAAACAATTAAAAATAACGAATAATTACAACGCGCGGGCAACGGCCGGCCGGCCGGCCGTCTGTAGACGGATCAAAATAGATACTACTCAAAGACAATCCAGTTAAAATTCACAAAATGAATAAATTTCAACCGCCTCTGTGGTCTAGTGGCTAAGCTACCGGTTTCAGACCCAGAGGTCCCGGGTTCAATTCTCAGCGGGGGGTACATCTTTGTGTGGTTAGTTTGGCTGGTGGTAGGGCTGTTAAGTCCGCCTGGCTAGCTACCACCATCTTATCTAAGTCTGTCGCCATAACAACGATGTTTATAGCATTGTTGTGTTCCGGCAGTTTGAGATAAGATAGCCAGTTCCTCAGTGGTTGAGGGTTCCGGGTGAAGCGCGCTTCCAACTTCGGCCTTATCGTCACTTACCATCAGGTGAGATGAAAGCCTAGCGCTTACCCGTTGCCAATAAAAAAATAAAAAAAAAATTTAAAAGACAAGAAAAGAAGACACGAATTCCTTTTTTGTCATTTTTGTCATGTTTAAAAACACTTGACATGACTAGCCTTGAAGTTTCTTGCGATTTCTAGCCGGCACCTTAACGCTGAGTGTAAGTTTGTAAATGTGCAAACGTTACTATCGCGTTTGAGGTAAGTTTTGACACATAGATCTTAACGCTAAGTAAATAAGATCGAGAATCAAAGCTCTTAACTCAAACGCGATAGTAATGTTTGCACATTTTCAACATTTAATCAGCGTTCTTATATACATTAGTATGTATGTACGTCGGTATAACTCACACCCGTTTCTCGAAGAGACCGTTTGCTACGAGCATGAAAAACTTATTTTGCTTTATTTACTCTTAATAACATTATTTATTTTATTTGGCCAGGTTTAATACATTAAAACTCTAAACTAAAGTTTTATTGAAACTATTTTTGACGAGATACCGAAGAAATATAACTTACATTGCCTTTTTTCTGTAAATACTTACTTTTCATACATAGAAATACAAAGAGACAATTTAGAAAAACAGTAATCCACAGAACAGATGAAAGGTAATTTCTAAATTATACTTACCAACCGGCTTTGAGCAAACATGGGGTGGGCATAGGCATCAAAGACGGCCTCGTCACCAAAACCACCGTGCTGATCACTGAACCGCGGATGTGGTCCTCAATATAAAAAAAATAAAATTAAAAAATATTGGTGTTTGTGGAACCCCTAAAATAAATTAAGTACGTGTTTCTCGACGGCCGCTTTACCTGCCAAATGGTGCAACAACAGATTTTTGTAATGCCCTGTATTGGTAAGCGGGCTTCGGGGGTCTACCACAATATTGGAGTTCCAACATCGATAGTTAGGACTGACTTCAAACAGCCGATTTGATATGTTTACATTATAGAATACCTTTGCGTTGTCTGTCTTGTACATGGCTTCATTGATAGGTAATTGTTTCTAATTTAGTTTCATATTTGATTTGATTAGGTCTATATAAATAGGCCGCCGTAAGTGATGATAAGGCTGAAGTGCACTTTACGCAAGTTTTTAGAAATTTCTGTTTTATTTCAGAATCTATGAAGTTTGGTTCTAAGATCGCTGGTCTAACAACTAGACCTTAAATGCGTATAAATGGAGGTCATGGAAGTTGCTGCCTATAATAAACTTCTGCGATACATTCAGTCTAAAGTAGACATATTAGATTGTATACAAGGGCGGGCGTGGGTGGGCATGTAAGTATACTAAGCACGCAAGGACATAGGAATTCAACAAAAAAAAATCAACGTTAATATGGTTAACAAGTTTCGGCACGCTAACTGACAAAATTTTAAAATCATATTAAAACGATACCTGTTTACCTATTTTATTCTTATAATACTTACATTATTTTCAAAAAATCGATCCTTTACAATATTTATTTTGCGTTTTTATATTTTACCGCAAAAACGCTTAAGACCGCCATGTTGAGTGAATAGCCGCGTCCACACCGGCCGAGCACGGCTTGTGAGCCACTTGACTCGGACTTCCACTGTCTCACTTTGACTCGCGGGGACCGCTCTCAACCTTTCAAATTTGCCTCGGGTGCCACGGCTCGCGAGCAGGAAGTCCAAGCCAAATGGCTAATGACGTCACGCCGTGCCAAACATCTGTTTCGTTCGAGGCTTGTTCTATAGATGTCACAACAATAAAATGGCATTTGGCACGGCGTGACGTAACGGCTTTTAATCTGCGTCTAATGTCATAATATGACATAGGTATAATGACTGAATGTAGATTTTTTTCTTAAAAAATATTAGTAATCCCAATTTTTCATAGTGAATATTTTAGATATTTTGTTTCTATAAATCACAATTATTCATATTAGAAACGCCAATCCACCCGATTCTAGTGGACACAAGCCTATTCTCATTGTTAATTTCCAAAAAAAATCTTAATACATTATATGTTTTCCTAAAATTACGCTCGTCTTTACATGAATTGTATTATACATTATAGTTCGAAGCTTTGATCTTTATAATATGCGATCTGGACCACCGCCAATTCGGCCATCGATTTACAAGTTGACTTTATGCCTTCCTGATACTTCCCGAAGACAAAAACTACGTGCTTCCGCTTTGAACGTATTTACGCGGGAATGCGTTTTATTTTATGCGGAGAATATCATTTTGCTAAGCTTAGCACAATAGTGCCAAGTCTATTAAATGTAGGTTGGCGGGAAACTGCAAGAATTGTTTATGAGCCCTTTGGTGTGCAAAGTAAAAAAGTTACTTCGGAAAATTATTCCTGTCTCATTACAGGTACTAACACTTACAAAAAAATATTGCAATTAAAATATTGAGAAAAGACACAAGTAAAGGTGACCGGGCGTTTTATGCTTAAGTTGTATACTTTTTTATTTTTTTTAATCTGTAATTCATTATCTGGCAATATCTATATGTCTTTATGTCAACAAAATGACAGTTGTACAGCCGTTAACTGTCAAATTAAACATGACGTGACCTCTATTGTTCTGACCTCGGACCAAATATCACAATGGACAGAGTCTTTGGATTTTTAGCATGTCCGTCTTTTGTTAGTGTGCAGCTTTCTATATGTACATGTGTGCGTGACTAAGGATGTGACTAGTATATCGAAAAAATCACTTTAATGTGGTGTGTCCCTAGTTCGTTATTATAATTGGGGGTTAAAGTTACTCACGTCCGTAGGTTTACCCTTTAGACCCTACACGTGACCCCTGGGTGGTGCTAAATGAGTGACACTGACTGAGTGGTAGAGCTACGCTGTGTTGCAGCACGCATTGGGCCGGCTCGCCCGGCGTAAATACCACCCTCTCACTAAGGGTTTTACCAGACCAGAAGTTGATCGACTCGTCTGGTAGCTTTAATCGATCGACGGATACCGTTTGACTAACCAATCGATCGACGACGGTCGGTCGACGTTGATCGATAGGTGTGGTAGCTTTAATCGATCGACGGATACCGTTCGTCTAACCCAACGATCGACGGTCGGTCGACGTTGATCAATTAACCCTGGCTAAATTCCATTAGTTTCTTTCGAAATGTATTCAGAAAAGGACTCGTTGCTCGTACTATTATTACGGAGACGCAAACGCAGAAGAATCTGGATGCGGCCGTTTTTTAAAGCCACGATCGTTTATTTTATCCAAATGACATTTTAAGCAGCGGTTTTTGTTTTTGTTTTTTTTTTTGCGTAGCGATTGTCATGAATTTCTAAGTTATTTTTTTATTACACAATAGAAAGCTAGCATTATTGAAAAATATCTTGGGGGGGTAGGGGGTAGGGGGATGGAGGGGGTACGGTAATGGTAACTTAGTAGAATATTTGTTTTTTTTTCCTAAAAATAACCTAAAATAACCTCAAAATAAAAAATATCTTGGAAACTATACATTTTCGCACTTTGGCTCACTTTGTGGATTTGACATGGAGCCGCCTTTTTCTCCTCCTCATTCTGCAGCGGCGTCCATTTTCAGATGTGATAGTGTCTACCAGACCAATGGTTCTAATTAATACTCGGAACGACGACGTCTGATACTGCCACTAGTTTCATTTCCAGTAGGTAATCTTAAAGCACTACTAAGTACAAGGAGTGAAGGAGTGACCTAGATATTCTCAACTGTTCTGGCTTGAAGTGGCAGTTATAATAAAAGCAGTAACGGTTACAAGATAACTCTAGGCATTTAAAAGCTAATTAGGTACTTATTTTATTAAACAATGTATATAAGTAAGTACCTAATAATTATAATAACGCATACTTTATTTACAAACAGCAGTAAAAGAACTACAACACACTTATTCTATTATATATAACACATTATATTAAATGCACAACTTACCCAGTAAGGGATTTTAATCAGGCACTATAAATAACTGCTGAACCGATTAAATCGTAACGCAGTTTAGTCTAATAGTATATCTTGATTACTAGGACAAGGAAAACTTTAAGTAATTATGGTTAACGTAAGTAAGCTTTAAGTTAAAAATCAATAATTTATAGGCGTAAATTACAATACGGTTCGCACTGTAATTTCTTTGGCGCCAAAAGTGACAAAGCGTATTTTTCATGAGGCGCGTGGAAGACGGAAAAAAGGGCGCAAAGAGTTTTTAATCTCGCGCGCGCTTAAAGCCTTCATGGTAGATGCTTAGGTTTTCTAACTTCGTCGCGTCAGTAATGTTGTGTTTCGTTCGGCCAGTGAGGGTTCCGGAGGCCTTCCCCCCCCCCCCCCCCCTAACCTCACAATTCCTATTCCTTCCTTAAAGGCCGGCAACGCATCTGCAATTCCTCTGGTGTTGCGGGTGTCTATGGGCGGCAGAAATTACTCTCCATCAGGTGACCCGTCTGCTCGTTTGCCTCCTTCTATTATAACAAAAAAAAAATTTGTGTAGTAAAGTGAAGAGCAATACTTTTTACTATTCATATTCCCGCCCATATTATTAAGATTCACTACGACTGTAAAATTTTTACTGTAAAAAAAGATTTTTCAAAATGTTTGAAACAGAGCCTTGAATATGTTGTAGGCTCCCAGTTATCACGTCTAATAGCTTTACCCATTCACGTCTTATTTCCGGGCATTTTGTAAACCTAAAAAAAGAATTATAAAAAGAATATTAGTAATATCGATAAAGCTTCAATACACAAATACGTACATCACTAAACATTATGCCAAAACAAAGCCTTTAAATTACATTTAATTAAGGTTTAAATCCTGATTCTTATGAATAGTATACGATATAGTATGATTTAGAATTAGCAAAAATTAATGCTTTGCCGTTTTAATTATTAAAAATCTCATAGTAAAGCATACATATTATGAGAAATCACTAACGTATGAAATGATAATTCCTGGTCTTTCACACCTCCTTTTGTTGTTCTTGACGAACAATAAACAGCTGAACAAGACATTATGTCAATTGTATATTACACAAATAACACAAACACTAAGATTTCTTATTAATTCACTATTATTTCGCACAATCCAGCAATGTTTTGACCAAGTAGTCGGTCATGAAATGACACGTTTCACACCGACAGTGCGTCGTTGCCAAACGTACATTCACTATCTCTTCTACTCATATCACACTACAGTCATACAGACAGAGATACAAATACTTTACTTTGATACACGTATGTAAAAGCGGCAACGTCGTAAGACTCTGTCCATGTAATATTTGGTCCGAGGTTCTGACCGTCACGTCCGGCAATGTTGACATTTCAATATTTTAAAAGCAAAAGAATTATGGTTTATGCAGCCATGTTAGATATTTTATAGCTACATGTCTGCCTTTTGAAGACTCAGTGTTTCCATATTGGATAATATTAATAATTAAATAATTCTTATCCGCGATTCGATAAAAATAAGTCAAAATTTGGTTTAGGTAGCAAATAATATTAGCTTTACTTTATGACCAAATTCTATCGTGTACTAGTTTAGTATTTTTTCTATGGAAAGTGCCGGTTCTCCTTTACTATTTCTTTCATTCATCAGCCGTGTCGCGCAGCGGCTCACACATAATACCCTCTTATATATACCTCTTATATAATAACCCTCTCTTTTCCCTTGGGCGTCGTAAAAGGAAACTAACGGAATAAAGACTGCACATACATCCAACAGCACAAAGCGGCGATGGGCTCACCACGTCTCACGCTGAGCACATGTGGTTTGTCCATTAATAAATAATTATACTGGATCTCTAACCCTACAAAGTATAACATTATAGCTACAGGCTTAAGTATATATTCTTGCAACAGAACCTAAATATTTTTGTACCTACCATTAAGTATACCATCTGCTTTAATGGTAGCTTTACAGTAGTACAGAAAAAGTCAAGTGTATAAACATCCGAATTCCCCTAACTTCGAGCACATTAAAGTTAAAGAGAAACGTAAAATATAAAAATGTGGGTCGGCCCTCAGTTTATTGTGCAACTTGAGAAAAAGTCGAATTAAGTAGGCGGGTTGATGTCATGACTTCGAAACAATTTCCATGGGCAAAGTTTGCGTTTGGAAATTTGGAAATCTATGCTTGAAAACAATAAAAAACGAAGCCCTACTGTAGAAACAAACATTATCAACTGATTTTTCTTTGAAGTGTTACGAAATCACAGATTCATAATTAATGACTGTAATACTATTCTGCTTTCGAATATCTGTCAGTTTTCGTTTAATAAAGGTTATCAAGTAATTGGATACGTGTTGATAAATTTATATTGTAAGTGTTAAAAATGAATAGAAATTACTGTACTCAAGGTCTTTAAACAAAATACGTATCACAATGATCTATTTATTTGTTTTTTTTTTATAGTTTGCTAGAGTACAGCTGTGATAGGGAAAAAAGGTAAAGAATATTTACAAACAATTTAACATTAGTTTTTTCAACAGAAAGCGTATTTTAAAGAATAGAAAAAGGATACCGATATGTTAAAACCAGTTCCAACTCTCGATCTTAAGACATCAAAGCAGAAAAATTGAAGGGCATTGATTTAAATGATACGTAACGATTTCGATAATCAAAGACTTCAAGCGAACGAAGAGTCTTATTACAGAATCAAAATATATCGTTACACTAATGAAGAAACAAATATCTAAAATGTTACAAGGATTCATCACAACAATATAGGATAACGGTGAAATATCGACATCATTAATTGAATCGCAATATTGCTTTACGAAACAAAAGCTGCGGATGACAAATTTGTTTCCTTAAGGCATCAGTTGCTTACGAAATTTGATGGGGATACCTCCCTCCGCCCACTAAGCGATAACAAATAATAAATTGAATCCACAATGGGCAGCGGCTTAAAAATAATAATTTTACATTTTCCTTGATTCGCAGAGGACGCTTCTGTTTCGGGTAATGAAGGGCTCGCGATATTTTTTAATAAGTCAACTACGTGCAAGGGCGGATGATCTTAAGTGTGTCAATTGACGGATGACCTATTTACCAAAATGAGGGGAGTTTTTTTCAAATCCTCTTTGATTTTTTTTCTGAAATATTTTCGAATGCAAATTGGCATAGTTTTTATTTATGTTTGTTGCCAACTTTATGAATTAGGATGACGCCATTGTTGAAATCTTTATAAACAACGTGCCGTATTTTCCGTTTTTAGAGTGCAAAGTTCTGAAATTAGGTTGGTATAAATAAAAAAAAACAACTTTTTATGTGTCTCTTATGTAATATTATAGTTAGAACGGAATTTTTCGACAGAAAGCTTATAGTCTAAGATCCGAGTATAGAACGACCTTCACCGGGAAGGTTAATGGATGAAAAGTATTTTATATCAAATTTAATATGACCCTAGAATACTAATCATATTTTTTATACGGATATACTTATTATTAGTCGTTTCGACTAACACCTATATAAACCTACCTAATAATAGTTATATAGTATAAACACATATAATATAATATCTTACTTTAATTATTGGTTAATATAATCTTATTTAAAATAAAAAATAAAGTTAGTCTAAAGTATTTATTAAGTAATCAACGCAGTTAAAGTATTTATGAATTATTTTAGTAAGATCCAAACATCAGTCTCATTAACTTTAAAAAAATATACAACAACTTCCTCTAAATAAATTGAAATATTAAAGAACAATGTTTGAAGAATACATGAAAAAAATATAATTAGTTTTTATTGCAGTTGACACATATTTCAAATTTATGTTCGCCGCATATATTTTTCTTGCACTTTGAGCACATAGATTTGGTCATGCGATGTTTTTATACGGACAATAGCTAAAATTCTTCATTTTTTTCAGTCCAGAAGCTTCATTAGAAGAACTAGTGCTACTTTCTCCTGAACTATCTAGAACCAAGGCTTGAATGCTAGCTCTTAATTTTTTATGCAATGTCAGCTTAGTTAGACGTCTCTCCATGTAAGGATTAACAAGGGCTAAATGCAATTCTTTCATGAATTGTTTTTAATTTAAAGGATAGGTACAATATTACAGCTTGAAGTTCTATTAGACTGGGGCCTTACGGTAGACCAAACATGCCTATTTCTGGGATGATATTTGAACGAAGAGAAGAATTGTTACTCTCCTGAGTTGTTCTCTCCTGGGTTGTCGAAGTCTCTTCGGATATTATAGATGAATCTGGGTTAGATACATTGGATGATATTACCTCAGTTGGCCTATCTTCTTCTTCATCCGTTTGTTCCAGCTGCTCGATCGACTGGTCCTCTGTCTCATTTCCAGCAGATTCCACATCACCATCACTGTCCTCATCATTCCCTATCTACTGACCTCAATAGATAGGGTATCGCAACTGGAACTACGGGTCCGGTTGTGTTTTCAGAGGTACTACGGGGTTCCGGTTCTAGCCCCCCGCTGGTCGTGCCTTTAACCAGGCGCCTCCGGCGGGATCCGGACATGGGTTGGACTCGTAGTGGCGTGTGGTTAGCTGTAGAGCTTGGGAATGTTCGTTTGTCCTGGTATTGTGTGCCAGGACTTCCAAACTCGTGCACAGCGAGCGGGGCCTAGTAGCGGTCTCTGAGGGGCCAGAAGCGAAAAGTCCTGCGGGGAACGTGAGTTTCCGTTATAGTTGGCAGCTTTGTCCGGTGGTTATCATTGGACATTGGTGTTGACATCTCCGGTACTAGTCTGGAGAACTAGTAGAGGCGGCCTCCTAGATGCCGTAGCCTCCGGTAGCAGTGGCAACTGCGAGTTGTGCCCTTCGTGCAACGAGAAGTGAGCAAGCTTGACAGCTCCGGTTACCTATCTGGACAATAGGCAGTGAACTACAAGTGTTCACGGGGATACTCTCCTGAGACACTAGTCTTATGAGTACCGAATGAAGAGCGCGCTGCGGCGGGCACTAATTTGGCGTCAAGACCTAACGTTGGTGGTCTCCTGCGCGAGTGTTCTACTGGCGCAGCGACGTCTGGCACTTCTTGTATAACCTAACGGTTGGTCTCGAGGTGCCAGTACAAATAAACTTAGTGAAATAAGGAGAGGGGGATGTCCTCATCATTCAAATACCTCGCCAACTTCTTTTTTTTTTTTTTTTTTTACGGGTAACGGGTAAGATCATCTCACCTGATGGTAAGTGACGATAAGGCCGAAGGTGGAAGCGCGCTTCACCCGGTATCCTCAACCACTGAGGAACTGGCTATCTTATCTCTAACTGTCGGAACACAACTATGCTATAAACATCGTTGTTATGGCGACAGACTTAGATAAGATGGTGGTAGCTAGCCAGGCGGACTTAACAGCCCTACCACCAACCAAACCGAGCACACAAAGATGTACCCCCCGCTGGGAATCGAACCCGGGACCTCTGGGTCTGAAACCTGTGGCTTAGCCACTAGACCACGGAGGCGGTCTTCTGTTGTCTCCTTCGTCTGTATAATTACGTTTATTACTGGGTCGTGAAGAAGTCATTTTTAATCTAAAATTAAACTAAATACGATAAACAAACGAATAATTCACGATAATAACACACAGATTTTGGTCGCAAAAGTTACTTAAATACTAATCATTAGTCATATCGACTAACAAAAACGGATTATTTTCAAAATGGCTGTACTTACCGGCTCGACACCGTCACTCCCGTAAACGTCCGACCGGCGACTGAGTTAACACGAACGATCAAGTCGCGCGGCGCATTCATTAGAAAGAGACAGCAAGATTTGGGTGCAGTGTAAGTCGAATTGACTAACATTAGTATTCTAGGGTTAAATAATATATATATATATTTTATTTTTTTATAAAAGTGGGAGGCAAACGAGCAGGCGGGTCACCTGATGGAGAGTAATCACCGCCGCCCATGGACACCCGCAAAACCAGAGGAATGGCAGATGCGTTGCCGGCCTTTAAGGGAGGAATAGGTTTAAGGAAGGAATAGGAGTTGGGAGGAGGGGGGGAGGAAGGGGCCTCCGGAACCCTCACTGGTCGGACGAAACACAACAGCACTAAGTGCTATTATTTCACGCCGAATATTCGTGAGAGGGTGGTATTACGCCGGGCGAGCCGGCCCAATGCGTGCTGCAACGCAGCGTGGCTCTACCACTCAGTCAGTGTCACTCATTTAGCACCACCCAGGGATCACGTGTAGGGTCTCAAGGGTAAACCTACGGACGCGAGCAACTTTAACCCCCAAAATAAATAATATCGCGAGTGGGTTGACTGAAAAATGTCAGTCCAGTACCATTAATGATTAATTTATTAATATTAAATTAATTTTTTTTTACATTGCACTGGTTTGGTGTGTGTGTGTGTGTGTAATGAGCTTATCTTTATATAAACATAAATTTTATTTATTTAACCAGACGGTTGCAAATAACTAATATTGACTTGCCTGTTTACACCTGCCTACCCAATGTTATGACAAATAGTCAACCTAACGTTTGCATATTCTATAGGCTTCATACTTTCGATTGGTACCTATGTAATTTATCTATTATCGAAACAAGTGCAATATTTAAAAAAAAGTATTTTTAAATATTTAATTAATCCTATATACAGGACTGAAATTTTTCAGCCAACCCACTCGCAATATATTTTTTAACGCATTAAATTTGATATAAAATACTTTTCATCCTTAACCGCTCGGTGAAGGTCGTTGTATACTCGGATCCTCTTATATTATAATTGCTCTTTTATATATTATTTTATATATATTGTACGTATGATTAATTATCATTATCAGCTTTTCTCAACCCACTGCTAGACAATTACTAATTAAAAACTCGATAGATTTGAAGTTATACATTATTTTGTGAAGTAACTAATGAACTTCAGGAAACGGGTTTTAGAAAATTTAATAAAATAATGTTTGTTTTCACGGAAATACTAAACCTTTCTTAATTGTTTTACATATATCACAAAGTGCAGAGTAGACAGTGCGCAGTGTTCTGCAACCGTGTGATGACGTGTGCACTATAATTTATTTACAATAGCGTGAGCACCATTGTGCGAGACGAGCTCCATCAAGCAAGATGAGATTCATTTGCATAAATTCCTTGGCGAGATCTTCGTCGGCGTCGGTAATGCATCCAAGTTTGCCCCGGCTGAGAAGTGGGAATCTTGCTCCTCACTCATAGTTTTGGAATGGAAATCCTGTTACCAGGATGCATTACTTAGACGCAAATATGAATATATCAAGGCTGATGTGAGTTTTCGAGTCTGTGTCGACAGAAATAGGGGGATGTGAACAGGGCCAGGTGTCCGGCCAGTAATTAGAATTTCTTGTAGTAGGTACTAGTATGATAGACATAGACAAAAAAGCCGATGTTTGTAATAATTTTGGGTGTCGTAAAAAACTACTAACAGAATGAAGACTGCACATATATTCAACAGCATAGAGTGGCGATGGGCTCACCACCTATCACATTGAGCACCTCATGTACAGTTGATGGTCCTCATTGCCTAGTGTTACGTTGTAAATTCAGGGCCCTGTCTGCCTTTACTTCTCTACAAAAGAAGTTCGCATTGGTTGAATAGTACTTACCTGAAACCATTGCGTTAGAATGATCAAATGTCCAAAAACATTAGTCCGTGTAGCTTGTTTGAATTAAATCCATTTTTCTTCACATTAAAGACATGGAGCCTTGGCTGACACATTACAAGACACACTTTTCTTGCATTTTCAATTAAAACATATTTCTAAATCAGTTTTAGTAAGACTTAAACTTACATCTAAAGAGATTTCATTCCGTGTTTACGTTTTGTATTTGACATAACACCATAGACAAAATTACAGCCACCGTAGCGACGCCTAGCGGTAGCGGGGCGAAGTAGCTGTCAGCTTTTAATTTCACATAAAAGATTCAATTTTAAAAAATAGTCGAAACAGTTCTAATAATAAATTACATAATAAATTAATATGTATAATAATTACTTTAAGTAATTAAATTTAATTCAAGCAAATCCGGAAATAGAACTAATTTTTTCTATAAGGACTTTTATCTAGAACATTCGAACGGGAGTAATATTTTTTATATGGATATTGTCTCTGCCCGTAGGGGTTACCAGAGAGGAAACTAATACTCCTTAATATTAAGACAGGGTAATTAGTGAGTTAAATATCACAAAACACAATTTTAAATTAAAGAAAAATGCATTTCCCATTGCTAAACGTTAATTTTTTTTTTAGGTCGTGTGTTGTTATTGTTGGCAAGTTCTGTTAGCAGAGGGCGAGTTGTGACAGACGTCATATTTGATGTTTTGTTGGTTTGAAGGAAAATTTTAAAAGAACAATTTCTTATGAATTACCCGACAATGGGAGTATAAATTATAAGCTGGCCTTCGATTTATAAGTGTTTCCGGCGAAAGGAGAGCTGCCGAGTTGCGACGCCGAAACGAGTTCAATCTCTGGTGTGACGTGGTGCGAGGAGTTGAGATCAATGCACTCAGGTAGGCATGAGCCGTCGTAGTCACCTTTTGTGTTAATCTGAGGTCGTAATAATGTAGTGGATTTGAAGCGTCATTAGCTTGAGAATATAGTCAACAAGTGTGTGGTTTATTTACAGGAATCCGTGCCACAACCAACCGGTCGTGACACCGCTGGCAGCCACGCGTAAATCTAGGATATCCCAACGCGTGAGTATCTCAATAGCATTGTTTAAATATAATAAGCCGTCATACTAGGAAAGCAAATCGATATTTCATGGTGTCTGAATCCTGCCTTGTCGCCAGGCGACGCAAGGCTCTTGGCCATGTGGCAGACGTGTCAAACCCCTTTATTAAGTGGATATTGCCCCATCCAACAGTAGTCTGGCATTGTTTAGTTATGTTTATTGGAATATCGTAGCCGTGTAGTGCCTTGTGTACTAGTTAAATGTGAAACAAAGCTAAAATTAAAACATGGTGTTAAATGTTAGTGTTGGAGTGTGAGTTTTTAGTTGTGCAACAGCGTTGGGAAGCTTTTGATAACCCATGGCGCTGCGAGTCCCTGGTTATGATAGGTTGCAGCCCCAGATACACAGATAGCAGACTGCGGGACCCTAATTTATGTAACAGTTCTGAACTAGGCGTGTAGTGTTATAAATAGGCCCCGTGTTGATAATTTCAGATGCTTCGAGAGGCCCGTCTCGCCGCCAGGATTTAGAGCTGGGCCCTAAAGCCTGGACGCGAGACCTGCCTCTTCGGGGCACCAGCGGCCACCTGCTGCCAGCGAGCTGTCGCCGCACAGGCGTTGACGGTTTTTTGTACCCCCGTTCTTTATTCAGGAACATATTTTTACATTAGGGTTTCGAAACCTTAACATAGTATTTTCTTTTATATCCAACTACACCAAGCGTTGGTGAAGTTGTGAAACCTTTGAGGATCTGCGAGTTCGACCTGTGTGAAGTTGTATGGTGACATCGTCTCCAGATTCGGATCGACTATACGATCCTGGCGTCCATAAATATTTATTTAATATCGGTATAACCCCACGGTTCTCTCGAGTATCGGCTTTAAACGTGTGAGAGTTTTGATACGGTTAAACGGTTTAAAACATTTAATTTAATATTTTTATAGACGGAGTAATTTAATTTTAATTTCAACTTCATACTCCGAACGGTATTGGCTTTATCCCGACCCCCACTCACGACCATAGCTCGTACGACTGAGATATTAGCTGGCTGGTTAGGCAGTAGTAGGAACAGTATTATAAAATTTATTTTAAATTAAAATTATCACCGACCCGCTTGGTCACTTTTGACTCTTAGGATTTTAGTGTGTTTTAGGGGGTGATATAGCTTTGGAATAAGGTTTAGATTACTTTAAACAGTAAATTATAGTTGGCAAAATTAATAGAAAGTTTGTTGAACTTTCATTTGAGATTGACCCTAGGGTCAATTTCGACTGATAGTTTTTATTTGTGATTTTCGGCTAAATAAATTAAAAGGAGTAACGTAGATGAATTGTACCTAACATAATATAAGACAAAATTGTGACTAACCCCCCCTCTTTTAAATAATAAGAATGAAATAAAATTTATAATTTTATTTTATTGTTGTTGGACCAAATATTTGTGTGTTCTTTTACAATATACTGCCTAGCTGTTGAACATTTTATGGTTTTATTTGATAACAACCCACTGAAGCTTGCATTTGGGATTTCCTTCCTTTTCCCCAAAAGGGACAAAATCTCAAATGTAACAGTGGCGCACTCAACGTGTGTTTTGGTTAGGGATAGTGGTTATGTCTTATGCTGTAACTAAAAAGCCAGAATACCGATAGCGTTCTAGAACCGTGGGGATTATTAATTTTAAGAAAAACCGTCACGCGTGCATTGGCACGGATTCCTCCCATTTTATATTAATAACGAATTTTTATTCGTTATTATTTTAAAATAATGTATTAATAGTGCATTTTTTATTAAACGTTCATAACATTTTTTTATATGTATACAAGTGTTAATTATTGTACTCAGCTGAACTAAAGTATTATTTTATGACACAATAGGTTATAGTTGACACAATTTTTATTTGAAAATAAGTGTTTTTTTTAATGCAAGTGTTTTTAGTATTATTATTATAATACTGTGTTTGTGGTGGTTTACTACTATTTTCTGTGGATTGTAACTGTATACTTAGGTTGAAACTGCCTATTGAGGAAGCCAGCTTATATTTTAGTAGTTTTTTTTAAATCCAAAATGGAACGCCCAATTTCGTTTAATTTGCTTCATAAAGACGAGCTTACGTATGAGGTGGAGATTCGAGACGCAGCACCGGCGACAACGGTAGAGGGATTACGAGTTCAGATTAGGGAACTTAGTAAACTAGTTTGCTCAGACGATATCGTAGAGACTACTCGGGATCCTAAAGTAGAATTACAAATTATTAAAGCCAAATTGGCAGAGGTCGCCGAAGTAATAGGAAAAGATCCTTCAAATTTTAAAAAATTTAACCGTATAAAGGCTTTAAGTTCCCACCTTTTTCATCGCTTGGGCAGGGTAACTCCCCCTCCTGAACTTGATTCCGTATATCAGACTATTGACAAAGAGCTTAACGGTTATTTGTCAAAAGTTGATAATATTAACGCGAGTTTCCATGCGTCGTTTACATCGGCACCAGAGACACCGAACGTCCTTGAAGTTGAACCTACGCCCGAAGTCGTATATTATAGTAAGAAGGATGCAACAGTCAGATCTCTCGACTGTAAATTTAATGGTACCGGTTGCGTGAAAGCTTTCATAGAGCGTCTCGAGGAACTTTGCGAAGCTAGGGGTATAAGCGAATCTTCGTTACATAAATCAGCTCTGGACTTGTTTTCTGATGGTGCTTTGTTGTGGTACCGTGGTATAAAAGCGTCGGTTGGTAGTTGGTCGGAACTAAAAAGACATTTACTCACAGCGTTCGCTCCGCCAGACTACGATATGCGTCTCATTTCAGAAATTACTAATAGGACTCAGGGGCAAACTGAATTGTCCTGTATTTACATAGCGGTCATGGAGAACCTCTTCAACAGGCTCTCTTATAGAGTAGCGGAACCTGAGCGTTTGGCACGGATTAAGTTCAACATGCGGCCGGAATACGCGACGGCGTTGTCAATGTTGGCGGTCAATACCCTGGAGGAATTAAAGGAGAAGTGTAGGCAACTCGAGCTAGGTTTTGTTAGCAAGGCACAGTTCCGCGAACCGCCGAAACCTACCGCTTCTTTTGTTGCACCAGACTTGGCTTACCAAGCTCCGAGGGGTTCTTTGAGAATCGAGGCCGTGCAAGCTGATCCTGCTATGTATTGTGTTCGTTGTAGGGTAAGGAGCCACTCATTATCTACTTGCAAATCCACAGAAGTAGTTTGTTTTCGTTGCGGTAAGAAGGGTGTGAGGACACCTTCGTGCCCCAACTGCAATAAAAGAGCAGTCGGGACTAAAGGTCAATCCTGTCAGAACTGCAATTCAAAAAATTAATTTCCCGGAACTACAGCCATAATTTTATTAAGTCCGATTGGGACAACTATTTAAAATGGTTACAAGTTTTTTTAAACTCTTTAAGAGTAGATTCAGTACGTTATAAGACTAGGGAGCATGGTCGGCCGCATTTAACCGTTTCTATATATAATGCGGATTATTACGGTTTACTTGACTCGGGTTCATGCATTTCAGTATTGGGTTCCGATGTTGGCCAACAGTTCATAAAAGCTGGTGCAACCTTACACTATGATGGGTGCTTGGGCAACATCGTAACAGCCAATGACTCGCGTGCAACCGTGAAGGGTTATTTATATTTACCAGTTACTCTTATGGGAGTGACTCAAGTTATTAAATTTTATATTATTCCTGATATCACCACACCGTTAATTTTTGGCGTTGATTTTTGGAAGGCTTTTAATTTAGCTCCTGAAATTTTTAATAGATTGCCTTTTAAGTATTTTCAAAACTCTAAACACCGTACTTGCGTATCGGAGGTTAGGCATTTGCAGCCGTTTGATGAATTAACACCCGTTCAGAGGTTGAAAGCGGAGTCATTAATAAATGAATTTAAGAAGGTGTCTTTTGAGGTTAAAGGGTTAGGTCGTACCCAACTGTTGCGTCATAAGATAGACACGGGTGATGTTTCTCCTATCAAACAGCGTTATTATCCACTATCACCTGAACGCCTTAAGGAACTTAACCGCCAGCTGGATGAGATGTTAGAGATGGGAGAGCCTAGCAATAGCGCGTGGAATAACCCAGTCCTATTAGCTCCTAAACCAAACGGAGAATGGCGATTTTGCCTTGACAGCCGAAAATTGAATGCAGTCAGCAAACAAGATGCTTATCCGCTTCCCTACGTCTCTCACATCTTAGATCAGTTACGTGACGCTCGATACCTTTCGTCAATTGATTTAAAATCTGCATTTTGGCAAATTGAGCTTGACTCCGCTTCATCTAAGGAAAAAACCGCATTCACGGTTCCCGGACGAGGTCTTTTCCATTTTAAGGTTATGTGCTTTGGGTTGACGGGGGCACCAGCCACCCAGCAACGGTTAATGGACATACTGTTTGGTCCTGAGTTTAATAATAAAGTGTTTGTTTACTTGGATGACATTATAATATGCTCATCGACATACGAGGAACACATTTCGCTTCTTAAACGGGTTTTAGAAAAGTTACGACAGGCTAAGTTAACAATTAACTTACAAAAATCCTGTTTCTTTCGTCGGGAGTTAAAATATCTAGGTTACAGGGTAGATGAACATGGTTTACACACTGATCCGTCGAAAGTTCAGTCAATAGTCAACTTTCCCACACCTACCACCCGGAAGGAGGTGAAAATGTTCCTTGGAACAGCGTCGTATTATAGACGTTTCATTAAAAATTTCAGTTCTATAGCGGCACCTTTAAATGCACTTACGAGTACTAGCAAAAAAGCCCCGCCTTTTAAGTGGACTGCTGAGGCAGAAACCGCGTTTACTACTTTAAAAACAGCGTTGGTCTCTGCACCAGTATTGGCTTGTCCCGATTTTTCCCAGCCATTTGAGATTCATTGTGACGCATCCAGTTTTGGGATAGCGGGCACTCTGACTCAGTTTATAAAGGGAGAGGAGCATCCAATAGCATATTGTAGTCGTTCACTGAATTCGGCAGAACGCAATTATTCGGCGACGGAGCGAGAGGCCCTAGCGGTGGTTTTTGCTGTAGAACACTTTCGTCCTTATGTGGAGGGAGGTCCTGCGTTTAAGGTGATAACCGACCACTCGAGCCTGAAGTGGTTCTTTAATTTAACCAATCCTACGGGTCGATTAGCTCGTTGGGGTTGTCGGTTATCGCCTTACAACTTTGTTATTGAGCACCGCAAGGGCAAGGACAACGTAGTTCCAGATGCACTATCGCGTGCCGTTCCGGTGCTCGAAATAAAGGTGCCTGACGCAGACACTTGGTTCCAAAAGTTGTGGGACAAGTGTGTTAGTACTCCTAGGTCGTGTCCTAACTTTATTATTAGAGACAATAAACTTTTTCGTTTTTCAAAAAATAAATTCGGTGTGGCGAGTGATTATGATTGGAAACAAGTAGTACCGGAGGGAAATCGTCTGGAACTTTTAAAGAATCACCATAGTGGTGAATTATCTCCACATTTTGGAGTATTTAAAACTTATAAACGACTTGCACTACGTTACTACTGGCCTAACATGTATAAGGATGTAACTAACTACGTGGGGAAATGTGATACGTGCGCCGCATATAAACACTCACAATTGCCAACCCCTGGTCTCTTAGGTAGCGCGAAAGACTGCTCTAAACCGTTTGAAACAATAAGTTTTGACCTCGTTGGTCCCTTGCCACGGTCTAGAGCGGGCTTCACATATCTCTTTGTGGTCGTATGCTGTTTTACGAAATATTGTTTGCTCTTTCCTTTACGAAGAGCTGTGGGTAAGGCTATAGCGCAGAAACTTGAAGATGGCGTTTTCTTGGTTCACGGCATACCCCGTACGGTGATAGCGGACAACGGAACGCAGTTCACGGGCAATGAAATTAAATCTTTGTTGGAGAGGTACAAGGTACCTCAGGTTCACTTTACACCTCGCTATTGCCCCAGCGTGAACACAGTTGAACGTTATAACCGTACGATTATGACCGCCGTATCAATTCTTGTGGAAGATGACCATAGATCGTGGGATGTTAATATTTCGAAAATTCAGTATGCAATAAACACTTCCACTAATGAAGTAACACGTTTTACCCCATTCTTCCTAGTACATGGTAGGGAGGCAGTTAGTTGCGGAGAGGTTTTCGGCAATAATACCGATGGACCGCTCACCCTGGCGTGCGCTTCTCGCGGTGTATATGCGGACCAGTTAGGCGTCTTAGAGGAAATTTTTAATAAAGTGAAAGGCGCGCTTATTAAATCACATGACCGTAGTGCTCGTCATTATAACAATGGGAGGAGGCCCTTAGAATTTGAGGTGGGTGACACTGTGTGGAAAAAGACATATCCACAGAGTGACGCCTCCAAATTTTTTATGGCTAAATTAGCTCCTAAATATGAAAAATGTTTTGTTAGGAAAAAACTTTCCCCCCTAGTGTATGAATTAGAAGGCTGTAGTTCCGGTAAAAACCTTGGTGAATGGCACATCAAGGACTTTAAGTCTTCATGGGAAGACTAAGATGTATTAGTTTTAGTAATTTATCGATCATTGTATCATGGTACAATGTTTTGCTTGTTGTGAGCGGTTGAAAAGTGACAAAGGAGGGCTGTATATGCCCTGTAGTCGCTGCTGTTGTTGGCATTGGTGGCTGTATATGCCACGGTGCTGGAATTCGTTATGTGGTTTATTTTGGTTGCTAGATGGTTTAAAAGTGACGAAGGAGGGCTGTATATGCCTTTAAGTCACTGCACTTTGGGCGTTTGTGGCTGTATATGCCGCGGCGCTGGAAGCTCTTTTAAGAGGAGCTTGATGTTTGTGGTTGTGTTTTTGCGCATTGGAAAGTTTCGACTTTTGGCATGACGACATTCTATTTGTTAAGTTGGAATGTTTTAATTCCTTTTTTTTTATATATTTTAATATTATAGGTTAGATACCTTAATGGAAGGGTTTAATCTCCGGACCGTTGGTAAGGCAACGTGGTGATAGTCCTGAGGAAGGTGGCCATTTATTGGCGGGCGTGTAGGCTGCTTTGACGGAATAAGTTTATGTTGGATTTTCTTTGTGGGCGGTTAGCCAAACCTCAATCTCCGGACCGTTGGTAAGGCAACGTTGTGATAGTCCTGAGGAAGGTGGCCATTTATTGGCGGGCGTGAGGCTGCTTTGACGGAATAAGTTTTTGTTAGATTTTTTTTTTGGGCGGTTAGCCAAACCTCGATCTCCGGACCGTTGGTAAGGCAACGTGGTGATAGTCCTGAGGAAGGTGGCCATTTATTGGCGGGCGTGTAGGCTGCTTTGATGGAATTCGGTTTTTTTTTTGTAGGATTTATTTAGGGGCGGTTAGCCAAACTTTTAGGTGGTGGTGAATTTTTGTTGGTTTGGGTTGTGGGTTTTTTGTTTTTGGTTTACGGCTGCCCAGCCGTGTAAGAGGTTTACTGGGCATTTCTTTAAATATTTGCTTGTTGGTAGGAGCATTTAGATGTTTGTGTATTGAGGAGGTATCGTTTGTTAGGAAGGGTAGACTTGGACGTGTAGACGATTCTAACATATATTTATTATTGTATAGCTCTTTGGGTTTCGTCTTTTCCATGTTTGTAAATGGATCAGACCTAACCTGTAGAACATATATAGACGTTTGGTGTATATATTTATTATTTTGTGCCTCTCTGGGCTTCGTCTTTTCCATATTGCTTAATGGATCAGACTTACCCAGTGAGATAACTGTAGGTCTATTTCAGTAACCTGTATAGTTAAATAAGCCATTCACCCCAGCGGATTAGTGACTGGTACCAAAAGCCTTAACGCGAGGCGTCAGTGCGGCTGGTGACACTGTAATAATAGGTTAACTGTATAGCCACCAGTTTTTATGTTTATGTAATAATATCATTATAACCATAATTAGTGTATTTAATATATATAAAGTAATCAATCATTTATAATCTAGTATTTTGGTAATATTCATATTGAACTCCTAAAGGTTTGTCTTTTTCATATTGCTTAATGGATCAGACTCACTTTGGGAGTCTATTGTGGTGACTTTTCAGTTACCAGTATTGTTAAAAAAGTAAGCCATACACCCCAGCGGATCAGTGACTGGTACCAAAAGCCTTAACGCGAGGCAACAGTGCGGTTGGTGACACTGTGATAATATGTTAACTGCATAGCCACCAAGTTTTTAGATTTATGTAAGAGTATATTATAATTGATATTATTATATTTATTATGTACATTAGTTTATATTCATATAGAAGTTTGTATATTTTTTTGGATATACAAACTATATATATATGGGATATTTGTATATTTAAATATATATATATATATATATATATATGAAGAATTGTCGTACACAAGACTGCGTTTTGTTGTTTTTTTTTACTGTCATAGCATATTGTATAGCTATTTACAGGAAAGTTTTAAGTTATTGTGTAGTGCAGCTACACGGGTAGGTTTCTTTTGGTTGTTTGTGCTTGCTTGGTTGTTTGAAGTGTAGTGTGACGCTGGAGGGCCAGCGTCGAGATTTGCCCTAGTCGGTCAAATCTCTGGTGGTTGAGGAGGTACTGTTACGTTGTAAATTCAGGGCCCTGTCTGCCTTTACTTCTCTACAAAAGAAGTTCGCATTGGTTGAATAGTACTTACCTGAAACCATTGCGTTAGAATGATCAAATGTCCAAAAACATTAGTCCGTGTAGCTTGTTTGAATTAAATCCATTTTTCTTCACATTAAAGCCATGGAGCCTTGGCTGACACATTACAAGACACACTTTTCTTGCATTTTCAATTAAAACATATTTCTAAATCAGTTTTAGTAAGACTTAAACTTACATCTAAAGAGATTTCATTCCGTGTTTACGTTTTGTATTTGACATAACACCATAGACAAAATTACAGCCACCGTAGCGACGCCTAGCGGTAGCGGGGCGAAGTAGCTGTCAGCTTTTAATTTCACATAAAAGATTCAATTTTAAAAAATAGTCGAAACAGTTCTAATAATAAATTACATAATAAATTAATATGTATAATAATTACTTTAAGTAATTAAATTTAATTCAAGCAAATCCGGAAATAGAACTAATTTTTTCTATAAGGACTTTTATCTAGAACATTCGAACGGGAGTAATATTTTTTATATGGATATTGTCTCTGCCCGTAGGGGTTACCAGAGAGGAAACTAATACTCCTTAATATTAAGACAGGGTAATTAGTGAGTTAAATATCACAAAACACAATTTTAAATTAAAGAAAAATGCATTTCCCATTGCTAAACGTTAATTTTTTTTTTAGGTCGTGTGTTGTTATTGTTGGCAAGTTCTGTTAGCAGAGGGCGAGTTGTGACAGACGTCATATTTGATGTTTTGTTGGTTTGAAGGAAAATTTTAAAAGAACAATTTCTTATGAATTACCCGACAATGGGAGTATAAATTATAAGCTGGCCTTCGATTTATAAGTGTTTCCGGCGAAAGGAGAGCTGCCGAGTTGCGACGCCGAAACGAGTTCAATCTCTGGTGTGACGTGGTGCGAGGAGTTGAGATCAATGCACTCAGGTAGGCATAAGCCGTCGTAGTCACCTTTTGTGTTAATCTGAGGTCGTAATAATGTAGTGGATTTGAAGCGTCATTAGCTTGAGAATATAGTCAACAAGTGTGTGGTTTATTTACAGGAATCCGTGCCACAACCAACCGGTCGTGACACCGCTGGCAGCCACGCGTAAATCTAGGATATCCCAACGCGTGAGTATCTCAATAGCATTGTTTAAATATAATAAGCCGTCATACTAGGAAAGCAAATCGATATTTCATGGTGTCTGAATCCTGCCTTGTCGCCAGGCGACGCAAGGCTCTTGGCCATGTGGCAGACGTGTCAAACCCCTTTATTAAGTGGATATTGCCCCATCCAACAGTAGTCTGGCATTGTTTAGTTATGTTTATTGGAATATCGTAGCCGTGTAGTGCCTTGTGTACTAGTTAAATGTGAAACAAAGCTAAAATTAAAACATGGTGTTAAATGTTAGTGTTGGAGTGTGAGTTTTTAGTTGTGCAACAGCGTTGGGAAGCTTTTGATAACCCATGGCGCTGCGAGTCCCTGGTTATGATAGGTTGCAGCCCCAGATACACAGATAGCAGACTGCGGGACCCTAATTTATGTAACAGTTCTGAACTAGGCGTGTAGTGTTATAAATAGGCCCCGTGTTGATAATTTCAGATGCTTCGAGAGGCCCGTCTCGCCGCCAGGATTTAGAGCTGGGCCCTAAAGCCTGGACGCGAGACCTGCCTCTTCGGGGCACCAGCGGCCACCTGCTGCCAGCGAGCTGTCGCCGCACAGGCGTTGACGGTTTTTTGTACCCCCGTTCTTTATTCAGGAACATATTTTTACATTAGGGTTTCGAAACCTTAACATAGTATTTTCTTTTATATCCAACTACACCAAGCGTTGGTGAAGTTGTGAAACCTTTGAGGATCTGCGAGTTCGACCTGTGTGAAGTTGTATGGTGACATCGTCTCCAGATTCGGATCGACTATACGATCCTGGCGTCCATAAATATTTATTTAATATCGGTATAACCCCACGGTTCTCTAGAGTATCGGCTTTAAACGTGTGAGAGTTTTGATACGGTTAAACGGTTTAAAACATTTAATTTAATATTTTTATAGACGGAGTAATTTAATTTTAATTTCAACTTCATACTCCGAACGGTATTGGCTTTATCCCGACCCCCACTCACGACCATAGCTCGTACGACTGAGATATTAGCTGGCTGGTTAGGCAGTAGTAGGAACAGTATTATAAAATTTATTTTAAATTAAAATTATCACCGACCCGCTTGGTCACTTTTGACTCTTAGGATTTTAGTGTGTTTTAGGGGGTGATATAGCTTTGGAATAAGGTTTAGATTACTTTAAACAGTAAATTATAGTTGGCAAAATTAATAGAAAGTTTGTTGAACTTTCATTTGAGATTGACCCTAGGGTCAATTTCGACTGATAGTTTTTATTTGTGATTTTCGGCTAAATAAATTAAAAGGAGTAACGTAGATGAATTGTACCTAACATAATATAAGACAAAATTGTGACTAACCCCCCCTCTTTTAAATAATAAGAATGAAATAAAATTTATAATTTTATTTTATTGTTGTTGGACCAAATATTTGTGTGTTCTTTTACAATATACTGCCTAGCTGTTGAACATTTTATGGTTTTATTTGATAACAACCCACTGAAGCTTGCATTTGGGATTTCCTTCCTTTTCCCCAAAAGGGACAAAATCTCAAATGTAACAGTGGCGCACTCAACGTGTGTTTTGGTTAGGGATAGTGGTTATGTCTTATGCTGTAACTAAAAAGCCAGAATACCGATAGCGTTCTAGAACCGTGGGGATTATTAATTTTAAGAAAAACCGTCACGCGTGCATTGGCACGGATTCCTCCCATTTTATATTAATAACGAATTTTTATTCGTTATTATTTTAAAATAATGTATTAATAGTGCATTTTTTATTAAACGTTCATAACAAAGAATACTACCACAATACGAGGGCGGTTTGATAAGTCCATGACTTTGGAAAGAAGAAACACTCTTTTTTCCTATATATTTTTTTACTTTTCTACTTAATCTCCTTTCAACTCTACGCAATTAGTCCAGCGATGTTCCTACCTCTTCAACCCATTAAAAAATATTTTTTGTCAAACCCTGAAAAATAGGCCTCAGTTTCGGCTACCACCTCTTCGTTTGACGAAAATCTTTGCCCACCAAGACATTTCTTTATGTTTGGGAAAGAGAAAAAAGTCACAGGGGGCTAAATCTGGCGAATACGGAGGGTGTGGCAATAATTCGTATCCTAATTCGACAATTATTGATGACGCGATTGCAGACGAGTGGGCCGGTGCATTATTCTGATGAAATATAATTTATTTTATCTCTCATAAATGCGGTCGTTTCTTGATCAACTTTTTATTAAATCTATCTAACAATGCAGCATAGTAAGTTTCGGTTATTGTCTTGCCTTTATACAAAAAAACAAAAAATCTAAATAACCCCTTGGCCATTACCAGCCGAACAAACAGTTTTTGCCTTCTTTGGGGCACGTTCCCCGGTAGAAGTCCATTGCTTCGACTGTTGCTTAGTCTCTGGTGTATAATGATGGACCTACGTTTCGTCAACTGTTATGTACAGACGCATAAACTCACTCGGATTGCGATTATACATGGCTAGGCATTCCTCAGAAGCTGTTACACGAATTCGTTTCTGGTCGACTGTTAGTAAACGCGGCACCCATCTTGCAGAAAGCTTTTTCATGCCCAGTATATCATGCAAAATATAAAAAACTCGTTTAGTCGAGATGTGCACAGCATCACTTATTTCGCGTATCTTCACTCGACGGCCTGCCAAAACAATATCATGGAAGTATTTTATTAACCATGCCCTCCGTAGTGACCTCCATCGGCCTTCGTGGGCGCTCCGCGTCATTAGTGGTAGTACGTCCATTTGTGTACCATCCCATGAGAAGGCGCAGAATCACCATAATCATCTAGCGCGCAGCCTATCGCGGTCAATAAAGCGCATCCTCTATTATTCACCCCGTGCACCAATGACAGCGCGCCGTCACTTTGACCACGAGGATGAGCGCATGCATCTAGATCTATAGGATATAAAAAGCAGGCAAAAATTATATTTGAAAAAAGAAAACATAATTTTTTATACGTCAAATATTTTATTAGTTACTTTTTTACCCCATTTTTACTTTTAGCGGGGTGTCCAAAATTAACCCTGTATAGGTAGATAGGTGGTGAACGCATCCGCATAGAGCGGTGATGTGCTCACCACTCATCACGCTGAGCAGTGAAGTGTGTGTGTGTCATGTCCAGTTGTTATTTGGTGAAACGTGGACGGTGGCCTTAGAGCATTGGTTGAATGCTCTAAGACGGTGGCAGTCTTCTATCAACAATACAACTAGATATCAGGTCGGCGCTAAAAATGTGTCTCGATAAATAAGAGCGCACTTAAGAAGTGAGCTCTTATTTTCTCGCAAGGCAATAACGGGGAAAAGTACTTTATTTGTTGCTGCTTAAAGTTGATTTCACCACTAAATGTTATTGACGTCTTTGAATTTTTAAGTGACAGGAGTAATTTATTGCTTTGAAAAAGTATTTATTCACGTGCACAGAATTTAGCTTTGATTTTGTACGTAACGCGTTATCTAGTTGGTATTGTTGATCGAAGGTGGCAGTGGACTATTTTTGCGGTCCTCTTTGCTCAGTCTCTGACACTACCCTTTGGGGATAATACTCGTGAATCTATGTATATATGACTGTAATTTAGTATGTCTATCCATATGCTTGTGCTTGTACATACAGGGTGGCCCAAACGGTGACACTATTTTTTTTTTGATTTCTGA
The DNA here is from genome assembly GCA_963921215.1 of Scoparia ambigualis. NCBI lineage: Eukaryota > Metazoa > Arthropoda > Insecta > Lepidoptera > Crambidae > Scoparia > Scoparia ambigualis. The sequence continues at coordinate 30,699,026 of OY992508.1, forward strand.
CATCTAGGTGTTTCCGGAAACACCCCATGTATGTTGCGCGATTTTTTGTAGTTTTCGAGCTAGGTATAGTTTTTTTACAAATTTTGAGAATTTTTGATTTAAACGTTTTTTATTCGGAAATTGGGTAGTAAAATGGGGTATTTCCGGGTACAACTGGATGGCAGGAATCCAAAAAAAATATTTGTGTCACCGTTTGGGCCACCCTGTATATTACATGCTAGTTGGTAAGTCCACTTGTCTTAAACCTTTAAGGGGATCCTGAATGAAATTGTGAATATTTACGTATTTTTAAGTCACTTGTACTATGCGCTGAATTAGTTAAATACATTAGAAGAACTTACGTAAGTTAGTCTGATTATTGCACAAGGTCGTGGCCTTGTTGAAATTTGAAACAAATTGTTTAAACAATAACAAACAATACATAACTCTAATGACTCCTAAAAACATTTTTCTTCGACAACTTTCTTAATTTTACGCATGAAACAATAATACTTACATAAAAATATTTGTATTGATATTCCGCAGGTCACCCCCATCTTATTAAATTTTAATTTTTAACACAAGCTCGTGATGGTTTTGTACATTTCGCATTGCTCTAATCAAATTACTAGGTCTGAAACTTCAAAGCAGAATTGTTCTAATTTTAAATATCAATATGATTGATTTTGCTTTGAAGTTCATTATGAGACTTATGTTAGTTTTTGCGATCGCGTGGCTCCGCGCGGTGCCCTCTTATGTCCTCGTTCGATTCTACGCAGGAAAATATAATAAAAATGGTACAATAGTAAGCAAGTCAACTACCACCTATTCTGAGGCACCACGTCACCCTTAAAAAATTTGAAGCATTGTTGTGTTTCCTGGTTGTCGCATCAGGTGAGATGAGGACCAAGTTCTTCCCAGTTGCGATATAAAAAAGGCTACAATACCACAGACTAACAAACAAACATACATACTATTATACAAAGGATTAGTCAGAGACCAGGCAATGACGAACGGAAAGCAGTTCACTGCCATATTCCACGTTTCACCAATCAGAACTGCAGATGTGCTCAGCGTGACAGGTGGTGAGCCCATCGCCTCTCTATGCTGTCTCATGTAAGTGCAGTCTTTGGTCCGTTAGTCGCCCTTTACGAAACCCAAGGGTAAAGGTAGTATTCTTTCACCGCTACGCGACTTGGCTATGTGGTATAAAAATTAGGGGACGGTAGTATTCTTTCAGCCGCTCAAGCACACAAACAAAAATATCAAAGTTATAACCCCCCACCTTTTCGCGTGGAGGGTCAAAAACAATTGCCAGCGTCAGCAAGAGCAAATATAATACGATATAAATTTGAAAGGCACATATATCACGGCACAGAGCTTACATTTCTAATTTTAACGTGCGAGCTAAATTTATGCTTCGTACATGTGTTGCCGTATAGAGTGTAATAACGTTCGGCATTCGGCACTGCACACAAATATTTGTTCGTTCAATTACGTAGCGTGTGGCATGCCATTATAATACTATATTGAATTGGCCTTTTCAACCGATTCCGAATTAAAAGCTGCAAATGACGAGTAATTAAATTGATTGAAGTAAAATTTTATTTTAGTTTGTTCTAAATACTTACATAGGTAAGGTACATACATATAATCACGACTATTATCCCCGAAGGGTTAATCAGAGACTAGGCAATGAGGACCGTAGAAGCAATCCTCTGCCATAGTCCACTTTTCACCAAATAGCGACTGCACGTGTGCTCAGTGTGACAGGTGGTGAACCCATCGCCGCTTTATGTTTTTGAATGTATGTGCAATCTTTAGCCCGTGAGTCGCCTTTTACGACACCTAGGGGAGGGGGAAGAGAGGGGGTGGTAGTATTCTTTCACCGCTACGCGACACAGTTACGGTTTTTTTTTTAGCTCGGCTTGTCCCACTGCTGGGCAAAGGCCTCCCTACCCTCCTTCCACTTTTCACGGTTTAGGGCTGTAACTTGCAAGTCCTTCCGATAGTGGTCCAGCTCGTCCCGGTTACGATTAGTTCTAATTAATAAAGTAAAACATATAATAGCCCACACTGTCCCACTTTTGTGCAAAGCCTTAAAATCAAGTCAGTATACAGTTGTAAGTTGGAGATCACATACTGTACTCTACCTATGAATGTGTTATCCACATTAGCAGTCTCATGTTAGGCAAATAAAAGAATAATACTTTGCTTAAACTGGACCTTTAGCCTAGACTCTCTTGATATCGGCATAAAAATGTATAACACAATAATAAAACATAACAAACATAAACATATTATGGAAGTTGTGAAAACCAAATAGATTCAACTCAGTACCAATTATGTTGCATCACGAGTATCACATGCAACGCTGCAAACGATATTATTGGCCCTATTTAATACATAAACGTTAGAGAGTAACCCATTCCCTTTCATCAAACTTTTAAAATCGGAAAAAATAAACTCATTATCAGTCCATAAATATTCCACTACCGGGCACAGGACACAGACCTTGTCATGTGACAACAGCAAAAAATATAAATATTTTTACTCAAGGATACTTAATAAATAAATACTTTTTAGTCGTCCGAAATCATGCTAAGCCTACCATTAGTAGAAATACATTTAGAAATGCATCCACTTTGATCAAATCATCGTCATTGGCAATAGTTGGATATAGCTGGCTGGCAGTGAGAAGGGATGTTGCACTCATTAAACTTGTTATAAATATAGTACGCGGCCGGGTAGGTACATCACCCGGAAATACTTGCGATGTTGCAGATGCAAGTGCCGAATGTACTGAAACTGAAACTGATATTTTCCATGACATCCTGTCGAAGTTATTAGAAGTAGCACAAAAAAAATTGAAACACTATTCCAATGAATTTAAATCTGCTATTATTTGTATTGATTATTGTAATTTATTTTTGATTAATTTTAAATTAGTAATTTTTTGTATTTTTTTAATTTTTAACTTTGTTTTTTATATTTACTTTGTGTTGTTGTATCTACTTATAAAATTTTCTATAACTGTAAAGGTGTAAACTGTAAAGGTGTTGTAATGTGAATAAATAAATAAATAATAAATAAATTTCAACCCATTAATAGTTAGGGTGGGTAAGCCTGCTCGTAGAGTTGACGGCTAATTGGGTCAGAAAAGTTATCGACTGAGGTTTGGAGAGAGTGAAAACAAAGCACCGGTAGTGGTATAAAATAGCTGAAGCGAGTTGCACCGGCGGGCGACACGGTCAAGGTCGGCTAATACCGCTCGATGCGGGCAGTGGCAAAGCCAACAACTTGGTTGACATTTTTTTTAACGGATAAGCGCTTGGCCTACATCTCACCTGATGGTAAGTGACGATAAGGCCGAAGGTGGAAGCGCGCTTCACCCGGAATCCTCAACCACTGAGGAACTGGCTATCTTATCTCCAACTGTCGGAACACAACAATGCTATAAACATCGTTGTTATGGCGACAGACTTAGATAAGACGGTGGTAGCTAGCCAGGCGGACTTAACAGCCCTACCACCAACCAAACCGAGCACACAAAAATGTACCCCCCGCTGGGAATCGAACCCGGGACCTCTGGGTCTGAAACCGGTGGCTTAGCCACTAGACCACAGAGGCGGTTAAAATACTAAATCAGTATCTCACTGAAAGAATATACCAACCCCTCTCTTCTCTTGGGTGTCGTGAGAGGCGACTAACGGACTAAAGACTGCACAGCAGGCTCACTACCTAATACGGTGGGCACATGTGCAGTTGTAATTTGGTAAAACGTGGCCTATGGCAGAGTACTGCTTCTGCGATCCTCATTGCTTATCTATCTCTGTGTCTCTGTCTGTGTCTGTCTCTGTCTCTCACAGTCTGACTAACCCTTTGGTCGTGATCGTGAAAATATTCTTGTATCTATGTATGTATGTATCTGCATTATATGTCGCAACTTGTCAGCGAAAAGTTGTTATAGCAGCAATATATTTTAAGCTACTTTCCGTGGCGCCATTCGAAATTGTAGTGCCCGAAAACGTAATATTCCTCAAGTTAAACAGGAGCGTGTAATAGTCTGCAGCGCACGTGGCATACAGACTGGCTCCACAAAGGACATGCGGATGTAGACTGCATTGAAGAGGTACGTGCGGACGTCTTTTGGACGTAGGTTTTTGCTTTATCTAACTGTTACATAATACCATATAAAATACGTTCGAATAAGTGGTTCCAGATATTCTACACAATTTCGTTTTCGAATAATCACAACTAATTTTGATACAAGGCCCTATCATCACCACAATAGGTATTAAAACTGTTAATGTTTTTTTTTTAAATCAGTCTCAAGACTATAAAGTAAAGTCGCCGTTTTGGACTTTTTGGCGGGAAAGTGAAGCGTCATGTCTGCAGTTTCGTATTATTTTCTATAATTAATGTTTTGTCGAATATTAATGTGAAATAATGGTGGATTATTTACTGTTAAGTGTTCGTGAACGAGCATGCGTGTTAGCAATTAAAACAAAACAGTGCAACATCACTTTTCAAATTCTCTCAAGAAGTCCGTGTGAGATCTCAATAAAGTTCCACAGCTTTATTGAGTCTCGAGTGGTTTGGGGGAAAATCATGTACCATTAAACATTCATTATCACTCATAATCATCCCCTTAATGTAAAGAAAATAATAATTACTATTAAAAACTTGACACTGGCTAAATGTAATGATCGCACGAAGTCATTATAATAAGAGAAAAAAGAAGTCGCCGTTTTCCTCTATCTGTAGCACCGCACTATTATCCTAAACCACGCAATGGATTTTTATGCGGTTTTCACTAAAAGATATACCGTTAACTGAGGATGGTTTTTGTTTATATTTTATAGATATAAGTATTTTTTAAATGGCTGAACTATGACGGTCTTTCTAAGTTAGCGTGGACGAAGGCGCGGGCGGGCCGCTAGTATCATATATATTTATTTGCAATCAATTTTACTACCCAATACCTTTCACATTAAAGACTTTATATTATTCGTTATTTAATTAAGTTTCATTACGTCTTTAAAAGTTTATTCGTATACGTTTGCGAGCGGCTGAACACGATCGCTTGTAATGTAAAAGTTTTATAACCAGCGTTTTAACATCATCACTTCGATCACTTATTATGAAAACTAGATACAGAGCCGTGTCATGTAGCGGTGAAAGAATACTACCACCCCCTTCCCTTGGTTGTCATAAAAGGCGACTAACGGACTAAACCCAACCAGCAAAACAGTCTCAATGTGCGCACTTTATTATAGTAGACTTACAGGGCTCTTATAATTGTTTTATTACCTGTCAACGTTCTCATATTAATTAGTAATAAACAAGTTAGTACGGACACAAGAACACTCAATCTTATTGTTTAGTCTCATATAGCATTTTAGAACACTATTTTAAGCCTCTTGCTCCTAAATTAACTTATACGAAGACTCATTGCGCTTGAGAAAACCTGTTTTTATAGCCCTATTCTATAAGCTGATTTGATTTTATAAAAGACTTACTGAATGATATTGTAAAAGTGTCATACTAATATCAGCATAGCATAAAAGTGTTGTAAGTATGTTTGTTTCTGATCTTATTTAATGCTATAAGAAGATTAACAGCAGTGGATTAATAAGATATCAGAGTAATATTGGATCAATATAATTATGTACAATACAATATACAAGATCAATATAAGGTGGTTTAATCTTACATCGGTTCTGCAAACACAACTGTAAGAGCAAGATTTATTTGGCCAATTGTTTTGTAAGTAAAAGCGTGAAAGCAAAAATTGGATGTACGAAAATTGCTGTCATGGATTTGTCCCATTGCCATGTTAAATGCTTTAATATACGGAAGTCTTTTTTGATTAAGTAACGGTCTATATCCACATATGCAACCACCACATCACCAACGTTGACGCTTTAATAAAAATACTTGAGATCAAAAAATCGATTTAGGGTTTTAGATATGAGGTAATTTGCATGGTACTCTAATTATTCAACATGACCGTACCATTGGTATTCAGAATGCGAATATTAGTTTAAACGATCTTACAGTAGTAGTAACTATGTATATAGATGGCCGCAATATATCAATATAAATAAAAAAAGTAAATAATTAAAAGATGGTACGAAATACCATAATTGATTAGGCGCATGAAGTTTGAAGCGTGAAACAGGGTCTACTTTACAGTAAATAATAATTAGGTACCGTTCCCATGCAATAATTAGGTACCGTTAAACAAACACACACCAGATGATAACGACAGTTCTTGTTTATTTTTTTTATTTTTCTATTGTCACGCTGCACTTTATCACACAAGCGTACATCACATGATGATTATGTCTCGCAAATACCGTGTGATCTTACGAAAACTCAAATTAAACTTGTAGATGCTTACAAGATTCTTACGTTAGACCAATTTAAGCCAATCTAGGCTTACACAATATTTATGTAAAAGCGATATTAGCCTAAGGCAGCTTAAATTAATTTTGGCAATATTACTATAACGACGAACAGCATTCAATTAGACTGATATTAGAATTATACTAAAACAAATACGCTTATGATTTTTGCCCAAACCCAGGCTTATACGATGATCTAGGATCAATGTAAAAGCGAAAAAATAATAGTCTTTCAGTCTGTTGTAAGCCAGGTTTTTGCTGGTTGGGAATATTGCACATACATCCAACAGCTTAGAACGGCGATGGGCTCACCACCTGTCACGCTGAGCACATGTGCAGTCGCTATTTGGTGAAAAGTGGACTAAGGCGGAAGACTGCTTTTGCTGTCCTCATTGCCTAGTCTCTGACTAACCCTTCGGGGATAATAGTTGTGATTTTAAGTATGTATGTATGTATGATTGTGTATCTATTTTTTAGATGTGATCGAAGCATCATCATCATCATCACCAGCCCATATACTTTTTATAAGTCTTTGTTAAATGTCATTTTCTGGAAGAGGTTTTTAATTCTCGTATAATGACACAGACACACACACACATACAGACACACGCGAAGATGGCGCTTTAACCGAAAAATATTGTAATATAAACTTTTAGAACAACAAATACAATTAAAATCGAATACAAAACTTGTACATGTAAACAATAAGAGAGCATACAGCTCTACTCACATAAACGCAATAAAACATAATAAACATAAACCCATCTTTAAGTTTTTTGTACTTATATTTAGATAGTTCGGTTGTTGTCTAATATAGTCATCCTCGCAAATATGGATGTTAAAAGAGACAAGTCGGCGTGAAAAACCATTACTGAATGACTGTTGAAGAAAGAAAGTCTAAATGTTTCGTTCCAAAACCGTTAGCACCCACAGAGCGATTTGGAACTGCGAATGTCCGAATGCATTAATACCGGGCTTATCCAGGAAAAAGTTAAAGGCTACGTTCTAAGCCTCCAGGAATCCCATCTCGTCCGGTAGCTGCAGTTTAATCAGCCCTATTCTTTTCCCGGTATCCTTGCTTTGTTTTAAACTTGGACGGAGCGAAGTTTTCTATCGGACATGATCAGGCACCGTGAATAACTTAAACTATATGAATTAATAAATGGATGGATTCACTCGCTGAGGGGCGGAAAGTTTTAACCGTTTCATGAAACTAATTGACGCTCGTTAAATAACCGTTTTATGAAAATTACACTGTCTAAAAACGTTATAGTATGCTCAGAACACGTTAGGGGGTAGTACGCAAAACTCACAACGATTCATTTGACGATCTAAGGCTGAAATACTAACGAAACTCTGTTTAAACGAAGCAATTTGTTTACAATTATGAAGAGCATACGTTTGCCTAATGTATTTATTGATAGCAATCATTAACGTAAATAGTAGGTATAAAGTAGGTTTGCAAAATTTACGAACCTACACATGAAGTGTAAATCGTTTTAATGTTAAATGTTGTAGAAATAAAAACCCTAACAATGATTTCAACATAAATTTCCATTAACTATCTAACATGAGAGGGTGATGATACAAAAAATTCGCTCAACGAGATCCGACACTTTATTAATATTATGCGAGTCCCATATCAAGCGGAAATTCTTGGAGAACAGGAAAAAAAAATCACTTTTCTTATCTTCGTACACGTGTATGTGTGAGGTTTGTTAAAGAACCTTATTTCGTCACACAAAGGGCCGTGCTTTAGAATAATGAGGTTCTTGGCTGAGCACACTTGAGCGTTCTTTCTATTTCAGACTTGACTTTAGAGCGTCGTAAGATATGAGCTGCGGTAGGCTATCGTTTGCGATACGCTCAATGACGGTGTGGTTAGCACGCTTGTATACGATCGAAAATGTCAAGCAACTTTCGTAAAAGTCCGCTTCGGATGGGTGACCATTTTATTTTAACTTGTATTTAAATAAAATCAAGCTTTGCTGTTTCCTACATATACGAGTATTTCCTAACTTTAAGTACATATTATTTTGTTTTAAGTCTGTATTTAAATATGTTGCCCGAAAGTACTTATCCGGATATTACTTCTGTTCATGTAGACTTTACAGTATGAAGACTAGCGCTTTCAACTTTTACCAGAATTCATTGCAAAGCGAGAAAACTAAAATGTATTGTGTACTTAATTCCAAAACGTTGCCTGTACTAAATAATTATTGCAGAAATAAACAAACACATTTTTTAGTTTGTAATTTTCCTTTGAAATTATCATAATAGTCTAAATATTAATAAGCCTCGAAGGCCAAATCAATAATCATCATTCATCAAAGTGGACAAACCCAGGTTATGCATAGAAACATCTATAACACACTTTACTAGATCCGGGTCGAGAGCTTATGTCACTTTTTTATTTTATGATTTATTATTTTTATTTTATTTTTTTACCTAGCTAGCTACCTATAAAATCTTAAACAAATACCATTGTACATCATACAACAAAATGACACTGCTTCAACCAACAACCAACACTATAATCTCAAAAAAATGTATTTGACGATACGTTTTGTCGTCCTAAATCTTATCTTTATTGATTGGAAAATTCAATAGGGCTCTCCACGGAAAACGTGGAGTCATTGTTTATAGAAAGTCATTCAATCAGTTGCTACAGCGGAGAAACATATCGTCGACATGGCCCACCCCTCGTTAATCTTAATCTACCTTTTGTGCAGGTCACGCTTGGTTTTGCAAAATGGAATGATCAGAATTAATAGCCAATATCTTGATGTTGGTATCACTGAGGCTTTTGGACAGTTCGCATATAGTGAGTAGGTAACAATATCGAAATGATTCCATTGAATTATAAATCAACTACAGTTTTTATTCCATTGAATTATAATCAAACTGTTAATCAAGAGTTTTTTTATTAACTGAATTGGCAGAGAAGTAAACAAACTTTTCGGAATATGCCTTGTAATCACATTTAAACAAAAGTGAAAAAAAAATCGAAGAAAACTGCGTGCTAACAAATGTAGTATCTGTTACTCTTAATTTTAATCACTTGTTTTATAAAGCAGACAATACCCATAGAAGTCTTTCGTAGATCGGAGAGTTACTGGGCAAACTAAAATTAGATAGTCTTGCTACAAAACATGATAGAGATTTCAATAGACATTGGTAAAGACAAAGTATTTTATTTATTTGCGAATCCAGTTATTATTAGCGTTTGTTAATTTCTAACTTCTTTACTAGGTTGGTAAACAATTGTAAATAAATTTGCCCTTCGATATACTAAAATACTTATAACCTTTCAAAAAATCTTCGCATTCGGAAGTTTTAAAGTTTACAATCATATTTATCACAGGTTCATTGAAATAACAGCTATCGTTTTTAGCTAGCAATTTCAATAATTTCGAACAAAACAACATTATTTCGGTACTGCTCAAAGAACATAATTCAGCCGAAATTGCCCCTAGATAAACATTTGAGGCATGCGACGGTAGTCCGATTCTCTGAAATGCCGTCCATTTTGAGATGACAGGAATATTTGGGCGCTTAGACACAATGTGAAAATACAACGAGGTACTCGTAGGAGGCTAACATTGTCAGCTCGTTTGGATCCCGCGATCTGGAAAGTTGTCTTAGAGTGCATCTGTATTACAGCGTGCTTCCAACTTCGCGATTCAGATCTGTACCTACAGGTACTGGAAGTGACTGTCATGACGTCATCGTTCTCTCGTTTTTCCGGAGAGGTAATCAAAGACCATAGCTTTCTATAATTATTATGCTATGATCCTGACACAACTCAGAATTTCAAAGATACAACACTCATGTTGGGGATATCTCCTTAAAATATCGTTGTGGAATGCCGTGGTTGAATTTGGGTTTTTCTAAAAGGGGCGTGAAAATGATGGTAAACGGTCGGCAAATGCTTGATACATCGAACGTTGCAGACGTCAATAGAATAATATTGTCCACCATAATTATCTCTACAAATTGCAATGATTGCAAGAAGTTATGATTATCAGCTATGAAGCTGACATTCATAGCTGAATAAGTAATTCCGGAAGATGTGAACACACCCACCCTTTGTAACGCTCACCCGATTCGCAATTCGCTGTACAATGCACGCGCGCTGCTGTATTATTCACTAACAGTTGGCTCAGTACACAGCAGTGTACGACAAATTACGAATAGACAGGGGGTAAGCGTTTGCCAGTTGTCTAGGCCCTTAGACCAGCTCATTAGCGACAGGTTTGTAATTGTGTCATGATGACAATGTATATTTCTAGATATAGAAGTATATATATAGAAGTAGCAGAAGAGTTTTGATAATATTAAAACTGGTATGAGTTAGCAATGCGTTTAAATTAAATGTACCTAAGTTAAGTATTGCGGATTGCTCAAAAGTTTTTAAATTTTAAATAAAACCTTTAAAGAGTTCGAGGGTTGTTAATGGATAGCGTTAGTGGCTCTCGTGTAATCTGAGCTATAGCTAATGGCTTGTTTAGAAATGTGACTGAATATAAAAGCTCTGGCTATTTACTTCGAAGGGTATTAGCTTTTTGCCTTTGAGCCACACCACTATTCATTAGTGATGTTCCTTTAGAAATTTACAAGTTTAACGGTAATGATGTGTATACGCATTGTTGTGACTATGTAGGTACAATATTTTATCTTTTTCAAAAAACGAGAAAGGCGTCTTTTGCTGACGATTCATGACTTGTGTTACTAGTAAGTGAGAGAGACCATTGGTAAGTGGCAGAATACTCCGACGTGATTAATTTTTAATCTTTATTCTCAATGTTAGTTGGTAAGTGCATCACTTGAGAACGGGTAAACGGATTTGGATAAAATTTACTTTTATCCCGGCAACATGTTCCTGTAGGATAGTGCAGTCCTTTCGAGCGAAGTCGAATGCAACAGTTAGTAAAAAGTAAAAGGTGTTTCAGACAAACCCTGGACCGTCTAAGGCCTCTGATCAGGGGTTGCCTGAAGCTCTGCGATACGCAGCGTTTAAGACTTATACCTAAACAAACTTAAATTCTATAGACTTACCGACTGGTCCGATGTTTAGCCCGCCTTGCAACCTTAGGCCTTAACCATACCGCTTTGACCGATTTTAAACAAAAGCTATATTCAAATTATGTATTACGCATGGTGAAAGTTTTTCTTCAAGATCAGATTTAAAGAAATACCGACACTATACAAAATAACGGTTCCTTCCAGCTAATTTCTGTTTCAACGCAATTAAGGTACACATTTGTGTAAAACGCTACGTGCTAACTTTGAAGAGATACCTGCGAGAATAAACGAACTTCGAGTGTGCTCGAATGATAAGTTTTCAAAGTGGAATAGGGAATTCTCTGCTTTAAAAGTTGATGAAATGACGGCTCTAAAGTTTACTATGAAGATTTTCTTAAGTTCGGAAGAAGGTTGGCTGGCATTTGGGATTAAGCGCAAGGTGGATTCGGAGTGGAATTTAAAATGGATTTAGTATCGTACTGAAAATGTAATGAACTATTGATTAATCATCATAGCTCGTTAAATATTCTGACATGTTGTATGTCGTTTTCTCAAAACTTTACTAAAGCTTAATATGTAAAGGCTAGAATGCTTAGAACTTCTTCGTCATTTTCCTTCTGGAGGCTATCGCTTTTGGGCATATAACTTTTTTTTTTTATAAAATAGGGTGGCAAACGAGCAGGCGGGTCACCTGATGGAAAGTAATCACCGCCGCCCATGGACACCCGCAAACCCAGAGGAATCGCAGACGCGTTGCCGGCCTTTAAGGGAGGAATAGGTTTAAGGAAGGAATAGGAATTGGGAGGGGGGGGGGGATGGGCCTCCGGAACCCTCACTGGTCGCACGAAACACAACAGCACTAAGTGCCGTTATTTCACGCCGAATATTCGTGAGAGGGTGGTATTACGCCGGGCGAGCCGGCCCAATGCGTGCTGCAACGCTGCGTGGCTCTACCACTCAGTCAGTGTTACTCATTTAGCACTAATAACTAAATTATTAACTTAACCCCCATTACTTAGTAAATTTAACTTCCGTATTCCAATAAGATATCCTCGCAATAAATTAACTCCTTTCATACGACCATTTCGTAAAACTGTTCTAGGCTCCAACTCCTCCATTTCTAGACTGAGTAGGGTGGTAAATGAATGCAGTAATGTTATTGACATTCACGCTGACTCGCCTAGCGGGTTCCGTTTCAAAATCATGAAACAACTCATGTAGAGTAACCAAAAACCTATTTTTATAAGTACTTACTTATGTTAGTTTATGTAGTTTAATTAATATTGTTTTTATTAGTGCATGAGGTATTTACCTGTAAGTGTTTGTTACATTAAGCTATTTTTTTGAACTGTTTGTTTGTAAAGAAACATTGTAAACAAATGTTGGTAAATCTAATTAAAACAAAAAAAAATTACTAACCAATAGTCATCGTTAATTACGAGTGATATTATGAATTTTGACAAATTATTTAATTGCCTTCTCTTTAAAAAAAAATTAAAACGTGATATTACGTTAAATCAACCTCAACGCGCACTTTCGGTTTATTACAAAGTGAACTCTAATTATACTATAAGTAACGTTTATTAAGCATTCATAACGACCAATAAAGTTTAAAAAACTATAAAGTCTCACCGTAAAGTTATTTTGCACAGGGCCGGTGTATAACCGTAAATTATGACTCTCTTAGTAATAAAGGAATCTGGTACTCTTGTCAACTGAACAAAAAGAAAGCTTAGATATAAATGTCAAAAGGTTTTTCATTTTTAATCGAGGAAGCTACACTTAATGTGGAGGCCAAGCATCATCACAACTGATTGATTGTAAGACCTGAGGTGAAGAAGCACCTAAGACTGAGAGGTCAGGGTTCAGTAGGTACCTATAAGACGTAGGTACATAATATTATACTCGGTTTGACAGATAGAGTTTGCTTTATGCACAGACCACATGTGGTCTGTGGCTTGGCCTGGCTAGGTACTGTTTTATATAAGTCCTTCGATCACTTATAAAAACTAGATAGGTACATAACAATTATACTCAACCGTAGCAGAATAGTGGCAGTCTTGACATGGTCCTCCAAAAATTGCTATTCTACCAAAAAACGTATATTATATTATATGTTTTTTGGCAGAATAGCAATTTTTGGAAAAGCACTTCCTTACACGAAACTAAATGAAACTCACTACTAAACGAAATGAGTAAGTACCTACTTAAACATCTCGTTAGGTACTCTTTTTGTTCGAACGTTTTGAGAGCGTTTCCGTCATTTACCTATACACCCTTAATTTATTCGTCTAAAAAGTATAAGGGTGAGTTCCACCCATGAAACTTATTTTTTTTTATAGTGACTGCATCCTGCCTGATGGTAAGCAGCCGATGCAGTCCAAAATAATGAGAGCGCTCCCCACCGTGGAATAAGCACGATAACGAGCGCTCCCATTCATGACGGCCTGCATAAATACCGTTTCACGCCCCGCTTAAAAGACCCGGGACTGTAGAAGCTGGGAAACACATGCGCCGGCAAAGAATTCCATTCTGAAAAATGACAAAAAAATGTCGACCTCAAATACCAAATGTCCGATCAGCTGACGACAATAGTATGGGTATGCATAGCTTCTTCCTTCTGTGTATGCATAGCTGAGGAGAGTAAGAGAGAGGTAAAGATGAAGACGAAGAAGTAACCAGTTGAGAATTGAAAAAACAATGCAGAATGCATTGTGTGTGTACCTGCTCCATTTAAAAATAGAATACACAGAAAACAGAAGACATGGCGGTAGCTTCGCTTCGAACTTCATAGGAGCAGAACTGCGGCCGAAGCGTAGAAACAGAATTACCGTGTGCGATGATATCGCATTTCGTACAGCGCACACGACATAAAAAAAACTCCTTTTCCGCCGGTAATCGAACCGTGGCACGCCCAACAATACCACTAATTGACACGTCTCCGAATTAAAGCAGCGACACTTATCAGCCGCCGCTTTCGGAAGGTGGTGTACAATGGCTTTTGAATATTTTTAGTACAAATGAAAGTTCCCGTCAATATTTCCATCGCACAATGGGAGGCTTTCTGAATGGAGTCAGCACTCGCGTAAAGTAACATGAAAAATAGGGCTGTTCCTGACTCGTGATATCGCTAAGGCCTCATTCGTTACTTGGCTGTCTCCCGCTTTGATATGGAGAGAAGTCGGATTATAATTAGTGTCTAAGTTTTCCCCTTCGGTCTGGTTCTCTGTATAAGACCGTTTCAGATCGATAAAACGCTACGCATAGTATTCTAAGTTATATTGCAGTATCGTAGTAAAAGTTTTGCTTATTTAAGAATAAGAAAATAGGCCAGCCCTCTAGAGGTAAGTAGAAACTTCTGCAACAGCAGAAATGCGGCCTGAACAACTGTCTTTACATCTTTTTAGGTCTCTCTTATAGGCCTGGAGGAAGACTAAAGGAAAGAGATAATTCTCATTCAAGAATTATATACCAAATTATTTTCCTACAATCTGGTATTTTTAGTTAAAGTTTTAAGATTACCTTTCTTTGTGAGGATGTTTATAAAAAGTTACTTACTCCACATTAAAAGAAAACCTTAAATTAAGTCAAGTCGAGTTTAACAATGATGAGCACTTTTCTGCCTGATACTTTAGTCTTAGAGATAATGTGAATAAACTAGTGAGCATGCAAATGAAAGGGACTAGGTATGTATTTTGAGTATAATATATTACTAGACCACTCTGGCGAGTACAGGAGAGAGCGAGATACACTCGTAGGTGGTATCTCAATCGTATATAATAACAATTTAAGTTTGATTTTTTGTTTTTGTTTATTTTTAAATGTAAGTATTTATTTTAAGCTAGGTTTAATTTATTTTTGTTTTGATTTTTAATTATTGTTTATTTTTTCTTTCTTGTGTGTACAGTGTTGTTCAAATAAAATAACATTCTATTCTATTCTACTGTATTCTATATGTTATTTAACTTGGCTTCCTCATGCGTTGTAAAGATATATGTAAAATTATCGCTAGCAGCGCCATCTATCTAAGCGAGATTTGTAAAAATACCACCAATAAAGTTAGTTTATTAAGGTGGATTCGACCAAACTGGAATAAGGCCTTATACCTAGATTAAACGCTGAATTTCTATAGACTAATCTTGGAGTAAGTCTTATTCCAGTTTGGTAGAATCCAACCTTAGATATACTACCAATGATTAAAAAGTAATGATTATGTCTGCTGCGATTAACAGTCACGTTTCAAAATCTGTTTCTACTGATGACTAGAAAAACATAAGCCGACGCTTTGCTCACTTTACAGTACGGGCGTACTTGAGATTTAATTTATGATTTGAATTTAAGGATTGAATTCAAATAGATTTTTCTATATCTAAACTAGAGAAATACTGTGTTCCTCAATAAAAAAAAGTATGAAAAAAAAATCGTTACGTCCCAGATTTTGTCGCGGTCACGTGAATGTAATTAGAAACAGATAAAACATACTTTCCCGTCGAGAATAGTTCCGAAAGCCTTTGAGGGTAGACGAGTGTCGTCAACCCTGAGCGGGAGGTGGACGAGGGAAAATGAAAAAGTTTCCCACGGAAATGTCGCCGATACGGGAATCGAGGCAAATGGAAAAACTTTGTCGGATACGATAATTTTTATTTTGGAACGCTTTTATGATTTGTTGCCGTAGCGTGTATGTTTTGACTTCTATTTTTTTTAAACAACACTCTATAGCCTTTTTAGTGGTCGTTAAAAGCTTTCATATTGTTTTGTTTTTATTGCCTTATTCTATTTTGAGGCTCGTATCTTTCGTAGACAAGCTAACCGCATCGTAACCTTACAGTATATCAATCAATTAAAAAACGACGACAAAAGTACTTTGTCCAACTAGAGGACCCAGAACCTTTACACTAATCTATATTAATAAAAATCAATTGCCGAAATGTTTGCACGCGCATCATTTCGGAACAACTGCACCAATTTGGCTAATTCTTTTTTGTTGTGTTCGTCATTGTTAGGACAAGGTTTGTGTCAAAGAAAATGTTTAAAAAAATAGGGACAAGTGTAAAAATTTTGATTAAAAAATCGATTGAGTGACTGATATCTATAAGTTATACAAAAGTAAGAAGATATTAAAAAAAATAGTGACAGAACAGCTTGACGTTATTGTTCAGTTTCATAACCTAAATGAATTTTAAGTAAAACTACATTCCTTTTTTGTTAGGCGGTACAAAGTTGGCAGGGACAGCTCGTATTACGAGAAACGAGCCTATTCCTTCCTTAAAGGCCGGCAACGCGTCTGCGATTCCTCTGGTTTTGCGGGTGTCCATGGGCGGCGGTGATTACTTTCCATCAGGTGACCCGCTTGCTCGTTTGCCTCCTTCTGCTATAAAAAAATGTATATTCAAGGATAAATGTATAAGAATAGTGATGACAGTCCATCAAACATTTTGTAGCAAAATAACTTCGTCTTGCCGCCATGCAGTAATTTGGGCAGATAAGTGATGTTTTCGATTTCGACATATTATGCTCTTTATCGTTATCATCATATAAACGGGTGCGTATCATTTTATATAATGACAAATGAACTAATTTCAAAGAACATAACGTTCATTGGATATAATTTTTACTTGTTCTAAATGCACTTCCTATAACAACAGTACCTACGTATATTATTCATTTGATATAATACTCATATTCTCTAACAACTTATTCTATAAAGCTATATTGGTAGAAAAGTCATATTCTATAACTTCATTTGATATAATGTTTGCTTAAAAAAAAATAACATTTTAACCCAGGAGGAGGAGCAGGTGGGCTGAGGAGCAGGTGGGTTTAAAGCTCGCCGCCGCGGCTGAGGCTGGCTGGCAAAGCCGGCCAGCAAGCCGAAGCTGCGGTGGTGCTCGCAACTCGCATGCTGCATGCTTGCTCGCATGCTGCATGCTTGCTTGCATGCTGCATGCCTGCTTGCATGCTGCATGCCTGCTTGCATGCTGCTTGCTTGCTTGCATGCTGCTTGCTTATTACATGAGTAATGTTTTATTTCATTTGATTATTATAACAAATGTACATTATATCAAATGAAATTATAAAATCTTAAATTATATTAAATGTATTATATTATGTTAGTTGTTATATCAAATGAAAATATATGAAATGAAATTATATTATCTGAACGTTAGACCATAAGTATTTATATCAAACATTACACACCCCATATAAACGTCCTGCGGGCTTTGGGCATTCTTGAAACATTAACATTGGCAAATAGAATAGTTGTCAACATTGCTTCATCAAATCTTAGAAGTTTTCACCTCTGAGATCTGTTTTTTTAAGCGTTTTATTAACGCTTAAATATACTTAAGTAAAATTTTTTACACATTAAACTATAAACGTTAAACATTAAACTATTAATCTATAAACGCAGCTTCATCTTAACCGAATGTTCAAATATTTGTAAAAATATTTCTTTCGGATCTCAGAGGTGAAAACTTCTAAGATTTGATGAAGCAATGTTGACTAAAAATACCTATAAGCATCATGCACTGACAAATTTCGACGGTTGAAAGCCAGACCTCGGTAGCCAAGTGGTTAAGGCAGCCGCCCGAAATGCGGAAGGTGCGTGGTTCGATTCCCGCCTGAGGTTGTCGTCTTTTTTCGGTGTTTAAAATTTTACTTAAGTATATTTAAGCGTTTATAAAACGCTAAAATATAAAACATTAATCTATAAACTCAGCTTCATCTTAACCGAATGTTCAAATATTTGTAAAAATATTTCTTTCGGATCTCAGAGGTGAAAACTTCTAAGATTGGATGAAGCAATGTTGACTTAAAACATAAGCATCAAGCACTGACAAATTTCGACGGTTGAAAGCCAGACCTTGGTAGCCAAGTGGTTAAGGCAGCCGCCCGGAATGCGGAAGGTGCGTGGTTCGATTCCCGCCTGAGGTTGTCGTCTTTATTCGGTGTTTAAAAAAAATTTACTTAAGTATATTTAAGCGTTAATAAAATGCTAAAATATAAAACATTATTCTATAAACGCAGCTTCATCTTAACCGAATGTTCAAATATTTGTAAAAATATTTCTTTCGGATCTCAGAGGTGAAAACTTCTAAGATTTGATGAAGCAATGTTGACTAAAAACATAAGCATCATGCACTGACAAATTTCGACGGTTGAAAGCCAGACCTCGGTAGCCAAGTGGTTAGGGCAGCCGCCGGAATGCGGAAGGTGCGTGGTTCGATTCCCGCCTGAGGTTGTCGTCTTTTTTTGGTGTTTAAAATTTTACATAAATAGAATAGTTTTATGCCAAGCAATAATAACAAAGTTATCAAGAGCGTATTGCAGACCCAGCTTCAGTTCCATTGCCTCTTTGCTCCGTGATTTCACAAGGTCTAGTATCAGCAATACGAATTGTAGGTTGACAACAGATATGGGTACTATGGTTGTTCCCATCTAGACAATCAGTGACATGAAAATTCAACACATCCAAGCAAATGCTGTTTGATTTGATTGAGCTGAAGTAAGAGTAAGGGTGGATGCTATCCAATAGTAATCTGGACAAAATTCTAATGCCTGCTTATGGTACTTCAGTTACCACTCCAACATTGTTAATCTTTTTCAATGTTGTACAACTTTGCAGACACCCATCCAAATCCACGTGTGGACAGAGCGGAGCCCACCGGAAGCGGCTTTCAGTTTGTCCCTGACCGGATTAAACCGGAAAGTTTGTTTCATTTTTAAACCGGTTCCCATTGTCCTCGCCCGCGTCACAACGCAGTTAAATAGTTTGACGTATTAAAGTTGGTGCATGTATGAGTTTGTGACTGTTTTTGTGTTTGTGTTTACATTTACCTACAGTTTGTGTACGAAGTTCTGTGATGTTTTTTTTTGTTATATTTTTTTAAAGCACTCATTTACTGACTATGTTTTTATAAGCATGTTATTACTAGTTTTGTTATAGTGCATTGAACAATGTGCAAAGCAGTACGTAATAAATAATATAGTATAATATAATATGAGATATTTTTTCGAGTAAATAAAGTTTCTCTGTATTTATATACTTATTTGTGTTTTTATTCAAAACACTATATTTATTTTAAGTGAGAAATGCGGAATATACAGTTAAAAATACATGTTCTCGTTGCCGCATTATCGCGTCCGTTTTGCATATGGCCTTATTTGAATATGCAACTGTCAGTGTCCAATCTCAAAAACATTAACTACACTGGGAATATAAATACGCTGACTTGGCGTGTGTGACGTAGAAAGGTGTTAGCGCGAAACCAAAAGTGTCACTATCATTAATTGTTACGGTGTGCTGACAAGATTATACAATGAAATAACTAACAATCATTATCATTTGATAACCTCTGTTGTCGAGTGGTTAACACGCCGGGTCTGGCGTCGCGCCATCTCTGAGATCCCGGGTTTAATTCCCGGTCGGGTCAATTTAGAGAAAAACTGGTTTTTTGAATTTATTTCGGGTCTGGATGTTTTTCTATGTTTATGTATAATTATCCGTTCGTTCGGCTTCGTACTGGATGTTGGGTCCATTTGTTTCACTACCCATATTTTTTTTTTTATAGCAGAAGGAGGCAAACGAGCAAGCGGGTCACCTGATGGAAAGTAATCACCGCCGCCCATGGACACCCGCAAAACCAGAGAAATCGCAGGCGCGTTGCCGGCCTTTAAGGAAGGAATAGGCTCGTTTCTTGAAGATCCCTAAGTCGTAACGGTCCGGAAATACCGCCGCCGAGAGCTGGTTCCACAACACTGTAGTTCGAGGCAAGAAATTTCTTGAAAAATTTCTTTTCTCATTTCCCAGTGGAGTAAGTCTATTGCTTTCCAGCGCATCTGCAGAGCTCTCAGTGTATCTTCAAACTCCCATCTTTCTTGCATGGTTTCTACATTTATGTTGTAGACAGTTCTCTTAAATGCCTTAAAGTTACTTAACTGCCTTCGAAACATTTCGTCAAGCTTGCTGTTGTTGCCTGAATTTATGGTGTTCATCATTGTGTTCCAGTCCAGTCTCCTTCGTTGGACATTACGGTCTGGAGTGGTCACAGTATCTTCAAAAATAACGTTGTCGTCTTGTTGTACTCCTTGGGACTCCTCACTTGTACGAGGCGGGGTCGACTTCCTCTCCTCAAAAGAGTTGTTTCCCGAGGTGCTAGGTACTGCAAAAGGTATCCTAGGAGTTGTGGTGGTGCCAGTTTTCTCGATATATAGCTTAGCGTCCAAATAGCTTTGCGTTATCTGCTGATAATGACCTCCGACGAAATATTCCTCATCCGCAGGTAGCGTTTCCGAAAGCTTCACATGATTCGCTTTGCATTCATTCCAACATCTTTCCAAAGAGTCCAGACGTCTCTTGATTTGCTCTGGAGTCCTACGGGATGGCCCATCCTTTTTAAAGTTGAATAAAATCTTCTTGATCTCATCTGCTAATAAAGCTTGCTGATAAAGTATGTTATTCATATCCATCTTGATAACTTGATAGAGCTTGATATGTAATAAAGTTTGTTTTCTAACTAAATAAACCGATAACTGTAAAATTTGTTTGTATAGGTACCTGTTTTGATTGTAATATAAGCTTTTTATGTGCACAAACTTGATAAAAATGTTGACTTGTGTAACAAATCTTCACACTATAACTTGATACTTGTTTCTTTAAACTTGCTGGTTCTTGATGGCTTAGTGTCTGATGCGCTCACGAATGATATTATGCGCCTTCTCAATTCAGCCGGTGAGACCCGCTGGTGGGAGGCCGGAGAACCGATTCGCTATCACACGAGAAACACAAAAAAAACACTAAACTTTGCTCGAAGGACCATATGTTCCGTACGATCCTTGATGATGACGTATGGAACTCTTGCTATGTAATCTTGATAAATGATAAATCCTTAATGGTTATAAAATATTTATTTGCTTGAACTTGATACACAGTTAACGATACAGTTGTTCTGATATGAATGCTATATATGTAATTAAATTAGAAGTAATTGAATCCACTAATTGTACAATAAAAGGTATTCGCTGACGCGGTAACATGTGCGGTAATTAGACCGTACAATCTTACCATATTAGCGAGTTTCAAGAGAATTACTCATCTTGGTCTAGACTAGATCATTGGTGTTAGCGTAAACAAATTTAATTTAATTTGAGCACAATGTGCAGTCACTATTTGGTGAAAAGTGGACTATGTTAGAAGACTGAGGACACATAACGGAATATGAACGCTCGGGTCACATGATAAGTTTCAATTTCGCGTGAAAGTCGTTATCGAGTGAATCTTCTGTACGGTAGTACTATTGGTTATTCTGTGATAGATAATAGTCGTGATTATACGTCAATACTGTAAACCTTTACATTGAATAAATAATTTGACTTTGACTTTGTATGTACGTAATTTAATCATCATCATTGGGTGCCATCTTCATAGTAAAGTTAGGTCAGTTGACAAAGTTCTTGCTACCCCATGACGTAGCTTCTAACTGACGATAGCCAATACCAGTCTACTGTTTGATATCGTCCAACCATTTACGTCTTGGGCGTCCCCATCACACATGAGTAAAGAAACAGAACGGAGACAAAGCTTCATACAACCGCGCCGTCGCGAGTCAACTACTACAAGCATACGGCGCATGTGTGCGTGTCCACTAGCCGCTGCGTCGCGTATGCGCCGCCACTGGATAAAGCCGGTTTACAACAGTATTTACGCTCGGCCAGTGGACAAACTGAAGGTGGCCACTGACGATCAGTTTTCCCCATCAGTTGAACTGACGTCAGTCCAAAATTTGATCGTGAATGTCGAATCGTCACTCCAGAGTTTTAACTGACGGCGCGACACGGAATAGACAGCGCGTCACGCCAAACTGACCGTGAGTGTCACTCCAATCGCGTCAGTTCGAATTTCTCTAATGAATATTGATCCTTAGAACCAAACAATAAAGTTCAAAATTGATTGTTTCGCGTCAGTTCGAACTTCTCCAATGAATATTGATCCTTAGAGCCAAACACTAAAGTTCAAAATTGATTGTACCGGCCGGTCGAGAACTGACGAGCCGAAGTGACGCCAGTAAGTGGGGAAATCTGTTTGGCGTAAAACCATTTGGAGTGATGCCACAGTTTTACGCCTGGACTGACGCGCAAAACTGATCGTCAGTGGCCAGCTTGAGAGACTCGCAATGGCGCGTTGTATGAAGTTTTGTCTCTGTTCCGTTTCTTTACTCAATGTGTCCCGGAAATCGGAATCCCGGAATTTCGCCTTCGAGCATTAACCGTGCTCTCTCTGCATGTGTCCGAAAAAGGCGAACTTGCGTCTCATGACGTAGATATTACAACTTTCCTGTAGTTGGCCTTTTCTAGTACCTTGGCGTTTGAGGTGAAGCTAGTCCATGGTATTTTAAACATTTAAATAACAACTAGCTACCAGTGGCGAAGCGTGAAATATGGAGAGAGGTAAGCCGTAACAAAAAAAAAATGCTTACCTACTCCGAGCGCGGGCACGCAGTCTTGAGTCCTTAACGAAAATCTGTGATTGGCATCCTGGCTTCAGTCTTGTATAGGCAGATGTATCTTCAGTCCTCTTTTATTATACGTGTAACCACTGAGATATTGAAACAGTGTCTTGCAAGCATAATAGAAGTGGCTTTGGTAAAAGCCGTTTGTGGTGAAATGATGATATGATGTAAATTAAACAAAACTTAATAGACTAAGGACTAATAATACTACTTATAACTTAAATAATTTTAACCGCCTCTGTGGTCTAGTGGCTAAGCTACCTGTTTCAGACCCAGAGGTCCCGGGTTCGATTCCCAGCGGGGGGTACATCTTTGTGTGCTCGGTTTGGTTGGTGGTAGGGCTGTTAAGTCCGCCTGGCTAGCTACCACCATCTTATCTAAGTCTGTCGCCATAACAACGATGTTTATAGCATTGTTGTGTTCCGGCAGTTTGAGATAAGATAGCCAGTTCCTCAGTGGTTGAGGATTCCGGGTGAAGCGCGCTTCCACCTTCGGCCTTATCGTCACTTACCATCAGGTGAGATGAAGGCCAAGCGCTTACCCGTTGCCAATAAAAATAAAAAAAAATTATACTCTAAAGCTATTCGTCTATATTTTCTTACAAAGTGCGCTAAGACATTATCATAAAAGCCGGGAAGAAGCAAGGGCTTCACGCGGATGACTGGCAGGAGGTGGCGCAGGACCGACCCAGACGGAGGTTCTTTTTATCGGAGGCCAGGACTCTATTTGAGTCACAGCGCAAACGTAGTTGCAGCAAAAGTAATTACCTTAAAAAGACTCAAAATACTATTTTTTCTTAAATTTATTGGTTTTTAAAACATGTTCACGTCGATATCTCGAGGAGCTCGATTGTGCAGCGGATACGGCATTCAATTTGCGATCCTAACAGTTAAGCAACTTGTGCAATGACGGGTCGACGGTTGGTGACAGAATTAAAAAGTAATATTTCTCGATCTCTTCCGTGCTTCGGGACGTAAAGCCGTTGGTGCCGGTAGTTGTCGCAAGTTGGCAGTCGTTAAATCCTACCAGCCCGCATTAAGCCAGTGTGGTGGGTTATGGCCCAATCGTCCCATGTGCTGTCGTTGTGGGAAGGCCTGTGCCCAGCAGTGGGACGTTTATATGCTGATGATGAAATGACGTAAATATCAAGTCGATGACTTTGCAACCACTCATAGCAAACAATATATTCATTACTATTATCCCCGAAGGGTTAGCAAAGACTAGGCAATGAGGACCGCAAAAGCAGTCTTCTGCCATAATCCACTTTTCACTAAATAGTGACTGCTGCAGGTGGTAGCCCATCGCCGCTCTATGCAGTTCGATTTATGCGCAGTCTTTACAACACCTTATCGCCTTGGTCGCCTTTTACAACACCCAAGGGAAGAGAGGGGGAGGTAGTATCCTTTTAATGAGCCGCTACGCGACACAGCTCATAGCATCTACTTGTATAATTTTTCTTATAGGAACTAAATTTATTAAATCTGAAAGCACGCAGTGCACACGCAGTCAATGAATAAAAAATCCGATTATACATTGTCACGGAGCGTCACTTTAACAATGTGCATGTATCATTAAATAATGACATATGTGTCATTAAATAATGACGTATACTCTATACGTGAATGTTATAAGTTGCCAGCGGTCTGATGCGTTGATAATTTTAATTGACACCATTGAACTCGATGAACATTTTGATGCTCAACCGTTAAATTACGAGCAAACAAATCGTGATCAATTACAGTTAGTTAGCGCCGAAGGTTAGCGCTACGGAATTGCAATGACTATCGTTAATAAGTCATTATTGCTTAAAATTTCTATCAACTAGATTAAGCTAAATATTGCTCTGCTAACATGTTTATGTAACCAATCAAGACTTCGGCTTGAATCAAAAATGTTGACGTTTTGAAACGTTTGATGCTGACATTCACTATGTCATTTTTTTTCGAGACTGAAAAAAACAGTACTTAATAAATAGATGTTTACCATGAATGTGTCTAAAGCCCGTTTTTACTGACGACTTCTAAGTTTTCTATAGGCGATCCCAAAAATTCTAGGTGATGGTTTCCCGAAGTGAAACTTTCAACTGAAATATAGATAGATAATGTTTCGTAATCAGATCGTATGCTTTACTTCTTTAAGAATAAAGGCTAGGAAATATACCCTGCGAGGGAAAAAGTGCTTTTTAAGCGTAGTAGTAGTAGCGTAATACTAAGCTAAATATAGCTCTGCTAACATGATTATGTAACCAATCAAGACTTCTGCTTGAATAAAAAATGTTGACTTTTTTGAAACGTTTGTTGCTGACATTCACTATGCCATATTTTTTTTAACGAGACTGAAAAAAACAGTACTTAATAAATAGACGTTTACCATGAATTTACTGACGACTTCTAAGTTTTCTTTAGGCGATCCCAAAATTCTAGGTGATGGTTTCCCGAAGTGAAACTTTCAACTGAAATATAGATAGATTAATAATAGAAAAATAATGTTTCGTAATCAGATCGTGTGCTTTACTTCTTTAAGAATAAAGGCTAGGAAATATACCCTGCGAGAAAAAAAGAGCTATTAAGGTAGCTACGCTTAAAAAGCACTTTCCCTATTTAAAAAAAAATTTGTGTCTCTGAAGCTCATTCGGAAGAGCTGTCACTGTAAAGCTTGTGAGCGCCGTAAAGTCTCCACCTGAACGCAATCGTCTGATTGTATCAATTTGACGTAAATAAATAAACAAAAATGCAAATCTTATTCTTCTTCCTGCCCTGGTTCCGCTTTACTTATGGTCGACGCAAAATATTATGTTTTTCTTCCATTCTTCTCTGTAGGCTGTCACCTGAACAGTCACTCCTTTGCCATCCATGTCATCCCTTACACATTCCTTCCTCTATTTATTTGGTCTCCCTCCCCCCCCCCCCCTTCATTCATTTACTATCTATCTATCCACAAACTGAAATCACAGATGGCGCTACATTTAGCATAGAACAATACCAACATTTATTAATTGAACAGTTTCAACAGTTGCGTGAGTATCTATTCTATTTCAATATTGTCTAAATGATGTCCAATCTCAGAAACAGCCCCAACTTGGCCAGACACATGTCTGTCTCTGGTTCCATAGCCAATAACATTTCCTTTGAAATGGGTAGGTTTGGTTAGTTTCCAATAAGATAATAGTTTTGGGTACAGTTTGCCTCAGTAATAGCATTATAACAACTTGTTGTGTAGCGATTATGGACCATTGTGGTGTTTATAAGCTTATTTTCTATTATTATACTGATGCTGTGTGTTGTCTTTGTTGACTAGGATTATTTCAAATGTATCATACCGTATTATCGCAAGTTAGGGCTCACTTAACACAGTGGCCGAATGATAAAGCCCAGATCGGGCTAAGTGGGTTTCATATTTTGTCATGAATACCTATCCTGGATTTGTTATCGCCAACCAGAATTTGGTAAGCGTGGTGTCCATAAATTTTAGCGATGATTTCATTTTCACGATGGAGGCTTTTGTCTAGCAGTAGGACAGTATGATGTTTACGCTTCTATTTACTACTACTGGGGCACTTTCATCGACCGAGGAAATATTTCACAATTACAAACATAGATATAATAACTTTTGCTATATCTATGATTACAATTCAAATTAACTTTGAGAGTAACATTTGATGAATCAGCACCCAGTCGAGTGAAACAAGCGATAAAAACCTCTATCTCAGAATAATAACTAAGAGATAATTACCAATGGCTAAGTCAAACCCTTGTCTCAACGATTCAAATCAAAATAGATTTAAGGATCGTGTTAGATACAGCATTATTTTGTAAAAAAAATACTTTGTTGAAAGGTCCACGAATTATGAATTCAAAAATTCTCACTATCTGACATTTCCTTTATAAACTGAATACGGGTTTTTGTATCACTTATGGTTTCGTATTGTCCCATATAGATTCAACTATATTTCTATACTGGCACATTTGGTTTCCTCAATATGTAGGCCTGTAGTAATAGGTACATTAATTAGACACAATCGACACAATTGTGTCAAAGACTTTATTAAGAAGGCCAGTGCTCTACTATTATCTTTAGGGCCTGATATTAGATTCACCTCACATTAGTTTTTATTGATATGAGGTATTAGCTTCTCTTCCACAATACAATATGATACCTACATTGATAACCCTAACTAACCCTTTAACTGTCAATGGTGAAGTGAGAAGAAACATTGTGATTGTAGTTGGTATTGTTTATATTGTTTTTCTAAACATTGGTGTCCCTTTTTCGCAATGTCACAGTTATTCGTCTTCAAGCATCTATCGAAATGAAGGGTCACTGGATCGGTGACTAAATTAAAAACAGCACGGTCTCCTCCATGCTTCGGAAGGCACGTACATCCGTTGGTATCAGTTGTTGACGTAATATGGTCGTCGTTAAATCCGAACAACCTGCATTGGGTCAGCATGGTGGGTTACAGCCCAATCTTCCTACGTGGTTGTCCTATTTCAATCTTGTCCATGTGGGAGGCCTGTGGAAGCAGTGGGTCTTTTAAATGCTGATGATGACATTGACGAATGACTTCTCCACAGATAATATTCCTTTTTAACGGATTGTAGGCAAAAACATTTTTGAACGGTTCAAAAGTACTTTAAAAAAATATTGATTTGAATAACTAACCGTGTCTTGTTGCGGTGTAAGAATACTACCACCAAAGAAAGAGAGGGCTCTTCCCTTAAGTGTCGTAAAAGGCGACTAACGGACTAAAGATTGCACATACGTCCAACAGCATAGAGCGGCGATGGGCTCAATACGTCACGCTGAGCATGTGCAGTCGATATTTAGTGAAAAGTGGACTATAGTAGAGGACTGCTTTTGCGTTCCTCATTGCCTAGTCTCTGACTAACCCTTCGGGGATAATAGTCGTGATTATATGTATGTATATTGTAAATATTTTATTTGAATAAAGGATGTATGAGTTTAAGTTTGACTAAACACTCTGTTTTATGCCGTGTGATCATAGTGACAAACATTCGATATTCGATGGTGGTGGTACATTGCAAAGCGCTTTGTCTTTGCTTTCGCAGTGATATAATTATGCGTTGTTCATCACTAGTTAAATGGCCATATATGACATACATCGGTAATCTAATGCTAGATTTATGAGTTCACTGATCTAAATGTCTAACGGTCGGTGTCAATAACCTATCTATCTGTTGTTTTGTCTACTAGAATTAGAAATTGACTTTAGTAGGCGAATAACAGATGTTATATTGACACCGGCCGTTTCTCGCTATTTACCGCCTTTGTGGTCTAGTGGCTAAGCCACCGGTTTTAGACCCAGAGGTTAAGGGGTTCGATCCCCGGCGGGGGGTATCTTTGTGTGCTCGGTTTGGTTGGTGGTAGGGCTGTTAAATCCGCCTGGCTAGCTACCACCATCTTATCTAAGTCTGTCGCCATAACAACGATGTTTATAGCATTGTTGTGTTCCGACAGTTTGAGATAAGATAGCCAGTTCCTCAGTGGTTGAGGATTCCGGGTGAAGCGCGCTTCCACCTTCGGCCTTATCGTTACTTGCCATCAGGTGAGATGAAGGCCAAGCGCTTACCCGTTGTGGATAAAATAAATCAACTATCAAATACTATAGATGGCATACGCTTAATCTACTTTAGCTATTAAAGTCTTTTAAAGAAATTGAAAAAAAACTAGCATCTAGAAAGGCGAACCTCATAAACATTATCGGAGCATAGCATAGAGGTAGAGATTTAACTCACCAAACACCAAAAGTCAAATGAAAAATAATAATACAACGTCTTAATGACATAGCTCAATACCTGAAATTCAGGATCTAGTTTGTTCAAAATCGAGAGAGAATACCAAAAATTAGGTCACAATTAAAAAATAGATTTTTTGTTACGCCGCTTTTAACTCTTTTGTCTGCTTAGCAACGTTACACAATTTTAATGTTATCGCGACAACATTAATTGTAAGCTTAGATTGCGAGTAATTTCCATAGAAATACAAGAAAACAAAAAAAGCAAATATATTTAATATGCATAAATTTATTTTACAACCTAATTAATAAATATATTATCCTTTGATAATATACCTAATAAATAATTAACTTGTATGCAATAAAAAATAATAATTAAGAAAACCAATTAAGGTATGAAGCTAACAAAAGCATTCTATACAGCAATGAGCAAACCGACCACAGTCTCACGAAAGGGTTAAACAAAGGATCCTTTGTAGTAAACAACAGCGTAGGTATCTCTATCCGAAACCTATCTGATAAAGCAGTATTATGCCGTTACAATAAATGATTCAATTTCCTTTACGCAAGTATCGGATCCACTTAAGTATTATGAAAGTAATAGAAGAGAGCGAATAGTTTTCTTGCTGACGCTCCTTTTACGATAATGACAGAAAGCGCGGTCCAATATCTATAAAATATTACTACATCCTCGAGCGAACCGGACAGAACCGGACAGAGTAAGCTTCTAATTTGGAATCGCTCGATAACTTCCTCCGGATTGAAATTGAAGTAAGGCCGTCTCGGAATTTTAAAGAAACAAACTTGGAGCGGAGAATGTGGAAACGCAGATTGAGTTTCACTGAATAAAAGGGACTGTACTTTATTGCTGGCTTATATAGCAAGAGCTGGATGAGAGTGGCCGCTGATCGTGTTCAATGGCGTGTTTTTGGAGAGGCCTATGTCCAGCAGTGCTGAAGAGTATAGGCTGATGATGATGATGATGATGATATAGCATTATAGTTTTTTAAACAAGCTTCAACGGTTTATTTAGACCGAGGAGCATGCAATTTTAAATACTAAGCGCACAAAATGTATATTATTGTGTTCGGAGTTGTTTTCAAACTTTAAAATACGTTAATGTTATTTTATTAATTTTCATTTACTTTTTAACTCGCTTAAAACGGGCGTATATTTAAGTCGTCGTATTTATGACGAAAATAATAATATTAATAAACAAAATAGAAACACAAAAAGACAAAAAATAACAAAAACTGTACAAAATAAATGGTTGCAACAGAAAAACAGCAAATTTTAATGTGCAAGGCTAACAAGTATCCTGTCTTAACAATATACTACCACTTTTATCAATAGTTAATTGGTAGATAGGTTTACAGATACATGGCTGAATGCTAATTCTAGATGATCGCTACCACGGAATATACAATTAAATAAAGAATGATGTTTGGATATTAGCTCTTTAATGTATATAAATTAATACTTTAGCGTCCGCTAAATGACGAGCGTTGACATAATGTCCGACGGTTCCCTTTTTATTGCATAAAATTTTATGTCATAATTTAACATGGCTTACTTTTACTTATCCTAATAATTGTTACGCACAATATTAATTAGGCATAACTTTTTTAGCACATTTTTTAACCCTTAATTAGTCGCATAGGGTCAAAGCAGTTTCTCATAAAAAAATTAAGCACTTGCCGCTGCCCAAATTTCCCCGCGCTCCCGGTAGCTTCCTAACCCGCATCAAAGTGTGTATTCCTGTAGCGACCAAGGCATGAGAGTGAAAGGACGCGTCGCTGCGCTCTTGAGCGGTGACCCCGTGTACCACGTTACGTGTAATTACGTTACATGATATAAACGATCGGAAAATATCAACAAAATGCGCAAAGTTTGTATGCAAAGATCACTCTCAAATATTTTGTCAACACTGTAATAAAAGTGATTCGGAGAGTAACTCATAATATTTTAAAATTTTAATCTTTGATCTCAATCTAAGTAACAAATTGTAGATTTTCGTAATTATTTTAATTTAGCTTGGTTTTGTTTAATAAGATAATAAGTTCATGTTATTTCTATTAAGTATAATATAATCAATAAAGTACTTTTATAATAAACAAGTTTTATTTACTTATAAATTTAATAAATAATAAAAAAATATGTGACCCCATGTGAGCAATTAAGTAATTTTCTTCATGCGAGTAATTAAGGGTTAAGCATAACTTGTATAAGCATAATGATTGTTAAACATACTGTTCTAAAGCCTAAATTTGCTTACGCGTAATGATATTTAAGCATGATTTTGATAGGCATAACAATTACACAGGGAAAAAGTAAGTTTTGGAAGCTTTGTGTTTGCATATAATAAAAAACTTTACGTATATAAAATAAACATTTTGGCGGCTTAGGGGTGGCCTAAGGGCCACCCCAGCCGCACCCTAACCTACTATTACACTATGGTATCCAATTTATATACCTTTTGGTTTTTCAGATTCAAATACCTATCAATAAAATAAAAAATATTGCAAAGACAAATCCTGACAAAAATCAAACCAAAACAAAATTATAGCGGATTTTGAAACTATAACCTCGTCACTTTCTTTCTTGTCTAATCTACCAGACTATCTTTATGCCTAATAACTATTAGACGAATAAATTAAGTGCCTTATAACTTTATGGAAATCAAAATTAGGGCAAGCAACATTAGCCTAAACCACATTTATGCTTACTGAAATAGTATGCCAGAAAACAATTATGGCATAATATTATTATATAAAAAATATGCCTTACACGTTATGCCAAGTTAAATTAGGACAAATAAAATAGTCGAATAAAAGGGTTCCCACGTCTGGGTCATTTGGATCAATTTTTAAACACTGAGGGGCAAACTGTCTTAAATTATTGTATGCCTGGTTTGACATACCATGATATAATGGAAAAATTGATTTCACATGACCTTAATAATGTAGAAACTGTTATTATTTTAATTGGGAAAAGAGGAAATGTGAACAAAAAAGTATTAGTTAACTTTTATGAAAAATTACTTTCTTTAAATATTCCAAAAATTATAATGTTCACACTTCCTTACAGTAAAAACTTGCCACACGAAGAAAATAATTATAGATTTAAGCTTAATTTGACATTGAATACAATGGCTTTCTATGAAAAAAAAGTAGAATTAATAGACATAAATAAATTATTAGATAATAATTTTATATTGACAAAAGATAAATATTATCTTAAGACTTATTTTAAGCGACAGATAGCAAATTCGCTATCATTTTATTTTAAGTATTTAGCCAATAACATGGCTAGCTCAGCGGCTTCTATTGAGCTGCAACATACTGACATGCCAATTCAGACTTTGGAATATGTTCCAAATAATTTAAATTAGATTATAAGACAATAGAGGACACCTCTAGCAAATTATTGGAATTAAATTATAAGACAAAAGAGGAACTCTCTTGCAAAATGTTTGCAAATAAAATGAAATTAAATCAAAGTAAAAATAGCTTTATAAAAAGCCCCGGTCAATCATTAAATTTAAAAAATGTAGAATCTTTGAACATTGTTCACCAGAACATCCAAGGAATGATGGGCAAAGATTTAGAGATTGAATTGTTCATGAACTGTAATAATATTGATATTCTTTGCATTACCGAGCACTGGCTTAGAGACCATCAGTTCATGTTCAATTTTAAGAATCATTTGGTAGGAAGTTCGTTCAGTCGAGGAAATGCAATACATGGTAGCCACCATTGTGGCTTAATTATTGTTAGTAAAAAGTTTAAATTAAAGGAACGCAAAGACATAGTGAGCCTCTCGGTTGAGCGAACAATAGAAATAGCTTGTGTGGAGTTGGAGCAGTTTGTTGTGATAAGTGTATACAGACCTCCTTCAACATTGTATGATCTTTTTGAAAAAGTTATGGATGAGACATTGCGTAAGGTCCGCAATGTAGGTAAAACAATAATTGTTTGCGGTGATTTTAATATAAATTTGCTAGAAAACTCCACATTGTCAACTAAAATTAATAACTTATTTCTATCATACAATTTGAATAATTTATTTTTGGAGCCGACAAGAATAACTGCCACTTCGGCCACCTGTATTGATAACATATATACAAATGTAAAACCACTGGCTAAGCAAATTATTAATAACCTGGACTCTGATCATTGTGGCCAAATGGTCAGCTTTCCACACCAGCGTAAGCAAGTGATGAAAAAGAATATCACTGTTGTGCCAAAAACTGCAGGTCGGCTGGAACGCTTTAAAAGCAATCTAGATACAAAATTAAATTATTTAGAATACAATAAAAACCCCGATGTCTTTTATAATGATTTTTTTAACATATATTGTTCAGAATTTAATAAATCTTTTGTTCCAAAAAAGATCTCGGTTAGTGGTACTGCATCTTTTAATGAATGGGCTACAATTGGTATTCACAAAAGTAGGAAACGCCTTTATGAACTTTATGGTGAACGCAACTATAACACCAGCGACGACTTCAAATTATATGTTAAAAATTATTCAAAGTTATTTAAAAGAGTATGCCGATTAGCCAAGGCAAACTATCTGAGTTCTAAGATTAAGAATAGTAATGACAAAATAAAAATGACATGGAATATTATAAATAGTGAAACAGGAAAGGTCAAGTCAAGTCAAGTCAAGTCAAAATATATTTATTCAATAAACTCAATTAATAAGCACTTTGAATCGTCCAAATCTTTTTTAACCTACCACCCATTCAGGACATAATTTTTTAACTGTGGCAAAGAATGGGCGCAAGAAACCACAGCGCACAAAAGCAACGACATTTACAAACAAAAAAAAGAGTATGTCGTTACCAGGTCAATACAAAATATGAATTTAAAAATAAAAAAAAATGATGCAATACAAAATTACAATACAATGTATACTACATTATATTATATTATATATTATTTACATTATATTATATACTACATACACAATTAAATAAAGACAATTAGAAATAGCTGTTGGAGTGCTTGGAGCATTTCAGATCCAAGCTGTTTTGTCTTCTGTGTAATCTGACACTTTATAATAAGCTTTTTTATAAAGCTTTTCTTTGATTTTGATTTTAAATTTATTAAGATCTAATTTCTGAATATCATTTGGTACTTTGTTGTAAAATCTTACACACAGACCCCTAAAAGAATTATTTATTTTATGGAGCCTAGTATAAGGTACTGCTAATTTGTTCTTACTTCTAGTGTTTACATTGTGAATATCACTGTTTTTTGAAAACATTCCAGTATTTTTATGAACATAAATCAAATTTTCATAAATGTATTGTGATGCAACTGTCATTATATTTATATTTTTAAATCTCTCTCTGAGAGAGTCGCCAGCCTTTAGGTTATAGATTGCTCGAATAACCCTCTTCTGAAGCACAAAGATAGTTTGAATGTCGGCAGCATTTCCCCACAGTAAAATGCCGTACGACATTACACTATGAAAGTAACTGAAATAAACTAATCTGGATGTATCAACGTCAGTTAACTGACGGATCTTCATTACTGCATAAGCCGCAGAGCTAAGTCTATTCGACAATTTAGCTATATGTGGGCCCCACTGAAGCTTGGCATCTAACGTGATGCCTAGAAACACAGTGGTGTTCACAGGATTCACATTCTTATCTTTAATTTGTACACTAGTTGTTACTTGCTTAACATTAGGCAATACAAATCTAACACATTTGGTTTTTCCCTCGTTTAATAGCAAGTTATTTATACTAAACCAGTGAACAATCTTTGAGATCGCATTATTCACATTGTCATAATTTGGGTGTCGTCGTTTCACTTTGAATAAAAGTGAAGTATCATCAGCAAACAATACTATCTCATGACTGTCTTTTACAAAATAAGGTAAGTCATTAATATAAACCAAAAACAAGAATGGACCTAGTATTGAACCCTGCGGAACTCCCATTGTAACCACTGATCCCGGAGATCTTTTACCGTTAATGTCGACCTTCTGAATCCTGTTACTCAAGTATGAGATTAGAAGGCTCAAAGAAGCATCCCTAATTCCATAGTGGTTAAGCTTCCTGACCAAAGTTTCATGTAAAACACAATCGAAAGCCTTGGATAAATCACAAAATACCCCTAGGGCATCCTGTGATTCCTCCCAGGTATCAAATATTTGGATTAAAAGCTCAACACCGGCGTCAGTTGTTGAGCGACCCCTAGTAAAACCATACTGTTTACAATGTAAAAGTTTATTTCTATGAAAATGAATTTGAATTTGGTCTAGCATCAACTTTTCAAAAAATTTACTAAATGTGGGTAGCACAGAAATAGGTCTAAAATTAGAGGGGTCAGAAGTGCTACCTGATTTAAACAACGGAATTAATTTGCTATGTTTCATTAGGTCAGGAAAAACACCACAGTCAATGCATTCGTTAAATATGCAAGCTAAAACTGGAGCTATTGTCATAATTACTGATTTAGCGACATCCACGGAATTACCCCACAGATCAGCAGTTTTTTTTTTATTGAGAGTGTTAAATGTTTTTAATATATCTATAACACAAATTTTTTGAAAACTGAAATTACTTTCACAATCTTTAACATTCTCCTTCAAAACAGATTCAGCTACAGTGGGGGAGGAAATCAAGGCTTTTGTAGTTGAAACTGGAATGTCAGTAAAAAACCTCTCAAATGCTGCAGCAACATCAGCATCAGAAGTCAAGGTTTTATTATCACAATTTAAAGTGTACTCATTATTACGACTTCTGACCTTTCCTGTTTCACTATTTATAATATTCCATGTCATTTTTATTTTGTCATTACTATTCTTAATCTTAGAACTCAGATAGTTTGCCTTGGCTAATCGGCATACTCTTTTAAATAACTTTGAATAATTTTTAACATATAATTTGAAGTCGTCGCTGGTGTTATAGTTGCGTTCACCATAAAGTTCATAAAGGCGTTTCCTACTTTTGTGAATACCAATTGTAGCCCATTCATTAAAAGATGCAGTACCACTAACCGAGATCTTTTTTGGAACAAAAGATTTATTAAATTCTGAACAATATATGTTAAAAAAATCGTTATAAAAGACATCAGGGTTGTCATTGTATTCTAAATAATTTAATTTTGTATCTAGATTGCTTTTAAAGCGTTCCAGCCGACCTGCAGTTTTTGGCACAACAGTGATATTCTTTTTCATCACTTGCTTACGCTGGTGTGGAAAGCTGACCATTTGGCCACAATGATCAGAGTCCAGGTTATTAATAATTTGCTTAGCCAGTGGTTTTACATTTGTATATATGTTATCAATACAGGTGGCCGAAGTGGCAGTTATTCTTGTCGGCTCCAAAAATAAATTATTCAAATTGTATGATAGAAATAAGTTTTTAATTTTAGTTGACAATGTGGAGTTTTCTAGCAAATTTATATTAAAATCACCGCAAACAATTATTGTTTTACCTACATTGCGGACCTTACGCAATGTCTCATCCATAACTTTTTCAAAAAGATCATACAATGCTGAAGGAGGTCTGTATACACTTATCACAACAAACTGCTCCAACTCCACAGAAGCTATTTCTATTTTTCGCTCAACCGAGAGGCTCACTATGTCTTTGCGTTCTTTTAATTTAAACTTTTTACTAACAATAATTAAGGAGCCACCATGTATTGCATTTCCTCGACTGAACGAACTTCCTACCAAATGATTCTTAAAATTGAACATGAACTGATGGTCTCTAAGCCAGTGCTCGGTAATGCAAAGAATATCAATATTATTACAGTTCATGAACAATTCAATCTCTAAATCTTTGCCTATCATTCCTTGGATGTTCTGGTGAACAATGTTCAAAGATTCTACATTTTTTAAATTTAATGATTGACCGGGGCTTTTTATAAAGTTTTTTTTACATTGATTTAATTTCATTTTATTTGCAAACATTTTGCAAGAGAGTTCCTCTTTTGTCAGAAGTCGTAATAATGAGTACAATTTAAATTGTGATAATAAAACCTTGACTTCTGATGCTGATGTTGCTGCAGCATTTGAGAGGTTTTTTACTGACATTCCAGTTTCAACTACAAAAGCCTTGATTTCCTCCCCCACTGTAGCTGAATCTGTTTTGAAGGAGAATGTTAAAGATTGTGAAAGTAATTTCAGTTTTCAAAAAATTTGTGTTATAGATATATTAAAAACATTTAACACTCTCAATAAAAAGAAAACTGCTGATCTGTGGGGTAATTCCGTGGATGTCACTAAATCAGTAATTATGACAATAGCTCCAGTTTTAGCTTGCATATTTAACGAATGCATTGACTGTGGTGTTTTTCCTGACCTAATGAAACATAGTAAATTAATTCCATTGTTTAAATCAGGTAGCACTTCTGACCCCTCTAATTTTAGACCTATTTCTGTGCTACCCACATTTAGTAAAATTTTTGAAAAGTTGATGCTAGACCAAATTCAAATTCATTTTCATAGAAATAAACTTTTACATTGTAAACAGTATTGTTTTACTAGGGGTTGCTCAACAACTGACGCCGGTGTTGAGCTTTTAATCCAAATATTTGATACCTGGGAGGAATCACAGGATGCCCTAGGGGTATTTTGTGATTTATCCAAAGCTTTCGATTGTGTTTTACATGAAACTTAGGTCAGGAAGCTTAACCACTATGGAATTAGGGATGCTTCTTTGAGCCTTCTAATCTCATACTTGAGTAACAGGATTCAGAAGGTCGACATTAACGGTAAAAGATCTCCGGGATCAGTGGTTACAATGGGAGTTCCGCAAGGTTCAATACTAGGTCCATTCTTGTTTTTGGTTTATATTAATGACTTACCTTATTTTGTAAAAGACAGTCATGAGATAGTATTGTTTGCTGATGATACTTCACTTTTATTCAAAGTGAAACGACGACACCCAAATTATGACGATGTGAATAATGCGATCTCAAAGATTGTTCACTGGTTTAGTGTAAATAACTTGCTATTAAACGAGGGAAAAACCAAATGTGTAAGATTTGTATTGCCTAATGTTAAGCAAGTAACAACTAGTGTACAAATTAAAGATAGGAATGTGAATCCTGTGGACACCACTGTGTTTCTAGGCATCACGTTAGATGCCAAGCTTCAGTGGGGCCCACATATAGCTAAATTGTCGAATAGACTTAGCTCTGCGGCTTATGCAGTAATGAAGATCCGTCAGTTAACTGACGTTGATACATCCAGATTAGTTTATTTCAGTTACTTTCATAGTGTAATGTCGTACGGCATTTTACTGTGGGGAAATGCTGCCGACATTCAAACTATCTTTGTGCTTCAGAAGAGGGCTATTCGAGCAATCTATAACCTAAAGGCTGGCGACTCTCTCAGAGATAGATTTAAGAATATAAATATAATGACAGTTGCATCACAATACATTTATGAAAATTTGATTTATGTTCATAAAAATACTGGAATGTTTTCAAAAAACAGTGATATTCACAATGTAAACACTAGAAGTAAGAACAAATTAGCAGTACTTTATTCTAGGCTCCATAAAATAAATAATTCTTTTAGGGGTCTGTGTGTAAGATTTTACAACAAAGTACCAAATGATATTCAGAAATTAGATCTTAATAAATTTAAAATCAAAATCAAAGAAAAGCTTTATAAAAAAGCTTATTATAAAGTGTCAGATTACACAGAAGACAAAACAGCTTGGATCTGAAATGCTCCAAGCACTCCAACAGCTATTTCTAATTGTCTCTATTTAATTGATACTACATTGTATTGTAATTTTGTATTGCATCATTTTTTTTATATTTTTAAATTCATATTTTGTATTGACCTGGTAACGACATACTCTTTTTTTTGTTTGTAAATGTCGTTGCTTTTGTGCGCTGTGGTTTCTTGCGCCCATTCTTTGCCACAGTTAAAAAAATATGTCCTGAATGGGTGGTAGGTTAAAAAAGATTTGGACGATTCAAAGTACTTATTAATTGAGTTTATTGAATAAATATATTTTGACTTGACTTGACTTGACTGATTCTATAAATTCATCAATCTAGATTATATTATGTCATTATGCCACTTGTGTAGGTCCTCTATTACTCTAACAGGGCCTGAATATTTTACGATGCTAAAGTTAAAAATATTCCGCAGCAGGCATTTTAAAAGTTATTCTGACTGAACTTTATTTTACCCTAACAATGCCTTAATGACACACGTGTTATTGTTAATAATAATAATATGTAGAAGTACGAAAATATTAGCGGACCTTCGAGTGGTTCGCAATCAGGCCTTATTTAGAATCTATTCTTTTGTAGATTTGATTGCACGAATTAACTTTAACAGAGGGAATGCTACGCGATCTCACAATGGATGTTTATTGGTAAATCGTATGAAAGCTGTAGGTACCCAACTGCAGATGGCGTTCCGGGAATCGCATTTCTGCTTACAGATCAATCCCGGAATACTATGTTCTGATCAACTTTATTCAACATAAATATGAGATGAAATTCAAGAACTAAAGTGGATTTGTGGCTGTACTATGTTGCTTTATAAGTAGAAATCTTTGATAGTAGGTAATACAAACTAGTTCATGACTTTCATTAGTTTGTACTTATGGTTTTATTTATTTATTTTATATACCTTGATCGTAATTATAGTACGCAGTAGTCATGGGTTTATTTTTACACCGGAAATAAAATTGATCGATAGCGGAAGCCTCATACCAAAATGGTTGCAACTTTGAAGTTCCCGTGAATTACGAGTATGCCACTCAACATTCGAAAGAAAAGTTTATTTCATTTATTTTAAATATTTTTCGTATTTTAACTGTTTTGAATATCGCCATACTTCATACCGATTGACTGGTAGAGAATGTCTGTGGCGTAAATCCGCCTATTGTAGTTCTATATGTACTTACGAAAGATTTCAAAAATAATAACTATATCAAAGTTACGTACCTATTAGAAGCACACTCAAAACTTTCCTTAAACATGAAGGAGATAATTCATCTCATGAAATAAGTAGTGAGACTTTTGCAAAAGAAAACTGCAGCATTAGCGTATCGCAAAGGAGTTCAGAGTTGTAACGAGAGGAATGCGAACACATCTGAAGCTAACATTGTTTGCTCAATTCTCAAGCAGCATGTTCCAGACAAGCAAATCATTAAAAACACTGGCAGTGCGCTCCGTGTAGCAAGTTTAAAGACGCTTTGTTGAAGTTACAATTTTATTGACTGCCGTTGAATTGAGATAAAATGTACTTATTGACATTTAATGACATTTTATTACATACATTAGATAGACTCACGAATTCACGACTATTATCCCAAAGAGTTGGTAAGAGTAGTCTTTGCCTAGTGGCAATGAGGATCGCCGAAGCAATAAATTACTCCTGTCACTTAAAAAGAAAAGACGTCAATAAAACTTAGTGGTGAAATCAACCTTATGAGGCAACAAATAAAGTACTTTCTCCAGTTATGACTTGCGAGAAAATAAGAGCTCACTTCTCAAGTGCGCTCTTATTTACCTAGACACATTTTTAGTGCCGACCTGACAACTAGTTGTATTGTCGAAGACTGCCATTGTCCATATTTCACCGAATTATAACTGCACATGTGCTCAGCGTGATAGGCGGTGAGCCCATCGACGCTCTATGCCATTGGATGTATGTGCAGTCTTTAGTCCGTTAGTCGTCTTTTACGACACCCAAGGGAAGAGATGGGTTGGTAGTATTCTATTTATGAGCCGCCACCACAGAGCCACAGTATAAACTTTAGATAGATAGATAAACACTTTATTGCACATACACAAGGAACAGTTACACGTGACATAAACTTAAAACTAGTATGTACAAAGGCGGTTTTATCGCTGAAAGCGATCTCTTCCAGACAACCTTTGGTTAGCGGAACCTGAGAAGGAGATAGAGGAAGTGCGCAAGTTTATTAAATAGATAATAAAGTATAATGGATGGACAGTAAATGAATACATATTTATATTTATAAATATATATACATACAAAATATATAAGACATACATACATACATACACATTACTTATATAATCATAAAACATTATAAATAAACTATAACATGTTACTCGCAGATGACAGAGCCAAAAGATGCTTGTGGAGTTTAGCCTTATAGATGGACAGTGACTTGGAGTGACGGATCTCAAAGGGTAGGTTATTCCAAAGAAAAGTAGCCTGGACTGTAAACGAATCCTTGAAATAACCTGACCGAGTAAAGGGAGCCTTAAGCACGTTATCAGACTTGGACCTGAGACCACGGTTGTGATCCTCCCCGAGAAATCGGAAACATTCTTTAAGGTAAGAAGGAGTACGAGGATCATACAGCACGTTAAACACGAGAATGAGGATATACTCCTCACGACGCAATCTAATTGGTAGCCACTCGAGCCTATGCCTGTATTCAGACACATAGTCAAACTTGCGCAAGCCGTAAATGAATCTAATGCAGAGATTTTGAAGACGTTGTAACTTGCTAAGCAAGTCCTCATTAAGGTCACTAAACAGACGTCGGCATAGTCCAAAATCGGTAGAAGGAGAGATTGCGCAAGTTCAACCTTGGTCTTCACAGGAAGCAAGTTCCTCCACTTTCTCAGAGAGCCAGAGGCAGCGAACACCTTACGACTCATCTCTGCTACGTGTGGAGACCAGCAAAGCGTGCGGTCAAAAAGGACCCCTAAATTCTTAACAACATCACAATAGTTTAATGTGACACCGTCATATATGAGCGATGGGACAGATATACTGTTTAACTTGGCAGTCTGTTTAGAGCCTCCGATGATGATAGCCTGTGATTTGTTGGGGTTGACCATTAAGCCGTGGGTTCGACTCCACTCATGAATCGTCGCAAAGTCAGCGTTAAGGCTAGCGATCATACTCACAATATCATCAACGGCGGCCTGAGAATATATTTGCAAGTCGTCAGCATACAAATGGAATTAACAGGAGAGGAGTGGAGTAAGAAAATTGATAAAAATCGAAAAGAGGAAAGGAGAGAGGACGCCGCCCTGGGGCACACCGGCAGTGATATCGTTAGCACTAGACAGTTTGTCATTAGCGTGGACGCACTGCCGCCGGCCGAAAAGGTAACTACGAAACCACTCGATTGCCGTATCCGAGACTAGAAGAGATTTCAACATAGCCAGAAGGATATCGAAATCAACGGCGCTGAAAGCATTGGAAAAGTCCAAAAGAATCAACGCTGTCAATCGCTGATAAGACATCCTCAGGCGTATATCGTCGGACACTTTAGTCAGCGCGGAAGTAGTGCTATGCCCCGGGCGAAAGCCAGATTGGAAAGGGCTGAGGAAATTATATGTATTAACAAAGACACTGACTTGGTTGAGGACAAGTCGTTCAAGGATTTTAGAAAGAAAAGGAAGAATGGATATGGGTCTTAAGTGAGAAGGTAAGGTAGGGTTCGAGGTTTTAGGGATTGGTATGACCACTGCCTGTCACCAGCAGCTAGGAAAACTGCCAGAATTGAGCGAAAAGTTAAAAATATGGCAGTGGATAGGGACAAGGATATCAAACCCTAACAGGATCATCCTCCGGCTAATCCCATCCATGCCTTCGGCATTAGATTTAACGGCTCGGATATTGCTTTCAACTTCACGCTCAGAGACGGGCCGAAAGGAAAATGCAGGATGCTGTGGAATAGGAGAGGAAGAGAGTGATTGCAGTGTGTTTTGCTTTAAATTGTAGGGGATACAGGAAGTAGCAGAAAAGTGTTGGTTTAAGGAGGAAAAATCAAGATTGTTAGGAATGGAGGCCTTAGCCCTACCAATACCCAGAGAATTAAGGAATGACCACACCTTAGCAGGGTCACCATTTACTACAGAAGAGTGTATGTGACGACGTTGCGCATCCCTGCACAGCCTACTACAGCGATTTCGTAACTGCCTATATTTGCCACGATAAAAGTCAGACAGATCCTTCCTGAATCGAGCCTTAGCAGCATTGCGCCCGGCCATAATGACTTTGATGTCATTAGTCAGCTAGGGAGCGGGAAGATGTTTAAGCCTGACGGGTTGCAAAGGGGCATGGATGTCAAATATTTCGATCAAGTTCGAGTTGCAAATCTCCATCTTGAGGTCGATAGTAGGGGCATCTAACACCGCATCCCAGTCAATGCTGCTAAAGTCAGACATAAAGCTAACGGTGTCAACATTGT
Source organism: Scoparia ambigualis (assembly GCA_963921215.1). Classification (NCBI taxonomy): domain Eukaryota; kingdom Metazoa; phylum Arthropoda; class Insecta; order Lepidoptera; family Crambidae; genus Scoparia; species Scoparia ambigualis. The sequence goes on from OY992508.1 coordinate 30,741,884, forward strand.
TGAAGTTACGTTGCATGATCACTTCCCAACTAGCAAATTGGTCATATAAAAACTGTGCTATGCGACTTTCGGTTATATAACTGTTAAATTGATGTTGTTAGACAACTACAACGTTGTGTAACCGTTATTCCTACAACGATTGAGTCCCGTAACTAAATGGTCCACTAAATAAGTTGAGTAAACGTTTTTACGACTACTTTATACAACGTCGTATAATGGTACAAAAATATAGGATAAGTAAACGTTTTTACGACTGTATTATACAACGTTATATAATGGTGCCTGTGTATAGGTTAGGTAGACGTTTATACGACTGATTTATACAACGTCGTATAGTGGTGCCTGTGTATAGGTTAGGTAGGCGTTTTTACGACTGATTCATACAGCGTCGTGTAGTAGTGCTTGTGTATAGGTTAGGTAGACGTTTTTACGACTGATTTATACTACGTCGTATAGTGGTGCCTGTGTATAGGTTAAGTAGACTATTTTACGACTGATTCATACAACGTCGTGTAGTGGTACCTGTGTACAGATTAGGTAGACGTTTATACGACTGATTCCTACAACGTCGTATAGTGGTGCCTGTGTATAGGTTAGGTAGACGTTTTTACGACTGATTCATACAACGTCGAATAGTGGTGTTAGAGTACAGGTTACGTGATCGTTTTTACGACTGCTTTATTATATCGTCGTATTATAAAGACAGTTTGTAGGTAGGATAAATAAATAAAATATGACACCATGTATAAAGGTTTTATTTAAATTAAAGGTTATCTGTTCATGTTTATTATCTCACGGAACTCTAAAATAATTTATCATGGCCGACTATCTCGGTCGCAAGAAACCGCACTATGCGACCTTTTCATTCTATAATTGACGTATAGAAGTCGTTTCTTAACTTAGACAAGATGGCTGCTATTTTAGTATGTAAACAAATTTTAAGCAATAGTCTACAATAATTTAATTTCAAGAAATTCGAAGGGGGCGTAAAAAATTTCACAACGACACACCTATATTTCACCACAAAACTAAACGTTCCATAAGAACTAGGTGCACTGCACACATTTATCCTTACACTTTGTTCGTGTATAATACTGTTAAAGTAAATGTAAAACTAGTTAAGAATATTATAACTTATATACCGTTTAAATTTTGTATTTGATAACACGCACTTTTCCAAACAAACATCACAGGAACGAATGAATGGAATGAACTGAATGTGTACAATAATAGTCGATGGTAAACACTTAACCGACATTACAGTCATCTTCTAATGTCTATGTAATTGTTATAGGATTTCAGGTGGTTCGATAACAGTCGGTCGAAAACTTTTATGTAAAATTTAAAAGTTCTTGACTGACGTTTATTTAACTTGTAAATAACAATAATGTCGTTTAATATGGGCCTATTTCGCGTTGTATAAACGTCTACGACACGTTTAAATGACCCATTTTATAGAACCAAAAGGAAATGTAAAACGTTTTCTCAACTATTATGCAACGAAAATTTGTTACTTGGGTTGCGATTTGGGTTTATGACAACGGATTTTAAAGGATAGGAAAAGAAGATTATGATAGAAAAAGGCTTCAGCAGGAAGTTGTCCGTGGGAACTCACGTGATCAGGAGAGAAACGGGGGCGGCGCGCGAGTTTAAAATGCAAGCGGCGCGCGAATTTAAAATGCAAGCGGCGCGCGTGCTGCGCATTCGCCGTGCATTCGCCAGATATGGACGCACCCTTAGGAACTCCGATAGAGTGACTGTAGAGCCCTTAAGAGCGACTTTGCCTCTCCACAAAGCCGCACGCACTGCAGTATCGGAGAATTTGACAACAATTGGCCGCAGTTTACTTTTGTTGGGAGCCAGCTTGCCCATGCGATAATTAGCAGCAATGCTGCTAACCGACAAGCTTTGTACCTTACACTTTGCAGTGAGTGTATCAACAACTTTAGAGCTAGTGTCTTCACCTGCCTGCTCCGGGATCCCATGTACTAGCAACATCTTGCTGCGGAAGCGCATTTCAATCCGGTCCATACCTACCTCTTCGTAAAGTATCCATTTCTGAGCGAAGCACAGCCAGTCCGTTGCAGACAAAAGCCTTAAAGGCGAGGAAATCAGAATTGAGCCCAGCCAGTGTTTGGATTCTTACGTGTGGAGGATGCCTGGTTGAGCTCAGCCTGGAACTCTGCTATTTTGGACTCGAACATCTTGGCCATGTTGTTCATGTGGTCTTCTAATCGTGAGTGATCCATGTTTATGTTTAGTGAAGTGCAAAGGAGAGTTTATAAAGGAGAGATTATACTGCAGGCGAGTAGTACTACTTTATGCTTTAAAGGTGTGCATAAAAATTTTACTAAAAAACTTAATTTACTAAATTTTAAATAAATAAATAACGACAGCAAACAAATTTTGTTGTTTACTTGGCAACTACCCTCCAATTCATTCTTTAGCTCATATTTATACTGTGACAGAGCTCTGTTATTCATATAATTATGTTTATTGAAAATTCCGAGCGCTTCTCTCTCGCTCTCTCGACGGTACGACGGTAAGGGACGGGTATAACAGAGAAGCGGCGCGAATAGACCCGTTTTATAGGTTTTTTGCCTATAAAGGAAAAAAAAGGTTAAATTAAAAAAAAATCTTTTTGCATTCACTAGATAATAAAAAGTTTCTTCTATTGGTAAAGAAAATTAAGCCATTTATTAATGTATTATCTGACTTACAGCTCTTTTAAATGTTGAACAAAGCTGTCTTTGATTTTTTTTTCTATCGAGTGAAGTTAACAATCATGTTTCTGTCTTTAAGAGTCACTAGATAATATGTTCAACTGTATTATATAAATTTTAGAACAGTATGTTTGAGATTGGTGGCGGTACAATCAATCGAAATTGTTAAAAATGGAAAAAGAGCGCCTTAACTATGTAGTATGTATATGGTAATCGAAGCGAATCAATCCCCGCATGACCGTAAAGTCGATGTAAGGCAAAATCGTCCGTCAGCCAGTATCAAAGTGATCCCCTAATCAGGTGTATCGCTCACTAATGATCGCATCTCAGCGCTAATCTAGTTTCATCCGGGCGGAGGGCAGGGCCACTTTTTCTCTTTAATCCCTTCATTAGCGCGTGTCTACTTAGAGCCTTGCAAACAAACGGCTTAATCCGGCATCGTAAACTACCGAATCGTGAGGCGTCCTTGATTGTTTTTTGTTTCACGAAAGTTTTCAATCAGTCGGATAACGCCTTGGATCACATCACATGATTTACAATCGACGCTCTCAAAACTTCTGAACAAAAGAATCAAGAATCAATATAATTTATTCATGTTATGTTAGTTAATACGCTCATTCGTTTGATCCGCTTATATTCGTTCAATAGCACAGAGTAACTATGCGAGAGTAACTTATTCTTACATTAGCGTGGTGAAATGAAATACACGTTATACGTATGATAAATTGTACGATACTTTATTGTTTCTACAAAAGCAAAGACTCCACTGAATTGGCTAGGTCAATGGGCAAATATTTACCTGGGAAACAACGTCGGAGTCCAATTTGCACTCGGTTTTGATAGACCAACAATAATAAAAAGTAATAACAAAGAAAATTGCGCGAGCAGACTGTGAAAAAGTGATGCAAAGTTATTAGCTAGTCTCTTTAATCACTTAAAAACTAGATATAAAATCCTATGCTAAATCGTAATGGAGTAGAGGCTCGGCAGGTAGCTTTGACATAAACATTGGACCTAGTGTTTTGGCAGAATTGCAATTTTTTTCCGTGTCGCGTCGAAAGAATCTTACCACCCCCTTTCAATACTTGGGTGTCGTAAAAAGCGACTAACGGACTAAACACAGCATATACACAAAACATCTTAGAGCGGCGATGGGCTCACAACCTGTCCCGCTGAACACATGTGCAGTCGCTATTTGGTGAAAAGTGGACTATGGCTGAGGACTGCTTTTGCGGTCCTCATATCCTAGTCTCTGACTAACCCTTCGGGGATAATAGTCGTGATAATATGTACGAGTATGTATGTTAGCCTGTCACTTATCGCTCGATCACCATCACTTCCTATTTCGTAAAAGGCAATGAGGCAGGCAGGGTTTGGTTAGCCCTCACACAATACACATGTATAAATAGGGGTTGGTTCATAACGACTACATTGTGAAAACGACCAAATCCAGAAGGACCATCTCTGCAGAAAGCCTATATCTCCGAATGACTTTGTAGCAAAACGACTGGTTCTATAAACGACCATATCGTTAATAGGCCACATCTCAAATAGACCGGGTAGAAAATGACTAGCAAAATGTTGGTATAGTCAGAGCTATTTTCTGCATAGCATTTACATGCATATAGACATATAATAAAATCGTTAAAAGCAAAAATGTACATGTAAGATTTTAATCTATCTATATCTATCGTACTGGCCACTTGAAAGTTATAAATACATATTTATGAGTGATAGAATATTCTGAAGTGTCATATTTCAATTCAAGAATAAATCATTGTTGTGCAGTAAATATTTTTACTGTACTATTTAATTGTAAACTGAATATGGCAGAGGGCTGCTTTTGCGGTCCTCATAGCCTAGTCTCTGACTAACCCTTCGGGGATAATAGTCGTGATTACATGTATGTATGTGTTTAATTGTTTATTTTTTCTGTGTTTTATCTTTGTTTATTGTATGTACTGTTTGTGTTTGTCAATAAGGTCTACTTTACAATTCGTGTTAAAAAATAATCGGGACCGTATTTGGTTACACAAATTAAAGAGGCATATTTTAAGGCTACACAACATTTTTTGGCATTCTCTTAGTTTCGCATAACGTTCATTCAGAATAAATAATAAGGTATAATTTATTTCCCCATAACTTCTTTTATAATAATGATAAGTATCATCATCAAAATGTTTATTCATAAATGTTTTTATAATAACGATTACTAATCATAATATTTGTTGGCAGTCATACATATAGAATACATTTAGAATATCACAAGGAGTAGGGCAGCTAGTATTTCTGTCGTCTATTAAAAAGTCAAGACAATCGCGAAGTAGTTGCAGCGTTCTTCTATTATGCGTTTTGTATTTTATGATTAAATTAAATTTAGACGTATAGCAACTTTGTTCTTTACATTTATGCTGATAAAAATTACGATAAAGACAATTATAGTAAGTTAAAATTATGCTGATGAAACCATTATGGGTTTATAACACTCTGCTTATCATAATTTATGCGAAAAAACTTTATGCTGAAACTGTTATGCCAAACTACATTATGACGAAAGAGATTATGCGACCGAAAGGGCTCCTAAAAATTTTACAAACATGATTCGGAACTGAACCTTCTGACATAGCAAGTATAATAGGAGCACTACCAATTATCATATCGTGGCTCCGTACAGCCCTTACAAAACTTGTTTGATTCCTGTCCGCAGTATTCCATATACTTAGCATTTTTGGGCATTTTTTGAATTGTAATTTTTTTTTCAAATTACAAATGAAGTCAATTTCTAAACCCGAGGCGTCCCAGATTCGTCGCTGGCTTTAGGCAGTTCTTCCACCGCGCGCCGGCGATGAACGTAAAGCGAGCCGAGCGTACAGTCCTCTTGGCGGGAAATGACCGCTGCCGCTGCTGATTGGTCTCTCGGCATGAATTCTGATCGCCGAGCGAGTATCACTTAGCGAGAATTATCTTTGATAGCTCATGTCGCTCAGCGACGAACTAGTGGAGCGAGACCTCGCCGGCAGTGTGAACAGTCAGCGATCAACCATTTATATATGCATCTCTTTTGTTTACCGGAATGCATATCTATTGTACGTTTCTCGATCGAGAAATAGCCGATAGTTAGTCGTTTACTCGCCGTTAGTGGGACAACTGCCTTAAGGAAGGAGTAGGACCTGTAGCCATGGAGTAGAAATCGTGAGTGGTAGAGAGATGGGCGCAAATTTGTCCGCAACAAGCTGTTGTTTTTATAAACTAGTATTTATAAAGGAGAACGGGCACTTTCCATAGAAAAAATGCTTAATATGTATACAAAAGAATAAGTTTAATCTTATTTTTTTGAAATCGCGGTTAGGAGTTATATTATTATTATTTTTTTAACATGGAAACACTAATTCTTCAAAAAACAGACATGCATGCTACTTCAAAAATGTCTAACGTGGCTACATAAACCATAATTCTTTTGCTTTAAAAAACGGGAAATGTCTACAATCATGTCTGATTTGACAGCTAGCGGCTGTCATTTGTCAACAACTGTCATTTGTTGACAGATATTGCCAGATAGATAATGAATAACAGATTAAAAAATTTAAAAAGTATGCAACTTAAGCTTAAAACGCCGGGTCTCTTTTGCGTTGCATGGTAACGGCCCGACCGAAGTGCGACCCAGTGTGAGGTGATTCGTCAAACACCGAGCCAAGTACGAGCGGTGCGACGAGTTTCGTCAAAAATGTTTTCTTCTTCGTTAAATTGTAACTCTTTGTAAGTACTCGTATTTATACTAGACGAGACAGAAGAGTGATAATCTTATTAATCGAGAAAGGAGACATGATACTTTTTAAATTATTTATTAAATAAACAGAGTACGTACTTTTTTTTTTGTTTTTGCCATTGTGGCCGAGTGGCAAAGCGCTCATTTATATATATAAAAATAAGCAATGAATTCCATTTTTTTTAATCGAAGGAGGCAAACAACCAAGCGTGTCACCTGATGGAGAGTGATCACCGCCGCCCATGGACACCCGCAAAACCAGAGGAATCGCAGACGCGTTGCGGGCCCTAAGGAAGGAATAGGCTCGTTTCTTTAAGATCCCTAACTTGTAACGGTCCGAAAATACCGGCGCCGCCGCCGAGCTGGTTCCACAACACTGTAGTTCCTTAGCGACTTACGACTAACTGTTTGCAACTAATCACACACACATTATATGTTCCATGAATACGTATACTGTACCTACGCTGACTCCGACGAAAACGAATAAATGTTATTTCTTTTGCTCTTCTTAATTCCAATTAGTATTCACAATTCCGTTTGCTTTCCATTTCCATCCAATTCCATGATTTGTTCACTCCTCCCTGCTCCAACATTTCATGTTATTGCATGTATTCTTTACAGATTTCTATTAACTGATTCCTTTTTACTTTTAAAAGAGTCGACGTAGAATTAGAGCGTCTAGCATCGAATAGATATTTTAAGCCGTTTGCTCGCTTCGGTTAGAACGACTGAATCGAATGGATCCGCGATAAATAGTGTTTTCACATTCTCTAGTAAATTCTTCTGAGACATTTGCAGCTTCGTGAGTTTGTTTCGGAATCTACCTTAGATTGTATCTTGCTGAATAAACGCGATTCTTTATTGATCAAAATAGGTGTTATATGAAATTTAGGGTTAAGCCACCACGATACATTATAATCACGACTATTATCCCCGAAGGGTTAGTCAGAGACTAGGTAATGGGACCACAAAAGCAGTCCTCTACCATAGTCCATTTTTCACCAAATAGCGACTGCACATGTGCTCAGCGTGACAGGTGATGAGCCCATCGCCGCTCTATGCTGTTGAATGTATGTGCAGTCTTTAGTCCGTTAGTTGCCTTTTACGACACCCAAGGGGAGAGTAGGGGTGGTAGTATTCTTTCACCGCTACCGGACATGGTTAAGGATGTATACAACTGACATAAATACCATGGAATTCATAAGCACTACCGCTACGCTACTAACGCCTCGGTGCAAGAGTGGCCAAGCACTCGACTCTATATCTGGAAGTCCCGGGTTCAATTTCCAGGTTGGACAAAGTGGGTTTGTGTAGATTTTTCGTTACATATCCCCAATTTGTACCAACCCTTATTTGGCAAGCGTGGTGATAAAGCCAATACCTCTTAATTGAAGCGATGGCACGATTTCAATGATTGAACTCAAACTCAAAAGATATTTATTCAATAAACTCAATTACTAAGTACTTTGAATCCTCTAAATCTGTTTTAACCTACCACCCATTCAGGTCGTAATTTTTTAACTGTGGCAAAGAATGGGCGCAAGAAGCCACAGCGCACAGAAGCAACGACATTTACAAAAAAAAATATATATGTCGTTACCAGGTCAAGAACGTTTAGTCTTCATTCAACCCCTAAAGTTTCTACTCCTGATAAAAAATCCTACTATTCCTCTGAATTTTGACCAAGGGTTGAAAAATACAAAATATTAATTTGAATGTACTCTATATAAATTAATTATAGACAATTAGAAATAGCTGTTGGAGTACTTGGAGCATTTCAGACCCAAGCTGTTTTGTCTTCTGGGTAATCTGACAATTTATAATAAGCTTTTTTTTATTTTGATTTTAGAATCAAGATCTAATTTCTGATTAGCAAATGGTACTTTGTTGTAAAATCGTACAGACAGGCTATCCTTTACTGTACTTAATTTTACCGCTACTTACCTACAATCTTAGGCTCGTATTCTAAAACCAAACTCACACTCAAATCTCTGCTTGAGTACAGTTCGAAAGGAATGGCGATATATGCGTTGAATATCACCATCTCTGATGACTTTAGACTTGCTCCCAAACGAAGAGTGGTTCTTTGCACTTAGACACCCTGTATTCAGGAGTTAGTGTTAAAATATAAACGTAATCTATATTAATAAAAATCTATTGAAAAAATGTTTGTATGGTTTGTATCTATTTGTCAGAACAAGAATTGTATGAAGAAAATTTTTGGAAACTCGTCACCAGCGGGCCTAGCGTGCGCAACACGAGATATGTCGCGGACGATATTTTCTCTTCCTTCGATGGCGGGAACGACAAACTATCTCGGTAAGATACAGTTGTCAAAACTCGATAAAATTATGTTGCATGTTAGGATTTGTAGATAAAAATACCACAGACAAGCAAAACTTACATTTTGTACGAATGTGGAATTGTAAAAATGTGGAATTGTACAAATGTGGAATAGTACGAATGTGGAATTATACAAATGTGGAATTGTACGAATGTGGAAATTGTACGAATGTGTCCGGAGCCTATAATATACTAGCGGCCGCTCGCAGTTTCACCCGCGTGGTTTTCGTTCCCTTGGGAATATCGGATAAAAGTATCCTTTGCGTTAATCCAGGTTATCTGATTGTATGCCGAATTTCATCCAAATACATTCAAAAGTTTGTACGTGAAAGAGGAACAACCCTCCATCCATACTTACAAACTTTCGCTTTTCTAATATTAGTAGGATAAACATAAATAACTAAAATGAAATAGCGTAAAACTACTTTTTATGATAAAATAATTATTTAAATTATCGTTTATTATTAATAAGAAGATATTTGCTTTTTTGTTCTCTTTGATTTCATCTGGATGTTCATTGACCTTCTAGAAGAAGACGAATCTGAAGGCAGATACGAGTTAAGTAAATTTAAAAAGCGACTTAGTTGATAATATAGTTTTTGATAAAATTTTCCTCATATTTTTATTTTTGTAATCGATACTACTCTTGTTTATGAACAAACCAATTTGAAGTTTCGCGTAATTTCATTAACACGTTGTATTTAAACAGTTTACGTAATATTTTAATTAACTTTAGCATTAATTTGTGTAGTTAACACTAAAACTTTAATGTGGATCGAGTTTGTTCTGCGAACTTTCGATGTAATCAATGCCCCGTTCATTTTCACAAGCACGGTCGAATATTCGCAACGGGTAGGTAGTTTCGTAGTTGAATTGATTAAAACTATGATAAAGTGGACTGTTCGCGATGAACACAAAACCCTTGAAATATTGACTGGTATACATTCATATTCGACTAACATACATACATCTCTATCTAAATAAAAAATAATACATTGCCACGGATGTATGTTTGTGCATCACTTCTTCACATTAAGGAAGTTTTTTTAATTTGTCACGGGGTACAGGTGGTTTACACGAAACAAATTACGGAGGGGGGGGGGGGGGGGGCATTTTTTTATCATCAGCCTATAAACGTCCCAATGCTGGGCACAGGCCTCCCACGAGAACCATAGGGATATTGGGCTACAATCCACCACGCTGGCCCAATGCGGGTTGGTGGGTTATAACGACTGTCATCTTACGACAACAACCCGGGACCAAAGGCTTAACGTGCCTTCCGAAGTACGTAGGAGCTTGAGATGTTTTTAATTTGGTCACCCATCCAGCGACCCGGAAAGTTGTTTAGCGGGCAAGATCGCAAGCCGAACGCACTTGCAGCTGCGCCATCAAGCTCCTCAATATTTATTTATTTTTCAATTTTTTTTATGGAAAAGTTCGATGGCGCAGCAGCTAAGGCGCTTGGTTTTTCGATCTTGCTTGTTAAGCAACTTTCGCAAGGTCGCGACTGGATGGGATGGACTAACGTATGCGCGTAAAGTCGTATGTCCTAGTTGTCATTGTAAGCGTAAATGTGTCGCGTAGCGGTGAAAGAATACTACCACCCCCCTCTCTTCCCTTGGGTGTCGTAAAAGGCGACTAACGGACTAAAGACTGCACATACATCAAACAGCATAGAGCGGCGATGGGCTCACCGCCTGTCACGCTGAGCACATGTGCAGTCACTATTTAGTGAAAAGTGGACTATGGTAGTGGAGTGCTTTTGCTGTCCTCATTGCCTAGTCTCTGATTACCCCTTCGGGGATAATAGTCGTGATTATATTATGTATGTTATTGTAAGATGGTAGTCGCCCACATTGAGTCAGCGGGTTGTTTATTTATTCCGTGGGTTGGGTGATAGTCCTATTTATATATAGTCCTATTTTGCCCAGCAGTGGGACGTTTATAGCTTGGTCATAATCATGGATGTGCGAGTATATGTTACAGTACACAGTACAGACTACAGTTACATTTTGTTAAACTCAAAACCGCTTAAAACCACTTTTTCTGCAAAATTTAGGCAAAAGTGGTCTTGACCGCTTTCTCAGTACAGAGAACTTTTTGTTATTGGTCACAAGTCTTGCATCTAAGGGCCAATTTTTAAATTGGTAAAATAAATGGTTATCGTAATAGGTATTTATTTACACAACAATTGTATTATGAAAAAACAGTAATCACAAAAAGCTTTTTGAGAAATATCTGCTTTCGGGTAACAGTCAATATCCATTTGGCAGTCATTAATCTGAGCCTGGGGGCCTATTACGAAAGTAAAAGTTACGAACATCGTATCGGCGGTACTGAATTATGTTATATAATTACCTAATATAACGTATTTTTGTTTCAGCTGTGCGGGGTGTTGGCAGCAACAGCAAAATAATTACAAAATATGGAAAAGATAAATCACATTTTTGTTAATAAGCCGGCAAATGATTTTAAGGACCGCTTAGGCTCGGACTACATGCATACGGAATCAGTCCGGCCCGGGAAAAAACCAAATTCGGCAAGTAATCGACTACACGCGCTCCGTTTTGAATCCGGAGAGAAATTTACTCAGTCGGTCTCTAGCACTTGCGCTGGATAGTCGTCCAGTCGACAATGGAAAGTTTAACTTTAGTTGAAATTGTATGCTTAGCTGTAGCCGTTAAGAGGCCTATTACTAACATCTCGACTGTGATTTAAGCGTAAAATGCCCATTTTCGCATTTTGTTGTAATTTAACAGTTGTATTTATCGTTATTATCGAAATAGGATAATAAATTCATGCTTAATATTACAAATGTCCTTTTGCGAGGATAAGTTGAGTTTGGACGGCCGGCGCGTCGCATTTTGAAGTAATTTTACAGTTGTATTTCTCGTTTTTATCGAAATAAGATAATTAATTAATAATAAAATATTTACTCATTATGAAGTAAGTAACGATTATTCTGGTATAAATTTTGCTCAATAATATTATCGTAGATAGAAGAAATTCACGGTTACCTTAAAGCAATTTTCGATGATATAATCAATGATATCTAAAAATTCCGAGACCGCTACGCACTTTAAGACTATATAAGTGATAACATTCTATTTTTTTTATTTCATTTGTTTAGAACAGTACTTAGTTCAATCTAGGAGCTCAAAAAATTTTATGAAAATCTTTCTCTGCAATTTTGGGTTTAATTAAAAATCTTTATTATTGAAATTTTGCATTCACAATGCTATATAGTTGTAGAATAAAATGTTTACTAGAAAAAAAACAACCAGTCTCTGGAAAGCTCGAACGGGATTCGAACCCGTGACCTTTGGATTGCCGGTCCACTGCTCTAACCGCTAAGCTACCTCTCGGAAACCCCAGAAGACTCTTGAATTATTATTTTTTTATCGGGTATCGGTATTAATACAGGCTTCTCAAAGGAGAAGATCAGAAGTAAACATAGACCAACTGTTTATTTCAGTAACAGGAATAGTTAAGACTGCCACCAGGACTATGTTGTCTGGATGGATAAGATCCATTTTTAAAGTTGCAAATATAGAAGCACCTCCGGCAGTTTACAAAATGCGAGGCCGCTACGCATTATTCCAAAAGCTATTCTACATTATTCAATAAGTCAAAATTGTTAATGTATTTTGGTTTCCGAGATCCGCAACGCCAAAATTGGCCATTTTACGCAAAAATCGCAGTCGAAATGTAATTGGAATAAAAATGGAAACAGAAGAAAGTGAAAAGATATTGGGTTAATCCGTTTCACATAGACCGCATAACGGAATATGAATTCTACAAGTCTTATACAAAAATAAGGTTCTTTTCTGATAAATTCTACGAACACTACTACTACTAGTGTACTAGTAGTAGGGTACTATTATTTAATCTGTGCTACTACTACTATCACCATAATGAGGCGCTCGGAATCAACTACTATTTTGCAGTTTTGCTTGCGCACGCGACGCGACCGACCGCTTCGAGCGTCTGTCATCGACTGGCGCGTGATTCCTCCGGACCGGACCGGAACGGACGTTTCTCGAGTTCTCGTGTGGTCAGGCTCGGACTACATGCATCCGGAATCACACGGACCCGAAAAAACACGGCCCCGGATTCATTCCGTAGCTCAAACAAATATATGAATTTTTACTGCATCGACTACATGTGATCAGGGGCCTTCCGATCCCGATTTTCACCCGGAAGCAACCGAAACATGCTCCGGACGTCTCCGAGTACCCGGTCCGTTATTTTTCGGGGGGCGGGGCCTATCAATATCGTATGAAGTTGTATGGAGCTGACCACACGAGAACTCGAGAAACGTCCGTTCCGGTCCGGTCCGGAGGAATCACGCGCCAGTCGATGACAGACGCTCGAAGCGGTCGGTCGCGTCGCGTGCGCAAGCAAAACTGCAAAATAGTAGTTGATTCCGAGCGCTTCATTATGGTGATAGTAGAAGTAGCACAGAATAAATAATAGTACCTACTAGTAGTAGTGTTCGTAGAATTTATCAGGAAATAACCTAATTTTTGTATAAGACTTGTAGAATACATATTCCGTTATGCGGTCTATGTGAAAATGATGAACCCAATATATTTTCACTTTCGTCTGTTTCCTATTACATTTCGACTGCGATTTTTGCGTAAAATGGCCAATTTTGGCGTTACGGATCTCGGAAACAAAAATACATTAACAATTTTGACTTATTGAATAATGTAGAATAGCTTTTGGAATAATGCGTAGCGGCCTCGCTTTTTGTAAATTTTGCTTAACTTTTTAATTAAAATGTTTACTAGAAAAAAACACACGCACACACACTTCACAGTACCGTAATACCGCTGGCTTGCAGCACTACTAGAAAAAATTCAAAAGTCTTCAGGGGTCTTGGTAGCTTAGCGGTTAGAGCAGTGGACCGGCAAGCCAAAGGTCACGGGTGCGAATCCCGTTCGAGCTTTCCAGAGACTGGTTGTTTTTATTTTCTAGTAAACATTTTATCCTATATCTATATAGCATTGTGAATGCAAAATTTCAATAATAAAGATTTTTAATTAAACCCAAAATTGCACAGAAAGATTTTCATAAAATGCGCGAAGGCACTTTTTTGAGCTCCTAGATTTCAATCTTCTTAACAAATGAAACTAAAAACTACTGTTCTAAACAAATGAAATTAAAAAAATAGAATGTTATCACTTATATAGTCTTAAAGTGCGTAGTGGCCTCGGAATTTTTAGATATCATTGATTTTATATAGAAAAAAAATCTTATTCTAAACCAAAAAACTTCGAAAATTGCTTAAGTTAACCGAGAATTTCTCCTATCTACGATAATATTATTGAGCAAAATTTATACCAGAATAATCGTTACTTCATAATGAATAAATATTTTATATTTAGTTAATTATCCTATTTCGATAAAAACGATAAATACAACTGCAAAATTACTTCAAAATGCGATGCGCCGGCCGTCCGAACTCAGCTTATCCTCGCAGGACATTTTTTTTTCTTTTTATCGGCAACAGGTAAGCGCTTGGCCTTCATCTCACCTGCTGGTAAGTGACGATAAGGCCGAAGGTGGAAGCGCGCTTCACCCGGAATCCTCAACCACTAAGAAACTGGCTATCTTATCTCAAACTGTCGGAACACAACAATGCTATAAACATCGTTGTTATGGCGACAGACTTAGATAAGATGGTGGTAGCTAGCCAGGCGGACTTAACAGCCCTACCACCAACCAAGCCGAGCACACAAAGATGTACCCCCCGCTGGGAATCGAACCCGGGACCTCTGGGTCTGAACCGGTGGCTTAGCCACTAGACCACAGAGGCGGTTAAAATTTGTAATATTAAGCATGAATTTATTATCTTATTTCGATAATAACGATAAATACAACTGCTAAATTACAACAAAATGCGAAAATGGGCATTTTACGCTTAAATCACAGTCGAGATGTTAGTAATAGGCCTCTTAACGGCTACAGCTAAGCATACAATTTCAACTAAAGTTAAACTTTCCATTGTCGACTGGACGACTATCCAGCGCAAGTGCTAGAGACCGACTGAGTAAATTTCTCTCCGGATTCAAAACGGAGCGCGTGTAGTCGATTACTTGCCGAATTTGGTTTTTTCCCGGGCCGGACTGATTCCGGATGCATGTAGTCCGAGCCTCAGCTCCATACAACTTCATACGATATTGATAGGCCCCGCCCCCCGTGCCGAAAAATAACGGACCGGCTACTCGGAGACGTCCGGAGCATGTTTCGGTTGCTTCCGGGTGAAAATCGGGATCGGAAGGCACCTGATCACATGTAGTCGATGCAGTAAAAACTCATACATGTATATTTGTTTGAGCTACGGAATGAATCCGGGGCCGTGTTTTTTCGGGTCCGTGTGATTCCGGATGCATGTAGTCCGAGCCTTAATGTTAAGCGATAATACACGAAGCATTTTTGTTGGTGATCAGGACCTACTGATTCCGACTAAGTAAATGATAGCCATTGCAATAATAATAAAACTTACATGTCAGCGGTCTTTTCTTTTTTGTCTGGGAAGTAAAGTAAAGTAAAAGTGAATATTAAAATCATGGTCATCCTACTCCTCCTTGTTACAAACAAAGCTTGTCATAGTCAATGTCAAAGTTAGAAAAATTTATTCAATAAACTCAATTAATAAGTAGGTAATTACTTTGAATCGTCCGAATCTTTTTTAACGTACCACCCATTCGGGACATCATTTTTTAACTGTGCCAAAGAACGGGCGCAAGAAACCACAAGTACAAGTTTTCACTTATTGCCTGTTAATGTAGATAAAACATAAGTTACAATGGTTCGCTTATATCTCCTATCTTCAAAGATCCGACTCCTCGAAGCCGGCAACGTATCTGCAGCTCATCTGGGTGTGCAGGTGTTCATGGGCGGCGATGATTACTTCCATCAGGTGAGCCGCCCGCTCGTTTGCCATCTTATTTAACGACATATATTTAATTTTTTTTATAAATGTCGTTGCTTCTGTGCGCTGTGGTTTCTTGCGCCCGTTCTTTGCCACAGTTAAAAAATGATGTCCTGAATGGGTGGTAGATTAAAAAAGATTTGGACGATTCAAAGTACTTATTAATTGAGTTTATTGAATAAATATATTTTGACTTTTAACTTTTTAATAACAAAAAAAAAATGTTAAGCCGTTAGTTACAATGGTGGAAATTGTCGATGCGATTGTTATGTGCATCGACGAACTCCGCTCTCATTTGTTACATGAATTGAACTAATAGGATATATCGCTGTTTATCTGGACAAACTGAAACTTACATAGGTACAATCACGACAATTATCCCCGAAGGGTTAGTCAGAGACTAGACAATGAGGACAGCAAAAGCACTCCTCTACCATAGTCCACTTTTCACCAAATATCGACTGCACATGTACTCAGCGTGACACATAGTCAGCCCATCGCCGCTCTGTGCTGTTAGACGTATGCGCGGTCTTTAGTCCGTTAGTCGCCTTTTATGAAACCCGAGGGAGAGGGGGTGCTAGTATTCTTTCACCGGTACGCGACACGGTTAAATGAAACGTTTTGGGGGTTAAAGTCAGTCGCGTCCATATTTTAACCCCCTGAAACCCCACATGACCCCAGGGTGGTGCTCAATGTGTGACACTGTCTGAGAGCCACACAGCACGTATTGAGCTGGCACCCTCTCACAGAACATCGGCCTGAAACAATGTCACTCGCTGCGGTTGGGTTTGTCTGGTGAGGGGACCAGAGGCCCATCTCTTACCTCTTCCCCCGCCTATTTTTCACTCTTTCTTTTAACCGCCCCTGTGGTCTAGTGGCTAAAGCCACCAGTTTCAGCCCCAGAGGTCCCGGGTTCGATTCCCAGCGGGGGTACTTAGTTGTGTGCTCGGTTTAGTTGGTGGTAGGGCTGTTAAGTCCGCCTGGCTAGCTACCACCATCTTATCTAACTCTGTCGCCATAACAACGATGTTTATAGCATTGTTGTGTTCCAACAGTTTGAGATAAGATAGCCAGTTCCTTAGTGGTTGAGGATTCCGGGTGAAGCGCACTTCCACGCTTTACGCTTTATCGTCACTTACCATCAGCTGAGATAAATGCCAAGCGCGTTACCCGTTGTAGAATAAAAAAAGGCCAGCTATGCATCTGCGGCTCCTCTGCTTTTGTGGGTGTCCATGGCCGGCGGTGATTACTTCCCATCAGGTGACTTCCTTTTACATTAAAAAAAAGTGAAATTGCAGTGGCGGCAATACAGTGCTGGCAATATATAATCGTGTGTATAGCCAAGGTCCGCTTTCGTTCGCTCTGCAGTTTAACGAAAGCATTCCGTAATAACAATTATTATTAAAACTACTATTTTAGATATAAGCTGTTATGTAACAATGTTGGGAGACCTAATAAAATAAATAAATAAATAAATAAATAAATAATTATACCCGTGTGGTCACCGTTGTTGATGCAGACACAAAAGTCTCTGGCAGAAAATGGCGATGCTAATATCTTTCACGCGATTTATCTGTGTGTATCGACGTACCAATGCTACCATACTTTTAGTAAGTTGGATGAAAGCGTACCGTAATAATAACCATGTGATCGCCGCTGTTGAAAGTTAATGGCGGGAATTGACCTGTAAAACCAAACTCTATCTTTGTCGCACCTCCATAAGATGGACTAGTCTACCAGCACAGATATTCCCTCCTACCTATAACACAGGGTCCTTCAAACTTTTTGGTCCGGCAGGTTAACTGATGCTACGTCTCTTACGCTGCACCAGTTGTCCTCGTGCCTGCATTCCACTTCCATCTTTAAGATCAAGTAAAGTGGGGTAATTTGGCGGGCTAAATGTAAAATAAAACTCTGTCTCCCACCCTTTCTCTCTGTAAGTTTGAACGAAAACGCTCCGCAATAGTACCCTTGATTTCGCACTCACGCTCGCGGCCGATAGTTTCGCTGTGTTATGCAGTTAAATGGATTAAAACTACGCCGCAGTAGATTGTTCGCCGAAACTGCAACGTAATGAACGCCACGTACACTTGTTATTCCGACAAACGGACAATTTCGAGGAAATGTTCGTGTATTTTTTTAACGGTGGCGACGCGTTCTTGCCCGCGTCAATGTGTCAATTGGATTTCGATAACTCTGAATGGAAACGACTCGAAACGTACAACGGAAACAGTTTCGGTTTTTAGCCCTTTTTAATAATAATAATAATTCACCAGCAACTTGCTCTTCAATATGGCCTTGTTGAATCAGAGGTGCCGTACTATAAGTACGCACCTGCGCCAGTTCTCGAAAATGGTCATGCAACGCTCTACTGGGATCGCTCTATCATCACGGACAGGACTATTGTCGCCAATAAGCCTGATATCGTGGTGGTCGACCGATCTCAGCGCCGGGCAATATTGGTTGATATCACCGTACCTCATGATGTGAACCTCGTGAAAGCCGAGAAGGACAAGCTCAGTAAGTACCTTGACTTGGCTCACGAGGTTACCGCCATGTGGGATGTGGATTCAACCATTATTGTACCGATAGTCGTTTCGGCAAACGGTCTTTTAGCTAAGAGCCTCGATCAACACCTAGAGAGGCTCTTGCTAAAAGGTTGGGTCAAGGGTCAGATACAGATGGCAGTACTCCTTGACACGGCACGTATTGTCAGGAGGTTCCTCACTCTGCAGCCCTAACCACCGGTAGCTTGGGTCTATCCCCGCTGCCGGTGGCAACCTAGGTTAAGTTTTTTATAATATTTTATATTGTAAATATGTTTTTTTATATAAAATATTGTAAAAAATTATACTTAAGATAATATTTTAAATAAAGAGAATAATAATAATAATAATAAATCTTTATTGCAGGCAACAAACAATGTAAAAGATGGTAAAATACAGAGAGGCCCATATAATTAATACCTTACAGACTAACATACACACAATATAAAACATTTTTGTTAGTATATAACTTAAAACTATGTTAGTATTTATTAAGTACCATATTGTGCTGCTCCGGTGATGTTGTCGGGTAATCTCCCGCGGAAACGCCGGTACACCACGCCCTTCGGCCAGAAGTCCTCCTTCATAAAGGTGTCAACCAGCTTGGATGTCGGGACTCGCACCACAAATGCCTTCAAGCTAACATTGTGTCGCGACTCAAGCGGCTCCACCCTCAGAAGGAAGTTGGTTTTCGTCTTGATGTACTCTATCACATCTTGCACGGTGATGGTGTGGTGCAGGCGCGACAGGTACATCGGTGTGGTCGGCGTCGCAGCGCGCAGCAGGAACTGGGGCCCTGTCAGTGCGGTACCGCAACGGTTTTAGTTCGGCCGGTTATGGCGTGCCCTCTTCCTTTATACCTTGACGAAACCGTCGTCGTCTCGATCCATGGCGTCATGCTCTGACACTCTTTGAGCTTTTAAGCTGGATGCAGCAACAGAGGCGTAGTCACGACGCCTGAGCTTCGCTTGTTTGGTGACAGGCTCAGGCACAGCCGTCACGTGCGGCACCGCGGAAGAAGGCGCGGGGCGGGACGGCGGTGGCGGCGCGCGGGGCGCGGCGTCAGCATGCTGCACGGCAATGGGGGCCGGCGTCGGCAACCGCGGGGCGCACCGAGCCGGTGTGCGCGCGGGGGCCACGGCTGCGTCAGCGCTGTCCGGCGCGGGCGACGAGGTCGGCGTCGAGAATGCTGACACGAATCTCAGCCGCGGCGCATTGACGAATGCACCGCGCCGCGTGTTGACGTTTGAGTCATCGACGTCTGACCTAGTTACTGCGAGTGATGCGCGCAAACTGTCAACCTCCTTGCGCAACTCAACCACAGCGATCTGTGATGCCTCGTATTTCAGCACCACGTCCGCCAAGCCCGCCTTCATGGTCACGATGTCCTTCAGGAGGCTGGTTACGTCGACGTGATCGAACGTGACGGGGGGGGGGAGCTTATTTAGGTCCCTCGCCACAAACGTTGGCACGTCGTCAGGGTCTCTTACAGCAGCGTGATAATCTCCTGAAGGCTCTTCGGTGTCCCGTCGCGCCGATGAGACGCCATTCGATCGCTTTTGTTCAGTAAACCAAACAAAAGTTTCTTGGCTGCAGATATGTCTTCCTCGCTGAAGCTGGACTTGCAGATCTGCACCGCACTCACTTCGTCCATCACGTCCAGCTTCTGTTGCAGGAAGGCGAGGAGCTCGTTAACCACGAGTTTGTCGCTCATGGTGACTATTCGAGCGGCGTCACGCGCCGCGATATGTGTCCGATTTACACTTTTAAAAATTGCAATCGACGCACGACCGCACAGAACGTTGCATACTGCGAGACTGCAACGTTCTGTTTTTAGCAGCTAGTTACTACTTTGAGAGGGCAATGAAATATCTCTTAATGAATTCTTAAAAGATAAGGGAAGGGTTTGAAAAAGAACAATAAAAGCATGTTAAATGATAGTAACTAGATAGTAGTCTTAATTTTACCACCGATTCGGAACGCAGTCAATCAGGCAGTCAGTAATCAAAACAAATGTAAAAGTTATTGTTAGTAAAAAGTGGTTTATTATAACTACTTCTTTACCATCCCATAATTTTCATTGAGTGTTTTACTTTAAATTATTTAGTGGGCCTCTCTTTCCCCAGAACTTTTGAAAGCTTTTTTAGTGTTTCTCGATTTATTTATTGGTATCAGAAACTTAGAATACATTCTTAACTTTTCAATAAACCTAAACAACCCGTGAAATTTACAATCACATATTGAAACAAAAGTTGTAAGTGGTGGCACGAAAGACATTTTTAGTTTACGCGACTCGATTTTAGGATTGGTCTGCGATCTATATACATACATATAATCAAGACTATTATCCCTAAGGTTAGCCAGAGACTAGGCAATAAGGACAGCATAAGCCGTCCTCTGGCATAGTCCACTTTTTACCAAATAGCGACTGCACATGTGCTTATCTATGTTATCATGATTTCAGATATTGTGCTAAACAACACCAAACGATTCGATCGTGAACCCCCGAGCAATTGTGGAAAATATTTTTTTACGACCAGTGATAGAAAAAACTTTTTTTTACCTAACCTGTAGTTAGGATTGCCAACTTAAAAAAATAATAAAGTATTTTAAGGTAAGATAAGAAAAATGAACACTATTTTAGAAAAATTGACAGTATTTTATTTTTTCAAAGATTTATTATTATATGGCTGCGCTCCACCGCGCGGACAACGTTCGCAAAAGTATTATAAGGTAAGATAAGAAAAATAAACAGTATTTTAGAAAAATTGACAGTATTTTATTTTTTTAAAGATTTATTAAATGTGGATGCGCTCCACCGCGCGGACAACGTTCGCAACTTTTTTACATTTTAAATAGGTATATGGCTACCAGTACACAGTGATACTAAAATAGTATTTTGGATACTTTATTTTTGTTCAACAATAAAAAGTATAATGTAGTTAAAAACAGTATAATACTGTTTTTAACAGTATAGTTGGCAACCCTACCTATACTGTCCCACTGCTGGACAACGGTCTCCCCCACTTCCTTCCAGTTCTCTCTCTCCTTAGCCAGCTCTTACCAATTTCCGTCCAAGCTTTATTGAAACTAAATTAATAGCCGAAATAGCCCACAGCTGGAGAAAAGCCTTTGTCATTGAAATCAGGCATCACTACAAAAGTAGTTTATTTATCTTAAATCCTAATATTTCTCATTCGAATTCGTGTTTTTTCCGAGCTGTATGGTGGCCGCTAATTATTAAAATAATATTACCAACCCATCTCTTCTCTTGTGTGTCGTAAAAGGCGACTACCAGAGTACTAAGGCGACTAACAGAGACTACATACCTAACCACCTACGAGTATTACGCTACCTGTGATCTATGTGGAAAACTGATTTTATCACGCCTTCAAAATGTTATCAAAACAAACAATAAGCTAGCAAATACAAACATATTTATTAAGAGGCCTATTACATCTCGAAAGTGATTTTTGCGGAAAATGCCCATTTTCGCATTTTGTAGTAATTTTGCAGTTGTGTTTATTGTTTTTATCGAAATAGGATAATAAATTTGTGCATAATATTACAAATCTCCATTCTGTGAACATGTTGAATTCGGACGGCCGGGGCGCATCGCATTTTGTAGTAATTTTGCAGTTGTATTTATCGTTTTTATAGAAATAGGATAGTAAATTCATTATAAAATCTTTATTGGTCATGAAGTAACAATTACTCTGGTATAAATTTGGCTCAATAATAATATTGAAGATAGGAGATATTCACAGTTAACTTATAGCGATTTTCGAAGTTTTTTGGTTTAGAATAAGATTTTTTTCCTATATAAAATCAATGATATTTAAAAATTCCAAGACCGCTACGCACTATTCGACTATATAAGAGATAACATTATATTTTTTTTATTTCACTTGTTTAGAACAGTAGTAGTTAAATCGATGAGCTCAAAAAAGTGCCTTCACGCACTTTATGGAAATCTTTCTCTGCGATTTTGGGTTTAATTAAAAAGTTAAGCAAAATTTACTAAAAGCGAGGCTGCTACGCACTATTCCAATAGCTATTCTTTACTATTCAATATGTCATAATTGTTAATATATTGTTTTTACTGAGATCCATAACGTCAAAATTGGCCATTTTACGCAAAAATCACAGTCGAGATGTAATAGGCCTCTTAATCAGTGTTAGACTGACGATTATCCAAGTCCGGACTTCCTTGAATCTATTACTGCAGATATTTTATTTTATTTTACGATCATCATAATTAGTTTCTTTGTTACCCCCGTGAAATAGCTGGTTTACCCCTTGGGGGTAATTACCCCCAGGCTAGGAACCTAGGCCTTAGTTAGGGGATAATAGTCGTGAATGTAGTCACGAGCACCAATATGTATACATTTTGACTCTTATTTCGTTGTGTTAAGAGTTACAATTGTTTGCATATTTTTGCTCGTGACTGTATATGTGTATGTACATTATAGGGTACTTCAAACGAGGCGTGAAGAGGCACTTTGTGGGCCGGCAGAGTGAGGGTGACTGATGCTACGTCTCTTACGCTGCACCAGTTGTCCTCGCGCCTGGACTTCATTTCCACTTAACATCAGGTGGAGTGGGGTCATTTGCCGGGCTTTGTATATAGAAAAAAAATTATTTCTTTCGAAGGGTAAAAAAAAGTCGCGCCAGCCACTGTATGGCACATAATCACTCGTGCGCCCCAAAATTTGTCAACGAAAAGGAAAATAATTTAATGCAACAAAAATGAAGACAAGTAATCTTGCTGCACGCAACGAAGATAAACAAACATTACATTAACCAATCCGAGCTTTATTGAAATGTAACGTTTGGGCCGGGGGGTAAATTTAATTGTCGAAGTTCAGATTGAAAAAGTTACGGCGGTCTCATAATTTCAGAAAACGAGGCCCGGTGCTTGGAGCGTAATTATTAGATATGTTTGTTTTGTACAATTTGGTTAATGTAGCCCGTCGAGTTTTACGGCCGAAACTCTGTGAGCTCCTTCCGGCGTGTAGGTGGAAATTATTTTCTTGAACTTTTAATGCGGCCTTCGTCGTCGGGTTTTTGGAAATAGGACTTTGTAATTAGACAGTTTATTTAAATAACTGTTGGAACGGTGTTGGTTTCTCTTTTAGCTTGCAACGGCCTCAATCTCGTCTGATGGTGCCCGCGAGGTCGACATTCATAAGGCAGTTGTCCCACCGTCGACGATGAACGAGAAGCGAGTCGAGCTAGAACTAGAAACGAATTGGCGAGCAGCGGAAAGCGAGTGTGTAGTTCCGATAGTTTTGTCGCTGGGCTTTAAGCGAGTGTACGAGTGAGACGGGAGATTACTCGTGCCAATCGCTCGCGGCGGCCGAGCCGAGCGTACAGCAGTGAGATTCTCTAAGTTAAGGCTAGGTGTTAGTGAAAAATTAAAATAACACGTTCTTAGAATTACTTTTTGAAGTAGTAAACAATAAAATAAAAATCTGCGAAAATTATGAAATATTGTTGAGGCTTTATTCTGTGAAATACACCCGATGGAAACACGATTTTATAATGTTGGCTCGATAGAATAAATTCACAAAACTACATATTTTTGTGTCATTTTATCTTCTTTTCCAGGTTTTATTCTTAAAATAAGTGATTTGATATTATGAGTCATTTACCAAAATAAAGTTCGTAAATAACTTGAGTTATTATAACCGATGGTTTTTTATTTATTACATCTATCAATTTTTTTAAATATAAAACGCGAATATTCCGAGGGAAGCGCTCGAAATACCTCCCTTTAAGGGGAGGTATTTCGAGCGCTTCCCTCTCGTTCTCTCGACGGTACAACGGTAAGGGACGGGTATAACAGCGAAGCGGCGCGAATATTCGCGTATTATTTTAAAAAAATTGATAGATGTAATAAATAAAAAAACCATCCGTTATAATAACTCAAGCTATTTACGAGCTTCATTTTGGTAAATGACTCATAATATCAAATCACTTATTTTAAGAATAAAACCTGGAAAAGAAGATAAAATGACACAAAAATATGTTACTTTGTGAATTTATTCTATCGAGCCAACTTTATAAAATCGTGTTTCCATCGGGTGTATTTCAAAGAATAAAGCCTCAACAATATTTAATAAGTTTCGCAGATTTTAATTTTATTGTTTACTACTTCAAAAAGTAATTCTAAGAACGTGTCATTTTAATTTTTCACTAACACCTAGCCTTAAAGCATTGGTAGTAGCAGCTGCCGCGGCGCTGAGAATGTACTCTGTCTCTTTCATGTTCATAGAATTGGAAAGAGACAGCAGATCACAGCTATGCGCGCAGCGTCTATGTGTCACTCAGAGAATTGCATAGCAGTCCTCTTGGCGGGAAATGACCGCTGCCTCTGGTTGGTCACCCGACGTGTGTTCCCGCTGAGCGAGTATTGCTACGCGAGAATTATCTTTGATAGCTCCTGTCACTCAGCGACGAACTAGTGGAGCGAGTCCTTGTCCGCAGTGTGAACAGTCAGCGATCAACTATTTATATATGCATCTCTTTTGTTTACACGGAATGTATATCTATTGTACGTTTCTTGAGCGAGAAAACAGCTGATAGTTAGTCGTTTACTCGCCGTTGGTGGGACAACTGCCTGAACCGCAGGCTTTTTCAGCAATCCATGAAGGTACCCCTTTTCTTTTACCAAACCCTAATTAAACTAAATCATAACACTATGCTAGACGGTTTAAGTTATTGGGATAACCAATGAAAAGTAAATTTTAACATATGTGAGATAACGTATAAGACATTTAATCATAGCAATTTGGAGGTTTAAGTCACTCGCGTCCATAGGTATATCCTTGAAACCCTACACGTGACTTACGTACATACATATAATCACGACTATTACCTATCCCTGTAGGGTAAGTCAGAGACTAGACAATAAGGACAGCAAAAGTCTCCCACCATAGTCCACCTTTCACTAAACAGCGATTGCAAATGTGCTCAGCGTGACAGGTGCTGTCTTTAGTCAGTTAGTCGCCTTTTACGACACCCAAGGGAAAAGAGGGGGTGGTAGTATTCATTCACCGCTATGTGACGCGTGACTTGAGTGGTGCTAAATGAGTGACACTGTCGGATTTAGCCACGCTGTAACGCAGTCTGCGTTGCAGCATATGTTAGGCCGGCTCGCCTTTCACGAAATATCGGCATGAAACAATGACACTCGTTACTATTGTATTTCGTCCGGTGAGTGAAAGTAATGAAGACCTATCTATACCCCCTCCCCCTCACAATTCCTTCTCCTTCCTGAAATATACTACTTCTTCCAAACGCCGGCAGCACGTCTGCGATTCCTAAGTGTCGGAACTTTGCGGAGTTTAGCGGGTGTCCATGTGCGACGGTGATTAAACTTACCATCAGGTGCTCCTTACCCTCCGTTACACATAAAAAAATCATATATACAATACGAAAATATACAAAATTATACATTACAAAAATTGTATCTAAAGGTAAAATTTTTGAAAATAAATTATCATACAGAAAAAGACATTTGCAGAGCCCAACAGTGAGATGTTTAAAGGCTAATGAAAACTTTAAGACTTTCAACCTTAAGAATTAAACACTTCAATAACTTAATATTAAAAACGTGTAAGCGCCTTAAGATAAATTTAATTTGGCAAAAACCTTTATAAGTCGAGTACAAAAGAGCGCCTTGATAAATACGATAAGAATATAACAAGGTAGGAGGCCTCTCAAAGAACTTGTAGCATATATCATTAATCTTTACATTACAAATTCATTCAGTAAGAACTCACTCACTTGGATTAAGCAGAATTATAAATGAAGTGTCACGGAGGCGTGCAAAAAGCGCGTAAGGAGGGAAACCTCGTACAAAGGGAGGGCGCGTCAGTTGTGACTGAAAAAATCGGGAAGAATGCCCTGCGAACGGTTTTACACGGAAGCGTTATATTTGGGACAAAATATAAGAGATAATAAGCATAAGTATGACAATCGCGAATTCAGATTTCGTCTGATAGTTACTTAGTGAAAGGTGAAGACAAATACATAGTACCTACATGTGCGAGCATAATTTATTAGTAATTGTAATAATACATTTCTTTTTATAACTTGTTACTAGGGAGAAAAAAGTAAGGCCTACAGAGTTTCTTGCTAGCTTCTTCTCGGACGAAGGCTCTCCCTAAATACGAAATGGTGGTAAAAAAGTTAGGTAGGTAGATTAGGTAGGTAGGTTTAAATTAGTGGATAAGATTTAACTGCTGTTAGTTAACTTTTTTATATTTTATTGTTTGACTTTAATAAGTAACCTGTAAAAGTTTATATTGAATAAAGCATTTGATTTTGACTTTGAAATAACTTCCTCGGGACCTGAGATAGTAATTTCGTTCACAGGTTCATTCATTCTTCGATGTAAACCGTGTGTGTAGCGCTCACTTAGCGAACACACCAACCCCTCTTTTCCCTTGGGTGTCATAAAAGGCGACTTAAGTAATAAAGACTGCACATACATTTAACAACAAAGAGCGGCGATGGGCTCACCACTTGCAACGCTGAGCACATCTGCAGCTCTAATTTGGGGAAAAGTGGGCTCTGGCAATGAACTGCTTCTATGGCCCTAATTCCTAAGTTTGACTAACCCCTGAGGATAATAGTAGTGAATTTATTTCTGTACTTATGTACATTAACGAGCAAAAATATGTAAACAATTGTAACTTTTAATACAATGGAATAAGAGTCAAAGTGTATACCAATTGGTTTTCGTGACTGTACCTTAGGTGTTCTCAACCTCAACTTCAAATATTACGAATTTGGTCTGATGTAGACGAACAAGCAAACTTGGTGGTACGCGGTCGCTGCAGCCTGACTATCTGGTTGACTGAATGGAAGAGATGAAAGTAGAAGTTCAAAATTTTATTTATGTAGACTTTTCTGGTCTTAATAATGTATGGGCATCGCTGGCGCTGTAACCTGCCTAGGAAGATTCTTTATAACTTCAACACATATCGCAATACCTCTCAAGTAAAAGTACATTGCTTTTACTTATTTAAAACTAATTAAACTAGTAAAAGCGATGTATAATTAAACTAGTAAAAGCGATGTACATCTTCTAGACAATTGGCCCCCTGAAAGCACAGTAACGTACCCTTTGTCGTAATAGGACAAAATAATATTATTATATTCGAGATTATTATATTACGTTATTATTAGTTCGTAAATATATTATGTTAAACTAATAATCCGCGTATTAATTTAACTCTAAACTGCACGTAATTTAACTTTAACTACCGCAACGCCGTCCATTGTAAACGTCGGACGCTTATAATTTTTTTCCCTTCAGCAAAACCAGCTTTCATAACCCAAGCCGAAGTTTTAATTTGCTCACAAACAGAAAGTGCGCAGTTGAAGACGCTAATTCACAATCTGCCATCGTTATTCAAAAGAGGTTGGCCACAAAAAGAGACGCCGCCGCCGCCCGCCCGCCAGTCTTTTGTCGCGCCGCCGGCATCTGCACAACCGCGACTGACAGCCACTCCGATTTGTATGTAGATAAATGGAAAGACGGCATTAAATCGATTCCACCAGCGGGGAATACAGTGAGATGGAATTAATAGAAAAACTCGGTTATTGACTCGGTAGGGCTGGTAGCTGGAATTACAATTGTTATTATATTATTATTATAATGAAGTACATATCTTACCAATATTATAAACGCGAAAGTTTGTAAGTATGAATGGATGTCTGTTACTCTTTCACGTAAAAACTACTGAATGGATTTGGATGAAATTTGGCATACAGATAGTTTATAACCTGGATTAACACATAGAATACTTTTTATCCCGATATTCCCACGGGAACGGGAACCACGCGGGTGAAACCGCGAGCAGCCGCTAGTACATACATATAATAACGGCTATTATCCCCGAAGGATATGAGGACCGCATAAGCAGTCCTCTGCCATAGTCCACTTTTCACCAATTAGCGACTGCAAATGTGCTTATCGTGACAGGTGGTGAGCCCATCGCCGCTCTATGCTGTTAGATGTATGCAGTCTTTAGTCCGTTAGTCGCCTTTTACGTCACTCAAGGGAAGAGAGAGGGTGGTAGTATTCTTTCACCGCTACGTGACACGGCTATAATGATTAACGGAATTATTACCAGGAGCGTCTGTTTTGTTGTTGTTGAGTTTCGCACTGTGACGACTGGATGGTGCCGCATTGGGCCGGCCTTGTGAGCGGAGCGGCGAGCGGATACTTTGACCATTGCGCGTTATACTACGGAAGTCGCAGTCAATGGTCAACGAAAGGACGCAATTAATGAAGAACCCGCTCGTGGCCCAGCCGTTTATACCTATTTAGCTAAACAGCAATGTTTTATATTCCTAAATTTGGGTTTGAAGGGTACTAGGTCCAGTTACATTAGGCATACAGAGACTTAAGAACTAAAGCTTCAAGGTCGCCAGCGCGTGCGTTATGCCCCAATGATATTATGCCCCCGGTTTCACGCACGTCCAAGCTCTGGAAATTACCATCAGGCATCAGTTTTTGATGTGATATAAATAAATTGGCGATGGGCTCACCACCTGTCACGTTGAGCACATGTGCAGTCGCTTTTTGGTGAAAAGTGGACTATGGCAGGGGACTGCTTTTGCGGTTCTCCTTGCTTAGACTCTGACTATCCCTTCGGGGATAATAGTCGTTATTATGTATGTACGTATAAATAAATTGTTATTGTTGGGTTGTAGATAACCCTAATATCATCGTAGCACGACTTATCGCTGGAGGAACGTGCGCTCATATCAATCAAAGTAATATTATAATGTGGTTCATAACATCCCAGTTACTGATGTGGTAGAAATAAAAAATTCTGCCATCATTTTGGTATCGCATTGGTCTGTATAAGGCGATTAAGCATTTTTTTATAATAGAAGGAGGCAAACAAGCAGGCAGGTCACCTGATGGAGAGTAATCACCGCCGCCCATGGACGGGTGTCCATGGGCGGCGGCAAAACCAAAGGAATCGCAGGCGTGTTGCCGTCCTTTAAGGGTGGAATAGGGTTAAGGAAGGAATAGTAATTGTGAGAGGGAAGGGGGGATGGGCCTCCGGAACCCTCACTAGCCAGACGAAACACAACAGCACCAAGTGCCATTATTTCAGGCCGGATATTTGTGAGAGGGTGGTATTACGCCGGGCGAGCCGGCCCAATGCGTGCTGCAACGCAGCGTGGCTCTACCACTCAGTCAGTGTCACTCATTTATCACCACCCAGGAGTCACGTGTAGGGTCTCAAGGGTAAACCTACGGACGCAAGTGACTTAAACCCCCATTGTAGACGTATTGCTTTAAAGAAGTTCTGCAAGTTAGGCTTTCTGATCATAACTGATTAAAATTGCTGGGCAAATGTTGCACCATACATCATCTGCTACACACGCAAAGGCCATTGATGCTAATACATACAAACATACATATAATCACGACTATTATCCCCGAAGGGTTAGTCAGGGACTAGGCAATGAGGACAGCAAAAGCAGTCCTCTACCATAGTCCACTTTACACCAAGCGACTGCACATGTGCTCATAGCGTGACAGGTGGTAACGGTGAGTCCATCGCCCCTTTATACTGTTAGAAGTATATGCAGTCTATAGTCCGTTAGTCGCGTTTTACGACACCCAAGGGAAGAGAGGGGGTGGTAGTATCCTTTCACCGCTACACGACACGGTTGTTGCATTGTTGTTGTATATAACCCTAATATCCTAATATTACGAGTTATCGTTGAAGGAATGTGTGGTAGTATATATCAATGAAACGATTGTATCGCTTTTGAGTGGCTCTAGAGTTAACCCCTCAGTCTTGGATTTTTTTTGACACTTTTTTTGGCGCAACTGTCAACGTCAAATTTGACAGAATCGAGCATAGACTATGCGATATTTTGCGATATCAATACATAAGATGTACCACAGAACCGAAATAACCAAACTTGTTCTTACTAA
Organism: Scoparia ambigualis; assembly: GCA_963921215.1. NCBI lineage: Eukaryota > Metazoa > Arthropoda > Insecta > Lepidoptera > Crambidae > Scoparia > Scoparia ambigualis. The sequence goes on from OY992508.1 coordinate 30,772,179, forward strand.
AGTAGTCTGTAAGTCTATGAAAACACGGTACAAAGTCAAGTATGTTTTTGTAGGTGCGGTCTCATGCGCCCGCTTGGAGCCTGAAATTTAGATTTTTACGCCCGAAATGAACAACCTATCTGCTGATTTCCTTATTATTTAGTCTACTTCAGTAATATTTATATTTGACAAATTTGTATAGAACTTAAGTCAAAAGTTTGAATTTAGAAAGCTAAACAACATAATATATCTATATCAAAAATACGCGTACGTAATTAATTTCGGACGTACAGAGTAGACATGCTACTTTCAGCAGCGGCGATCGGCGATTTAGACGCATTTTAGAAGCTGAATGCAGCGACTGAATCGCTAAAACGCTTGATTCCGATACTGCAATCGAACGCAGAGAGTCGCCAAAACGCGATGCCAGTCGCAAAATCGCCGATCGCCGATGCTAAAAATATCATGTGTGCGGTGGCTCTAAGGGATTGCAGTTGGATTTTAAATACGTCTATGAAGGTTTTATTGACTTTTCTTTCCCTTTGGTACCTACAAGTTGGCTCAAAAGCTTTGATTGCTGTTGGCAATCAAACTCTTTTGATAAACGTAGTTTTTCATTTGGCTAACTAGTAAACAGTGTTACTAGTTGTTCGATGTTCGATTTTTAAAAGTCTGTAATATGATGTAACCTGGATGTAACCGACACGGTTAAAAAATAGCATAGCGGTGAAAAAATACTTCCTCCCTCTCTCTTCCATTAAGAGTCGATTTTTCAATTGCCAGTTAAAACTTATTCGTTAGTTAAAGTATTGTACAACCAATTTGAAAATGTACTGTTAAATCTTGTCTTTTCTCTTTTTACAACTGACATTTCAGGTAGGTCACCTAATACTTTATCAGATGGATAAGTTTTATCCGAGGATGGAAAAATCAGCCCTTAGGGTGGATTCGACCAAACTGGAATAAGGTCCTAAACCTAGATTAAACGCCGAATTTGTATAGACTAATCTCGGAGTAAGTCTTATTCCAGTTTGGTCGAATCCACCCTTAGTGTCGTAAAAGGTGACTAACGAACTAAAGACTGCACATACGTCCAACAGCATAGAGCGGCGATGGGCTCACCATCTGTCACCTTGAGCACATGTGCAGTCGCTATTTGGTGAAAAGTGGACTATGGTAGTGGACTGCTTTTGCTGTCCTCATTGCCTAGACTCTGACTAACCCTTTCGGGGATAATAGTTGTTCACGACGATATATCGGCCCGCTCCATTTAAATTAACCCGTGAATAAAACTTACATAAAATAAAATGATAACTTGTAGAAAATAGAAGTGTGTTAGGAAATATAAAAAAAATATATATATATATATATATATATATATATATATATATATATATCCCACAAGCAAACTTCCGTCCACTGAAGGCGAAATTACATTTAAAATGGCGTCCACCGCTATTTGACGTCCGCATACCGGACGCCACTTTTTTAATCGATGACACTTGGCGCCTCTAAGATCAAGCTAGCCGTAGAACAAAAATCGATGGAAGCCAAAAATTTATTGTAATGGCTGCAAATAAATACTGGATAGTTCCCAAAAAAATCTCAGCAGAGGTGCGGCGCTAGTGTCGTGCGTATATCCACAGCCGTATTAAACGCGCTTCTTTTCTGACGTATTCATATAAATTTGGCGTCCGCTAATGCGACGTTGCCAGCTTACTCAATGTTTGGTGCCTACTAAAATACAATATCACACTAATATTATAAAGGCGAAAGTTTGTGAGTGTGTATGTTTGTTACTTCTTCACGTAAAAACTACTGAATGGATTTGAATGAAATTCGGCATACAGATAGTTTATAACCTGAATTAACACATAGGATACTTTTTATCCCGATATTCCCACGGGAACAGGAACCACGCGGGTAAAACCGCGACCGGCCGCTAGTTATTATCATAAATCGTAATCTATTATACTTACTTATTAAAAATGTATTGTCATAAATGACTTTTTTTTTAAACAGGTGACATTTTAGCTTGATTGCGTAATGCTTTATCAGAAGGATAAGTTTTATCCAATGATTGAATAATCAGCCATAAAACTAATAAATAATTAATAAAAAATTTAAATGCAACCTATCCAAAACTGTAAAATTTCTTTAATACATTTTTAACCATATATTTAAGGCATAAAGTTCAAAGTCTATTGAAGAAAATTGGACATTTTGTGGTAGGTAGGTTGATGTGCTGGCGTGTGTACATGTTCTTTCATCATCCCACCTGTCGCATATTGTGTTCAGAATGCTCTTAGAGCTGGCGCAAACTGTGAAATAGCAATATACGGGCGCCAGATAACAATATAATAACTCCTCAACAAAGGGCCTACGCCTTTCAACTATAAAGACAATTAAGTTAGGAAGCCACTATCCGAGGCGCAATATGAATTCGTATATCGGATTGTCCGACTTGTCACATATTATGCTCAGGATGTTGTTAGAGCTGGCGTGAAATGTCAAATAGCAATATCCGATATACGGACGCCAGTCATCAATATACGGACGCTAGATGTCAATATACGGACGCCAGATGTCAATATACGGATGCCAGATAACAATATACGGACGCCAGATAACAATAGACAGACGCACGGTAAAAAAGGGCCTAGGCCTTTCAAACTATAAGGACAATTAAGTTAGGAAGCCAGAACCCAAGGCATTTACGCAATATGAATACGTAAATCGGACTGTCCGACTAGTTTTTTTTTTCTGTAAATGGGTTTGCTCTTGATCCCAATCAAGCCGATTCACGATGGAGCGAGCTAACCCAGAAGGTGTCTATTCACTCTTGCTTTGAAGATACTTAAGATAAGTACTCGGAAACACAGACGCAGGGAGGGAGTTCAACTCCTTTTCTGTGCACAGTATAAACGATGTTGAGTAGTGCTTTGTGCGACATTTAGAAATATCCTCCAAGAAAGGGTGGTAGCCCGCAGTGCGTCTGGATGTCCGATGGAAGAAAGGGGATGGCCGTATGAGCTCATGGAGTTCCAGGTCTGTAAAAGACCGACAGAAAGGCAACTTTGCGGCGGTGAGCTAGGGTGTGAAACTTGCTCTTCACCAGTTCTTTGTCGCCAATTAGCCTCTCAACTCTGCGTTGTATCGTGTCCAGTGCAGTTACTTGGTATTTTTTTTTATATAATTCACCAACGTTTGTTTACACTGATACATTAAATTACTTAATTAAGTTTGTAACATTATTTAAATGTAACAAACACTTACAGGTAAATACAATATGGTAGGACTCCTTCATGTTAAGGATAATAATTTTTAAACAATAATAATCTAAAAAAGTAACAAGAAATACAAATATTCACGATAGATCGATTCGATCAGCGATAGATGTTCACTGTAGTAATCTTTGTTTTCAAAAAATCACTAATTTCATAGTTTTGAGACGCTTTACTGTCACTATCAATATACACAGATGCAAAGTACAAGTAATATTTCGCTGAGCCGTCCCATAGGTGACTGCAATATTCCATACAAGATCGGACTTCAGCTTTAAAGAGAGTTTAAAGCTATCCCGGCGTGAAATATCACTTGACCTTATTTAGGACGCCCAGCTTTTTGACTGCAGTTTGCATCCGAAAGGTATCTCTCTACGACAGTACTGTCATCTGCATACCCAACAATTCCTGGTATCAACAGGTCATTGATGTGCAACAGGAAAAGCGTCGCAGAGAGACCCCTGAGGAACTCCGGCATCAATAGCCACTGAGTCAGAGGACCAGCCATCGATGACTACTCTGATCGATCGTTCCGTCAGAAAATCAGCTATCCAACTACAAAAGTACATATAATAATATCTACAGCGAGGACACCATACGCAGAAAGGTTGCGCAGCAGACTTGCGTGCCAGACCCTTTCAAAAGCCTTCGAGATGTCCAGTGATACGGCAAGTGCTACGCCGTGCATCTCGAGGGCCCACCCCAGTAGTGCGTCACATAAACTAGAAGATCCCCAGTCGAAATCCCCGGCTTCCTCGGCGGAAGCCATATTGACAGTCACTAAGGAGGTCATTAACTTATAGGTACATACCTATAAGTTAATGACCTCCTCAGCTCCTCATACCAACTTACTGTTTAGAACTCTTTCTATGACCTTACAGAGTATGGAATTGATAGCGATCGGTCAGTAGTTGCATGGGTCAGCATGAGACTTCCCTTTTAGGGTACTGGCTGCACATTGCCAAGCTTCCAGCATTTCGGTACGGTTTTTGTCTTTTTTTCTCTTGTTACATAATTATGCTCAGGATGTTTGTTAGAGCTGGCGTCAAAATGTCAAATAGCAATATACGGACGCCAGACATCAATATACGGACGCCACATGTCAATATACGGACGCCAGATAACAATATACAGACGCACGGTAGCTCCTCAACAAAGGGCCTAGGTATTTCAAACTATAAAGATAATTAAGTTAGGAAGCCAGAACCCGAGGCATTTACGCAATATGAATTTGTAAATAGGACTGTCCGACTTGTCACATATTATGCTCAAGATGTTATAAGAGCTGGCGTGAAATGTCAAATAGCAATATACGGACGCCAGATATCCAATATACGGACTCCAGACATGAATATACGGATGCCAGATGCCAACAACGGACGCCAGATATCAATATAGGGGCGTACGGTAGCTCCTCAGCTTAGGGCTTGGATAGTTAGTAGAACATCATCTTTAAAGGAAAAAGAGAATATAAGTACTTATTTAGGAAATCAGAACCCAAGGAATGCAAGCAGAACCACTTACCCAAAACTGTCAATTTTCTCGAATCGATATTGACCCTTATAGCTAAATAATAAATTGTGTACTTCAGTGCAGCGGCTATTTATGATGGCCGCTGCACTTTTATTAAGATCGAGATCAAACCTTAAGGCATCACATTGATGAACCCAAAACTGATGTCAGTTTCTTTAATGAAGCGTTATCGCATTTCAGTTTCCCATACAAATTTCCAAGTTGAAATTTTTAAAAACCATTAGGCCATTTTTGATGAAACTCGGCATTAATGTTTTTATATTTTAGCGTTTTATTAACGCTTAAATATACTTAAGTAAAATTTTAAACACTGAAAAAAGACGACAACCTCAGGCGGGAATCGAACCACGCACCTTCCGCATTCCGGGCGACTGCCTTAACCACTTGGCTACCGAGGTCTGGCTTTCAAACGTCGAAATTTGTCAGTGCTTGATGCTTATGTTTTTAGTCAACATTGCTTCATCAAATCTTAGAAGTTTTCACCTCTGAGATCCGAAAGAAATATTTTTACAAATATTTGAACATTCTGTTAAGATGAAGCTGCGTTCATAGATTAATGTTTTTATGTTTTAGCGTTTTATTAACACTTAAATATACTTAAGTAAAATTTTAAACATTGAAAAAAGACGACAACCTCAGGCGGGAATCGAACTACGCACCTTCCGCAAAAATTTTACTTAAGAATCACGGCATGCTGAGGTAAAATATAGAGATCTAAATAGTTTGTTGAAAACATTTTTAAAAAACCTTTATTTAACTGAGTTATTGCGATTTGAAAATCTCAATAACTCAGCCAAATAAACGATTGGATCCCTGTGTTTTACTTTAGCATGCAAAGTTTCATAAAATATGGCTTAATGGTCTTTAAAAATTTCGACTTGGAAGATTGTATGGGAAACCGAAATGTGTAAACCCTCTTAAATAAAAAAAAACTTTGGTTAACAATTTTAAAGACATCTGTCAAATTGGACCCAACATTAAAATATTCGGTGAAAGAAAGAGATAGGTAACGCATTGCTGGCAACGTCGCTTTTACAAAATCAGGAGGACGTGAAAATGTCAGCGCATTAAGTAAATGATAATCAGTATATCCAGGAAGCCAAAAATTTATCACCATGAAATGGAGTTCATAAATGTTTGGGCATGACTGCAAGAAGAATATTGCCACAATTAAAATAATCGCAAAATAAAATATCCTATAAAGAAAGGCATCAAAAAACTAAGAAACATTCGCAGAGAGATGATCTAAATTGTAAGCTGAACTGGAGGACGTCGTAATGATGCACAGCATGCATGACGCCAAATGCGTAGCTGGATGTAAATATATATATATATATATATATATATCCCACAAGCAAACATCCGTCCACTGAAGGCGAAATTACATTTAAAATGGCGTCCACCGCTATTGGACGTCCGCATACCGGACGCCACTTTTTTAATCGATGACACTTGGCGCCTCTAAGATCAAGCTAGCCGTAGAACAAAAATCGATGGAAGCCAAAAATTTATTGTAATGGCTGCAAAAAAATACTAGATAGTTCCCAAAAAAATCTCAGCAGAGGTGCGGCGCTACTGTCGTGCGTATATCCACAGCCGTATTAAACGCGCTTCTTTTCTGACGTATTCATATAAATTTGGCGTCCGCTAATGCGACGTTGCCAGCTTACTCAATGTTTGGTGCCTACTAAAATACAATATCACACTAATATTATAAAGGCGAAAGTTTGTGAGTGTGTATGTTTGTTACTTCTTCACGTAAAAACTACTGAATGGATTTGAATGAAATTCGGCATACAGATAGTTTATAACCTGGATTAACACATAGGATACTTTTTATCCCGATATTCCCACGGGAACGGGAACCACGCGGGTAAAACCGCGAGCGGCCGCTAGTTATTATCATAAATCGTAATCTATTATACTTACTTATTAAAAAATGTATTGTCATAAATGACTTTTTTTTAAACAGGTGACATTTTAGCTTGATTGCGTAATGCTTTATCAGAAGGATAAGTTTTATCCAATGATTGAATAATCAGCCATAAAACTAATAAATAATTAATAAAAAAAATTAAAATGTACAGACGCCTGCAACCTATCCAAAACTGTAAAATTTCTTTAATACATTTTTAACCATATATTTAAGGCATAAAGTTCAAAGTCTATTGAAGAAAATTGGACATTTTGTGGTAGGTAGGTTGATGTGCTGGCGTGTGTACATGTTCTTTCATCATCCCACCTGTCGCATATTGTGTTCAGAATGCTCTTAGAGCTGGCGCAAACTGTGAAATAGCAATATACGGGCGCCAGATAACAATATAATAACTCCTCAACAAAGGGCCTACGCCTTTTAACTATAAAGACAATTAAGTTAGGAAGCCACTATCCGAGGCGCAATATGAATTCGTATATCGGATTATCCGACTTGTCACATATTATGCTCAGGATGTTGTTAGAGCTGGCGTGAAATGTCAAATAGCAATATCCGATATACGGACGCCAGTCATCAATATACGGACGCCAGATGTCAATATACGGACGCCAGATGTCAATATACGGATGCCAGTTATCAATATACGGACGCCAGATAACAATAGACAGACGCACGGTAAAAAAGGGCCTAGGCCTTTCAAACTATAAGGACAATTAAGTTAGGAAGCCAGAACCCAAGGCATTTACGCAATATGAATATTACGTTTATAAATTTACGTATATCGGACTGTCCGACTAGTTTTTTTTTTCTGTAAATGGGTTTGCTCTTGATCCCAATCAAGCCGATTCACGATGGAGCGAGCTAACCCAGAAGGTGTCTATTCACTCTTGCTTTGAAGATACTTAAGATAAGTACTCGGAAACACAGACGCAGGGAGGGAGTTCAACTCCTTTTCTGTACACAGTATAAACGATGTTGAGTAGCGCTTTGTGCGACATTTAGAAATATCCTCCAAGAAAGGGTGGTAGCCCGCAGTGCGTCTGGATGTCCGATGGAAGAAAGGGGATGGCGGTATGAGCTCATGGAGTTCCAGGTCTGTAAAAGACCGACAGAAAGGCAACTTTGCGGCGGTGAGCTAGGGTGTGAAACTTGCTCTTCACCAGTTCTTTGTCGCCAATTAGCCTCTCAACTCTGCGTTCAATCGTGTCCAGTGCAGTTAGTTGGTATTTTTTTTAATATAATTCACCAACGTTTGTTTACACTGATACATTAAATTACTTAATTAAGTTTGTAACATTATTTAAGTGTAACAAACACTTACAGGTAAATACAATATGTTAGGACTCTTTCAAGTTTAGGATAATAATTTTTAAACAATAATAATCTAAAAAAGTAACAAGAAATACAAATATTCACGATAGATCGATTCGATCAGCGATAGATGTTCACTGTAGTAATCTTTGTTTTTCAAAAAATCACTAATTTCATAATTTTGAGACGCTTTACTGTCACTATCAATATACACAGATGCAAAGTACAAGTAGTATTTCGCTGAGCCGTCCCATAGGTGACTGCAATATTCCATACAAGATCGGACTTCAGCTTTAAAGAGAGTTTAAAGCTATCCCGGCGTGAAATATCACTTGACCTTATTTAGGACGCCCAGCTTTTTGATCGCAGTTTGCATCCGAAAGGTATCTCTCTACGACAGTACTGTCATCTGCATACCCAACAATTCCTGGTATCAACAGGTCATTGATGTGCAACAGGAAAAGCGTCGCAGAGAGACCCCTGAGGAACTCCGGCATCAATAGCCACTGTGTCAGAGGACCAGCCATCGATGACTACTCTGATCGATCGTTCCGTCAGAAAATCAGCTATCCAACTACAAAAGTACATATAATAATATCTACAGCGGGGACACCATACGCAGGAAGCTTGCGCAGCAGACTTGCGTGCCAGACCCTTTCAAAAGCCTTCGAGATGTCCAGTGATACGGCAAGTGCTTCGCCGTGCATCTCGAGGGCCCCACCCCAGTAGTGCGTCACATAAACTAGAAGATCCCCAGTCGAAATCCCCGGCTTCCTCGGCGGAAGCCATATTGACAGTCAGTTAAGTTAATGACCTCCTCAGCTCCTCATACCAACTTACTGTTTAGAACTCTTTCCATGACCTTACAGAGTATGGAATTGATAGCGATCGGTCGGTAGTTGCATGGGTCAGCATGAGACTTCCCTTTTAGGGTACTGGCTGCACATTGCCAAGCTTCCAGCATTTCGGTACGGTTTTGTCTTTTTTTCTCTTGTTACATAATTATGCTCAGGATGTTTGTTAGAGCTGGCGTCAAAATGTCAAATAGCAATATACGGACGCCAGACATCAATATACGGACGCCACATGTCAATATACGGACGCCAGATAACAATATACAGACGCACGGTAGCTCCTCAACAAAGGGCCTAGGTATTTCAAACTATAAAGATAATTAAGTTAGGAAGCCAGAACCCGAGGCATTTACGCAATATGAATTTGTAAATAGGACTGTCCGACTTGTCACATATTATGCTCAAGATGTTATTAGAGCTGGCGTGAAATGTCAAATAGCAATATACGGACGCCAGATATCCAATATACGGACGCCAGACATGAATATACGGATGCCAGATGCCAACAACGGACGCCAGATATCAATATACGGGCGTACGGTAGCTCCTCAGCTTAGGGCTTGGATAGTTAGTAGAACATCATCTTTAAAGGAAAAAGAGAATATAAGTACTTATTTAGGAAATCAGAACCCAAGGAATGCAAGCAGAACCACTTACCCAAAACTGTCAATTTTCTCGAATCGATATTGACCCTTATAGCTAAATAATAAATTGTGTACTTCAGTGCAGCGGCTATTTATGATGGCCGCTGCACTTTTAATTAGATCGAGATCAAACCTTAAGGCATCACATCACATTATATTAGACATCACATTAGTTAAGAGCGTTATCGCATTTCAGTTTCCCATACAAATTTCCAAGTTGAAATTTTTAAAAACCATTAGGCCATTTTTGGTGAAACTCGGCATTAATGTTTTTATATTTTAGCGTTTTATTAACGCTTAAATATACTTAAGTAAAATTTAAAACACTGAAAAAAGACGACAACCTCAGGCGGGAATCGAACCACGCACCTTCCGCATTCCGGGCGACTGCCTTAACCACTTGGCTACCGAGGTCTGGCTTTCAAACGTCGAAATTTGTCAGTGCTTGATGCTTATGTTTTTAGTCAACATTGCTTCATCAAATCTTAGAAGTTTTCACCTCTGAGATTCGAAAGAAATATTTTTACAAATATTTGAACATTCGGTTAAGATGAAGCTGCATTTATAGATTAATGTATTTATGTTTTAGCGTTTTATTAACACTTAAATATACTTAAGTAAAATTTTAAACATTGAAAAAAGACGACAACCTCAGGCGGGAATCGAACTACGCACCTTCCGCAAAAATTTTAATTAAGAAACTCGGCATGCTGAGGTAAAATATAGAGATCTAAATAGTTTGTTGAAAACATTTTAAAAAAACCTTTATTTAACTGAGTTATTGCGATTTCAAATCTCAATCTCAATCTTAATAACTCAGCCAAATAAACGATTGGATCCCTGTGTTTTACTTTAGCATGCAAAGTTTCATAAAATATGGCTTAAAGGTCTTTAAAAATTTCGACTTGGAAGATTGTATGGGAAACCGAAATGTGTAAACCCTCTTAAATAAAAAAAAACTTTGGTTAACAATTTTAAAGACATCTGTCAAATTGGACCCAACATTAAAATATTCGGTGAAAGAAAGAGATAGGTAACGCATTGCTGGCAACGTCGCTTTTACAAAATCAGGAGGACGTGAAAATGTCAGCGCATTAAGTAAATGATAATCAGTATATCCAGGAAGCCAAAAATTTATCACCATGAAATGGAGTTCATAAATGTTTGGGCATGACTGCAAGAAGAATATTGCCACAATTAAAATAATCGCAAAATAAAATATCCTATGGAGAAAGGCATCAAAAAACTAAGAAACATTCGCAGAGAGATGATCTAAATTGTAAGCTGAACTGGAGGACGTCGTAATGATGCACAGCATGCATGACGCCAAATGCGTAGCTGGATGTAAATATATATATATATATATATATATACATATATATATATTTATATATATATATATATATATATATATATATATATATACATATATATATATATATATATATATCCCACAAGCAAACTTCCGTCCACTGAAGGCGAAATTACATTTAAAATATATATATATATATATATATATATATATATATATACATATATATATATATATATATATATCCCACAAGCAAACTTCCGTCCACTGAAGGCGAAATTACATTTAAAATGGCGTCCACCGCTATATGACGTCCGCATACCGGACGCCACTTTTTTAATCGATGACACTTGGCGCCTCTAAGATCAAGCTAGCCGTAGAACAAAAATCGATGGAAGCCAAAAATTTATTGTAATGGCTGCAAAAAAATACTAGATAGTTCCCAAAAAAATCTCAGCAGAGGTGCGGCGCTACTGTCGTGCGTATATCCACAGCCGTATTAAACGCGCTTCTTTTCTGACGTATTCATATAAATTTGGCGTCCGCTAATGCGACGTTGCCAGCTTACTCAATGTTTGGTGCCTACTAAAATACAATATCACACTAATATTATAAAGGCGAAAGTTTGTGAGTGTGTATGTTTGTTACTTCTTCACGTAAAAACTACTGAATGGATTTGAATGAAATTCGGCATACAGATAGTTTTCAACCTGGATTAACACATAAGATACTTTTTATCCCGATATTCCCACGGGAACGGGAACCACGCGGGTAAAACCGCGAGCGGCCGCTAGTTATTATCATAAATCGTAATCTATTATACTTACTTATTAAAAAATGTATTGTCATAAATGACTTTTTTTTTAAACAGGTGACATTTTAGCTTGATTGCGTAATGCTTTATCAGAAGGATAAGTTTTATCCAATGATTGAATAATCAGCCATAAAACTAATAAATAATTAATAAAAAATGTTAATGTAAAGACACCAGCAAACTATCCAAAACTGTAAAATTTCTTTAATACATTTTTAACCATATATTTAAGGCATAAAGTTCAAAGTCTATTGAAGAAAATTGGACATTTTGTGGTAGGTAGGTTGATGTGCTGGCGTGTGTACATGTTCTTTCATCATCCCACCTGTCGCATATTGTGTTCAGAATGCTCTTAGAGCTGGCGCAAACTGTGAAATAGCAATATACGGGCGCCAGATAACAATATAATAACTCCTCAACAAAGGGCCTACGCCTTTCAACTATAAAGACAATTAAGTTAGGAAGCCACTATCCGAGGCGCAATATGAATTCGTATATCGGATTGTCCGACTTGTCACATATTATGCTCAGGATGTTGTTAGAGCTGGCGTGAAATGTCAAATAGCAATATCCGATATACGGACGCCAGTCATCAATATACGGACGCCAGATGTCAATATACGGACGCCAGATGTCAATATACGGATGCCAGTTATCAATATACGGACGCCAGATAACAATAGACAGACGCACGGTAAAAAAGGGCCTAGGCCTTTCAAACTATAAGGACAATTAAGTTAGGAAGCCAGAACCCAAGGCATTTACGCAATATGAATACGTAAATCGGACTGTCCGACTAGTTTTTTTTTCTGTAAATGGGTTTGCTCTTGATCCCAATCAAGCCGATTCACGATGGAGCGAGCTAACCCAGAAGGTGTCTATTCACTCTTGCTTTGAAGATACTTAAGATAAGTACTCGGAAACACAGACGCAGGGACGGAGTTCTTCGGAGGAACTCTTTTTCTGTGCACATTATAAACGATGTTGAGTAGCGCTTTGTGCGAAATTTAGAAATATCCTCCAAGAAAGGGTGGTAGCCCGCAGTGCGTCTGGATGTGCGATGGAAGAAAGGGGATGGCGGTAAAATCTCATGGAGTTCCAGATCTGTAAAAGACCGACAGAACGGCAACTTTGCGGCGGTGAGCTAGGGTGTGAAACTTGCTCTTCACCAGATCTTTGTCGCCAATTAGCCTCTCAACTCTGCGTTGAATTGTGTCCAGTGCAGTTAGTTGGTATTTTTTTTATATAATTCACCAACGTTTGTTTACACTGATACATTAAATTACTTAATTAAGTTTGTAATATTATTTAAGTGTAACAAACACTTCAGGTAAATACAATATGTTAGGACTCTTTCAAGTTTAGGATAATAATTTTTAAACAATAATAATCTAAAAAAGTAACAAGAAATACAAATATTCACGATAGATCGATTCGATCAGCGATAGATGTTTACTGTAGTAATCTTTGTTTTTCAAAAAATCACTCATTTCATAATTTTGAGACGCTTTACTGTCACTATCAATATACACAGATGCAAAGTACAAGTAGTATTTCGCTGAGCCGTCCCATAGGTGACTGCAATATTCCATACAAGATCGGACTTCAGCTTTAAAGAGAGTTAAAAGCTATCCCGGCGTGAAATATCACTTGACCTTATTTAGGACGCCCAGCTTTTTGACTGCAGTTTGCATCCGAAAGGTATCTCTCTACGACAGTACTGTCATCTGCATACCCAACAATTCCTGGTATCAACAGGTCATTGATGTGCAACAGGAAAAGCGTCGCAGAGAGACCCCTGAGGAACTTCGGCATCAATAGCCACTGAGTCAGAGGACCAGCCATCGATGACTACTCTGATCGATCGTTCCGTCAGAAAATCAGCTATCCAACTACAAAAGTACATATAATAATATCTACAGCGGGGACACCATACGCAGGAAGCTTGCGCAGCAGACTTGCGTGCCAGACCCTTTCAAAAGCCTTCGAGATGTCCAGTGATACGGCAAGTGCTTCGCCGTGCATCTCGAGGGCCCCACCCCAGTAGTGCGTCACATAAACTAGAAGATCCCCAGTCGAAATCCCCGGCTTCCTCGGCGGAAGCCATATTGACAGTCACTGAGGAGGTCATTAACTTATAGGTACATACCTATAAGTTAATGACCTCCTCAGCTCCTCATACCAACTTACTGGTTAGAACTCTTTCCATGACCTTACAGAGTATGGAATTGATAGCGATCGGTCGGTAGTTGCATGGGTCAGCATGAGACTTCCCTTTTAGGGTACTGGCTGCACATTGCCAAGCTTCCAGCATTTCGGTACGGTTTTTGTCTTTTTTTCTCTTGTTACATAATTATGCTCAGGATGTTTGTTAGAGCTGGCGTCAAAATGTGAAATAGCAATATATGGACGCCAGACATCAATATACGGACGCCACATGTCAATATACGGACGCCAGATAACAATATACAGACGCACGGTAGCTCCTCAACAAAGGGCCTAGGTATTTCAAACTATAAAGATAATTAAGTTAGGAAGCCAGAACCCGAGGCATTTACGCAATATGAATTTGTAAATAGGACTGTCCGACTTGTCACATATTATGCTCAAGATGTTATTAGAGCTGGCGTGAAATGTCAAATAGCAATATACGGACGCCAGATATCCAATATACGGACGCCAGACATGAATATACGGATGCCAGATGCCAACAACGGACGCCAGATATCAATATACGGGCGTACGGTAGCTCCTCAGCTTAGGGCTTGGATAGTTAGTAGAACATCATCTTTAAAGGAAAAAGAGAATATAAGTACTTATTTAGGAAATCAGAACCCAAGGAATGCAAGCAGAACCACTTACCCAAAACTGTCAATTTTCTCGAATCGATATTGACCCTTATAGCTAAATAATAAATTGTGTACTTCAGTGCAGCGGCTATTTATGATGGCCGCTGCACTTTTAATTAGATCGAGATCAAACCTTCAGGCATCACATTGATGAACCCAAAACTGATGTCAGTTTCTTTAATGAAGTTAAGAGCGTTATCGCATTTCAGTTTCCCATACAAATTTCCAAGTTGAAATTTTTAAAAACCATTAGGCCATTTTTGATGAAACTCTGCTTTAATGTTTTTATATTTTAGCGTTTTATTAACGCTTAAATATACTTAAGTAAAATTTTAAACACTGAAAAAAGACGACAACCTCAGGCGGGAATCGAACCACGCACCTTCCGCATTCCGGGCGACTGCCTTAACCACTTGGTCTGGCTTTCAAACGCCGAAATTTGTCAGTGCTTGATGCTTATGTTTTTAGTCAACATTGCTTCATCAAATCTTAGAAGTTTTCACCTCTGAGATCCGAAAGAAATATTTTAACAAATATTTGAACATTCGGTTAAGATGAAGCTGCGTTTATAGATTAATGTTTTTATGCATTAGCATGCAAAGTTTCATAAAATATGGCTTATTGGTCTTTAAAAATTTCGACTTGGAAGATTGTATGGGAAACCGAAATGTGTAAACCCTCTTAAATAAAAAAAAAACTTTGGTTAACAATTTTAAAGACATCTGTCAAATTGGAGCCAACATTACAATATTCGGTGAAAGAAAGAGATAGGTAACGCATTGCTGGCAACGTCGCTTTTACAAAATCAGGAGGACGTGAAAATGTCAGCGCATTAAGTAAATGATAATCAGTATATCCAGGAAGCCAAAAATTTATCACCATGAAATGGAGTTCATAAATGTTTGGGCATGACTGCAAGAAGAATATTGCCACAATTAAAATAATCGCAAAATAAAATATCCTATGGAGAAAGGCATCAAAAAACTAAGAAACATTCGCAGAGAGATGATCTAAATTGTAAGCTGAACTGGAGGACGTCGTAATGATGCACAGCATGCATGACGCCAAATGCGTAGCTGGATGTAAATATATATATATATATATATATATAGATATATATATATATACTTAAAGGAATGTTTGTTATGTTATTATTATCAATATACTTACCCTGTTACTGCATAATTACCACCTTGTTGTTGTCGTCTTTTTTGAAAATAAATAATATGTGCGGCCGAAGGTGCAAAAGTAAATTAATAATATTTGAATGTTTACGCACTCGCTCTAGCACGCACGCTGTTCCTTTCGCTCGCACTCCGCCCTAACGCCCGCGCCACGGGGCTGCCGCGGCGCGCGAGCGGAACCAGCAGTGGCAAAAACGAACGCGAGACACATGTATGGCGCGACGCCCACACGATAAGTCGAGGCGCAGGTGGCTATGCTTCCTTTACACAGTCGATGTCGTCATCCGAGTATAAGGACGTGCTTGCACTCATAAAAGTAATAAATTTAAATAAAACAAGATATTGGGTTCACCCATATTTGAGGAATTGCGCCTTAAAGGGTTTATTCAAAGCTGTGAAGGACTTGAAAAACTATCCTGATAAGTTTAACGAGTTTTATGGAATGTCTCAAGAAACGTTATATTTGCTACTAGATAAAACAAAGAATGGTTTACAGAAGAAAGACACTCATTGGCGGAAATTAATTTAGATTTAGATTGTCAGACATATTCAGTTTTAAATTCTTGCGTCTAAACACAGCCACGACCGAAATGCAATGACAAAATGGTGACAGAGTCGACGACGAGAGCACTGTCATTGGAAACCAGGAGGCGGCGGCGCCTTGTGCGCCCGCGCCTTGACTCGACTCTCGTGTGGGCGTCGGGCCTATGTCTGTCCGTCTGTCGTAGTAGCTACCCTTTTGAACCCTCGAAAGTACCTTAATAGCAAAATCCTCGGTCTTTTCATTCGCACGAAGCCCCGTCGGCAACAATAGTTTTGATTATTATGTATGTATATGTAACGTGATGTCTAATAATTGGTTACTCCAACGCTACACCGTATAATAACTTATAAATACGAGTATACTGGTAAGCCTGCCTTCCTGCCTTCTAAACCCCTTGAGCACCGTAAAACCAAACACAATTGAAAATCAATTGTTTCGCGACCGCCGGCGGTCTTATATCCTTGACCTCAAAATTTTTGACATAAGGTGTTTACAAATTATGTCAAATTTCTCACTCTAGTAGGCTAAAAATATATATTATTAATTTAGAGCGTAAGTAACCAATTATTTCATGTTTATCATTTATCCATCAAACTGATTTTCCACATTTTAAGTAAATAAAAAAAAAATCGGTATACTATTTCTTTTGGCTTATGTAACTCGGAGTTTTAAAAATAATGCTTTACAACAGGTATGCTTAAAAATATTGTGCCTGAGCAGTAATGCCCAATTATATTGTGATAGTGACTATTAGGATTAGTAAAACTATACCATAATAAATTACGACATAAGTAATAATATAATTATATCCAAAAAAATAAGGAACCGGAGTACGCAGACCTAGCCCATATCGAGACATTCTCACTTCAAATACAATTTTTACACAGAAAGTTAGTTTTTTGAACGTAAAATTCTAAACCCTATCCATAACAAAGATAACTGAATATCAAATTAACAAAATCACACAGTTAAAAAAAATTCCACGAATTCGTGATCAACGATGCTATATTCTAACGAGGCCGGTGAAAATAGAGAAGTGTATGTTAAAAAAGCCATCAGAACTGTAGGTCCAGCCTTTGATTCATTACCCAACCCGATTAGCCACCTACAGAGACGACAGACTACAGTCGGATTTACTGAAAGTTTTTTTTTGTTTAATACCTACGTTTGTATGTGGAGCTTTGATATCCGTATATACTGAGTTAAAAGTTTTAATCGGCTAAAATTTTACAGGGAGGATTTAATGATTTTTATATTACGTAATATTTTCATATAAGTCTTGTTCTAGGTAGATGTCCGCTGTCTATTCTGTCTATTCGTCGTACACTGATGTGTACTGTGCCTATTACTAGTGAAAAACGCAGTAGCAAGCGCGCAATGTACGACGAATTACGAATAGACAGCCATGCGATTCTCTAAGCTAAAGCCTTGATAGCTGCGGCTGCCGCAGCGCTGAGAAATGGCTATGTCTCTTTCACATTCACAGAATTGGAAAGAGACAGCAGATCACAGCCATGCGCGCAGCGTCTATGTGTCGCTTAGAGAATCGCATAGCTGGAAGTGAGCGTTTGCCACTTGTCTAGGGGGACTGTCCACCTAGAAGAAGCCTCGTAGTACAGTACCTTAAAAAAAACAATTACAAAATAAGTTTATCCGTTCGGGAGCTACGATGCCACCGACAGATTCACAGATAAACAATTTAAACTTATACTCTTCATTTTGCGTAAGGTTTGAACAAACCTTCAAGGTTAATAGATATTCGTGAGCTATAGACAGATTTTACTTCCAAACTGTCTGCTTAAAAAGTATGTTAAGTTTTTATCAACATAATAATAACCAACCACACCTACTAAGAAAGCAATATTAATGTTTGGGTATAGAATATTATCTATTACCTTAAACACTTATGATCTGTGTACTCCTTCATACTACAAAGACTGGGGCCCAAGTCTGCTAATTTACGAATGGCTTAATTGAATCGCAATTGGATCGCATTGTAATTGTTTGACACATTTGGTATTCTCTTACTCATTTATGAATAAGAAATGTGTCAAACAATTACAATGCGATCCAATTGCGATTCAATTATGCCATTCGTAAATTAGCAGACTTGGCCCCCTGTTCGGGTTTCTTGGTGCGAATCACAATCGTGGTCTAAGGTTTAAATCAGATAACGTGCTAAAGGCTCCCATTACTCAGTCAGGAACCTTTAGCATTCTTTCACAGTTCAAGCTACCTTCCTTTGGAACAACTTACCTTCTGAAATCCGTCACCCCAAGTCACTGTCCATCTCTAAATCGAGACTACACAAACATCATTTAGTTCTGCCATCTACAAGTAACAGTTATGGTACATTTAATAAATGTACTTTAACAAACTATTGTTGGTTTAAAGTTATTATGTTATGTTTAGGTATGTATGTATGTTTATATTCTTTAATATACTTATCTTTTATGTTATTTCATATATCAACCCAATAATTGGGCCAGCTTGGTGGGTTATGGCCCAATATCCCCATTGTGCTACTCACGTCCAAGTGGAAGGCCTGTGCCCAGCAGTGGGACGTTTATAGGCTGATGATTATGATGATTGTTGACGATGATGAAGGCCCTCATTGTTTTGTTTAAGTTTAGGACAAATGTTAATTTAATTTAAATATGTAATTTAACATGGTGTTGTATTGATCAATAAAGAATAAAGAGTCGTAGGTACGTTGGAGGGTGTGCTTATTACATTATTACATGCGTAATAATATATACTCTTTGGTAATTTATCTTTGAATCAAATTCTTCGGCGTCTGACATCTCGCACCGCAGGGCAGGCACGCAGTCGCCCAATACGATCCCGACCAGCGGGTCTATCGGCTAAAAAATATGAATATGGACATGGGCTTCATTTGACATTTTAAGCCCATTTTTGTCCTTATAAGGGCATATATGTCAAATGAAGCCCATGTCCATATTCATATTTTTTTAGCTGATAGGTAGACCACGCGCATGCACCCTTCGACCTAGCAGTGGCGAAGCGTGAAATATTGAGAGAGGTAAGCCGTAACAAAAAAAAATGCTTACCTACTCCGAGCGCGGGCACGCAGTCTTGAGTCCTTAACGAAAATCTGTGATTGGCATCCTGGCTTCAGTCTTGTATAGGCAGATGTATCTTCAGTCCTCTTTTACTATACGTGTAAGCACTGAGATATTGAAACAATGTCTTGCAAGCATAATAGAAGTGGCTTTGATAAAAGCCGTTTGTGGTGAAATGATGATATGATGTAAATTAAACAAAACTTAATAGACTAAGTACTAATAACACTACTTATACTCTAAAGCTATTCGTCTATTCTTTCTTACAAAGTGCGCTAAGACATTATCATAAAAGCCGGGAAGAATCTAAAGGTATTAATGCCGACATCTTACAATTCTTCCGATTACTTTGCAAATCTACTTATTCTAAATACGTAATTTCAACTTATTACAATATCTACTTACCGCAAATACCTAATTACAACGTACGTCTTCGTAACTACTTTCATCACTACACACAACACAAATAAACAAAGCCCAACTACAATACTAATCATTCTAATAGGTGAAACTAACTACTAAATTCAAATACTAATAAAACACAGTCATGCATTCAATGATGAATTGCAATTACGTCAAATTATCTGTCAACAGAACACAAACCGAAAACGATATTCCTCCATCCCGCTCAGGCGCAGGCAAATTGTATAACTTTCTCTATAAGTGTATCGGATAAAGACGGCTTACCGGCTGCTAATACGCGGGTGGGTTTATTGACCTTTATGTGACGTCATGACGTAAATTTTGTACAGAAGTTTAACTGCCAAAAAGCCGATCGCGCCTGCGGCTTATTTTATAGCAATATGTTGTTGAAAAGCAAATTTTGTTGATTTAATGTCCATAGTGTAGGTGTTTTGTAATGTTTCTTTTATATATTTACTTTACTACTACAAGTAGAGAGTGGTTGTGTTCTAAACTTCTGAAGGGAAGCCGGTGGGAATCGAGTTGTATGGAACCTTCGTCACTGCTCTTTGGTAATTTATCTTTGAATCAAATTCTTCGGCGTCTGACATCTCGCACCGCAGGGCAGGCCCGCAGTCGCCCAATACGATCCCGACCAGCGGGTCCATCGGCTAAAAAATATGAATATGGACATGGGCTTCATTTGACATTTTAAGCCCATATTTTGTCCTTATAAGGGCATATATGTCAAATGAAGCCCATGTCCATATTCATATTTTTTTAGCTGATGGGTAGACCACGCGCATGCACCCTTCGACCTACATCTACACCAACAAGATTTATCCATCCTTTCTTAGTGGAGCCCCATAACCTACTATAATGACTATTAATCTATTCAACAAATCTTGTGCAGTTTCTCTATCTCCTTCAATGTCAATAAACCAAAAGCTATCTGGAAGAGATCGCTCATTATAGCGATAAGACAGCTTTATATTAATTTTAAGATTGTGTCATGTCATGTGTAACTGTTTCTTGTGTATGAGCAATAAAGTGTTTATCTATCTATTTCTATCTGTCTTAGTTGTTTATTAAAACTGTTTTAACGGGACTAAACACGATTAATTTTGTAAGTAAGTACATATCTACTTACTGCTTGACGTTTCGGCCGCGATGCTGCGGCCGTGGTCACAAGCAGTCTATATGTATTATCTATGGTCACAAGCGAACTGGCTGTGCGCGGCGTCGTCGGCTCGGGCGGGTATTTGTTTCTTCATTCACCCTCATACGTTCACTTAAATTGTCACAGTGCAATGAATCTTCAGTAACACGACTCCGGCACACTACACTAACAGTATCGGAGTTTCTTGTTATAGACTGACGTTGCGGTTTGCATTTGCCAATCACTGGATTCCATGCTGATGATAATTTAAATCCGTCCTCCCGATTGAAATTTTTATACCTCTTGATCTCAATCGCTTCACGTACTATCCTGCTGTGATAATAACGATCGGTGGAGAGGATTTTAGGATCATGTAACTCCATCCAGTGATTAACTCCAGCTTCCAGCAGGTGTTCAGCTACCGCCGATTTGTCTATTTGTCGATTTTTGATAGCTGCGATGTGTTCCTTGACACGTTCTGCGATAGTCCGCTTAGTCTGTCCAATATATGAACTACCACAGCTACAATCGAGTTTATAAACTCCCGGTGTTTGGAAAGGTATGACGTCTTTAGGCGACCGCAATTTGTTAGATATTTGGCATAACGGAGTATATACAGTTTTAATGGAGAAGTTTCTTAGTACTGTTCCAATTTTGTCCGTTACGCCTTTTATGTAAGGTAAAAACGCTGCCTGGCGACTCACTTCTAGACGATTTTTCTTTCCATTCTGCTTTTTCCTCTTCTATGACACCTTGTATCCGTTGCGTTTTAGTACTTCCTGAACGTGAGCAAGCTCAGCCTGAAGATGTTCAGGGTCACACAGGTTCTGAGCTCTGTTGGTTAGTCAGGTCATCACAGACTGAAAATGCCGAGGATGATGATGAGAAGAGGTGTGTAGGTACCTGTCCGTGTGAGTAGGTTTGCGGTACACAGAGTGTGATAAAGTACCATCATCTCTTACCTTTATCTGCACGTCAAGGAAAGCCAAAGATCTATCCCTCTCTATTTCATAGGTAAACTTTACCTTTGGGTGGATTGAATTCAGGTGTACTATATATTGTTCAACTTCTTGCTGGCCTCCGCTGATAATGAAAAAAACATCATCTACGTACCTCCTCCACAGTTTCACCATTTGGGGTCCAGTTGCTAATGCTGTGTCTTCAACGTGCTCCATCCACAGATATGCAAAAACCGGGGCGAGTGGGCTACCCATTGCAACACCATCGATCTGTAGATTGAAGTGGTCTCTGAAGAGGAGGTAATTCCCATCAAGGCAATTTTCAATTAGAACAATATATTCCTTCGGCAGCTCTTTATGTACTCACTTACAAAATTAATCGTGTTTAGTCCCGTTAAAACAGTTTTAATGCAATGTAACCCGATAGTTTAAAGTCTTATCTTAGTTGTTTATCTCCGATCCCGCAGGGCCTACTCTCTTTCTCCGAAACGAAGTTACGGTCGATTCTCGTTTGCTATTAAAAGCGCTTTTCAATGTATTTTAAATTTAATCTCTCAGTCTTGGAATCGAAATGTCTAAAAATTTTGGCATAGCAGGTGCGATTTGACGGGAATGGAAAAAAAAATTAAATTTGCTGAAATGGAAAAAATAATCGAACGCAGTTCATGTTAAATTTTGCGATCACGATGCATAAAATGTACCACAGAACCGAAATAATCGACCTTGTTCATACTAAAGTAGTCTATAAGTGTATCAAAACACGGAACAAAGTCATGTGGAGAGCGCGGCCGTATATGGCCGCTTGGGGTCTGACGGAATAGCGAGTTTTTTAGGTGCGACCATATTTGGCCGCTTGGGCGGCTTGGGGCTTGAGGGGTTAAAATTTAAATGCCAAACCTACTTTGTATGAACGAAATTTCTGAAGGAACGGAAACCGCTGTAAATAGCAAACGAAAAATATTTCGTTTCAGAGAAGGCCATCTGGGCCATCCTGGTGCAAGGAACAACTATTTGTCCATACAAATTTTAATTCGCTTTTTCAGGTTGCTTGAAGAAGCAACCTGAAAAAGCGAATTAAAATTTGATATTCTATACAATAAGTCGCCGAAAAGGATTTTCAGTTTTTTTGTTGTTGTTGTCAGTTACGGGATTATACACCTATTATGAAGCAAAATCCCTGTATTTATTCAACTGAACCATAGATGCATCAAAAACTGCCGGCAATACGTTCTCTCAATACACAATATTATCTTTTTTCCTCATAGACGACCACGTTAAGCCGAGAGGAACTGCATAAGCCGCAACTGACAACTCAGCCCGTCTCCCTTCAATTTACGTTGGAATAAATGGGATCTCTCGAATCGCATAAATGAAAACGGTGGAACAAAATTGATTCCTCACTCAGACAGAACTGCGCTGCAACACAGTGAATTCTGTATGGTAGAATGCTTCCTTTTTGTATGGTCCGTTTCAATAGTTACTATATATTGAAATATTAGGTCTGTTTCAATAGTTTCTCTATATTGAATTTTTGTTTTTGTTATAGTACTTACACTCGTATCCGTAATTTTTTAATTGGGTTTTATTAATTTCCAGTTTTACATTTAAACAATTTCTTTGTGTAGTCATTGATTATTTAGAAACTTCTTGTAAAGCACCATGTTTTTTTGTTCTTCGCGTCAGAGCCGTGGCTTTTATTTTTTCTCGTGACTGGTGAAAACATAAATTATATGACAAGAAAAGGTTTAAAACGAGTCATTCTATCAATAAGGCACTGTAATTATGCATGCGTAGGTTTATTTCTCCATGCTTAAAATCAAAATGATCAACGACATATTTTTTTCTTGTAAGTACATTAAAACGGTTTAGTCTACAGATGTTTGTCAAAAAACGTTACTAAAATGTTCAGTGAGCTTAGGTGTTGACTGTACCAACAAACCATAGTCAGTGCGGTTCTAAACTCAAAAACCGAAATGTTTGGCCTTTAGGTACCTACGTCTATACAGAATAAACATGATTACGATTCTGGTCTCGTTATAATTACGATAAATCTGGGGACTTCTAAACGCGCCTGCCACGAGCACTCTCGACAAATCTTTCCCCTCACAGGGCTGTCAATGCATTTACTAAAGATTAAGGTTATTACTGAATAGGGTTTGAGAGTTATTGTAATCTAAGAACTCTTGAAATTACACGACCAGCGTGTTGAAAGCCCTAACGTTTATGTTTTTATCTCTCTTTGCTTGGTAATCTCATCTGACTACGCACCGAATTACAGTATCACTGATCGCAGTACTGTCTGTACTGCGATCAGTGACACTGTAATTCGGTGTCGCTGTCGTTCTGTAAAACCCTGAAGAATATGAGCTCTATCGTGAAGTCCAGCTACCCTGCAGGGCTTCGTTGGAACTGGGTTAGTTCAAACTCACACAAAGCTAATCAGGCCAGGGTCAAATCAGAATCAGAACTGGATGGGAAGCTCTCCTTGGAAGTCTACGTATTTCAACTGGAATAACGATGACGGCAAATGTTTAGTTGTCAGAAGAAACTGTATAGATTAAACTCACGTGTTCCTGCAATGATGATGACAGAATACAACAATAAATAATACACATAATATACTTACGACTTATTATTCCGAAAGGGTTAGTCAGAGACCAGGTAATGAGGACTACAAAAGCATTCCTTTAATTAGTCACCTTTTATGTCAGCCAAGGAGTTGAGTTGGTAGTATTTTATTAATAAGCCGCCGAGTGTAGGCTGATGATGATGATGAAGCCACCACCACACTGCTCAATAAATAAATTGCTGTAGATACGTGTAAAGTATTTCATTTTGAAAATGACAGTAATGATCAGGAATACCACTGTCCACTGTGCCCGACGAGACGCAGGTGACTATGAGATCTCCCCCCAAAAACTATAAAAACTCTGTGCAACTCCTTAGTTGCACAGAGTAGGATACCAGGTCCGAATTTTTGGCCCGAGGAAGCAGTTTCATAATGACCGCAGCAAATGACATGTACAACCTGCTGCAACCTTTGATAACGGACTTTTTGCAGCCCTGCCGTGTAGTACATAAAATAAAAATAAGGGTCGTCACTCGCATGAATGCCGAGCGTGTTACGCACGACCCGCCCGTGTCCGACCAACCGATGGCAAATGCCTAATTGAATTTTCAGCCACAATATTGTGGTGCTGTCAAAGAGATTTATAGGCACGTATTCTTATACAATCTACTAGTACCTACAGCTTTCATTTGAGTCGTTAGTTAGTCGTCAAAGAATTAAGACGTGTTGTTGTTAATTTTGTTATCTAAGTATTTAAAATGTTAAAGAATTAATTGTAACTTAACCTGCACGAAATTGTGAACATTTACGTATTTTTAAGTCACTTGTACTATGCGCTGAATTATTTAAATACTTAAAAGACCTTAGTAAGTTAGCCTGATTATTGCACAAGGCCATGGCCTTGTTGAAATTTGAAACAAATTCTTTAAACAATATCAAACAATACATAAATGTAATAACTCCTAAAACATATGTTTTCGACAATTTTCTTAATTTTAAGCTTCATGCGACAATAATTCTTGCATGAAAATATTTGTATTAATTTCCCCCCCCCCCCCCCCCAGTACAGTACAGTATATTATATATCGATATACTGATCTGATCGCAGTGGGACCTTTATAGGCTGATAGGGCCACTGAAATGATTTTTAATACAAACACTTAGGTATAATATAATTAAAATTTAATGAACTTCAACAAATCCTCCATTTTAATAGGTATTGGTAAATTTCCAAACAATCTAAATATTTACATAAACAGAATAACTGAATAATTTAAAGAAGACTAGGTATTAAACGAAATTTTCGAAGCGCCTTTGAGCGTATAAGTAATTTAAGAAGAACTTAAGACAGATTATTTTACAGTACAGCTAAAAGCTTTAGCCGAATTTATAAAACGATTTGGCCTTTCAATTGTTGAGAGCTCTCCAGTTAATTGAAAGAGATCGGTCGTGAAGTGTTTCGTGTCGAGTGTGAGCGCAAACTAGCGCCACCTCTTAGTTTGCCCCGAAAATATTTTGTTCGACAGCGGTTGTTCGAGTGAGCCTCTGCAAAAACTAATTTAAAGATTAACCCTAGAAAGATAGTCTGCGTAAAATTGACGCATGCGTTTTTGATATTTTGCTTTATCTTTCTAAATAGCGCGAATTCATAGCAGTGGGTTTAGGACATCTTATTCGTCACTGGGAGCTGCCGTGTGGCGTACGTGTCAATAAGGTAAGTGTCACCAATTTTAAGATATGACGACCGCGTGAGTCAAAATTACGCATGATTATCTTTTACGTGACTTTTATGATTTTGACTTATACAATAGTTTGTTATTTTTTATCTCTAAGTACTTTATATCATAACTTATATTATCATATTCTTTTTATAAATATTAAGGCAACAATATAATACAATGGAGCGTAGAAACTTGACAATGACCACATCCTGGCCACTCTTATGCAAAGTGAAGACGAGATTCCCTGTAAGGATACCGACAGTGAAGTAGCGGACCACGAAAGTGAAGATGACGTGCAGAGCGACACAGAAGAAGCTTTTAAAGAAGAGGTTCAAGAAGAACAGCCGACGCCAAATGGAAGTGCAATTAATCTTAGACGGGCAAAGCAGTACTGAACAACCAGTCTCCACATTCGCCTCTCGTAGGATCTTAGACTTGCAACAGAGGACTATCAGAGGTAGGAATAGACATTGTTGGTCGATAATTTACAGCCACAATGTTAACAACAAATGAGAAAAGCCTCTACATCGTATAAATTTCATGGAACACCCTAGCTTGGGTCTGGCTTCATTGTTTATGCGTAGGCGTTTATAAGCACCTACTTTGAAGAGATATTTGCGAGATAATACCTGTAATATGTTGCCAAATGTAGTACTTCGTACATCGGAAGACAATACTGATTAGCCAGTAGCACATAAACTTATTTACTGTACTTTTTGTCCTTCTAAAATAAGGCGAAATGCAAATGCGTCCTGAAAAAAGTGTAAATAAATTATATGTCGTGAGCATAACATTGATATATGCCAAAGCTGTTTGTAACAGATTTTTATATAACTATATGTTCCTAATATATATTATTAGATAAGCTAATTGTTGATTTTGTACTAAAAAAGGGCTGATTATTGTAGTAAAAAATATGTTTTCATATGAAATCTTACTGTTAAACAATTTCATTGATTTATAGCAGAAGTTTAAAGTTTTTGGTTTTTTTCTTAAATAAATTAGTATAAATAATTTATCTGCAGTATTAATTATTCTAATATATGTGTTAATATATACAAACATACGATTTATTGAAATAAATTAATACACCTCGACCTGCAGCTAATTAAAATACATGCGTAATTTTTATGCATTAGTATCTTTTCCATACTACACAATATGATTATCTTTCTAGGGTTAAATGAGTGCGTATCTAGCTTTCAATCTCTACATTATATTCATCATCAACTACCTATAAATGTCCTAAAGATGGGTTCAGGATTTTCCACATAAACAAAAGCATGGGGATGTCGGGCCATGAACCACGCTGTACGAATGCAGGTTGGTGGGTTTTAGCGACGGCTATCTAACGACCAGAGGGAGCGACGATCTGCGCAGGGCTGCTGGCAGTAGCTGGATGCGGAGAACCAAAGACCGGGCTCAGTGGCGCGCCTTGGAAAGGCCTATTTCCAGCAGAGGACTGCGATAGGCTGATGATGATGATTTTCTAACGAGAACTTCTGGGACCAACGTCCAAACGTGCCCACCTAAGCACGAAAGTTGAGGTATTTGGTCCGACCGATGTCCTGCCACTGCTAAAGTTGCATAACCTGCAAAATCGCAACCCGAAAGCGCTAGCGCGTTACGTGTTTAAAATATGGTTTACGTAATGCTTCTGTTACTAGGATTCGGTTTACGACTCTATTCCAACGTGGTAATGTTGATAATAATAATATGAACTCAGAAATCCTAAGTCGAATTCCTCACACTATCTTACATAATATTTGCTACAGACATCTACAAAACGATGAACTTCTAATTTTTTTTTGCTTGTTCCTTTGTCTGTCACAATGATTCCTAGAGGTTGCTGACAATTGAATTAATGTTTTATATTTTAGCGTTTTATTAACGCTTAAATATACTTACTTAAGTAAAATTTTAAACACTGAAAAAAGACGACAACCTTATGCGGGAATCGAACCACGCACCTTCCGCATTCCGGGCGGCTGCCTTAACCACTTGGCTACCGATCGGTAGCCGGGCGGCTGCCTTAACCACTTGGCTACCGATATTTTTTCAGTGTTTAAAATTTTAACAATTGAATTTCTATTGTGTATAGAATTACGACAGCTGAGCTCTGAAAAGAAATATCGTATCACCTATTTTTTGTTCTGTTTCTTACTAGACATACAGAACAAAAAATACACAAAGAAACATCGTTTCCTATCGGATAAAAATGCTACAATAAAATGTAGTTGTAAATAAACGGATTCAATTAGGCATGGTATTGCATTATTTATAATTTTTTTATTCATATTTCGTATTTCTGGTACCGACTTTTTTTTTGTAAATGTCGTTGCTTCTTTGCGCTGTGGTTTCTTGCGCCCGTTCTTTGCCACAGTTAAAAAATGACGTCCTGAATGAAGAAAGGTGGTAGGTTAAACTATATTTGGGCGATTCAAAGCACTTCTTAATTAAGTTTATTGAATAAATATATTTTGAGTTTTTGTTTAAAACGTCGTCATACCGTTTTCGAACAATTGAAATTCGTACAGAAAAGTTTCAAAAGTAAACTTCTAATTACCTTAATTGTTGAAATTTTGCATTCACAATGCTATATAGATATAGGATAAAATGTTTACTAGAAAAAAATCAACCAGTCTCAGGAAGCTCGAGTGGGATTCGAACCCACGACCTTTGGATTGCCGGTCCAATGCTCTAACCGCTGAGCTACCGAGACCCCAGAAGACTCGTTGAATTTTTCCTAGTAGTTTGATTTACGCTGCAAGCCAGCGGTATTACGTCACTGTGAAGTCTACCCTCACATTCGAAAGAAATACTATTGCAAGTATTTAACAATCGATAAAGACGTAATTGCTTATAAATACCTTAATTGTTAAAATTTTGCATTCACAATGCTATATAGAAATAAGATAAAATGTTTACTAGAAAAAAATCAACCAGTCTCAGGAAGCTCGAGTAGGATTCGAACCCACGACCTTTGGATTGCCGGTCCACTGCTCTAACCGCTGAGCTACCGAGACCCCAGAAGACTCGTTGAATTTTTCCTAGTAGTTTGATTTACGCTGCAAGCCAGCGGTATTACGTCACTGTGAAGTCTACCCTCACATTCGAAAGAAATACTATTGCAAGTATTTAACAATCGATAAAGACGTAATTGCTTATAAATACCTTAATTGTTGAAATTTTGCATTCACAATGCTATATAGAAATAAGATAAAATGTTTACTAGAAAAAAATCAACCAGTCTCAGGAAGCTCGAGTAGGATTCGAACCCACGACCTTTGGATTGCCGGTCCACTGCTCTAACCGCTGAGCTACCGAGACCACTGGCTTGCAGCGTAAATCAAACTACTAGGAAAAATTCAACGAGTCTTCTGGGGTCTCGGTAGCTTAGCGGTTAGAGCAGTGGACCGGCAATCCAAAGGTCGTGGGTTCGAATCCCACTCAAGCTTCCTGAGACTGGTTGATTTTTTTCTAGTAAACATTTTTACCGAACTTCTAGTTCTTTTCTTTGCTTGATCCCTTGTCTGTCAAAAAGATTCCTAGAGGTTGCTAACAATTGAATTTCTATTGTGTATACAATTACGACAGCTGAGCTCTAACTAGAAATATCGTATCACCTATTTTCTGTTCTGTTTCTTACAGAACAAAAATACGCAATGAAACAACGTTTCCTATCGGATAAAAAATGCTACAATAAATTCTAGTTGTAAATAAACGGATTCAAATAAGCATTCAACAGTCGTTTAAAAGCACAACAATCAATGTACCTACTCTATCGTCTTAATTAAATAAAGAATTGCACTAAATGCGCTAGTTTTAATTAAACCTTATTTAGTGGAGTTAACGTTGTGATTCCTATCACGTACATTTTCAGCAGTGTTTTGTCCTTCCATGATTACAAAAAGGACGACTGGCAATGACGGGGCGTTGCACTTCACCAGAGTCGATGTTAAAATTGATGGAAAAACTTTTGACGTGTAAGCTTTTATGCGCTCCCAAATGATTATTTCGCTGAGTTCGTTTTTAGCGATTCAGTTTAGGTGTAAAACTTTAAATTTAAAATAACTTTTAACATACTTTAAACTATACGACTTTCCGTTATCTCGCAAAAACTACGATCGCAAAAGAGAAAGAAGTAGGATTAACGTGTCTACCTCCAGCTTGTAAAACTTGTTTATATATTTGTCACGTAAGAATTTGCCAGTCATACTTACTTACTCGTATATCCTAATAGGATTATAAACGCGAAAGTTTGTAAGTATGGATGGATGTTAGTTACTCTTTCGCGTAACAACTACTAAATGGATTTGGATCAAATTCGGCATACAGATACTTTATAGCCGGGATTAACACATAGGATACTTTTTATCCCGATATTCCCACGGGAACGGGAACCACGCGGGTGAAACCGCGAGCGGCCGCTAGTAATAATATAAAGCATGTCACGCTACACGAACTTATACATTAATATTTTACTAAAATCGAATATGCCTAACTTAAAAGCAATTCACATATTGATGTCCAATAAAAACAAAATATTTGCGAAATGACTGGTTTTTTTTTACCATCCTCTGGCTAGCTACTACCATCAAAAATCAAGTCACCCTAACAATCTAGTAACATAACTTCTTAAGTAAAATTTTAAACACTGAAAAAGACGACAAACTCAGGCGGGAATTGAATCACGCACCTTCCGCATTCCGGGCGGCTGCCTTAACCACTTGGCTACCGAGGTCTGGCTTTCAACCGTCGAAATTTGTCAGTGCTTGATGCTTATGTTTTTACTCAACATTGCTTCATCAAATCTTAGAAGTTTTCACCTCTTAGTTCGATTCCCGCCTGAGGTTGTCGTCTTTTTCAGTATTTAAAATTTTACTTAAGTATATTTAAGCGTTAATAAAACGCTAAAATATAAAACATTAACATAACTTCTGTTCCAAATAAAAAAAACCAGTGGGTACCTCAATAGTGACTTCATAAAAAAAACATTAAATCTTGACAAAACATTTTCCACCATCGTTTTTGTTCCCTAAAAACTCGCATCAGCAAAACGCTTCGCAAACCGTCTATGGCCAGTCGTAAAATTTACGAGTAGATCAACGCGACACGGGTCAAACTTCCTTCTGTGAAGGTATTCCCTTTGGAGCGTGACTAGACTTAGCGCGCGATTCCGGCTGCGTGAATATTGGATCGCGTTCTAACCATCCATGTAAAAAGTTGCAAAGAAATTATTCATTCTCGATTCCCAATAGAATTGTGAAAGTTCGGGCAGTAAGATAAGTAAGTCTGTTAATAGCTTTTTTGTTGTGGCTTTTTTCATTTCAAACGCAGTTGTGCAGAGCTATGCGATTCTATAAGCGACACATAGACGCTGCGCTGCGTGCATGAGTGTGATCTGCTGTCTCTTTCCAATTCTATGAATATGAAAGAGACAGAGTCATTTCAGCCGCTGCTACCAAGGCTTTAACTTCGAGAATCGCACTGCAGGCTTCCCACATTGACAACAAGCGCAGGGGAGATTGGGGATGACACACCACGCTGCACGCTGGCCCAATGGCTGGCAAAAATGGTTGTACATGTTACTGAGTTGGCAAACGAGTAATTAGCTTGCCTGTGGTTAAGCATCCACTGTCCGCTGACGACCCTGAAGCTCCATATTCCATGCTTTTATGCCCTGCAACTTTACTGGGTAAAGTAATACGCCACATCCTACCCACGAACTTCGTTTTATCACCAACCTATCTCGCCGTTGGACGTCTATACCTGTACCTGTCTCTAGCTTTAGTACACCTGTCATCACGTCATTTGGCCAAATGTCCTACCCAATTCCACTAGAACCTAAGAGGTTATTAGCTGTATACAACCCACTCCCGTTTCGAGTTTCATTTCGTACACACTTGCGAGATGACATTTCGCGCTAGGAAACCTTTGGAAACCATGGATATCTTTATGTAGTCGTCATCATCTCTGGGATTTTAATGATTTCCTATCCTTTTCCAAATATACTTGTAATGGCTACAGGCGGGTATAAGAAGTATCTGTCAAAAAATCATTTTCACCATTTACTTGAACCTTCATATAAATTGCTGAAAATACACTCTTTTTCAACAAGAAGATGGACAAATAGACATACAGCCTTATCTAATTGTAGCATTAGCTCGGATCCTGGACGTCGATAAGCTGACTCGCTATAAGCTCCAGTCCCTAGGGAGCTAGGTATCGCGGCGGCATTAATCTCACGTACTGAATTATTGGTTTACTTCGAGTGATAGCAAAATATTAGTCGCAGTTAGGACGGGCGTACCGAACAGAGCTCGGGGGAATACCGCTTTTGGTACACGCGGTTATAATAAAGTGGGGAGTGGATTTTAAAAAAATGTATTTACGAAATTGTGATTTGTGTAATTTGGATGTATGAAAAGCTTGAAGGCGCGGTAGCTTGCGCGTTCCGATTGTGATATTCATGTTAAGTTATAAATGTTAATTTAAATGTCTCCAGCTTCACTGTTTCGGTTTTAGAGTGAGAGGAAAGTCGCCAAAACCCACCAACTTGTAACCCGACCTTGTAATGAGCATTTTTACATGGGGAAGACTTTAACCCTGAAGTGTCACGTTTATAGGCTGATGACGAAAGGACAACGGGCAAAAAAGTATGGGCGACACACCCACTTCTGCCACAGCCAATATAGATGCCGAGTCCTCTCTAGTCCAGAAGCTTAAACTACTCTCCGCTCCAGTGCAGTAGTGAAAAGCTTCGGAGATATGACGTCTCCTTGTCGCACTTCATGCTGCAGCCGGACTGGCTTCGAGCTCTTCAACACTTCG
This sequence comes from Scoparia ambigualis, assembly GCA_963921215.1. Taxonomy (NCBI): domain Eukaryota; kingdom Metazoa; phylum Arthropoda; class Insecta; order Lepidoptera; family Crambidae; genus Scoparia; species Scoparia ambigualis. The sequence goes on from OY992508.1 coordinate 30,805,150, forward strand.
ATGTACCGGTAGTCACTTTGGCACCGCTGAAGAGACTGTAGCACGGCCCATGTTTCGACTGAATTTCTCATAGTCCACAAACGATAAGCAAAGTGACCGGTTTTATTATTCGGTCTTCTGTATAACCTGTCGCAGTGTATATGGTCTTGGTGCTGAAGCCTTTTCAAAATCCGGCTTGTTCGATTGGCAGGAAGTCATCAAACCTGCGTGCGAGACGATTAGTTATTATAACTCCCGAGAACAGCTTATAAACGTGACTTAGAAGTGATATGGGTCTGTAGTTTGTCAGAAGAGTCTTGTTGCCCTTCTTAAAGAATAACAGAACCACACTTTCATGCCACACTTCTGGCGTTCTAACTCAGAGTACGACGGAGTTAAATAGTTTCTAAAGATCTGCGAGTACCGGTCTTTCGCCTGCTTTCAGAAGATTAGCCGTAATTCCGTCAGCATCCAATGCCTTGCTGTTCCTAAGCTTGAAAGCTTGAGCTTAAGAGCCATACCAATCTTGTACAGGCTGATGTCCGGGATATCGGTATAGTGTCGGGTTAGCTTAGCTCTAGGGTTTGTAGCTAAGCTTTGTATAGGTGGCCGCGTTGAAGTGTATAGCTGTCATTAGAACTTCTCGATCTCGCCCATAACTTCGGACCTGGACGTATCAGTTCTGCCGTCATCGGTTTTCAGCGTTGTCAGTAGGTTCTGCCCAATACTCAAATCTCTTGCGAACACTTTTGAACCTTTGTTTCGCATGATAACCTCTTTAATACGGTCGGTATTAAATCGGCGAGTTTTGCGAGTGAAAGACTTCGAGATCTGCCTATTGAGCCGCCGAAGCTGAAACGAATTATCCGGGTCCTCTTGAACGGTAGGTTTTGAAGAACTTAGACCCAACCGCATTTACAGTTTTCACAAACCTGTTGTTGTAATCGTCTACTCTACGCAATCCTTTAGGCATAAGAAGCGATTTTGCAGTTCGAGCTGAAAGGTTATGGATTTGGATGGGTGCAGGATGGAGCGTAGACTTCATCAATCGACGTCTTTCCAGCTTGATATTGATGTTCAATGTGCCTCTCACCAACTGGTGATTACTGCCAGTTTTGAACGCGTTGATCACAGAGACATCATTGAATATTTGCTTCCTCGTCGATATGATGAAGTCAATCTCATTTTTTGTTGCACCATCGGGACATAGCCAGGTCAACTTGCGGTGTTCAGCTTTTTTAAAAAGGAGTTTATCATGAAGAGTCTCTCCCTTTTCAGAAAGTCCGCCAGCAGTTGGCTCCGGTGGTTCCGAATTCCAACTCCAAATCGTCCCACTTTTAGCTCATCGCCGCCGTTTGCCCAGTTTGGCTTTACAGTCTCCCATGACGACGGTGTAATGAGTTTTGGAGACTTGTATGGCTCTAAAGATGTCCTCATACGTATCCTTCACCTCATCGCAGCATCATCGCATCATCGTTTTGCACCTCCACATCATTACAGTTACACGCTCCGAACCGTAGTAGTATATATAACCTTCAATGAATAACGTTTGGTTATTCTGAGTATTAGGTACGCTACCCTCGTCGACACTTCCGGTCTTGAAAACGTTGTTCACTAGAAAGCTGTGCACTATAAACACGACACAGATGATGCTGCTGCCCATCCTCTGGGTTGATCCCTCAGTCGCCTTCTACGACTCCCACGGGAAGATGGGGGGTGGTAGTATTCTTTCGCCGCTAAAGACACAGTTATTTCACCGCTACCGACACTATTATTATAGAGTCCCAGAAAACAGCCGGCCTGTGGATATTCTTTTTATATTTAGCCAGACTCAAAAACCACAATATTAACATAACGTGTGTGCAGTAACCTAAAGTACGGTTCCCTGTTCTGCATGAGCAATAATAATGGTTCAGTGCATTCAATCCCGTCTCATCGTCGGTAATTAACACATAATATATGGGTAATGACGCTTGGACTAAGGGGCTAATTGCCTAACTTCTACATCTATCGCAATCGCTTTCAAGTAGAATTACATTGCTTCGCAAGTTTGATTGTTTTAAAAATGGTTTAAATAAGCAAATTAGAGAAGCAATGTACTTGTACCTATTGAAAGCGATTGCGATAGATGTTGAAGTTAGACAATTAGCCCTCTGCTGTACCTCGATTGTATCTTTGCTCGCAAAAACCACAGATTCGATCCTTCAATTCCAGCGTTATTGAGCTCAGCAACGAGTTGTTCTGGCTCTCGGTAAAGCGATAATAATATATTAAAGTTTCCGACCCCCCGAACATGCTAACTGTAATAACTTTTTGTCAGTTTTAATTGGTACGTGCCCAGAACAAAAATAATCTGAGTTCCCTTAGGGTCCCTAACACCGGTTGGGCTGCCGTCCGCCCGCGCCGCCGCCGCCGCCGTGTGCAAGTGCACGTCGCGTCTCTAAATCATAATATCGTATCGTTCAATTAGATACAGACTATAGTTAATAGTAGGTACATACTTTAGAGTGAAAATATTTTATATACTTAAAGCACATGCATAGTTATTTAATGATGTCTAGGATATTTTTTTAATGGCATCATAGAAAAATTATCATTTTTGTTAGGTGTTCTAATCACATTTATTAGATAGCTGGCGGAGTTGGGTGTGTTTTACCCATTGTTCAAACTGTATGTTACCTTTATTAGCAAAAAGTCACCAGGTTTAACTGTAACATCTGAGTTTTACTACCTACAAAAGGGAAATAATTAAGCTTAATATATATTTCGCTTACTGTAGCAATAAACCAAATTGGTAGAATTTATATTAACATCAAGTTATTTATTTCTTGGAACGCTTTACACTCGTTTTATTTTAATTTCTAAACAAACAGATATATAAAATTGAAACATAAAACATCCTCTATTAATAAGTTATTGGTTGCACCCCGCATCTTGTAACCTTATTGCAGTAGAAATATGGTTTCATTCAGAACTAACAGGGCAGTTAAGCTAGCATGAAAACGGTGGAGTTACAAATTGGTATTTCTCAGGAACATTAGGCAAATAAACAGTATTCTGCTCAGGCAATCTGGCCCTAATGGCCCGTTCAGGAGCGACTAAGGAACTCGATGACTTGTTACAATTTTCTCCTGCGGTGCATTCATCTGACGTAACGACTAATAGTGGTTGTATTTTATTAGTTTTTTAGTGTTTTTTTTGTATGAAATTGCTTAGGGCGATTTTCATTAGCCAATGTGGAAGTTAATAAAATATAGTATAGAAAAATGAGTCACTGTTTGAAAACCGACGATGATGGTACTTAATTATATGATAGATGTTGAATGATAAAATATGATAAATCTAAATTTTTATGATTTCAATAAATGTTATGGGAATTTGCTTGATACGACTATCGTGTTTCGAGAAGCGTTGCACTGTTTAATTTCTCTCCAAATTTTAAAAGAAATAAAGTTGTATGTCTTAAATATTGTGTTATTTAGTGTGTATTATTCCGAATGTTAATTTATAATAAGTAGCCTTTAAAACATTTCGTAAAAATTAGGTTTTAGTGACTGAAACGAATCGCTGTAAATCCACATTGCACAAAACACACATTAAAGAAAAGAGACAAAATAAGTTGACAAAAACGTCTAGCGAAAAAAAAACCAGTCACCATTTATGATACCGAATTCAAAAGCGACCTATACAAATGTAATTCGAATGGTGACCAAACGGAGTGCCCACTCAAATGTCATAGCACTCCTTAAAAAAGCCTTAGCCGCGGTGGTGAGCGAAAGCCGTCTGCGACGATTAGCACGCGTGGGACCGGCGGAGACCCGCAGCGCCGGAGCCGTGACATAAGCCATATTAATTTAAAATTTTACATTAGGACCTATAATTTTTGTTTTGTTTTGTTTTGTTTTACGACAAACAAATTTAGGGCATATACCATTTAGGGATTTCAATTTTATAGCATGTTGATATTGTGTAACATTAAATTCGAGCAAGTTTCGTACAAATGGTGATTAGGGCAAAAAAGTTATGACACTTTAGTAGTTAGATTATGGATACAAAATTTAGAAAACAATAAATTGAGAACCTATAACAAGTTTAACCCCTTGAGCACCGTGAAACCAGACACAATTGAAATTCTATTGTTTCACGACCGCCGGCGGTCGTATGATCCTTGACCGGTTAAGTAACAAGCTACTTATGATTTTTCATTAAAGTATCTTATATTGCTGGTATTATCTCACGGTCTTTTTACAAGTTTTAATTATTATCTTGATTAAAATAACGATATCGTTGCTTTCTTTTATAAGATAGGTACCTAAATAAATCAAGTTCGTTGCATGCTGAGTTCTGACAAACAGAAGTGATTATTGATGGACAGTCGTCCTTATTAAATACTAGCAGACCGCCGGCGACTTCGTTCGCGTAGACGAATGGATCGGTGGTGAATTTTTAAAATGACTCCCCTCCCAAGAACACGTATGATGTAACTAAAATAGTTAGACATATGCTACCGCTACACTTTTTGTAGATATGTTCTGCAAAGCCTTAGTAGATTATTTTATTCTATCATCAATTGTTTTATTAGCGCACGCGTTTTTAGGAATTTATTTGAATTTTAGTAAGCATCCCTAATTTATTTTAAAATATAATATATCCTATGTCACCTGGAGATAGTGTAGCTTCCCAACGGTGAAAGAATTTTTTAAATCGGTGTAGTAGTTCCGGAGCCTATGCAATACAAACAAACAATCAAATGTTTCCTCTTTATAATATTAGTATAGACAAAGTAGATTGGTAGGTACCTAACAAAAATTGGATCTGGATAGGTGTCTATATATCTAGGTAAATCACGGCATACTCACAGGTACTTTATGCTCTTGAGAGGCTTCTGAAGCTTACGATAGTTATTGGTACTAATACTCCACCTGGGTGAAATACAATGACATTTAGTAGGTAACCTACTGTTAAAAAACAAAAATCATCAATTACTACTTCATATTCTTTACGAGTGGGTCGTAAAAGGCGACTGAAAGACTATAAATTATGCAATAACTTCTTAGAGCGACGGGCTTACCACCTGTCGCGCGCGAATGATAAGTAGGTACTTTCCAGTTTCCTATTCTTTCCGGGACAAATAATTGTTGCTGGAGTATTATCTTTTTTATGCTGTTGTCGATAGTATCGTGGTTACGGTGAATTAACGTGTAGCGTCCTTGATTCACCGTGTACGGGGTAGCTCCAATAGCCTTCTCGCATATACTGTGCTTCTGTAGTGTTGCGACGAGATAGTACGTTGACAGTGCTGTTATATAATACAGCACTTGGCGCGTCCACCTTGACAAAGACACAAAATAAGTAATTTTCGTTTTTTTTGTTGTTTGTTCCTAACAATATAATATAATGATGTGGACGGGATGACTAGGAATACGGGTGCTTTCGCGGACGTTGTGCAATTTCGCGGGCAGTTGCTAATATTATAAAAAATGGAAAGAGAACTGAAGAACAACAAGTGAAGATCTGAAGAACTTGCAGAACGCTGCAATTCTGCAGACACGACACTATCATGATGATGGGATGGTGTTTACGCAGATGATGTCGCGGGAAGTCGCTACAGTCGCTAGTTGTGTAGGAATTTAAGTGTTGTCCCAAAAATTCACAGCAGCCAAACTTTCGTCATACCCAGCTTCCGTGAGAAATCCACACCTGCATGCCAATTCGAGTCGCTTGTTATTCAAAAATACGTGATGCAAACTATTTGCAAACTTCTAAATTATTTCCGTAAAGATAGTTTTTAAACTTCCTATCTCCTCCTCTCCTCTTTTAAATTCGTTCCCAAATTAATCTTATAATCCTTTGAGATTAACTTTACAGAACTAAGTTTTGTAAGGAATTTTGTGTATTAAGCAAAATTCTGTTGCATTCTGTTGTAGTTTGGGTAAATATGGTCGTGTAGATCTAAAATTTATCATCTCATAACCACTTTTGAACACCACTTTATACCATTTTTATCAATAAATAGGCTTTATTTTAAAAGTTAATGCTGCTATTATCTAATAAAACATCATTAATGGCAATCTGTATAAAAAAAAACTATTAAAGCTATTATTTTACTTATAAATGTTGTTGTTGTTTTACGTTTAAAGAACGAAAATTGTTGTTTTGAGTTTAATCTTAAATATTTGATTTAATTTCAACGGTCAATATTAAATACTCTTTACACTTCCATTCAATTGGCTATTCTTGAACCATTTTTTACTCTTACTCCAACGACATAAAGATAAATAGCACTGTAAAATGAACCAGCAAAATTGATAAACGAATAACTAACGAAAGCACCATTAGATAGCAGTATTACTGATGATGACGTCAGCCCGGCTTATCCGGGAGTACATCACTAAATTATGATAGCAGATAACTACAACGTGTTTATTAGAGAGATAGGAAACAAATCGATCGGTACAAACCCCTGGGGGATGGAAGGTATTAATTGTAAAAGTTGCTTGCTTGTTGTGGTTATGCAGGGCTGGCAAAAGCGCTATGTTAAAGCTAATTAAAGATGATTGTGCGTTTTTTGTGACTCACTGTGATCAGAGGGCTTAGACAAGTGGCCAACGCTCACCATATGTCTATACAATGACGTATAGACATAATCTTGAGCATTTTCTACATAAAAAAGCAAAATATTTCCACAAGCAAGTGCTTGTAGAAATATTTTGAACATTTTCCATATTTAAAATAATTTCTTAAATCTATGGAAATATAAATCGATTGCCACGAATGTTTGTTTGGGCATCACTTGAGAACGGCTGCACCTGTTTGGCTAATTCTTCATTTGTTGTGTTCGTAAATGTCCGGTGAAGGTTTATACGAAAGAAAAAATTTGGAAATTCGTCACGAGGTTCGGGTGTTCACGTGGATGAAGTCGCGGGTGGTAATCAGGACTATTTCCCCGAAGGGTTAGTCAGAGACTCTTTTCACCAAATAACGACTGCACATGTGCTCAGCGTGACAGGTGGTGAGCCCATCGCCGCTCTAAGCTGTTGGATGTATGTGCAGTTTTTAGACCGTTAATCACCTTTTACGACACCCAAGGGAAGAGAGGTGGTGGTAGTATTCTTTCACCGCTACGTGACACGGTTATATATAAATTGTTTATAGCATAGATAAAATAAGTAAATTGCTGATCTTTTGACAACCTTGACGTGCAACGAACTAATCTGCGGCGCGAACGTGTTTCGGCTACGTGCGGTCGCGTGTAATGATGTGAACACCGAAGACGGTATACTTTCCGATTACAATATAAGACAGATAGCTTATACTACTACCCTAATGTGGATTGTTGGCGGCTACTTTGTAACAACAACCGTGTGTGAAGAGAGCGTATAAAGGCTAGTTGGATGGAGCATGCCTGAAGATAATGTTGGGCTAGCCTTTTTGCGTTTGACCTCGTTTTGGATTTTTGTTTTTGTATAGTAAATAGCCTTATTTGGCTACGGTCGTACCTCTGCAGTATTTTATGCTCTATTACTTTATCATAGAGTAGAAAATAGTGTACGCAGGCACAATTTCTCCGCCTGTAGGAATGAGAGATGTTTTTTAGTTTGTTCACCAATCCAAAGACCAAGCATAGCGGAAGTAGCTTGAATTGTAAGATCGTAAACTGAACACCTCAGTCGCTAAGCTATCGAGGTCCTTAATATTTAGAATATAGTTCCAGCTTATTTTCTAAAATTTTGAAAATCGTGTCTATGGCTGTCTATGTGCAAGATTTAATCCAAATCCGAACAGCCTTTCCCAAGCAATGTGCTTACCACGTGCTCAAAAATGAACAGCATTTCTATTTTGTTTATATACCTACACTATGTACATTTTATTGGTACATTCATATCATAATATTGCGTAAGTACTTATAAAACACGTAGTTGTTTAAAGTTTATTTTGTCTATTAAACCTACCAATTATTTATTTATTTTTTCGCCTTCATGATATATAAGATCATCTTCTTCTTATCCATCCCGATAGTTGACTGGGAGAGAATGTCCAAGGCATTAAGTGCGCCTCTATACTTTACGTGCATAAAGCGTAATGTGTGCATAAAGTGTGTTTTAAATAAAATAAATAAAATCACAACCATTCAATCGATCGATGTCAAGATATTCGCCGTGTTTAACCATTCGATGCAGTATTTTTTTGACATGGAGCCATTCGATGTAGTGTACCATCGGTTTGATGGTGGTTAGACGCATCGCGTTCGCTGTCACGACATTTGGTATGACAACTTTTGATTTCATGTAGGGAACCAGAATCTTGAACATACAAAGAAAAAAACAAAACACGTGCGCCTATTAGGAAACACCTCTACACCTCAAAAATGTGCCCAACACGTTTGGATAAACTGCATAAGAATTAAAAGACCGAAGACGCTTATTCTCAATTAGGGCCGGGGACGGGCGGCCTTTACCTTGTTGGAGGTAATTGCGCCGTGTCGGCCCCACGGGCGTTTTTAATCCGGCCCGCCATCTAGCGTCGCATTAATGAGGAAATAACACCAATTTACCGGACCTTATTTCGTTCACGAAGTCGGATTGAATAAAACGCTGTTACGGCCTGCTTAGCCGCTAAAAGCTTCGTTCGCGTTTACGTTTTTTAATTAGCGATTGGTTGTAATCGGATTGTGATATAAATTAGTCTAAAGGTATGTTGTGAAGTGTCATTTTTTATATTTACCTATAAAAGTTTTTTGATGATAAAACAGTACATAAGTAATGAAATGTTTTGTCTCAAACAAAGTCACGCCAAGCCATACGAGAAATAATGTGTCTTTTCTTTTAACTTATGTCCTTTTAATTTATAGCTCATTATTGTCAGTTCAATTTTGAATAATCTAAAAGAATAATAATCACACTAATATTATAAAGGTGAAAGTTTGTGAGTGTGGATGTTTGTTACTTCTTCACGTCTAAACGGCTGGAGCGATTTTAATAAAATTTGGTATGGAGTTAGCTGACACACTAGATTAACACATAGGGTACTTTTTATCCCGATATTCCCACAGGAAAGGGAACCACGCGGGTAAAACCGCGAGCGGCCGCTAGTAATATATAAATTTAAAGGTTTCTAAAATTGTCCTCTAATTGTGATATGGATGTTGGATTTTTCAACGTCCATACCACATAAATATCGGTTTATAATGTAGTAGTAATACTTTAAACTTCATTTACTTCGAACATTTCGCTAGAAAGTTTTCTAAATATACAATGTGATAAGGGTGGTACTTCTAACCCGTTAAGGCTAAGTACTACATCTAAATTCATCGACAAAAAAAATAATATGGGGGGTCCTACCCTCTCCCTCTATAAGTAGTTTATGACCATTTATACTTTATGCTATATCTAAAGCTGGCCACTGACGATCAGTTTTGCGCGTCAGTCCAGGCATAAAACTGTGGCGTCACTCCAAATGGTTTTACGCCAAACAGATTTCCCCATTCACTGGCGTCACGCCGGCTCGTCAGTCTCCACCGGCCGGTACAATCAATTTTGAACTTTAGTGTTTGGCTCTAAGGATCAATATTCATTGGAGAAGTTCGAACTGACGCGAAACAATCAATTTTGAACTTTATTGTTTGGTGCTAAGGATCAATATATTCATTGGAGAAATTCGAACTGACCCGATTGGATTGACGATCACACACTCACGGTCAGTTTGACGCGCCGGCTTTACGTGTCGCGCCGTCAGTTAAAACTCTGGAGTGACGATTCGACATTCACGATCAAATTTTGGACTGACGTCAGTTCAACTGATGGGAAAAACTGATCGTCAGTGGCCACCTTAAGATTTCATACGTTGGAGAAACATGAAAAAAAGGGCAAAGGGTAGCTAATGACACTGGCTAACTAATAAATTACTTTGTTTCGTATGTTTGAGATTATTTTGGTGAGAAAAAAATCATTAAGTACTTAATTATTTTGTGTTTTAAAATTACTTTTTTTTAAGTCCATGTTATTTTTTTGTCGATGAATTTAGATGTAGCACTTACCCTTAACAGGTTAGAAGTACCACATCACATTGTATTGTTGTACCAAGGTATGAGCAAACAATTTTGTAAAAATAATACTTTACAAGCTCGATCGCTTTCACATAAACAATGGTTCCAACGGCCTGCGAATACAACAATAACATAACGACAAAACATTGCGCGCACAACGCTATTCAGCTATTTGAAAACGCATTCGCTGTACCTTATTTATGATAGTTTATAAAACGTAGATCGCATTTACTATGGCATCAGTGTTATTGGCATTGTTGTAGCCAAGCGGATAGTTGCTCGGGTTGAACGTGAGAAATCGTGGTTCACTCCCCATAGCTCCGATAGACTTGACGTGATCCCACTCCGACACAGTAATTTAGATACCCCTCAGTCTTGGAATTTAAATGTCAAAAATAACGACAGCATGTGCGCCATAATTTTTTTTAATATTTAAAATTAAATAAAATAATTGCTCTAAAATCAAACCATATTTTGTCGTTTTGTAAACAACAATATACTAACTGATATATTTCCTATCCATCAGGTATCAAAATAAAGTGATGATTGCAACAGTTTATTTGTCTTATAGTATTTCTCTGAAAATCACTCGGAAATCGGTAACATACCTACGGACTTTACATGCTTTATCTAGTAGTAATAACGATATATTTCTTTCAACTTTTTATCTAAATACGATCATTATATGCTTAATAATCATTTTCTAATAAGAAACAGTATTTACATTAGATAAATACAATAAAAATGGCACACAAAACTTAGCGACTTATTCACTCCGACACAGAAGTTGGCGCAACTCTCAACGTCGAATTTGACAGAATCGAGAATAGACTATGCGATATTTTGCGATCACGATGCATAAAATGTACCACAGAACTGAAATAAACGACCTTGTTCATACTAAAGTAGTCTGTAAGTCTATGAAGACACGGTACAAAGTCAAGTGGGAGAGAGCGGTCTCATGCGACCGCTTGGGGTTTGACGGAGTGGCGCGAACTGTCAGTGCGGTCTCACGCGACCGCTTGGGGTTTGACGGAATGGCGCGAACTGTCAGTGCGGTCTCACGCGACCGCTTGGGGGTTTGACGGAATGGCGCGAACTGTCAGTGCGGTCTCACGCGACCGCTTGGGGTTTGACGGAATGGCGCGAACTGTCAGTGCGGTCTCACGCGACCGCTTGGGGGCTGAGAGGTTAACAAGATGGGTTAACCCATCTATTATTAATGTGTTAAACGCACACTTATAATAATCTTTTCATCATCATCATCATCATCATCATCAGCCTATAAACGTCCCACTGCTGTTCACAGGCCTCCCACGTGGATAATATAGCCGTGGGGATAATAGGCCATAACCCATCACGCTGGCCCAATGCGGGTTGGTGGGTTTTTAACGACTGACTTCCGAATCACGGCTAAAAAGTCCGCATTTCTCCCCCAACCCTTTCTTCCAGAGCAACCTAATACCTATCCAGACTGTCTCAGTCTCCTAGGTATGGACATACACAGCGCCCTCAACCCGAAGAACTATATTGAGAGCATTGTAACCACAGCCTCACGTAAACTCGGAATCCTGAACAAAGTGAAGCGGTTCTTCACGCCGGAGCAACGTTGTCTTTTGTATAAGACTCAGGTGCGCTCCTGTGTGGAGTATTGCTCTCATCTTTGGGACGGATCCGGCACGTACTTGCTCGAAGCTCTTGACAGGTTGCAAAGACGTGCTGTCCGTATTATCGGTAACGATGACGATACGACCAGTCTGAAGCCGTTACAGCTACGTAGGGACATTGCTTCCCTTAGTGCTTTCTACCGCCTTTACCACGGTGAATGCTCTGAGGAGCTCTTTGACCTCATCCCTCCCTCTCCTTTCCATTCCAGATCGACGCGTACAGGTCTTAGAAGCCACCCTCACACCGTGCTGACCATCAAGACACGTACCAAAAAGTTTGGACAATCGTTCTTTTCCCAAACTGCCTGTATGTGGAATGCGCTTCCCGCACACGTATTTCCCTCCTCTTTCTCTCCCGGGTTATTTAAGCGGGGCGTGAAAAAGCATTTATGCAGGCCGCCATAGTGAGAGCGTTCGGCATAGCGTGGTAGCGCTGTGATGAACGCTTTCACTTCTTGGGCTTCACATGGCTGCTTTTCATCAGGCAGAGTAAGGCCATTATGGCGTGAATAAAAAAAAGAAGCACGGAGGAGCACTAGATGTTTTTTTTAATTTGGTCACCCATCCACCGACCTGGCATTGCGAAAGTTGCTTAGCGAGCAAGATCGCAAGCCGAACGCGCGAGCCGCTGCGCCATTGAGCTCCACATAATCATTAATTCAAAAAGAAAGTAACTTATATCTACTTACAACAAAGTCGATAAAGAATAAGACTTTAACCTATCGCGTTGCATTGCATTAAAACTGTTTTAACGGAACCTAACACGATTAATTTCGTGTTCGAATTATACGAGTTTGCTTGTGAAACGTCAAGCAGTAAGTAGATATGTACTTACTTACAAAATTAATCTTGTTAGGTCTCGATAAAGAATGTTATATAATACATATAGTACACCCCGTACCCCGTGAAGAAGTTTTTTTTTTTCATACAAACCTAGCCCTGCAATTTACGAACACAACAAAAAAACAATTTGGCAAATAGGTGCAGCCGTTTTCGAGTGATGCCCTAACAAACACGTGGCAATTAGTATTTTCATTTATATATATATTTTATATTAACTACACATGTTCTTTTTAAAAATGTCACTCGGAATTTTACTCCCTCTTTTGAGAGTAAGACACCATTGTTACTGGTTTTCTCGTGAATCTCTCTAGAAAAAGTTAAAAATAGATACTATATAGTATAGAAGTTGCGTGAGTCGATTCCCGCATGAGGTTGTCGTCTTTTTTCAGTGTTTGAAAATTTTACTTAAGTATATATAAGCGTTAATAAAACGCTAAAATATATAAAAAACGTTAATCTCCTAGTATAGAGTTAGCGAAAAAGAGCCCTGCTACTTACGACCGACGACGATAGAAAGGAAATTGTTCCCGACGGGTGTAGTCGCCGAACAGTTTAGCCGTTGTGCTTCGATGTGGACTGTAGGTTCTTCAATAAAAACTCGGTTCTTGATTAGTGCTTCTTTATTCTTCTAGGTGGGGTCCGGAGAGCTTACAAATTCTGCTCTGACCGGCCGTGACTTAAACACATTAAGGGTTGGCAACTAGCAGCCTTGTGGGACAGCTGCCGGCTCATGTGGGCAGTTTTACATTTTACCATAACTAACTACCCACATGAACCGTCGTAATTTGTGCAGCTGTTCCTTTCGTTCGGACCTCTCTTTTTATCTTAAATTTATTACCTACCCTACGGTATCACTCGTAATCTGGATACCCTACTTATTTATTTTCTTAATTACATTGATATTCCTAACAATAGAAACCTATAATTACGAAAGCTAATCTCTTACTTTCCTAACTTTAATTACCTTAGAGAGGCGTAAGGCCCCTGGGCACGTATACTTGGCCCTTACCTTGTCAAAACCATTACCTGTTTGATAACTTTTACCTTTTGTTTAAATGAAACGCAAAAAATTAATTATTTATTATCAAAAAACCTTTACACATATGAGACTTAATCTATTTATGCAAATACACATACCTAAATTTAGCCGTACTATATCTAACTATGTAATATCATAAAGTCGAGACTTCTGTCCGTAATAGGCTCCCCCCGGCGCAGCATCCGCGTAGCCTCTTCACTCCATCGGCAGGACAGCCAGTCTCGTCGTCGGTCGTCGGAACGTGCCGCCTTTGGTGCGCACCTCTACGTTGCGTACTTCGTTGTCAGGTCCAGGAAATGTCTTCGTGACGACGCCTCTAGGCCATACATTGCGGGGTAGTGTGTTATCCACAATTATGACCACGTCGCCCTCTCGTACGTTGCGTCGCTCGGAGTCGCGCGTGCCGCCGCGCGGTATGAGTAGTGGTAGATACTCGCGCAGCCAGCGTCGCCAGTACTCGTCCGCCAGCGCCTGCGCCGCCCGCCATGTGTTTCGGTCGGCGCGCTCGCACGGCCCAGTGGTGGGCAGGCCGCTCGAGCTACCCAAAAGGAAGTGATTGGGTGTCAGCGCTTCCGGGTCGTCGATGCTCACAGGGACGTGTGTTAGAGGCCGAGCGTTGACAGTGTGCTCGGCTTCGGCTAGTAGCGTCATAAGTACTTCTTCACGCGGTGACTTCTCGTTGAGCGTAGTGCGCAGCGCCGTCTTGACTGTTCTCACCAGCCGTTCCCATGCGCCGCCTTGGTGTGGCGCGCCTGGCGAAATGTAACGCCACTCTGTGCGTTGCGTTAGCGCGTATTCTCGTAGCGCTGGCTCCCATTCTTCGTATGCGGCCTTTAATTATCGGTCCGCGCCTTTAAAATTCGTAGCGTTGTCACTATATATAGGTGACGTGGGGCCATCCCCTCCTGGCCGCCATTTGTCTTAGAGCCATAATCGCTGAGTCGGTAGATAAGCTCGCTCGCCGTAATCTGCTGCCCGCGCGTAGTTTGCAGGACACTTTGAGACGGTCGATGTCGTCTGCGAAGCTCTCTCGTTGCGATTCAATGGTTAGTAGGCGCTCGGCCTCGTTGATATGTTCAATTGTCATGTTACTAGCGTGGCGGCGGCATCTCTGAGTGAATAGTAGCACGTTCGCCATCGTTCTAACTAAACGCTCGTAGGAAGAGAAGCGCTTAGCGTCTGGCACTACGCTACTATCACTCTGCCACGTGTGCGTGTGCGTCACGCAGTGTTCACTCTCCGCGCTGTGTTCGTTGTTGATGACGTCACTCGTGGGCCATTCGGTTTCGTTTTCGTATAAAAATGCCGGTCCGACAAACCACCGATCATTCTTCGTTTTCATAATCTCACTGCCGCGCGTTACGTCGTCCGCGACATTGTGAGCCGTAGGGACCCATCGCCATTGTGACGGCATCGTCGTTTCTGTGATCTCAGTTAAGCGATGCGCTACATAGGGGGTGTAACAGGGGGTGTAACGCACCGTGTCGTTATTAATCCATTTCAACACTGTTTGTGAATCGGTCCAATATACGACTCTCTCAGGTTGCCATCTTTGTTCATTCAATACTGAGCTTGCTAGTCGCGTAGCTATCAACGCCGCTTGCAACTCCATTCTCGGAATACTTTGTTGCTTTATCGGTGCCACTCTGGCCTTAGCAGCGGCGAGTGCGACTCGTATTTCGCCATTTTCACCCTTCATTCTCTAATATACTGCAACGCCGTAAGCGACCTCGCTGGCGTCACAAAAAACATGTAGCTGCTTTCTCGTCACTCCCCCCGTATGTAGACGCCGGGGTAGACGCAGACTACGTAATGCCCTCAATCCGTTCAACCATTCATGGAACTCGCCGGCCTCGTCCCATTCTATTTTTAACCGCCATATGCCTTGTAAGATGATCTTCGCTCGTATAGTATAATAACTCAACAGTCCGAGTGGGTCAAATATTGACATAACCGCACATCTCGGTGTTAAACGCCAACTCGTCTGTAGCGGCGTCCCATAGTTAACCGAGCGTTCTTCCCCATTGCTGATAACTAGTTGTTGGTCACCTTTAAATATCTTAATTGTGATAGCTCGTTCGCGAAACCGTAGTAGCAGGCCCGCCAGGTCGCGTAGTAAGTCGGGACCTTCCAACAGCTCGTCATTCAGACAAACTCAGTTTGCTTCGGCGGCCGCGTCAAAGACAACTCGTAGTTTTCCGGGCTTATTCGGATTTGTTATGGCGAAGTGAGGTAAGTACCATAAATGCGGGCTCATCAAATCGCTCTCGCTACTTTCCTCGGCATAGTGTTTATCAAATAGATTCTCTATTTGATTCGTATAAGCTCGTTTGAATTCGTCAGACTTGTCCATCTTCCGTTCTATGGATTTCAATCGTCTCAATGCTGACTCGTAACTTGGCGGCAGCGTGACGTCATCACGTCGCCACGGTAATCTAACTTCGTATTTTCCGTTGACTTTCTTTGTCGTCGTTCTAAACGATTCTATGGCGCGTGCATCACTCGGGCTCACTCGCTCCTTCTTTGTTATTCCCAGTGAGTCAATTTCGAAGTGCTTCTTTACCATAGCATGAAGTTCGTTGTCCGGTAAGAGAGTGCGCGAGATCGTCGCGCACTGCGGCGTATTTACGTATAACACCGCAGCCGTATTATTCTCCATCAGCACGCTTGACCGTGGCGCTGATCCGTGTATTACCCAGCCCAGCTTCGTGAGCGATGCGATCGGTTCGTCTCGCTTGCCCTGTAGCAATCTTCGTGTGACTATGAGATGCCAAATTGTCTGCCCCAATCAGTATTCGAGGCTTGACATGTCCGTAGCAGACGTTGCTGTTTGATAACTCTTTCATATGAGTGTATCTCAAACAGTCGTTGTGCACCGTCTGTCCGTTGAGTGATAAATCTTTCATCGTTCTAGCTTTAATGTCGAATTGTCGTTTATTCGTAGTTGCAATTAACTTTAAATTCACCGTCTTGGTTTCGCACGTCGTTTGTGTATTCACGCTTCGTATTTTCAAATCGTTCGCCGGCCCGTCCGCGCCTACGTAGTCCGCCAGGTCTTGGTCGATTAGCGTAACAGTCGACCCCTCGTCGAGCAAGGCGTATGTGTCGATTGACCCCTTTGGTCCCTTGATGGTAACTGGACAAACTTTCAGTAACACCTTGGTAGCATCGGTCGAGTGATTAACCGACGCCACCATCTCGGTTTCGTTCGGCCTGGTGCGGTGTTCGTGTAGCAAGGCGTTCGTGTAGGATGGCGGCAATCATCAACTCCGCACAGATCGCGTTTATCGCATTGTAGGCGACGGTGTTTCTTATTCGCACAACAGAAACACACTCTGCTTTTCTTTATCCATTCCCATCATTGTTTAACCGTCATGGTTTTAAAGCGATCACATTGCGGTACGTCATGACGTCCTCCACAACATAGACATTCTTTGTTTATGACGTCATCACTTGTTGCGTATACAGCCGTATTTTTCTTTCGCTCGATTCGTTGTTTCACGTTCGCTCGTGTTTCCGTAATAACGTTCTTTCGCGTAGGGTTGTAGCTCACGTATGCATACTGTAGGGCTCTGTCGGCTTCTCTCATGAGGAAGTGGGATAGCGTGACGATCTCAGGCTCGGCATAGCTTCCGTAGTGAGTTGCGTAGTCGCACCACCTTGAGCGTAGGTGCGGTCCGAGCTTGTCCACCACTTCTCGCGTTAACATTGGATTTCGTAAGTACCCTCTGTTGTCGATATTATCGAGTATGCACACAATGTTCTGCAGTTTGATCGCGAACGTGTTCAATTCACTGGCCGTCGTGCCGGGACGCGGCAGTCTCTTATTGTCGTCCAGCGCTCGATCAATTATTACTTCTGGCCGTCCGAAGCATTGCTCGAGTGTTTTCATAACCACTTCCGGGTCCACGGCCGTATATAAAAGAGCGGACACCGCTTCCTTTGCTTCATCTTTAAGACAGCTTCTTAATCGTGCCAAGTTCTCGGCTTTGCTAAAGTTAAATTGTTTAGTCGTATCGCGCATCGCCGCTTTAAACGGCAACCATTCGGCCGGCGAGCCGCTGAATATAGGCAAATCCAGCGCCTGTCGTGGTACCGGTCGATTATGAATCATTTTCTCTAGTGTAAGTGCGAGCTTAACCATCCCCGTGTCGTCTTTGCTCGTTTGATCACGGTTCGCTGCCTCTTTCACTACGTTTTCGTTTTCAACATATGGCGAATCAGTGAGGTGGCGACCTCTGTCCATCTCACTTGCGCGCGCATCCTTTTGTCTTTGTCGCACATTTCCGACTTTATCTGTGTCGGGCTCATGCACGTTCCGACGCCGATCCAACCATTCATCCACTCTCAGTTGGGCAATATCGGCGGGTAAGCTCTCCGGTTCTAAATCCGTTTCTTCTTCAATAACGGCAATTTCGTATGCAAGTCTCTTCTTAATCATTTCCGTTTCCAATTGTAACTCTCGCCGACGTACTTCGGCGAGCCGCTCCTCCGCTTGAAGTTGCGCTTGTTTTACTCGTGAGGCGACGCTCGTTGTCGATCGTACCGACGGCGGCCCGGCTCTGGGCGCGTCGGGTGGCGGTGCGTCGTCGTTGCGTCTAACTTCCGTAGTGGCGGTGATGCCGCGTTCAGCGGTCTCTTGTTGCGGTTCCATTGGCGTCACGGGTGAGGCAAGGTTTGAGGGTGATGCGGGTGGTCTGTCGAACGCTCGTAGTCCCGTTGTCGTCTCGGCTTGGCTTTGTCTTCGGGTGGTCGGCATCTTCTTTCTTGCTGTCCCTACTCCTAACAATCTCAAACGGGCACGCTATGTGGGGAGCCCGTCCAAGGATGGAGTTCGTGCGGGAGTGGAAAGGTAGGACATACCCAGCAGAGAGTCGACGTGGACAACGGGGCGCTCGCGAATCGGCTGGAGTGTCCGACAGCTTAGGCAGTGCCTACAGAAAGGACCCCCGCTCCACGACAAACCGTACTGGCGTAGCCGGACTCTTAAGCTTGCCCTAAAAAGGACAAACTGACGACCCCGTCCGATAAGTCGTCCCGCCTTGAACGGCGTTTACTCAGAACGCACACCGTTTGGCACCGTTAGGTGATGTGACGTTTTGAGCCGCGGTCCGCCCGCGTTAGCAATTGTTGCAGAACACAAGTGGTGTGGTTACAATACGTTGGTGGTTACGTTGGTGGTCACGTTGGTGGTTACGTTGGTGGTTACGTAGATCTTCTATCTTCAAATGGACGAAGGCTTCAGTTCTTCAAATCCGGCTCCGAAGGTCCAAAGAAATTGTTCCCGACGGGTGTAGTCGCCGAACAGTTTAGCCGTTGTGCTTCGATGTGGACTGTAGGTTCTTCAATAAAAACTCGGTTCTTGATTAGTGCTTCTTTATTCTTCTAGGTGGAGTCCGGAGAGCTTACAAATTCTGCTCTGACCGGCCGTGACTTAAACACATTAAGGGTTGGCAACTAGCAGCCTTGTGGGACAGCTGCCGGCTCATGTGGGCAGTTTTACATTTTACCATAACTAACTACCCACATGAACCGTCGTAATTTGTGCAGCTGTCCCTTTCGTTCGGACCTCTCTTTTTATCTTAAATTTATTACCTACCCTACGGTATCACTCGTAATCTGGATACCCTACTTATTTATTTTCTTAATTACATTGATATTCCTAACAATAGAAACCTATAATAACGAAAGCTAATCTCTTACTTTCCTAACTTTAATTACCTTAGAGAGGCGTAAGGCCCCTGGGCACGTATACTTGGCCCTTACCTTGTCAAAACCATTACCTGTTTGATAACTTTTACCTTTTGTTTAAATGAAACGCAAAAAATTAATTATTTATTATCAAAAAATCTTTACACATATGAGACTTAATCTACTTATTATGCAAATACACATACCTAAATTTAGCCGTATTATATCTAACTATATAATATCATAAAGTCGAGACTTCTGTCCGTAACAGAAATCTTAAATAAAAAGAATGACATCTGAATAAAATTGGTAATCAAAATATGACTTATTGTTGACATCTGACGATGGCTTTGGTCCTGAATAATTAATAATGTTTACTTTTATCTTAATTTTATTACTTATAAAATTTTATAAATTGTTAATGACATAGTCACATCTAATCTAAGTAAATATTGTACTTTTTATTTTAGTAAATTCAGAATTATAAAAAAGTACCTAATTAATAATTAATTTCAAAAGCATGACGATGGACGACAAAATATTTGCATATCGACAGGTCGATAAACATTTATGTTGCTATTATCCAATAATTACATCCTTGTTACCATGTTTTATCAAAATAAAGATTTTATGATTTTAATTATGACCTTATCGTCACTTACCATTAGCCTCCTAGACAAGTGGCAACGGCTTTATGTCCATTGTATTATAGGAACGGGTAACGCTATCGCGTTGTCGATAGTAAATTGATAGACATATTTACAGATACTACTGGCTTAGTACTACTACCAGAACAGCTAGCTACCTGTAGGTATAGGCCCTAGGGTGAGATGAAGGGCAAGCGCTTCCTGTTGCAAAATATAAAATAGAAACTACTTGAACGAGACTTATATACTTAATCATTACTTCTGAGGGATTTCTTGGCGCAAAAGTGATGTTTTTTATTTATTAACCGAAAAATAGTTTTGTCGCGTAGCTGTGAAACAATACTACCACCCCCTCTCTTTCCTTGGGTCGTAAAAGGCGACTAACGGACTAAAGACTGCACATACATCCAACAGCTTAAAGCGGCGATGGGCTCACCACCTGTCACGCTGATAGCAATGTGCAGTCGCTATTTGGTAAAAAGTGGACTATGGCAGAGCACTACTTTTGCGGTCGTCATTGCCTAGTCTCTCAATAATCCTTCGGGGATAATAGTCTTGACTATATGTATGTATGATTTGTTATTGTGAAGTAATAGTGCAAGATTTGACATTAAGTGTTAAAAACGTGAGTGAACCATTGAGTTATAATGTACTACGTACTAGAGAAGTTGTCTCAACTAGATTGTTTGTAACACGCGTTAGAGCCAGCTTGCTCCAACTGTAGTAGTCTGTGGCAGGCGCTAGACGCAACAATACGTGTGTATTCTGTGTTCTATTTTATTAAAATATGCCTTTATGTGTGCTAAGGTACTGTTTAAACTACTTAGTAAATACAAATAAAACCAAAGGAATCACTTTTCACCTGGAAATACGTACTAAATTATCGATGTAACATGCATTTGACTAATTATTTTATCAAATCGCCGACACATGAAGCGGCGGCCATGTTTCGGTAAAATGCATAGAGTAACATTGAGGTAAATATACTAGAGTAGAATTCCCATACAATAAATGTGCAGTTGTGCACAGCTACAATGATACTTGTACCGTGGTGCGGGGCTTACCTAGTTGTCATAGAAATGTCTAAGCGCAGATGCGACACACTGTTCATACAGATTTATTACAGAGTTGTGAAGTTGTAAGTTAATGTTGTTTAAAAACTAAAATGTTAGTTTTTATATTTATTGATTGTTGTAATTGTAATACTGAAATGAAAATAAGTAAATTATTGCCAAAAATAAAAGTAAGTAAATAATTTAGTTAAAAAATTGAATTGAAAATTGAAAAACGTTTATTGACATCACACAACAAGCACACAAATGAACAATTTATAAAACAAAAAAAAATAAAATTAAGAAATAAAAAACAGTACATTGCGCCCAGTTGTGTGATGACAACACTGTGCACAACTCAGTATAAGCAGCAAGCTGGGCCTGCTGCACTGGTATTCTGCTGTACACAGTAGTGACATCACGGTACGACACATGAGAATAAAAAAAATATTTACATACAAATTACTACGTTTACTAACATAAAATAAAAAACAATAATAATAATAACACTAATCAAACTGACAGTTACAAAACGGGCATACAAAGAAACAATCATCAACATCGAAACGCAACACAGACCGGAAATTTTGAACGAAGTGACTGACAGTGACAGACACTGACAGTGACACTGACAAACACGTTATCAAAAATTCATTGAACAGAAATATGGCGCACAGTTTCAATTTTTCTAATAATTTTACCTATAAATAAAACAAAAACAAGCTTTGAATGCATAGTGGCTAAACAGATAAAAAAAAAACAAGATTAAAAACAAAGCAAAAAACATATCAGTTTAGCACAATTAAATTAACTACGACAGGATTCACATTACGGGACAAACAAACAAATGCCGGCTTATGGTTACCTACACTCATCCGTTTGACGAAATTACTAGGTATATTTACTATGTTGCACCATTTTGTTTCCCTCACTACGACTTACGTACTTTCGTACAAAATGAGAAAAACAAACAGTGCAAATAGTTAGTTAATACATATTTCATAAAAATAATAAAAATCTCCGCCCGGAATGCGGAAGGTGCGTGGTTCGATTCCCGCCTGAGGTTGTCGTCTTTTTTCAGTGTTTAAAAAAAAATTACTTAAGTATATTTAAGCGTTAATAAAACGCTAAATTATAAAACATTAATCAAAAAAAAAATAATAAAAATCTTTTTCAATTATTTTGGAAAAATATTTATTTAAGTAGGTACGTGTAAAAATATTACTGTGTATCAAATATTCAGATGCTCAAATTTTTCAAGCATTATTGAGATGAGATTAAAATTCGTATTTGAGTCCTGCCCGCTTCATCTGAATTACTACTACAGTTGGAGCGAGCTGGCTCTAACGCGTGTTACAAACAATCTAGTTGAGATGTCTTCTCTAGTACGTAGTACATAATAACTCAATGTAGAGTAACAATATTTTCTGTTTTGTTACAACTAGGTAGCCCCGCACCACGGTACAAGTATCATTGTAGCTTACATTTATTGTATGGGACGTCTTCTCTAGTTTTTTTACCTCAATGGCATGAACGAACATGAGTGATGGCAAATGAAACAAAATTGTGCAACGTCACTTTTCAATATATCTCATGATGTCTGCTTGAGATCTCAGTAAACCACATCATTACTGAAACTCAAAGGGGAATTGTGGGAATATTATTTACCGTTCAACAATTCTATTATCATGGCTCATTCTCGTATTTTAGTGGAAAAAAGATAAACAATATTTTTCCTACTTGGCACAGGCTTACCAAACCAAGACAAATCAAAAGAAAAAACACAGGTACAGTCACGAGTACCAATATGTAAACACTTTGACTCTTATTCCATTGTATTAAGAGTTACAGTTGTTTACATATTGTTGCGCTTGACTGTACATGGGTACATAAGTACGTCATACCTTCACGACTGTTAGACTATATCCACGTTTCACCAAATGACAACTGCACATGTGCTCAGCATTAGTCATGTTGCAGTCTCAGTTACTCGCCTTTTACGACACCCAATGGGAAGAGTTGAGTGGGTAGTATTCTACTAATGAGACGCCAACTACAAAGCTAAAGAAAAAAACGCAAAAAGAAAACAAAATAAAAATTTCAAATTCAAATTGATTCTAGAATCTAAACGAAACAACAGCGCATCAAGCATAAACAACTCAACGGTGATGCAATAAACCGCTTTCCCCTACAACTCGCCAATTTGTGCGCTCGCCCGGTCTAATTTACAACTGATATTAAAACCGCGTTTCACACGTGTAATGTCATAAATTGGCCCGTGCACCACGAACACTTGGCCCCATATCGTAACAGTAAATATGGTGATGGTAACGGTAAACCGTACACGTTAACGGAACAGCAATGGAACAGTTTTCCATCACCATGGTAACGCGAGAATTCTATAAGAGCTGCCTTGCTGCCTGTTATTTGATATATTTCACCCTTTGAAGTTATTGAACAAAACTGTTCGTGCTACCGTTGATAGTTTTCGTGTAAGTAGGGAGTAGCCTTGTAAATGTAAATAGGTTTTATTACAAATTGACTATTTTGATAGTCTAAATTATAATCTTGTTGGTGTACATTTTTTAATTCTTATATATACATAATCACGACTATTATCCCCGAAGGGTTAGTCAGGGACTAGGCAATGAGGACAGCAAAAGCAGTTCTCTACCATAGCCCACTTTTCACCAAATAGCTCTGCACATGTGCTGAGCGTGACAGGTGGTGAGCCCATCGCCGCTCTAAGCGGTTCGATGAATGTGCAGTCTTTAATCCGATAGTCGCCTTTTACGACACCCAAGGGAAGACACCCAGTAGGGAAGGGGGTATTGGTAGTATTCTTTCACCGCTATACGCGACGCGGTTTAAATTTTAAATCGTTTCGAAGTAGTTCGCATGTTTGAGACACCCTAGTGGAAGAAAGAAGCTTCTCTTTTCTCTCTAATTGATAACTCGGCACAAGTTTTTCATGTAACAAAGTTTTATGAGGCCGGCGCTTAAACTTAACAAAGAAACGATTCTACTATCATCATACAAATTTCTTCTCTTTTGTTAAAAGATAAAAAGATGCTTTATTGGACACCACAGAAACATATAAAAGGACAAACACATAGTACTTTCAATTGTCAACCTTATTGCTAAAAAGCAATAAGCTTATTATTATGTGTTTCATTATTTAATTTCAATAGAATTTCTTCCAATTTATGCTGCGACATTGTCGTAAATGTCTATATTTAAATTGACAATCGAATGTGGCACGTGTTTCCAAATTCAATATAAGTTCATGTTGAGACCATGTAGGGTGCATTACTTTTAACTATTATTTTACTCTATGTTTCTACTTTGCGACTTTACCATGCAAAATGATTGTAGTGGAGCGTGCCACGGCATCATGACTCAATAAGAAACAACAGTTTTGTTATAAAGCAAATACCTACGTGCTAAACACGTAAATAGGAGTGTCAATTACTCAGAATTGGCAGTCAATACTTTCCTTTGTTCTGTAACACTATAAAAACACAGTTTTTCCCTAAATAAAGTTATTTAAGAACCAACCTTCGTCGTATCATTTCGTCTCCCGACTTCCCACATCACATGATCATACATACATCCATAGAGTCACTACTATTATCCCCAGAGGGTTAGTCCGAGACTATATAGGCAATGAAGACCACAGAAGCACTCCACTGCCATAGTCCACGGTTCGCCAAGTTACAACTACACATGTGCTCAGCCGGATAGTAGTAATCCCATCGCCGCTCTATGTTAGATGTATGTGCAGTGTTTAGTCCGTTAGTCGCCTTTTACAATACCCAAGGGAAGAGTGGGGTTATACAGGGTTATAAGAATACAAGTAATAGTCGCAACATTGCATAGATTTTCAATCCATTGGCCTTTATCTTTCTGGTAAGTGACGATAAGGCCGAAGGTCAGAGCGCGTTTCCCCCGGAGGAACTGGCTATCTGATCTGTACCTAACTGTCGGAACACAATGATGCAACTAACATGTGTTAGTGAAAGACATAGGTAATATGGTAGGGGATAGCTGACTTAAAATAGAACTAGACCTACCTTTATGTAAATGTGCACAATTAATGTGATTAAAATATATTTCGAATTAAAGCTAATAGTGTCGCGTCAAAGTCAAAGTCCAAGTCTTTGAGTTTTTAATAAAGTCTTATTTATTCAATGTACACTTTACAGGCACTTATTGAGGTCAATACTAATAACAATTAAAAAAAAACAGTTAACTAACTTGTAGTTAAGACTTAACAACTAATCTAACTAACTAACTATATAGTCTGTGCCAGACAAACGCGCATCGCTACCCCCGGTACCACTGCACGCCGAAACGGAATCGCGTCGAACCGAAATATTATAAGCCGTGGCGATAGAATTCTATGTAAACAAACGTAAAGCGTAGCGGTGAAAGAATACTACCACTCCCTCTCTTCTCTTGAGTATCGTAAAGGCGACGAACGGACTAATGACTGCACAAACTCCAACAGCATAGAGCTCACCACCTGTCACGCTAAGCAAAAGTGCAGTCACAATTTAGTGAAAAGTTAACTATGGTAGAGGACTGCCTGTGCTGTCCTCATTGCCTAGTCTCCGACTAACCCTTCGGGGATAATAGTCGTAATTATATATACTATGTATTAAAGCCGAACCAACCTGAGACTAGACTACGAAGTTCAATAGATTCGAGATTCCATACAATTTATTCGATATAAGCTACAATAATTGCAACGCCCGCCATTGGTTCGAAGTCCACAGCGTAGGAGACCTTTTACTGAGAGCTAGCAGAAAACTCAGTGAGGTTATTTCTTTTCTCTCTTACTTTTACATACATACTTACATGCATAATCACGACTTTTATCCCGGAAGGGTTTGTCAGAGACTAAGCAATGAGGACCGCAAAAGCAGTCCTCTAACCATAGTCCACTTTCTACCAAATAGCTCTGCACATGCTCAGCGTGATGACAGGTGGTGAGCCCATCGCCGCTCTATGCTGTTGGATGTATGTGCAGTCTTGCGTCCGTTAGTCGTCTTTTACGACAGCCAAAGGAAGGTTGGTTTTTTTATGCTTTATTGCAAAAAGAAAAATAAATTGTACAAAAGTCGGACTTAAAGCCAAATGACATTCTTTACCAGTCACTTAGGGCTAGGCAGAAGGAGTTTTATTCTTTATTTCATAAAGAAAAACAAATTGCACAAAAGTCGGACTCAGCAAATGACATTCTCTACTAGTCACTTAGGGCTAGGCAGAAAGAGTTGTAGGCGGTGCAATACAAAATCGTAATTGTGAACTAAAAAATAAACTACACAAATCAACTAACATTGGTAAATAATTATACAATAAATCATTACACAATAAATTTAATGTAAACTACATGAACTTACTTAGATCCAATAAAAAAATAAAAACTCTTACGGGGCTGATGAAGACTCTTGAAGAAGCATATTGTAGATCCTTCTCATAATACAAATTTGCTCGGGGTCCGTCTAACTTCTTCAGGGAGAGCGTTCCTTATACGGATGGTCGAATTTTTTCACCGCTTCACGCGACACAGTTGGTTTCTTTTACAGTGTCAACTAAAGAATCCTTTCTAACTTATAAGAACACTTTCCATAGAAGCATTACATTTTAAACCATGTCAAGGTCTACTTTCCTAGCACTGACAGACTAGAAACATAAATACAGCAACTTAAGGACGGTCAGACTGACATAATCCCCTAACCCTAACCTGATTCCTGATTTATCACAGATCTCTAAAATAGACATCCTCACTCGTTGGCGGTAATAATTTATTAAATTCATAAATGAACTACAAATTTTTACCTACTTTATCAGTACATTCACGTCATCAATTTTCCATAACGAAACAAAAGCGTAACGTTATGAACAACAATTTTTAATCCGTAATTACGTATAGTTGGGGGTGGCGTATTTAGTTTCAAATGTGTGGCCGATGATAAATTGTTCCCGGCATCGTTATGTTTTGTTCCCGGATTGTGGAACAATATGTCCCGGCAGCGGGTGCGGGTGTGCAGTTAAATAACACTGTGTGGAAAACTGAAAAGGTCAGTTGGAAGGTCAACTGTGTATAGTTACGTGATGTGTAGTGTTTCCGTTGAGTGAGGTCAGCAATTAGGTTTGTTTAATTATTTTCCTTTTTTAATCTAAAAAAAAGAACGTTGTCTAATGAATAAGAAAGATAAAAATCAACATCATCATCAAACGTCCTACTGCTGGACACAGGCCTTCAAATAATGAAAGAAAAAACATGAACAAAAGCATGTAGGGAGACTGAGCGCTAACCCACGCTGGCTCAATGCGCGTTTTGCTGCAATAGAAAAAGAAACGAGAAAACAAAAGAAAGAGGAACTTTCCAATTTTTTTTTAATTTATCTGTAGTTTTATTGCAATTATAGATACTTTTAATTATTTACTGTTCTCTAAAATTTAAGACAAAACTATGAAATAGAAGTCTCAAAAGAAATTAATAGCAATTTTTTACTTTCTTAATGCTCTCTAGCAGTTTTTTTTTTATAAAAGGGGGAGGCAAACGAGCAGGCGGGTCACCTGATGGAGAGTAATCACCGCCGCCCATGGACACCCGCAAAACCAGAGGAATCGCAGACGCGTTGCCGGTCTTTAAGGGAGGAATAGGTTTAGGAAGGAATAGAAATTGGGAGGGGGGAGGGAAAGGGACCTCCGGAACCCTCCCTGGTCAGACGAAACACAACAGCACCAAGTGCTATTATTTCACGCCGAATATTCGTGAGAGGGTGGTATTACGCCGGGCGAGCCGGCCCAATGTGTGCTGCAACGCAGCGTGGCTCTACCACTCAGTCAGTGTCACTCATTTAGCACCACCCAGGGATCACGTGTAGGGAGGGTCTCAAGGGTAAACCTACGGACGCGAGCAACTTTAACCCCCAAATTTATTTTAAAATTATTTTTATTAAATATATTTTAATTTTTTTGTCTAATGGTCAATCTTTTGAAAAACGTATTCAATTAAATTAATTTAAATCATAATTATATAAGTACTAGATTCTCGCTTGCGACTTCGTCCGCGAGGACCCCGTACCCCGAGACGATTTTCCAATAATAATTCGTTTGATTCCCCTCCCTTACTCCAGTGACGTGACGCCTACATCGCATACTACACAGTGCTGCCTAGCTCTAATACTTACATTTTTAAACTCGTGATATCTTTCGAATGAAATGTCCAAATTGAATAACACAAAAAGTTATACCTAGGTATATCCGCTCACGCGGCCAGCGCGCACCCCACGGGGCCTCTTAAACGGCCATGTCATTTTACAAATGATGGCGATTATATTTAAAAAAATTAGGGATCCTTAATAAAACTTCAATAAATGATATAAAAATTCTTTACGTCGCCTGCGCTGCGAAAACTATTGATGATAGAACAAAATAATGTACTTAGGTACTACGACTTTGCAGAACACATCATTATCTACAAAAAGTGTCGCGACAGCATTTATATCTTTATGCCACAAGAAGGGTTCTTTTATTTTAAATTTTATTATATAGCGACGCTAGAAAATGCTCTTTATTTGTACCTTGGTATTAATCCTTATCAAAATAAATTACTTTGTATTCGAGAGTGCTTCAATACCTATTATAATATTAGTATTGGTAGATGTAAGTATATTAATATAAACAACGTGTTCATAAATAGCTCAAAACCGGAAATTTGTTTGTTCAGAATCAAGAGTAGAATGGATTCTATATTATTATGGGTCACATTAAAAAAAAGTCACTTTTTAACCCCCGACCCAAAAAGAGGAGTGTTATAAGTTTAACGTGTCTGTGTGTCTGTGTGTCTATGTGTCTGTGTGTATGTGTATCTGTGCGTCGATCGCGCGATCTACCGCGCGTAATTACCATAGAGCTTCTAATTTGCACGAAGAAGAAAACAAAAAAATGCAAGTTTGCCCGTAATAAATTCGCAAACATTTATTTAAGTAATTTAGATAATGCTTTTATACCTAATAAAAATAAGTTGGGGTGTCAGAAGTTTTTTTTTTTTTATAAAAGAGGGAGGCAAACGAGTAGGCGGTTCACCTGATGGAGAGTAATCACCGCCGCCCATGGACACCCGCAAAACCAGAAGAATCGCAGGCGCGTTGCAGCCTTTAAGGGAGGAATAGGTTTAAGGAAGGAATAGGAATGGGAGAGAGGCGGGGGGCCTCCGGAAGCCTCACTGGTCGGACGAAACACAACAGAACCAAGTGCCATTATTTCACGCCGAATATTCGTGAGAGGGTGGTATTACGCCGGGCGAGCCGGCCCAATGCGTGCTGCAACGCAGCGTGGCTCTACTACTCAGTCAGTGTCACTCATTTAGCACCACCCAGGGATCACGTGTAGGGTCTCAAGGGTAAACCTATGGACGCGAGCAACTTTGACCCCCAAACTATTCAATTAACAATGACAATGTTTGTAAGCGGTTCGATCGCAGTTGGGATCCTAGGTTCCCCTAGAATTTCCCTTTACGTTGTATGGGTGTAGATATTGCATTTTCTATAATGTATTTTGTTTTATTAAAGAATGTGTCAAAGCCGAAGATATAACTCTCAGAACAGTATTATATTGTTACTACAATATTATACTAACGACAGAGTAATACAAGACGGTGGTAGTTATCTAGGCAGAGTGAGAAAAGTCCTATCTACAAATAAACTAAAGGATTAAATGTTTACTAGAAAAAAATCAACAAGTCTCAGGAAGCTCGAATGCGATTCGAACCCATGACCTTTGGATTGCCGGTCCACCTGCTCTAACCGCTAAGCTACCGAGTACAGTACTGAGTACTACCTACATCAAACCATACATAGTCAGATAGCTTATCTAATAAGGATTCCAGTGATATAAGTTTTTTATATAGTCTCTATATAAAAATTTCATGGAAATTATCATTAGACCTAGACCGGATATAAACAAGAAGTTTGACACATGCGGTCATATTGAAAAAAATGGCCGTAGCACACAAGAGCGACTGCTAGAAACCGCAAGAAACTTCAAGGGCTGGTCGGGTCAAGTGTTTTAAACATGACAAAAGTGACAAAAAAAGTGCTTTTTTAATTTTTAATTAACCCACTTGTTACTGAAACTATTTTTGTCTCGTATTTCCATAATTTTTGGATAATGTAACCTTGATGTATATAGTAACAACGAAAAAATAATTTAAAAAACATAGTTTTCTGGAAAGCTCGGAAAATGTGGATCGTTATAACGATCAGTAGTAGTAGGCGGGTAGGTCAACGCTCATACAAGAACCATTTTACCGTTTAGCGATTATATCTTATTTAAATGAAATAAAACAGACTGGTTTTTATGAAAAAAAGCTTTATTGTGTTTTTAAAATCTTTTTATTTACAAATTAGTTTACTTATTTAAATTAGGTTATATTCTGGTAGGTTACGAAACATATTTTTGGATGTAAATTAATTTTACACTTTTGACAAGTGAAGTTGGTATTTTTTTTTGCATATCCAACATCTGAGCTGGGTGTCCCTGTATTCTACGATATGATCGATTTTATCAAACCGAGAAGTTTCCCTATAATTTCGTGGAGATGGACAAGGGCCGCGTTTTTCTCTGTTTTTTTATATGTTTCTAGTATAGCCCTGGCTACTGTTTTTCGAAAGGTAAGATGGTCGTACTCTCCACCATTACTTTTGTACAGTTGCCAGGCATTGTGTGTTGCCATGTCCAGGCAGTGAGATAATAAAGAAAAATACCATTTCTTGCCACGGACAGATGTTCGATATAGACTAATATTTTGGTCAGACCTATCCACTCCTCCCATATTTTCGTTGTAGCTTTTGATAATGGCTGGCTGATCAATGTGTACATATTTTTTCGACTGCTGCGAAAACCGTTGAGCTTTATGTATGGGTTCGATGGTTTGTGAATTGGATGCTACTGTCACTACGCTGTTGTCATTCCACTTGCAAATTAAAATGTTTGCTGGTTGGCTAGACTTATACTTTGAAGTGCCTCTTTCAGTCTTCATGAAGTCTTTATTTGACGGCGAAGGGCATTTTTTTGTACGGTCCTCACAAATCGTTCCAGTTGCATGGAGCCCTCTGTTTGCCAGTTCGTGAAAAAGTGGAATAGAAGAAAAAAATTGTCGAAAAACAGGTGACAAGGCGCTCCTGTGTATCGAAATTGCAAATGATCAGCAAACCGTAAAATTACTCCTGCTCCCAAACCTAGCTTTTTATAAGCTGGTGGAATGATCGCTGCATGGCCTTGGTATGGATCAAACCATAGTACATATTCTAATCTGGTGGCACCAACCCAAAACTTGTACCCCCATCGAATTGGCTTTCCACGTATAAATTGTTTACAGCTGTGTCCCCCGTAGTAAGGTACCATAGCCTCATCGATGCTGTACATTTCTTCTAGAGGAGTCATATCCAGAAATATTTTGTTTAGCATATCGAAAAGTGGTCTCATCTTTGCGAACTTGTCGCTTTCGGTGGTTATCTGTGTGTTATCACAACAGTGGAGATTGGTCATAATAAATGTAAATCTATCCCTTGACATGGCATTGTATACAATACTGAAATCTGTGTCCGATGATTTCTCCCAGTACATTTGTCTTCGAGGAACTACGATGTATCCGCTGTACAGAAGTATGCCGAGAAAACACTTCATCTCACTCAATGTCACATTGCCAACTTTATTCTTTTGAATGGCGTATATATTTGTGTACTTGACCAACAATTCGATAACGCCGTCATCGAACATACACTCGAAGTAATATAAAGGTGAGGTGTTTTGGTCCATGGTTTTTTTCCCATTGTAGTTGGTCGCGCGGGTTATGGCGATTTCGCCAAGTATATGACTGAGTATTTGATACAGTTGGCTCAATATAAGGAACGGCTAAAAGCGTGTTGCTAATTACTTGATCTGCACTAGATGTCGATGGCTCAAGGTCAGGTTCTTCAATTGGAGGTTCCTTTGTGGTTCGACGCCTTTTGGCTAAAGAAGACAGAGGTTCGTCGTCTTCATCACTGTCAGCGGACCCGTAATCAATTTGTGCAGGTGCTCTTAGCTGAGAACCTAGAAAAATGTAAGTTGATAAATAACAACAACTCAACGCATGAGAAAAACGTTACCGATCATAATAAAAGATAGATCTATGTTATAGATAACATACCTGGGAGATTGTTCAAAGTAACATACTCTTCATCACCCGAATCTTCGTCTGTGACATCGGCATTTGCATTTTCTGGTGCTAAAATAGTCATATTTCTTGGAAATAGGGCATCGTCATCTAATTGCTCTAGTTCATCAATGATTTTATTGAGCGACAACATCTTAGTATGTCTTCACCTGAAAGTTACAAATAACACCCCTATATTACTACCGATCGTTATAAAGATCATAAAATTAATCATCATTTTTTATACTAAAATATTGTACAAAAACCAACTTTTATTTCAAGAATATGTAAGACAGATTGTACATTTTTAAAAAACATCAATAAAATAATTGCAATCACAAACAATTTTATAAAACTTACCGATTAAAACACAAATTTACTTAGAAATTATAAACAAATAATATTTACGTAAGCACAAAAAGAATGTTGAACGATCACCACGACGATTAATATACTTACAACAAACAGTAAAATTCCACTTGTTATATGTTTCAATTAAGGGTACTTTTAATAGACTTTTTTGATCTTTATAACGATCGGTCGCTGTAAATGAGTTAAATAATTCATTTTGCGAATTTTAATTGGATAGTGTTTGAGTATCTAATTTATTTGCTTTGCGTTGCGTTGCTTTAAAATAAATGAGATACTCAAGGACTATCTAATTAAAATTCACAAAATTAATTATTTCATTAAAAATGAAAAAAAACACGAATTTATTTTTTGTCATTTTTGTCAAGTTTAAAATACTTGACCTTTGAAGATTCTTTCAGTTTCTAGCAGTCACCTTATATAGCATTGTAAATGCAAAGGACAATGTTCTGCGCCCATACATTGTTAGCCTAAGAACCAACAATTATGAAATATTCTTTTCTAGGTTCGAAATTGCAAGTAAATAACAGTAAAAACAAATATTTTTGACGGACACTCCCGAGAACCTAAATATCAGGAAAACTTGAGGTTATGTTTAATTACAGAATTTGAGAAGTGATGTTGCACTCTTTTGTTTTATTTGCCAACACTCATGCACGTTCACTAACAAATAAATAATCCATCATTATTTCATATTAATATTCTACCAAACACAAATTAAAGAAAATAAAACAAAACTGCAGACATGACGTTTCACTTTCTCGCCAAGAAGTCTAGAACGTCAACTTATTTTTTCTTGACTATGGATACTAGTCCTTCAGTCGTATTATTAGAGTTCATTGATCGACTTAAGTCGACTAACGTTTACAGTTTGGAATAAAATACGATGTATCGTATTCTAATGATGCTTGGAGTATTTGGCACTAAGTATATCGAGTCAGCCATGCATGCATAATATTATTAGGTTTGTTTGTACATATTATAAATATTTTGGTCACAAAGCTTTTATTCACTGGCTGAATGCACTGAACTCTCAATACCCAACCCATAATATAAAAATGATACTCAATATTAATGTCCAAAAAGTTCTTTTTATTATTGGTTACATAACTAAAAGTGTCCGCGAATATCTAAAT
This sequence comes from Scoparia ambigualis, assembly GCA_963921215.1. Lineage (NCBI taxonomy): Eukaryota > Metazoa > Arthropoda > Insecta > Lepidoptera > Crambidae > Scoparia > Scoparia ambigualis. The sequence goes on from OY992508.1 coordinate 30,838,833, forward strand.
ACTGTTATCTGTCGTAAAAAATAAGCTAAGAATTATCATGTATGTCATGTTTGTGTTGGTTCTTAGGCTAAATTCAACAAAGTCCTTTCAATAATAAAAATAAACTAAAATCAATATGTTATCATTATCAGCCGTTGGTAACAGGACTTCCCACATGAACAGCACCACGGTTGGTGTGTTTTAATTATTGCCATCTTACGACAACCAACGAGACCAAACGGCTTTACATGCCTTCTATAGCACGGTGGAGGAGGACGAAAAAAGCAGCAGTTGAATACAATACTACAAATAAGTACTGTTCGCTAAATTTATGATACCGTTGTTTTTCTCACTGTTTCACAGTTAGTCTTAAGGCCAGGTAGTCCGAGCGCTTTTCTCTCGCTCTCTCGACGGTACGGGACGAGTATACAGCGAAGTGGCGCGTTTTATAGGTTTCTATAGGTTTAATTGCCTATAATGTTTAGACTTTATAGGATACTCTGCGAATTTGTCTGCGAAATATTTGTGTCTTTAGATGAGTACAAAAATTAAATGTAAAGTATCAGTAGTTTAGTCATAATATTGAAAAAAACATTACAAAAAGGGGTAACTTTGGGATTTTTTTCTATCGAGTAAAGTTCATTGGATCTTGTAACTGAATACGACTTTGACTAGATTAGATCCTTTACTAATACATACTTTTTTTCCATAATTTTCCAACCATTAATTTAAACCATTATTTTCTATGTGCTTTATGCTTTAAATGCAGATTTAATTGTATCACCGCAGCTAGGGTTTTCTGGAAGAGATCTCTTCTAGAGATAGCTCACCTTTGTATATGTCCTGTGTAACCTGTATATTTATGTAATTTCTTTGTGCAATAAAGTATTATTATTATGTTTTAGATGGTTTAAAAACACTCAAAGTGCGGCCTACCTAGCCTTAAACAAATAAAATAAATAAATAAATAAAACTTCGGGGTATTCTATGAAGTCTAAACATTATAGGCAATTAAACCTATAGAAACCTATAAAACGTGCCGCTTCGCTGTATACTCGTCCCGTACCGTCGTACCGTCGAGAGAGCGAGAGAGAAGCGCTCGGACTACTTGGCCTAAAAACAACGGTATCATACATTTAGCGAACAGTACTTATTTGTAGTATTGTATTACTATTAAAACCCCAAAACTCTACACTCACACCAATTATCTAGCCCAAGAGAAGCTTCGAAGAAACTCGTTAAATGGTTACTAGACAACGGATAAACAAAATAGTTAAATACATACTTATTATACATAGAAAACACCCAGACCCGAGACAATTTAAAAAAAAACAATAATTTCTAAATTGACCCGACCGGGTGTTACATTTGAGATTTTGTCCCTTTTGGGGAAAAGGAAGAAAATCCCAAATGCAAGCTTCAGTGGGTTGTTATCAAATAAAACCATAAAATGTTCAACAGCTAGGCAGTATATTGTAAAAGAACACACAAATATTTTGTCCAACAACAATAAAATAAAATTATAAATTTTATTTCATTCTTATTATTTAAAAGAGGGGGGTTAGTCACAATTTTGTCTTATATTATGTTAGGTACAATTCATCTACGTTACTCCTTTTAATTTATTTAGCCGAAAATCACAAATAAAAACTATCAGTCGAAATTGACCCTAGGGTCAATCTCAAATGAAAGTTCAACAAACTTTCTATTAATTTTGCCAACTATAATTTACTGTTTAAAGTAATCTAAACCTTATCCCAAAGCTATATCACCCCCTAAAACACACTAAAATCCTAAGAGTCAAAAGTGACCAAGCGGGTCGGTGATAATTTTAATTTAAAATAAATTTTATAATACGGTTCCTACTACTGCCTAACCAGCCAGCTAATATCTCAGTCGTACGAGCTATGGTCGTGAGTGGGGGTCGGGATAAAGCCAATACCGTTCGGAGTATGAAGTTGAAATTAAAATTAAATTACTCCGTCTATAAAAATATTAAATTAAATGTTTTAAACCGTTTAACCGTATCAAAACTCTCACATGTTTCAAGCCGATACTCTAGAGAACCGTGGGGTTATACCGATATAAAATAAATATTTATGGACGCCAGGATCGTATAGTCGATCCGAATCTGGAGACGATGTCACCATACAACTTCACACAGGTCGAACTCGCAGATCCTCAAAGGTTTCACAACTTCACCAACGCTTGGTGTAGTTGGATATAAAAGAAAATACTATGTTAAGGTTTCGAAACCCTAATGTAAAAATATGTTCCTGAATAACGAACGATTAAACCCAGAGTGGGGGTACAAAAAACCGTCAACGCCTGTGCGGCGACAGCTCGCTGGCAGCAGGTGGCCGCTGGTGCCCCGAAGAGGCAGGTCTCGCGTCCAGGCTTTAGGGCCCAGCTCTAAATCCTGGCGGCGAAACGGGCCTCTCGAAGCATCTGAAATTATAAACACGGGGCCTATTTATAACACTACACGCCTAGTTCAGAACTGTTACATAAATTAGGGTCCCGCAGTCTGCTATCTGTGTATCTGGGGCTGCAACCTATCATAACCAGGGACTCGCAGCGCCATGGGTTATCAAAAGCTTCCCAACGCTGTTGCACAACTAAAAACTCACACTCCAACACTAACATTTAACACCATGTTTTAATTTTAGCTTTGTTTCACATTTAACTAGTACACAAGGCACTACACGGCAACGATATTCCAATAAACATAACTAAACAATGCCAGACTACTGTTGGATGGGGCAATATCCACTTAATAAAGGGGTTTGACACGTCTGCCACATGGCCAAGAGCCTTGCGTCGCCTGGCGACAAGGCAGGATAGTATGACGGCTTATTATATTTAAACAATGCTATTGAGATACTCACGCGTTGGGATATCCTAGATTTACGCGTGGCTGCCAGCGGCGTCACGACCGGTTGGTTGTGGCACGGATTTCTGTAAATAAACCACACACTTGTTGACTATATTCTCAAGCTAATGACGCCTCAAATCCACTACATTATTACGACCTCAGATTAAAACAAAAGGTGACTACGACGGCTCATGCCTACCTGAGTGCATTGATCTCAACTCATCGCACCACGTCACACCAGAGATTGAACTCGTTTCGGCGTCGCAACTCGGCAGCTTTCCTTTCGCCGGAAACACTTATAAATTGAAGGCCAGCTTATAATTTCTACTCCCATTGTCGGGTAATTCATAAGAAATAGTTCTTTTAAAATTTTCCTTCAAACTAACAAAACATCAAATATGACGTCTGTCACAACTCGCTCTCTGCTAACAGAATTTGCCAACAATAACAACACACGACCTAAAAAAAAAAATTAACGTTTAGCAATGGGAAATGCATTTTTCTTTAATTTAAAATTATGTTTTGTGATATTTAACTCACTAATCACCCTGTCTTAATATTAAGGAGTATTAGTTTCCTCTCTGGTAACCCCTACGGGCAGAGACAATATCCATATAAAAAATATTACTCCCGTTCGAATGTTCTAGATAAAAGTCCTTATAGAAAAAATTAGTTCTATTTCCGGATTTGCTTGAATTAAATTTAATTACTTAAAGTAATTATTATACATATTAATTTATTATGTAATTTATTATTAGAACTGTTTCGACTATTTTTTAAAATTGAATCTTTTATGTGAAATTAAAAGCTGACAGCTACTTCGCCCCGCTACCGCTAGGCGTCGCTACGGTGGCTGTCATTTTGTCTATGGTGTTATGTCAAATACAAAACGTAAACACGGAATAAAATCTCTTTAGATGTAAGTTTAAGTCTTACTAAAACTGATTTAGAAATATGTTTTAATTGAAAATGCAAGAAAAGTGTGTCTTGTAATGTGTCAGCCAAGGCTCCATGTCTTTAATGTGAAGAAAAATGGATTTAATTCAAACAAGCTACACGGACTAATGTTTTTGGACATTTGATCATTCTAAAGCAATTATTTCAGGTAAGTACTATTCAACCATTGCGAACTTCTTTTGTAGATAAGTAAAGGCAGACAGGGCCCTGAATTTACAACGTAACAGTACCTCCCCAACCACCAGAGATTTGACCGACCAGGGCAAATCTCGACGCTGGCCCTCCAGCGTCACACTACACTTCAAACAACCAAGCAAGCACAAACAACCAAAAGAAAACCTACCCGTGTAGCTGCACTACACAATAACTCAAAACTTTCCTGTAAATAGCTATACAATATACTATGACAGTAAAAAAAACAACAAAACGCAGACTTGTGTACGACAATTCTTCATATATATATATATATATATATATATATATATATATATATATATATCCCACAAGCAAACTTCCGTCCACTGAAGGCGAAATTACATTTAAAATGGCGTCCACCGCTATTTGACGTCCGCATACCGGACGCCACTTTTTTAATCGATGACACTTGGCGCCTCTAAGATCAAGCTAGCCGTAGAACAAAAATCGATGGAAGCCAAAAATTTATTGTAATGGCTGCAAATAAATACTGGATAGTTCCCAAAAAAATCTCAGCAGAGGTGCGGCGCTACTGTCGTGCGTATATCCACAGTCGTATTAAACGCGCTACTTTTCTGACGTATTCATATAAATTTGGCGTCCGCTAATGCGACGTTGCCAGCTTACTCAATGTTTGGTGCCTACTAAAATACAATATCACTATAATATTATAAAGGCGAAAGTTTGTGAGTGTGTATGTTTGTTACTTCTTCACGTAAAAACTACTGAATGGATTTGAATGAAATTCGGCATACAGATAGTTTATAACCTGGATTAACACATAGGATACTTTTTATCCCGATATTCCCCCGGGAACGGGAACCACGCGGGTAAAACCGCGAGCGGCCGCTAGTTATTATCATAAATCGTAATCTATTATACTTACTTATTAAAAAATGTATTGTCATAAATGACTTTTTTTTTAAACAGGTGATATTTTAGCTTGATTGCGTAATGCTTTATCAGAAGGATAAGTTTTATCCAATGATTGAATAATCAGCCATAAAACTAATAAATAATTAATAAAAAATGTAAATGTACAGACGCCTGCAACCTATCCAAAACTGTTAAATTTTTTTAATACATTTTTAACCATATATTTAAGCCATAAAGTTCAAAGTCTATTGAAGAAAATTGGACATTTTGTGGTAGGTAGGTTGATGTGCTGGCGTGTGTACATGTTCTTTCATCATCCCACCTGTCGCATATTGTGTTCAGAATGCTCTAAGAGCTGGCGCAAACTGTGAAATAGTAATATACGGGCGCCAGATAACAATATAATAACTCCTCAACAAAGGGCCTACGCCTTTCAACTATAAAGACAATTAAGTTAGGAAGCCACTATCCGAGGCGCAATATGAATTCGTATATCGGATTGTCCGACTTGTCACACATTATGCTCAGGATGTTGTTAGAGCTGGCGTGAAATGTCAAATAGCAATATCCGATATACGGACGCCAGTCATCAATATACGGACGCCAGATGTCAATATACGGACGCCAGATGTCAATATACGGATGCCAGTTATCAATATACGGACGCCAGATAACAATAGACAGACGCACGGTAAAAAAGGGCCTAGGCCTTTCAAACTATAAGGACAATTAAGTTAGGAAGCCAGAACCCAAGGCATTTACGCAATATGAATACGTAAATCGGACTGTCCGACTAGTTTTTTTTTTCTGTAAATGGGTTTGCTCTTGATCCCAATCAAGCCGATTCACGATGGAGCGAGCTAACCCAGAAGGTGTCTATTCACTCTTGCTTTGAAGATACTTAAGATAAGTACTCGGAAACACAGACGCAGGGAGGGAGTTCAACTCCTTTTCTGTGCACAGTATAAACGATGTTGAGTAGCGCTTTGTGCGACATTTAGAAATATCCTCCAAGAAAGGGTGGTAGCCCGCAGTGCGTCTGGATGTCCGATGGAAGAAAGGGGATGGCGGTATGAGCTCATGGAGTTCCAGGTCTGTAAAAGACCGACAGAAAGGCAACTTTGCGGCGGTGAGCTAGGGTGTGAAACTTGCTCTTCACCAGTTCTTTGTCGCCAATTAGCCTCTCAACTCTGCGTTGAATCGTGTCCAGTGCAGTTAGTTGGTTTTTTTTTTATATAATTCACCAACGTTTGTTTACACTGATACATTAAATTACTTAATTAAGTTTGTAATATTATTTAAGTGTAACAAACACTTACAGGTAAATACAATATGTTAGGAATCTTTCAAGTTTAGGATAATAATTTTTAAACAATAATAATCTAAAAAAGTAACATGAAATACAAATATTCACGATAGATCGATTCGATCAGCGATAGATGTTCACTGTAGTAATCTTTGTTTTTCAAAAAATCACTAATTTCATAAATTTGAGACGCTTTACTGTCACTATCAATATACACAGATGCAAAGTACAAGAAGTATTTCGCTGAGCCGTCCCATAGGTGACTGCAATATTCCGTACAAGAACGGACTTCAGCTTTAAAGAGAGTTTAAAGCTATCCCGGCGTGAAATATTACTTGACCTTATTTAGGACGCCCAGCTTTTTGACTGCAGTTTGCATCCGAAAGGTATCTCTCTACGACAGTACTGTCATCTGCATACCCAACAATTCCTGGTATCAACAGGTCATTGATGTGCAACAGGAAAAGCGTCGCAGAGAGACCCCTGAGGAACTCCGGCATCAATAGCCACTGAGTCAGAGGGCCAGCCATCGATGACTACTCTGATCGATCGTTCCGTCAGAAAATCAGCTATCCAACTACAAAAGTACATATAATAATATCTACAGCGGGGACAACATACGCAGGAAGCTTGCGCAGCAGACTTGCGTGCCAGACCCTTTCAAAAGCCTTTAAGATGTCCAGTGATACGGCAAGTGCTTCGCCGTGCATCTCGAGGGCCCCACCCCAGTAGTGCGTCACATAAACTAGAAGATCCCCAGTCGAAATCCCCGGCTTCCTCGGCGGAAGCCATATTGACAGTCACTGAGGAGGTCATTAACTTATAGGTACATACCTATAAGTTAATGACCTCCTCAGCTCCTCATACCAACTTACTGTTTAGAACTCTTTCCATGACCTTACAGAGTATGGAATTGATAGCGATCGGTCGGTAGTTGCATGGGTCAGCATGAGATTTCCCTTTTAGGTACTGGCTGCACATTGCCAAGCTTCCAGCATTTCGGTACGGTTTTTGTCTTTTTATCTCTTGTTACATAATTATGCTCAGGATGTTTGTTAGAGCTGGCGTCAAAAAGTCAAATAGCAATATACGGACGCCAGACATCAATATACGGACGCCACATGTCAATATACGGACGCCAGATAACAATATACAGACGCACGGTAGCTCCTCAACAAAGGGCCTAGGTATTTCAAACTATAAAGATAATTAAGTTAGGAAGCCAGAACCCGAGGCATTTACGCAATATGAATTTGTAAATAGGACTGTCCGACTTGTCTCATATTATGCTCAAGATGTTATTAGAGCTGGCGTGAAATGTCAAATAGCAATATACGGACGCCAGATATCCAATATACGGACGCCAGACATGAATATACGGATGCCAGATGCCAACAACGGACGCCAGATATCAATATACGGGCGTACGGTAGCTCCTCAGATTAGGGCTTGGATAGTTAGTAGAACATCATCTTTAAAGGAAAAAGAGAATATAAGTACTTATTTAGGAAATCAGAACCCAAGGAATGCAAGCAGAACCACTTACCCAAAACTGTCAATTTTCTCGAATCGATATTGACCCTTATAGCTAAATAATAAATTGTGTACTTCAGTGCAGCGGCTATTTATGATGGCCACTGCACTTTTAATTAGATCGAGATCAAACCTTAAGGCATCACATTGATAAACCCAAAACTGATGTCAGTTTCTTTAATAAAGTTAAGAGCGTTATCGCATTTCAGTTTCCCATACAAATTTCCAAGTTGAAATTTTTAAAAACCATTAGGCCATTTTTGATGAAACTCTGCATTAATGTTTTTATATTTTAGCGTTTTATTAACGCTTAAATATACTTAAGTAAAATTTTAAACACTGAAAAAAGACGACAACCTCAGGCGGGAATCGAACCACGCACCTTCCGCATTCCGGGCGACTGCCTTAACCACTTGGCTACCGAGGTCTGGCTTTCAAACGTCGAAATTTGTCAGTGCTTGATGCTTATGTTTTTAGTCAACATTGCTTCATCAAATCTTAGAAGTTTTCACCTCTGAGATTCGAAAGAAATATTTTTACAAATATTTGAACATTCGGTTAAGATGAAGCTGCGTTTATAGATTAATGTTTTTATGTTTTAGCGTTTTATTAACACTTAAATATACTTAAGTAAAATTTTAAACTTTGAAAAAAGACGGCAACCTCAGGCGGGAATCGAACTACGCACCTTCCGCAAAAATTTTAATTAAGAAACTCGGCATGCTGAGGTAAAATATAGAGATCTAGATAGTTTGTTGAAAACATTTTTAAAAAACCTTTATTTAACTGAGTTATTGCGATTTTAAATCTCAATAACTCAGCCAAATAAACGATTGGATCTCTGTGTTTTACTTTAGCATGCAAAGTTTCATAAAATGTGGCTTAATGGTCCTTAAAAATTTCGACTTGGAAGATTGTATGGGAAACCGAAATGTGTAAACCCTCTTAAATAAAAAAAAACTTTGGTTAACAATTTTAAAGACATCTGTCAAATTGGACCCAACATTAAAATATTCGGTGAAAGAAAGAGATAGGTAACGCATTGCTGGCAACGTCGCTTTTACAAAATCAGGAGGACGTGAAAATGTCAGCGCATTAAGTAAATGATAATCAGTATATCCAGGAAGCCAAAAATTTATCACCATGAAATGGAGTTCATAAATGTTTGGGCATGACTGCAAGAAGAATATTGCCACAATTAAAATAATCGCAAAATAAAATATCCTACGGAGAAAGGCATCAAAAAACTAAGAAACATTCGCAGAGAGATGATCTAAATTGTAAGCTGAACTGGAGGACGTCGTAATGATGCACAGCATGCATGACGCCAAATGCGTAGCTGGATGTAAATATATATATATATATTTAAATATACAAATATCCCATATATATATAGTTTGTATATCCCAATAAATATACAAACTTCTATATCGACACCCGATTAGAATAACATTGTAACTCATTTTTGACAAGTTTACAGGGCGGTGATTTTAATTATTTTTCAACCCATTTTTTAAGATTTACCGTATACTGTCAATAAAAGTTGTCTAAGTGTGGTTGATTTTTACTTAAGTCGGTATGCTTTATTTCATGATATATGTTAAATTTCAGTAAGTACAATAGAACCATGATTTTCAAACAGTTACAATGCACATTTTTTTTACTTTGGGATACAAAACAATTGTATGAACAAGTTACAATGTTATCGATTCAATAATATTATAGAGTATCAATATTGATTTAACATCGTAAGTGTCGCTTACAATACATTTCTATAACGGAATTTGCACATTTATAATGAATATCATGGTAAACTGCAATTAAAGAATGATAATTATAAAGAATTTCCTGATTTTAAGTCTTAATAACAATGAAAAAATAAAAGAATTTTTGTTGTAGTTTTAAAGTTTTATTTAAAATGGCACATTATAATCAGTCATGTTCCTTATGTTTAAAGCTCAGTTAATAACTTATATTTTATTAATTTTCAAATAGATTGTTGCAAAAAAAATAATTTTCATCAGTTGCATCAGAAGAGTGAGGCAAGTTTTTGAAAAAATCAGCATATTGTTCAAGAATTGCGCCGCTATTAAATAGGCTTAATAAATCTTTATATTTAGCCTCCGATATTGGATGCAATTGTTGATAAGCCAGGGCTGGTGAGGTCCTAATGGATTTCACCGCTGCTTTTTGAATAAAATCAAATAAGCAACATTCAATTTCATTTGGGCCTTTTTTGCCAGTGCATTCATCCCAAATATAACAAAAGCCTTCAGAGGTTCCAATGTCAAAAATAGTGAAATTAAAAACATGAAATTTACACTTATATTAAAAAGCAGAAACGTCCGATTGAGGAAACGTCAGTATCTTCTGCAGATCAAAACAGGCAGTCAGTATTTTTGATCTAGGCATTTTTGCTTCTTTTTCGTCTAGATCACAGGCTGCTCTGCGGATAGGGATTTGCCGCGTATGACCTCACTTTCTTCATCAATAGCTGTGTCCATCACCGGCAGCTCTTCGGGCACGGTTGGAGCTCGAAGGACGTCACCTTCTTCAGCGTCAGCCGCGTAGATCAGAGGCTGCTCTGCGGAAGGGGATTTAGCGCGTACGGCCATGCTTTCTACTAACACATAGGGCTCTATAGTCAGATATTGAGAACGAATAGCTTTGCTTCCTTCAGCATCAGCCGCGTCGTCAAATGGCAGCTCTTTGGACGGGGACTGAGAACGTAAGGCCTTGGTTTCTCTATCGATAGCTAAGTCCATTCCAGGCAGCTTTTCGGGTAGGGTTGAAGCACGAAGGGCGTCATCTTCTTCAGCATCAGCTGCATTAATTATAGGATACTCTGGGGGCGGGAACTGGACGCGAAGGAACTCGCCTTTGACGTCAACCGAGTCCATCACCGGTGGCTCTTCGAGTAGGGACGGAGATAGTAGGGTGTCACCACCTTTAGCGTCAACTTCTACACCTTTGTCGTGAACTGCGTCTCCTATGAGCGGTTCTAAAGGCGCAAACTGAACGATATCTCTATTGAACGCAGGTTGTAGCTCTGCATGCAAGGATGGAAAGACTGCTTTCGTGGGATTATCTGCTTTGGCGCTAGCTGTAGTTTGTTTTACAGAAAGCTTTTTCTTCAAAAAATGTGCAAAAATTGGCAAGCAGTCACCTTCACCAGGACTTATTTTTGTAGGGATTTTTCTACATGCGGCAATCCGCATGTAGAAAAATCCCTACAAAAATAAGTCTGTCCTGGTCAATACCAGGAATCGACGTACAATCCTTATCACCATAGTATTCAATGTTTGTGACAGGTAATTCTTGACATGGCTCTGAGAACTTAGTATAAATTTTAGATTTGGATTCAGATATTTATCTCTGGGCCCGATTAGGTCAGATGCGACTGACGAATGAGCTGGAGATTTCTTCCTCTGCATCCTCCAGATGATTAAAGGTGACTGTTGAATCAGTATCTGAAATGCAGCAGTAGGGCTGGTTTAATAAACATTTTATATAACTTTTAAGACACTCTCGTTTGTTACAATAAATTGTAATGTAAGGTACATCTTATATTAACAAAAAAATTATGGCGTGTGACCGTGTGAGCCTTTCCAAATACGTTACAATAAACAACCTAGTTTAATAAAATAAAAAATATACTATACATACTTAAATCATCACGACTAATATCCCCCAAGGGTTAGTCAGAAACTAGGCAATGAGAACAGCAAAAGCAGTCCTCTAGCACTGTTCACTTTTCACCAAATAGCGACTACACATGTGCTTAGCGTGACTGGTGGTGAGCCCATCGCCGCTCTATGCAGTTGGATGTATGTGCAGTCTTTAGTCCGTTAGTCGCCTTTTAAGACACCCAAGGGAAGAGAGGAGGTGGTATTATTCTTTCAAATAAAAAAATATGTACATGTAACCCACTAAAACTATTTTAATTTCTCATGTACGGTTCTGGATCAACAATCTACACAAAATATACAATTTTCAGATCCGTAAATCATTACACTAACGAGCCCAACATGCGAACGAAGAGACAGCAGACTGACAGAAATTTTGCTTCGATTTGTCCTTACATACATACGGAACGGAACAATAATAAAATAGATTGATGATCATTTTTATAACAATGTAGGCACTTACTAGAATGGTGATCCTGTTTTAGATAATGTGACGGCATATAATCAGAATCTGTGTCTGCTGAATAATCATTTACAGATCTCTGTTCACTTTTACCGTTTGAGTTGTGATTGCACAATTCCTGTTTATTTCTAGGTCGTAGATTCCTCTTGAATTAAAGTAAATCAGCACCTAAAACCAATTATTATCATGTGAAGTGTACACAAAAACGGTCGAAAAGGAACAGTAGTGGACTTAATTTAAATAATGGTCTTACCAGTAGACACATTAAAACCATCAAAACAATGCGAGACCTCAACATTATCATTTGCACAAGTCTCTGCCTTATGCACTGGTAATGTGTTTGAGTCAGTTATATCTGTAAAAAAAAGTCTGTAGTCGCAAAAATATAAACTATTAATTTAAATTTACAAAAACAAGACTTATTTTAAGGTTATGTTTCAAAAGTTCTGACTTACCCGCTCTTTTTTCTGTGTTTTTAAGGCAAATATCCATTAGCTTCTTTCCATGATTCCCAGAAAATCCTGGACGAGACATTTCGCTTATGTAACTCAGTAGAAAATTATTTTTTAGCCAAACAACTAGAAAATCACTCGGACACTGCACGCATTTCTGACAGTAATGGCGGTTACTAAACTAATCAGACAGTGTTGTCATTATAAATATAAAATGTAACATAAGGTACAATGTTACTTTACCAATGCTTAAATAATAAAAGTTGTGTTTAGCATTGTATAAAATTTTACCATAATTTTACAATAACGAATATTACATTTTTGTAAGAAGAACATTGTAAGTCAACTTGCAGTGCTGTTTTCACTATTTAATTATGAAAGTCAGTTTCACCACCCATTGTATTTAAAAATACTATATTTTATGCCTGAATCACCTAAATTTTTGCACTTACAATGCAATCTGCTTTAAAACAAAAGCACTACTATTTGTCGTAGAAATACGTTTCCTGGACCAAAAAAATTGTAATTTTTTACTGGTACCAAATATGAAATAGTTGGATATCATTGTAACATAAAGTTACAATGATATTCTTATCGGGTGTCGATATTAATATAAACTAATGTACATAATAAATATAATAATATCAATTATAATATACTCTTACATAAATCTCAAAACTTGGTGGCTATGCAGTTAACCTATTATTACAGTGTCACCAGCCGCACTGACGCCTCGCGTTAAGGCTTTTGGTACCAGTCACTAATCCGCTGGGGTGAATGGTTTATTTAACTATACAGGTTACTGAAATAGACCTACAGTTATCCCACTGGGTAAGTCTGATCCATTAAGCAATATGGAAAAGACGAAGCCCAGAGAGGCACAAAATAATAAATATATACACCAAACGTTTATATATGTTCTACAGGTTAGGTCTGATCCATTTACATACATGGAAAAGACGAAACCCAAAGAGCTATAATATAATAAATACATGTAAGAATCGTCTACACGTCTAAGTCTACCCTTCCTAACAAACGATACCTCCTCAATACACAAACATCTAAATGCTCCTACCTATAAGCACATTTTTAAAGTAATGCCCAGTAAACTTCTTACACGGCTGGGCAGCCGTAAACCAAAAAAAAACCCACAACCCAAACCAACAAATATTCACCACCACCTAAAAGTTTGGCTAACCGCCCCTAAATAAATCCAACAAAAAAAAACCGAATTCCATCAAAGCAGCCTACACGCCCGCCAATAAATGGCCACCTTCCTCAGGACTATCACCACGTTGCCTTCCAACGGTCCGGAGATTGAGGTTTGGCTAACCGCCCACAAAGAAAATCCAACATAAACTTATTCCGTCAAAGCAGCCTACACGCCCGCCAATAAATGGCCACCTTCCTCAGGACTATCACCACGTTGCCTTACCAACGGTCCGGAGATTAAACCCTTCCATTAAGGTATCTAACCTATAATATTAAAATATATAAAAAAAAAAGGAATTAAAACATTCCAACTTAACAAATAGAATGTCATCACGCCAAAAGTCGAAACTTTCCAATGCGCAAAAACACAACCACAAACATCAAGCTCCTCCTAAAAGAGCTTCCAGCGCCGCGGCATATACAGCCACAAACGCCCAAAGTGCAGTGACTTAAAGGCATATACAGCCCGCTCACAACAAGCAAAACATTGTACCATGATACAATGATCGATAAATTACTAAAACTAATACATCTTAGTCTTCCCATGAAGACTTAAAGTCCTTGATGTGCCATTCACCAAGGTTTTTACCGGAACTACAGCCTTCTAATTCATACACTAGGGGGGAAAGTTTTTTCCTAACAAAACATTTTTCATATTTAGGAGCTAATTTAGCCATAAAAAATTTGGAGGCGTCACTCTGTGGATATGTCTTTTTCCACACAGTGTCACCCACCTCAAATTCTAAGGGCCTCCTCCCATTGTTATAATGACGAGCACTACGGTCATGTGATTTAATAAGCGCGCCTTTCACTTTATTAAAAATTTCCTCTAAGACGCCTAACTGGTCCGCATATACACCGCGAGAAGCGCACGCCAGGGTGAGCGGTCCATCGGTATTATTGCCGAAAACCTCTCCGCAACTAACTGCCTCCCTACCATGTACTAGGAAGAATGGGGTAAAACGTGTTACTTCATTAGTGGAAGTGTTTATTGCATACTGAATTTTCGAAATATTAACATCCCACGATCTATGGTCATCTTCCACAAGAATTGATACGGCGGTCATAATCGTACGGTTATAACGTTCAACTGTGTTCACGCTGGGGTAATAGCGAGGTGTAAAGTGAACCTGTGGTACCTTGTACCTCTCCAACAAAGATTTAATTTCATTGCCCGTGAACTGCGTTCCGTTGTCCGCTATCACCGTACGGGGTATGCCGTGAACCAAGAAAACGCCATCTTCAAGTTTCTGCGCTATAGCCTTACCCACAGCTCTTCGTAAAGGAAAGAGCAAACAATATTTCGTAAAACAGCATACGACCACAAAGAGATATGTGAAGCCCGCTCTAGACCGTGGCAAGGGACCAACGAGGTCAAAACTTATTGTTTCAAACGGTTTAGAGCAGTCTTTCGCGCTACCTAAGAGACCAGGGGTTGGCAATTGTGAGTGTTTATATGCGGCGCACGTATCACATTTCCCCACGTAGTTAGTTACATCCTTATACATGTTAGGCCAGTAGTAACGTAGTGCAAGTCGTTTATAAGTTTTAAATACTCCAAAATGTGGAGATAATTCACCACTATGGTGATTCTTTAAAAGTTCCAGACGATTTCCCTCCGGTACTACTTGTTTCCAATCATAATCACTCGCCACACCGAATTTATTTTTTGAAAAACGAAAAAGTTTATTGTCTCTAATAATAAAGTTAGGACACGACCTAGGAGTACTAACACACTTGTCCCACAACTTTTGGAACCAAGTGTCTGCGTCAGGCACCTTTATTTCGAGCACCGGAACGGCACGCGATAGTGCATCTGGAACTACGTTGTCCTTGCCCTTGCGGTGCTCAATAACAAAGTTGTAAGGCGATAACCGACAACCCCAACGAGCTAATCGACCCGTAGGATTGGTTAAATTAAAGAACCACTTCAGGCTCGAGTGGTCGGTTATCACCTTAAACGCAGGACCTCCCTCCACATAAGGACGAAAGTGTTCTACAGCAAAAACCACCGCTAGGGCCTCTCGCTCCGTCGCCGAATAATTGCGTTCTGCCGAATTCAGTGAACGACTACAATATGCTATTGGATGCTCCTCTCCCTTTATAAACTGAGTCAGAGTGCCCGCTATCCCAAAACTGGATGCGTCACAATGAATCTCAAATGGCTGGGAAAAATCGGGACAAGCCAATACTGGTGCAGAGACCAACGCTGTTTTTAAAGTAGTAAACGCGGTTTCTGCCTCAGCAGTCCACTTAAAAGGCGGGGCTTTTTTGCTAGTACTCGTAAGTGCATTTAAAGGTGCCGCTATAGAACTGAAATTTTTAATGAAACGTCTATAATACGACGCTGTTCCAAGGAACATTTTCACCTCCTTCCGGGTGGTAGGTGTGGGAAAGTTGACTATTGACTGAACTTTCGACGGATCAGTGTGTAAACCATGTTCATCTACCCTGTAACCTAGATATTTTAACTCCCGACGAAAGAAACAGGATTTTTGTAAGTTAATCGTTAACTTAGCCTGTCGTAACTTTTCTAAAAGCCGTTTAAGAAGCGAAATGTGTTCCTCGAATGTCGATGAGCATATTATAATGTCATCCAAGTAAACAAACACTTTATTATTAAACTCAGGACCAAACAGTATGTCCATTAACCGTTGCTGGGTGGCTGGTGCCCCCGTCAACCCAAAGCACATAACCTTAAAATGGAAAAGACCTCGTCCGGGAACCGTGAATGCGGTTTTTTCCTTAGATGAAGCGGAGTCAAGCTCAATTTGCCAAAATGCAGATTTTAAATCAATTGACGAAAGGTATCGAGCGTCACGTAACTGATCTAAGATGTGAGAGACGTAGGGAAGCGGATAAGCATCTTGTTTGCTGACTGCATTCAATTTTCGGCTGTCAAGGCAAAATCGCCATTCTCCGTTTGGTTTAGGAGCTAATAGGACTGGGTTATTCCACGCGCTATTGCTAGGCTCTACTACTCCCATCTCTAACATCTCATCCAGCTGGCGGTTAAGTTCCTTAACGCGTTCAGGTGATAGTGGATAATAACGCTGTTTGATAGGAGAAACATCACCCGTGTCTATCTTATGACGCAACAGTTGGGTACGACCTAACCCTTTAACCTCAAAAGACACCTTCTTAAATTCATTTATTAATGACTCCGCTTTCAACCTCTGAACGGGTGTTAATTCATCAAACGGCTGCAAATGCCTAACCTCCGATACGCAAGTACGGTGTTTAGAGTTTTGAAAATACTTAAAAGGCAATCTATTAAAAATTTCAGGAGCTAAATTAAAAGCCTTCCAAAAATCAACGCCAAAAATTAACGGTGTGGTGATATCAGGAATTATATAAAATTTAATAACTTGAGTCACTCCCATAAGAGTAACTGGTAAATATAAATAACCCTTCACGGTTGCACGCGAGTCATTGGCTGTTACGATGTTGCCCAAGCACCCATCATAGTGTAAGGTTGCACCAGCTTTTATGAACTGTTGGCCAACATCGGAACCCAATACTGAAATGCATGAACCCGAGTCAAGTAAACCGTAATAATCCGCATTATATATAGAAACGGTTAAATGCGGCCGACCATCCTCCCTAGTCTTATAACGTACTGAATCTACTCTTAAAGAGTTTAAAAAAACTTGTAACCATTTTAAATAGTTGTCCCAATCGGACTTAATAAAATTATGGCTGTAGTTCCGGGAAATTAATTTTTTGAATTGCAGTTCTGACAGGATTGACCTTTAGTCCCGACTGCTCTTTTATTGCAGTTGGGGCACGAAGGTGTCCTCACACCCTTCTTACCGCAACGAAAACAAACTACATCTGTAGATTTGCAAGTAGATAATGAGTGGCTCCTTACCCTACAACGAACACAATACATAGCAGGATCAGCTTGCACGGCCTCTATTCTCAAAGAACCCCTCGGAGCTTGGTAAGCCAAGTCTGGTGCAACAAAAGAAGCGGTAGGTTTCGGCGGTTCGCGGAACTGTGCTATAAGAGAGCCTGTTGAAGAGGTTCTCCATGACCGCTATGTAAATACAGGACAATTCAGTTTGCCCCTGAGTCCTATTAGTAATTTCTGAAATGAGACGCATATCGTAGTCTCATCGTAGTCTCTCTCTAAAGATCGAACCCGGAACCTCAGAGATGGCGACACCATGAAAACCGGTGTACAAATCACTCGACCAAGGAGGTCGTCTATGCATCTATGCAAATAGCTGTTCTATGCACTTATTAGGATCCAGTCCAATTGCGGGATTATACACCAATTATATAACCAAACATCCTGTATAGCCAATGCATCGAATGAATGGTGACTTTGAAGTTAAGTTAACAAAGCTACCGATATCTTGCCAAGCATCGTCTGAAACGACATAGCTTATTGAGTTAGTTACGCTGCATCGTATACGCGCCGGAACAAAAACGGTAAGCGTTATTGCATCCTATTGTGCACTTTATACCTAAAAAGCGCAGAGTATCATTATGCATACAGCTCCGCACAGGTGGTATGGCGGGCTGTCAGCGGCGCGTTATCTAAATAAAGCCGTGTTGCTGTAGACAAAAGGTTTACTCTCTTTTGAAGGGACGGGCCACGTCGACTCTTATTAAGTTTGGCTCGTAAGCTTCTTATCAAGCACTGTATGGGAGAGATAAAGCGGACCACCGATGGCCCCTGTCTAGTGGAATGCACGCGGTACAGTCACGTACGACTACCTCATTTTGCATACAACCATGTTGCTCACAGGACAGAAGAGAGAGGTTGCTTCGGATTTTATCTTAAATTAGGGATACAAGATTTCTTTGTAACTTGACGTGGACATGGTAATGTTTTGCCTTGCGAACGGACGAAACGTTGGCCTTTGTTAAATTATGTATATTATTTAGTTTCAAAGATGTTATGTGGCGGAAGTGGTTACCATATACCTCTGACTGTTGGAAAATAACAATGTTCGAAAGAACGAACGGATGTATAAATCAAACCTGGAAGTATCTAGATTTAGACGGTTAATTGTTTATTACTTTGTTTAAAACCGATAAGACTACGCGCTGTTGTTAATTTGATTGAATTATAATATTGTACGAGTCAACATACATTATTACAAATATGCTGCGTCACGGCCTACTTTCGACACATGCAGTATTAATTTACATATTACATCACTACATTCATAATCGCGACTATTATTCCTGAAGGGTTAGTCAGAGACTAGGAAATGAATAATAATAATAATAAATAATAAATCTTTCTTACAATCACACCAATTATCTAGCCCAAGAGAAGCTTCGAAGAAACTCGTTAAATGGTTACTAGACAACGGATAAACGTACTTCTTATAATACTTAAATACATACTTATTATACATAGAAAACACCCAAAATACAGCAAAACGCTCTCTACCATAGTCCACTTTTCACCAGATAGCGACTGCACATGTGCTCAGCGTGACAGGTGGTGAGCTCTATGCTGTTGGAGTTTGGCAGTCTTTAGTCCGTTCGTCGTCTTTACGATACTCAAGGGAAGAGATGGGGTCGTGGTATTCTTACATGATATTCTTACGCGACACGGTTAGACAGACAATAATACAATAATACAATAATACAATAATACAATAATACAATAATACCTAGACAATATTAATTTAATTTGGTATATTTTAGTGCAATAAAGTTACTACGCGGTATCAGTCGGTTGTATTAGGTATTTATTTTATTCCTGACATCTTATTCACATCTAAATCTAACACATCACATCTACTAAACCCACACAAGTACACTAAAACTCGTTCTATATTTAATGTATTTAAACCAAAGCTATCTTAAATTACTAACGTCAGACTTATTAATTTATGAAAAGCTAAAGAAGTATATTTTGTGAAAAACGTGACGAAAAGCGAATATAAGATGTACGTTTTAAGAATATATATTAACAAAATTAACTTAATTCACTTCAAATCTCTGCTCCACTGTACTCGCCTACCAAGTTGGGCTAAAGACCATACATAGCTGGGGCTTTAGTGCATGAAATTTGACAGTTGTCCTCAGTGTCCCCGCACCCCATACTGTGTTGTTTCATTGTCGAATATTATAAGGTTCAGCATTCATCGTCAGTCGATGCGAAAATAATAATTAATAGCCATAGTAGCTGCGTTCAGTTGACCCTACATAATGTTGACCGCGAACTGAGTTAATTCCTTGGCGAATTATTTAATTTAATAATACACTTTAGTAATGTTAAATGTTGTTTTGAATTTGTTATGCAAACTGCGGAGGTCTTAAACCAACAGTGGTAGTGTGGTACTTCTACGTAGTTGGGTACTAAAATGTTCGAAATTCCGGAAACAGAGAAAACATAATGAATCGAATTGGACGTTTATGAAAATGAGACTAATAATTTTACCATTATAAAATGAAATTAATATCTATGCACATTTTATAAACTCACTATTATGTTATAAATTAAAATAAATTTAAGAGATTTTTGTAATTTTAAGTATTTCATAGAAGTTCCTGTAAAAATATTGATAATCATAAATCCTCTTTAATTAGATGGAATACAACCTAGAGCACTGTCCAAATTAAAATAAATCCGATGCAAAGCACAGTATTTTTTTATTTTTTTTCTAAAATAATGGCTTTTTATGCGTTCAGTACATTTGGCCAAGAGAGATAATAATAAATATTTTTTGCATACATTAGACGATAACAAGTGAACGTTTACTGTATATGAACGTTTAAGGTAAATAATATTCTCCACCCCTTGAGTATCAGGTAAGATGTGGGACTATAATAAGATCTTACATCGACTTCTTGAAAAGTGATGTTGCACTCTTTTGTTTTATTTGGCAACACTCATACACGTTCACGAACACTTAATCTCCCGCCAGAAGTCCTGCAGCACTGGTGTATATCAACGACATGGACCTAGTTTGTAGCTAAACTTATTACGTCAATGATCAACGATATTGTTTCCTTTTATTATAAAATAATCAAAGTCAAAGGAAATTGAGAAAAGTGCCACACGCTAAAAAACAAAGGTGACAGATGACAATTTGTGAGAGCCGTTTCAACAATTTTTTTGAGGAAATACACGTACACGGAATTTAGGAAATGAGAAAATGTCATCTGTGTGTTGGGGCGGCGGCGGAGCCGGTCTCATATGAGCATCACGTAAACGAATATGTTATTTTAATTTAGAATGCGAATTGATATTACTGCTTCTCCGAATTTCAATTGTTATCTGGAGGTCCTTGGTTCCATTCCTAGGGCGTGCAATTTATCCGATGCTTTTGGCAAGCTCACTAACTCTTTTATAATATAACGCTATAATGATTTTTTGTTTAAATATATTAATATTTATTAAACAAAATAAAAAACAACATAACTTAACATATTTACACACAAAAATAACAAATAAAAAAAGACTACGTTAAAAAAAAAAAAATCAACTAACTCGCCTGTTCGAGGCAAGGTACCCAAAAGACTGGCGGCATTGCCTCTTTGAATGGCTAGATTTACCCGCTAAGCGAAATAATTGCCAGCCTTTCGGTCTCCCGTTGCTTCAAACAGGGCCCTGATTCTGTATCGCAATCTATAGATTCCACACCTAAACCTTACCGCGCACAAACGTCAAACGCATACGTTTTTGGGAAGATATCGTAACTTTTTAAGGAATTGACGAGGTTTTGAAACAAGGAATCGTTACAGAATAAGGGCCCAGGTGTGTAGATATTATTTTAAATAATGCTAGCAGGCGAAATCACAGAAATATTGAGGGTGTCACAACATTGGTCAAGTCTGATATTGGTCAAATCGACAAATTAGAAATCAGACAAATTAGTAATTTGTCAAATCCTCTTTTCGTCAAATTATGTAATTAGCCAAATACGCCATTGGTCAAGTAATTTAAGTAAAGTTAACAGCAATAAAGAATGATTATCAATTTCGGCCGTATATTAATTAATTCATCGTTTCATTAATTGTTTTTTTTTACTGTGTGATAGACTTGCATTTGGCCACTATCCCACCTGATGGTAAGTGATGATGTGGCCTACGGTGGAACATGCTTGCCTAGAAGTAACTCACATGTATCACAATATCAACAGCTCATTAATTGTATCGATGACTGGATTTTAATAATGGAGGCCTAGCAGTGGAACAGTCGCCCTTAATTTTTATTCGTTTTAATTAAATTAAGGGTGAGTTCCACCCATGAAAATGAACAACTTTACCCAAGAAACCTGTGTGCAAAAATGACAAAAAAATTCGACCTCCCATACAAAACTGTCCGATCAGCTAACAACAATTTAGCATGGGAGGTCGACATTTTTTTTTAATTTTTGCACATAGGTTTCTTGGGGAAAGTTGTTCAGTTGCATGGGTGGAACTCACCCTAAATTTCATTAAAATTAATAAAAATTAAGGGTGTATTATGCTTTTTCTTTGATACAGTTACACACAGAAGGCCAATCTAAGTATAGTTTTTATTTATTAAACATTTTTATATTAAAACTACAGGAAATTGATAAATAAAATGTAAGAGTAGAAATAATAAAATATATACTTAAGTAAAGCTTATCACAGAAGGCAGGGCAATTGTGAGGGAGGGGTTGACCCCCTCTTTCTTAGTCCGTACCTTCACACAGTTAAGAAATTCAGTGAAGTTAGAAGGTGAGAACATTTCTTCGAAGAGAGATTATCCCATAATAGAATTGCTACCAATATTGACAATGAAGAAATGTTATGAAGCATTTATTGAATTTCTGAAAAAATATACGATTAATAAAATAGGGTTTTCAACCATTAGTGCAAAATATATTATATAGAAAAGTGAATACTACATTTACATAAATACGAAAAAGTTATAAACGTATCGGCGTGATTTTTTCATACACTGGAGTGGAGGTGTGGAGGGCACGAGAGTGCCGTAATCTATAAACCACGGAAAAAAAAAATCCTGGTGAGTTTATCACACACCGTATATTATTCGCGAGTAAAATCGTGAGCGGTAGCTAGTCTAAAATAATAACGAATAATCGTATAGCGTCGTTGATACATGATTTAAAAAGCTTTTGTTTAGAAGAATAATAAAAAATTTACAATCTTTGCAAATGAAGATAAAAATAAAAGATAAATTATTCTTTATTGTACATCACAACGATTTGCCGATGATATAGTAGTCATGGCTAAAACCGTGGGGGACCTCGGCACAATGGTCGGTGATCTCAACAGAGTCTCTCAACAAGTGGGCCTTAAAATGAATATGAAGAAGACGAAAATCATGTCTAACTCACGTGTCGTACCCACTCCTCTGAAGGTTGGAGACTCTGCTCTTGAAGTTGTTGTCGAATATGTATACCTGGGACCAACAGTCCAGTTAGGTAGGTCCAACTTTAAGAAAGAGGTCAATCGTCGAATCCAACTCGTCTGGGCAGCGTTCGGTAAGCTACGAAATATCTTCTCGTCCAAAATACCGCAGTGTCTCAAGACGAAAGTCTTCGACCAGTGTGTGTTGCCAGTGATGACATACGGTACCGAAACGCGGTCGCTCACTATGGGCCTAATTAGCAGGCTCAAAGTCACGCAAAGAGCAATGGAGAGGGCTATGCTCGGGGTTTCTCTACGTGATCGAATCAGAAATGAGGAGATTCGTAGACGAACCTAAAGTAACCGACATAGCCCAAAGAGTCGCAAAGCTCAAGTGGCAATGGGCAGCGCACATCGCCCGTAGAACCGATGGCCGTTGGGGCAAAACGGTTCTCGAGTGGCGACCGCGCACCGGAAGACGCAGTGTGGGCAGGCCTCCAACAAGGTGGTCCGACGATCTGGTGAAGGTCGCGGGTAGCCGCTGGATGCAAGTAGCACAAGATGTTGGAGATCCTTGGGGGAGGCCTTTGTCCAGCAGTGGACGTCTTCTGGCTGATGATGATGATGATGATGATGTACATCACAACAAAAAGACAAACACAAAGTAACATACAATTTACGGCCCATATCGCTAAAAAGCAATTTCTTCCAGGCAACCGTGTTGGACTGGATATAAATTGAAATTGTGAAACAGTAATTGTGTTTTAATTTAAAAAAATTACATAAACAAATAAAATAAATAAACATGCTTAAGCTTATCATTATCACACATTACTTACATAAATAAATATAAAATTATTTAAATGACAGTCAGTTAACAGAAACCTTTTAAAAAGAAATTAAGCTATGACGCCAAAGGCAATTGGTACATCGCCGACCTGACCAAAAGCTTAAGATAAAGAAAAACAAAAGAAAGAATAATAAAAAATTACAAGATCCGAAGCAAATTGGACTTTTCTGTGTAAGTATTACGATTCGGGGCCAGCTATAAACTTGTGGAAACTTTGAAAGGGAAACATTCGGAATCAGTACAAAGGGGAGTTCATAATAACGCCGCAACTCCATTCTGTGTACTGTAATCATGCCCCATTCCCGATTTGTGCAAACTTTTTTCATCTTTGTTCACATCTGTTTGCCACTCGCCTTTCGGTTTTGCGATTAAGCTCCGCTGTATTATGCATTTATGTTTCGCGCGATTGGGTAAGCTCAGACGAACGTCCACTAGCTAGATCAAGTGTGGGACGTAATCCCAGTCCAACGTCCATTAGCTAGTTATAGGGATACTCTGGTAGTAGTCGCTGGTAGTGACTGGATGCGATAAACCGACCGACTAAAGCCAACTTCTTTTAATTTTGTTCACATCTGTTTGCCACTCGCCTTTCGGTTTTGCGTTATAAAGCTCCGCTGTATTATGCATTTGTGTTTCGCGCGATTAGGTAAGCATAGAAGAATGTCCATTAGCTAAATCAAGTGTGGTACGTAATTTCAGATTCACGTCCATTAGTTATATAAAGGGACACTCTGGTATAGTGTCGTTTTGAATTCCCTAATGCGGCCAACTTTTTTCAATCTTGTTAACGTGATGTGTTTGCCGCTCGCCTTTTGGTTTTGCGAGATAAAGCTCCGTCTTATTTATGCATTTATGTTTCGCGCGATTGGGTTAGCTCAGATAAACGTCCAGTAACTAGATGTAGGGAGGGACGTAATCTCAGATTCACGTCCATTAGCTAGATAAAGCTATTTTTTATCTTTATTCACATCTGTTGCCACTGGCTTTTTGGTTTATGAGATTTTAAAGTTTCGCTATATTAAACATTTATGTTTCTTGCGATTGAGTAAGTTCAGACGAATGTTACGAGTTAGATTGAATGTGGCTTTGGGAGTAGCTGGCAGTAACTGGATGCGATAAACCGACCGGGTTAAGTAGTTTTAAATAGGCCAAAGACAGAGTCTCATAATGAATTTGTGCAATTTTGCAAAGTAACCATAATTGTACAGAACAGCTATGTCTTTGTTTACATTTGTCAAAAATGAAAAATAAAGTGCGCTAAGTTTATAGTTTATAGTAATAACAATATAGAAATAACTTTATGGAGTCATAAAGTAAGGAAATAAATACTTCATAAACCATGGTCGTATTCAAATAATTAGGATACCTGTATTACTTCACAACAATACCTTATATTCTTTATCAGTCGTCGTAATCGTTCGTCTACGGTCGGTCGTTTGCGGAATCGAGATGTCTACCACAGTGAAATGTACGAAATGCAATATCGTCATAAATGAAGTTCTTGCTTTTATGTGTAATAAAATGGACGTTATGGACGAAGAGAGTATTAGCCTGATTTGTGCAAGTGCTTTCTCACAGAGTGAAATTACAACAGCGAAAAATTTGTTGTTTGAATCGCTTCTGAAATCAAAAAAGAAAATCCGCAAGAAGGAAGGTAAAACACAAAGAGAGATCGAAGACATCATATGTTTGTTGAAGGATACTGACCCTGAGAAAATACCTATCTTCGTGGCCAGGGAACTGCAAAAACTGCCCCAGGTATCATTCGATCACATAGATGTTACTAGTCTCTTAAAAGATATTGTGAAAATGAAGGCCGAAATCACGCAGATTAAGGAAGGTTATGCCTCAAATGAAACCGTTAAGTCACTAAAATTGGAATTAGATGCACTAAAGGAAGCTTCACTTGTAAACAACTTTCATCAGAATGTTGCTGTAAAACGAGGGGCTTGCCTTATGAACAGCTACGAGTATGATAGTGGTCCCATGGGATTGCTACCCATGCCATCCAACACATCGCCACAAATCATTCCCAGCAATATTTCTCCGGAGGGTAGCACAGCACCAAAAAGTTGTTTACCGCCTATAACCTGCGATCACCTGAACACGAAGCATAGAACGCATAGCATTGATGGTGACTTAAGTGCGAGCGAGATAAAGGCGACCTGCGCGGTCGGAGCTCCGAGCAACTGTCGGCGAGATTTGAATGTGCTCGGATCCGACCGCCGGCCGACGGCCACCGAGGCGCAAACGAGCGGACACACTGCCCCCGCGGTCGATCGTAAATCGATGGCTGATATTGTCCGTAATGGAGAGTGGAAAGAATATGGTCACAGTGAAGAATGGAAATTGGTTCAAAAAAAGAAGTTGAGAAATCGCTTTATTGGACAAACGGGAAGAGCTGAGACGGATAAGAATGACAATTTTAAAGCAGCAGAAATAAATATTCCAATTTATATTTATAATGTTTCGAAGGAGGTAGCTGTGTGTCACATCATAGATTACATCAAAAAGAAGTCAAACGTTCAAGTCAGTTTAGAAAAAATGAATATGAAAACTCTAAAGGATTATGATTCATATAAAATTTTTGTACCTAAACACAAGTTGGATGTGTTTATGAATGATGAGTTTTGGCCGAATGGAGTATCGTACCGGCGTTTCGTCGACTTCGGGCATAAAAAACGTGTGTTAAACAAATCAGATAATGACAGAAAGCAACAGACAAAGTAAATTAGTACATAAATTGATTAGTTTTAACTGTAAATCTTTTAAGAGGTCTATTGAAGGAATTCGGTCCCTATGCACATCTAGCGACATTATAGCCCTTCAGGAAACATGGCTGTTGCCCCATGATCTGCCGCTGCTTAATACTGTGGACGAGAACTTCGGATGTACCGGCACGTCGGCGGTGGACATGTCTGCTGGGGTGTTGAGCGGCCGTCCCTACGGCGGTGTAGCTATCTTGTGGCGAAAGAGTGCGTTTGAAATGGTGTCGGTAATCGATTGTGATAACGTCCGAGTTGCCGCTGTCAAGATGACTGTAAGTACTCGTTCTATAGTAGTTTTTAGTGTCTACATGCCAACTAACTCTCAAGAAAATTTACCTATATTTACGGAGTGTTTAAGTGCGATAAGATCTGTTATTGAAGTCGAAGAGAACTCTGGTGTCGAATCTTTTTACATACTAGGAGACTTTAATGCTCATCCTAACGAGTTACTTTTTAATGAGATGATCGATTTTTGTGTCGAGCAAAAATGGGTGTGCGCAGATGTTAATATTCTAGGGATGAACTCTGATTCGTATACTTTTGTAAGCGAAGCTCACGGAAGTCACGGAATCAGCCTGTAAAACAATTAATAATATATAATATGTACAACATGATGTGTACTGGTCTGACCCAGTCTTTACCCGTGGACCCGGTGGGTCGACCCATTACCGGGTCCACGGGTAATTTTAATTCGCCGTGGTCCCATGGCACTAGGGATTACATTTGGATGAATATTTCGACTTCGATTATATCGATATTAAATTAATTACAACCATGAACTTCAACTTAAGATTACCTATGTATTATTATGTACATACATCCTACAGCATATAGCGGCGATGGGCTCATCAAAATAATACTACCAACCCCTTTCTTCACTTGCGTGTCGTAAAAGGCGACTAACGGACTAAAGACTGCACATACATCATCACTTCCTTACTTACTTAGTAAGTATATATATTTTTTTTTGTTTATTATACTTAATTACTTATTTTTTATATTTTTCATTTTTGTAATTAATTTAATATCGATATAATCGAAGTCGAAATATTCATCCAAATGTAATCCCTAGTGCCATGGGACCACGGGTAATTAAAATTACCCGTGGACCCGGTAATGGGTCGACCCACCGGGACCACGGGTAAAGACTCGTCTGACCACTTTCCACTTGTGCTTGAATGCGATTTATTTAAGGTTAAACCTAAAATAGTGTTACCTACTTGTGACCACAACGAAGGTCGGAAAAGAGTCGTATGGGGTGAAAGGGAAATTTCTCAAACAGAAGAGTATGCTCAAATCTGTCAGTTTAAACTGAGAGAAATTGACTTTCCGGAAGAATTGGGTCAATGTTGTGATGATTATTGTGATAATCCCAAGCATAGGGCTATAATCGATAAAACGTATGACATTGTAATACGCATACTATCTGATGCTGCATCAGCGACGTATCGTGGCAAATGCCCCAGGAGGGATGGTTATATAGCGGGGTGGAATAGGTATGTCGCGGATTCACATAGGGAGGCGCGGCTTAGATTTAAGATATGGGTAGAATGGGGTAAACCACGCTCCGGTAAAATTTACGAAACAATGTTAGAAAGTAGAAAATGTTTTAAAAATAAATTATAATGGTGTCAAAACCGACAAGATCAAATAAAGATGGATGTTTTAGCTTCAGACTTATCGGGAAAAGACTTCGTAAAATTCTGGAAAAACACAAATAAATTAAATGTCAAACCAAGTGTTCCCGTGAGCGTGGGGGGCGAACATAATCTAAAGACAATTGCAAATATTTTTAAAGATCACTTTGTGGTGAAGTCACCGTTGGACTCTGCATCGGGTCGCTATGGTGAGGGCGTCGTGTCTGAGAGATCTGTCAAGTTTACAGCAAAAGATGTGGCTCAGGTTATTGCAGGTATGACAAAAGGGAAGTCTCCTGGACACGACGGCCTAAGTATAGAACATTTTAGGTATGCTGGGGTACACCTACGAGTACCACGTATACTTGCAATGCTTTTTAATTTTAGTCTGGGGCATGCCTATCTACCGGAACCATTAATGCGTACAATTGTAGTACCTATTGTAAAAAATAAGACGGGTGACACATCTGACATAGGTAACTACCGGCCCATATCGCTTGCTACAACAACTGCAAAAATACTTGACAGTTTGCTTAATGGCTGTCTCGCGAAGTATGTAGAACTTCACGATGCCCAATTTGGGTTCAAACCGGGTGTGTCTACAGAGAGTGCCATTTTCAGTCTTAAGCACACTGTCAAGTATTACACGAATAGAAAAACGCCGGTATATGCGTGCTTCCTGGATTTATCCAAGGCCTTTGACATGGTAAATTGTGACCTGCTATGGGAGAAGCTGAGGAGCACTGGTATGCCGGCGGAGTGCACAAATTTGTTTAGGTTTTGGTATAAGCACCAAAAGAACCAGGTGAGGTGGGCAGGTGCCTTGTCGGATGAATATTCCCTTCGATGTGGGGTAAGACAGGGCGGGATTAGCTCGCCCACCCTTTTTAACCTTTACATCAATCAGCTGATCGAGGAGCTCTGCGGCATCCATCTCGGCTGTTACATTGACGGACAGTGTGTCAACAACTTGAGCTATGCTGATGACATGGTGCTGCTGAGCCCCTCGATCGGGGGGTTGAGAAAGTTAGTGGCTATATGCGAGTCGTATGCGGGGGCCCATGGCCTGGTGTATAATGCCAAAAAGAGTGAAATCCTCGTGTTTAAGGCTGGAAAACGTACACCGGGCTATGTGCCTCCAATTACTCTAAATGGGTCATTGTTGAACAATGTATGTAAATTTAGGTATCTGGGTCATATTGTCACAACAAATTTAAATGATGATAAGGATATTGAAAGAGAGCGTAGGGCGCTGGCGGTAAGGGGCAACATGCTTGCACGCAGGTTCACTCGATGTGCGGCGGAGGTCAAAATTACCCTTTTTAGGGCATTTTGTCAATCGTTTTACTCGAGTGGTCTGTGGGTGAGTTATACGCGTCGAGCCTACAGCACACTACGGGTGCAGTGTAACAACGCCTTCAGAGCGCTGCTGCGGCTGCCGCGGTTCTGCAGCGCCTCGGGAATGTTCGCGGACGCACGGATTGACGGATTCCACGCGTTTATGCGCAAAAAAGCCGCATCCCTACTGCGACGCTTGAGGGCCAGCAGCAACAGCGTTCTGAAGACAATTACTGCTCGTCCTGACTGTTCTATCCAACAACACTGGATAAAAATAGTAACTGGCCAAATAAAATAATTTATTTTTAAAATATGTAACTAATAATTTTCCACACTAACCTAACCAACTAACATAGAAAAATTGTTACTAACACACTAATAAAATATGGATGTAAAGTCTGAAATAAAACATTTTTATTTTATTGATTAAGATTTTTAATGAAAAATTGAGTTAACAAAATTTATCACAGTTTTTGTGTTGTTATAAGGACAAATTATAGCTTGCTCAATGAATTAATCGTTGACGCCTATAAAATACGGTGCGCCATATGTAATTAATTTATGACTGTTTCCATTACGCAGTGAAATATTGCTCACAAACCAGCACAGTTGCCAGTTATAAACTACCGGAGTCGTTGTTACTTTCATTGTTAATTCATAAATACACGCGCGATCGCAGAAAACTGACATAAGTCTCTTAATGAACTTCAAAGCAAATTCAATCATATTGATATTTATAATTAGAACAATTCTGCTTTGAAGTTTCAGTCCTAGTTATTTTATCAGAGCAATGTTTTTATTCTGCGAAATGTGCAAAACCATCACGCGCTTGTGTTAAAATTTAAAAATTATTTTTTTAAGATGGGGGTGCCCTGCAGAATATCAATATCTGCGAAATGTGCAAAACCATCACGCACTTGTGTTAAAATTTAAAAAATATTTTTTTAAAAAGGGGTTGCCCTGCAGAATATCTTTATAATATAATTATGGTTTCATGCGTAAAATTAAGAAAGATGTCGAAAAAATATGTCTTCGGAGTCATTAGATTTATGTGTTGTTTATTATTGTTTAAAGAATTTGTTATAATTTCAACAAGGCCATGGACCTTGTGCAATGATCAGGCTAGCTTACATAAAGTTCTATTAATGTATTTAACTAATTCAGCGCATAGTTAGTAGAGTAGGAAAAGATATAATAATAGGATAATATGTTTACTAAAACTATCTATATAGCATTGTGAATGCAACATTTCAATAATAAAGGTAAATATAATAATAGCCCAAGTTTTCTAGAGTATATCGAATAGTAATCGAAAACTTTAACCTTTTATGACCCGAGCAATTTCAGACCTATTTCGATTTTACCTACTCTTGGTAGAGTTTTAGAAAAACTTATTTTAGATCAACTCAGCTCCCACTTCGCTGTAAACCACCTTTTTCACAGTAAACAGTATGGCTTTACCAAGGGAAGGTCTACTACTGATGCAGGTGTAGCTTTGCTGAAACACATATTTGAGGCTTGGGAGGGATCGCAGAATGCTTTTGGAGTGTTTTGTGATCTCTCCAAGGCTTTTGATTGCGTTGAATACAACACCCTTTTAATAAAGCTAAAACACTATGGTGCACTCTGATGCTTTGAAATTGATTCAATCATAACTCAGCTGCAAAATCCAAAAATGAATGGATAAAGCGTGAATGGATCCATATTATCTGGATCTTCTGTGCTAGTGGGGGTTACACGAGGGTCAATACTAGGTCCATTTTATTCTTAATTTATATTAATGATTAACTATTTTATGCGGAAAGCTTTTGCAATATTGTTTTGTTTGCTGACGACATCTTTGATATTTAAGACTGATCGAAATAAAAATAGTTTTATGACATCAACAATGCTTTAACAGATATGTTGAATTAATTTACTACTAATAATCTTCAATTAAACGCGAAGAAAACCAAATGTATAAATTTTATTCTACCTATCGTAAAGAATATTATAGTAAATAAAATTAAACTGAATGGTGAACTGTTGGACCTTGTTGATTCAACATTTTTCTTAGGTTCTACATTAGATTAAAAAATACAGTGGTACCCTCATATTGGCACCCTTGCGGGGAGACTTAGTTTAGCTGCTTACGCTGTTACAAAAATTAGGCACTTTACTGACGTGGAAACTGCTCGATTAGTCTATTTTAGTTACTTTCACAGTGTTATGTCCCTATGGTATTCTACTTTGGGGTAAAGCAGCAGATATAGAAACCATTTTTATTTTACAGAACAGAGCAGTAAGGTCCATACATTACCTAGGATCACGTGACTCCCTTAAGAAGCTGTTTAAAGAAATAAACATTCTTACAGTTGCATCACAATTTATTTATAACTGTTTTGTTTACGTGCGTCAAAACATTTCTCATTTCAAAAAAACATGCGATATACACAAACTAAATACTAGAAATAAGTATAAACTTGTAATTCCTAAATTTCGACTTCAGAAAGTTTATGGATCATTCATGGGACAAAGTGCCATAATTTACAATAGAATCGATGATATAATTTTGCCCTTTGACAAAGTTAAGACACATGTAATGTTAACGACAGACTTTTAGAAAAAGGCTATTACACTGTAAGCGATTACATCAATGATAAAAATGCATGGAATTAACATTCCTCTAGTTTCGCACACATTGTTGTAATGCGTTCATAGTGCCCGAGTAAAACTTTTAGATTCACTTTTGTTTTTATCTTTTCTTTTATTATATAATTGTTGTATGATTATTGATTGTATAATTTGGTAACGACATATTGTTTTGTAAATGTCGTTACTTCTATATTATTATAAAGCTGTGGAGTTTCTTGCGCCCGTTCTTCTTCATAGCTAAAAGGCGTCCTGAATGGGTGGAGTGGGTAGGTGGGTTCCTATGCCTATCCATCCATCCATAAAAGTAAAATTAAATTTAGACGATTCAAAATGCTTATTTTAAGCTTACTGAATAAAGAAATTTTGATTTTGATTTTGAGTACAAGTGACCAGTGGACCGGTGGAGAGCAGTGGACCGGCAATCCAAAGGTCACTGGTTCGAATCCCGTTCGTGCTTTCCTGAGACTAGTTGTTTTTTTTCTAGTAAACATTTTATCCTAAATCTATATAGCATTGTGAATGCAAAATTTCATTAATAAAAATAAAGTAGGTACAAGTGACTTAGAAAATTTAGAAATAGGTGAATTTTCACAATTTCATGCAGGACCCCCTTAATACATCACTTCCGCTTCCGCTTCAGAGGGGTAGGCAGACCACAGATTTCCATTTAATACGATCCTGACACACATTCTTTGCTTCACTTACTCTCATAACGTTCTTCATACACGTTTGTCGGCTTAGGGTAGGTACCTACACTTGACCTGACCAGGCCTGGCGCACTCCCGCACCTTAGGTATGAAGCTACAAGCACCCGACCGGACGGACGCCCGCGAACACCCTGCAGTCGTTAGAAGAGATAAGAGCTACGCGATAGTAAGCGATAGAAAGAGAGGCAACTTCTAGGTGAATTTAACTGTAAGTATGGGAGCGGTGTGCGACCTGAATTGCACTTTATTGTGTCTTTGCAAGAGTCGCTATTTATTTAAATGACTTAGCGGAGTGAATCTTCTGTACTTGTACCATCACCGATACTATCTAAGTACGTTTGCCTATATCTTTCCTTTCCAACAGCTGTCCCATTCAAACTTCATAGTGTGAAATAAGGTAATACTCGCATAACACAAAACTTTGCGGTTTTTTTATTGCATTTACGACCTCCGTGGTCGAGTAGTTAGCACGCCGGGTCTGGCGTCGCGCTATCTCTGAGGTCCCGGGTTCAATTCCCGGTCGGGTCAATTTAGAAAAAAAACTGTTTTTTTTAATAGATATCGGGTCTGGGTGTTTTTTCTATGTTTATGTATATTTATTTACCCGTTATCTTACCATATGAACGAGTTTAAAAAGAATACTTATCTTGGTCTAGATAATTGGTGTGAGCGTAAACAAATATTATTTATTTATTTTTCTTACATCATCATCATCATCATCATCAGCCAGAGGACGTTCACTGCTGGACAAAGGCCTCCCCCAAGGATCTCCACCACGACCTGTCTTACGCTGTTCGCATTTAGCGGCTGCTCGCGACGCTAACCAGATCGTCGGACCACCTTGTTGTCGCCTGCCCACACTGCGTCTTCCGGTGCGCGGTCGCCACTCGAGAACCGTTCTGCCCCAACAGCCATCGGTTCTACGGGCGATGTGCCCTGCCCATTGCCACTTGAGCTTGGCGACTCTTTGGGCTATGTCGGTTACTTTAGTTCTTCTACGAATCTCCTCATTTCTGATTCGATCACGTAGAGAAACCCCGAGCATAGCCCTCTCCATTGCTTTTTGCGTGACTTTGAGCCTGCCTATTATCACTGGCAACACACAGTGGTCGAAGACTTGCGTATTGAGATACTGCGGTATTTTGAACGAAAATAAATTTCGTAGCTTAATGAAGTTGGATTCGACGGCTTCTTTCTTAAAGTTGGACCTACCTAACTGGACCGCTTGTCCCAGGTACACATATTCGTCAACAACTTCAAGAGCAGAGTCTCCAACTTTCAGAGTAGTGGGTATGACACATGAGTTAGACATAATTTTATGGCCCACTGTTTTTGTTTA
Organism: Scoparia ambigualis; assembly: GCA_963921215.1. NCBI lineage: Eukaryota > Metazoa > Arthropoda > Insecta > Lepidoptera > Crambidae > Scoparia > Scoparia ambigualis. Next base: position 30,872,955 of record OY992508.1, read on the forward strand.
GTTTCTATTTTTATTCATTCATCATCAGCCTATAAACGTCCCACTACTGGGCACAAGCCTCCCACGTGAACAGTAGCACGTAGTGATATTTTTATTTACACAGTCTTTAGCGTTGGTTGGCTGTTAGTAGGTGAACGATAATTGTACAACTCTGTTTCATTAGAAAACAAAATTGTAGATTCGTGGACGTTCAAAGCAACATGGTCGCTTTAATAGCAACACAGAATACAACTTCTATTGTCAAAGGGCATAACGAACTATGTAGATATGCAAGGATAGGTATTAATGGAATGTTTTATGTGAAACATTCTATAAACTTTTCGACCTCCTATGTGGCTTAGTGGTTTGACAACTGGTTTAGACCTAGACTAGAGGTGGTACATATTAAAATTTGTACTCTACTTTGGTTGGTAGTAGGACTGGTTTTAAGCCCGTCTGGTTAGCTATCACAATCTAATCTAAATAGGTCAGGGAAAAATTTTCTTCGCATTTAAAAAAAAAATTAAAACATTTCTTAAAGTTTATTTACATTTAACTTAGTATGTAGGTGCTACTTTGTTCGATAATTTTTGCCATCTTGTAGGTAGGGACATGATCCTATTGCAATAGAAATTTTGGGGCTTCTGATCAAAATATCGCGACAAGTTGATTTGGCATTCCTCTCGTGATGTTAATCTGACACTGCCTAAAGAATTCTGAAGTGACCGAAACAGGTGGAAATCTGAAGTTGCAAGTCAGGACTATACGGCGGATGCATTAACACCTCTCAGCCAAACTTTCTTAATTTTTGCTGAGTGGTTAAATATTTATTTTATTTTATTTAAACTTTATTGCCAAAAATACAACAAACGGCGGACTTAATGCCATAAGGCATTCTCTAACAGTCAACCAGAGAAGATGTACATAATTTTTTGTAGGCGGTGACATTAAAATTCCGAGAATAACAATTTAAATAAGGAAAAAAAAAAAGAAACACTTAAAATATGTGTGAGGTCTAGCGTTATCATGATGAAAAACCACACCCCTTCTGTTGATTAATTCCGGCCGCTTTCTCTCAACTTCGAGCTTTGAACTCATCAGTTGTTCGCAGTAGAGTTCAGAATCGATCGCCCTGCCTGGTGGGCACAGCTCATACTGACTAATGTCCTTCCAATCCCACCACACACACAGCATCGCTTTGTTGCGAGTTAACCCGGTACCTACCCAAATAACGAGCTTTTTTGTGTACCCAGTTTTTTCAAATGCGCCAAAACTTTGTTGTAGTCAATTCCCAGTTCTTCAGCTACATCATAACTAGTAATCTTCTACTAATATGCCGATCTTGCTCCACTTTTTAAAAAATGGCATCCATTTTATCCGTAATAGGCTTAGATTAAAACAAAAAGGGAAGATACGGCATTAGCGTCTCGTAAGTGAGCCGCCAAAATTAGGCCTAAAGGCACAATTTCACTTCAGTCACAATTTGCCGAGCGAACAGGCTACATCGCCCTATTGCAGATATTCTACTGTGTGAAAAAGAGAAAGACGCTACTCCGCAGTGGCGTTGGAATCGGTCGTCTCGTATTCGATCAATTTTGGATAAGGGAATTTTTTGGGATATTAAGGAATTTTTAGGGACAATTGGGAGAAACGGGAATTTAGAATTGTTATTGCTAAAATTTATGAGGGGACTTAGAAGTCCTACATTTGTTTAAAAATTTTAAGTGGACTTAAGGTCCACTTCTAGTGAATTGCGGGGCGCTTAGATTCGAAGTTAAAGAATGAAGAGGAAGGAAGAAGTAAGATAAGAAAGGAAGAGGAATTTTGGGATTAAGACTGATATTAATTAATTTATTAAAGTTCTTAATTTCTGTTGAGTTCATTTGGTGTTCTTTTGTTATTTGTTATTTTCAAAAAAGTTACTTTTGAGTTTAAAATAAGTGTCGATGGTTAATTTTTAATTTAATTTAAGAGATATTTTTGTGGCTCTAATTTTATTTGTAGTTAGGTTAATTTATTTTAATTTAATATGTTACTTTAGAGTTACTTTCAATTTGTACGTTAAATGCTTGTTATTTATTATTTAAGTTAATTTTAATTATTTGAGACGTTTTTGTATTTTCAGTTTTTAGTTATTAAATTTTGTTTATTTAAGTTTAAATTTGTTAAGTTGAATTTTGTCTAGGTTAAGTTTAAGTTATTAAGTTGATTTTAGAGATTTTAAGTTTTGTTTATTAGTGCAAAGGATTTAAGTCTAGTTGTCAGTTTCCGTAATCGGTCTGGTTCTGCAAACGCAGAACCATTGATTTGATACGGGGACACTCGCGGTTATTTGTGGCATTGTGTGCAACATCCACCTTTGTGCCCATGCGCAAGTTATGTGCTGAACAATTGTAGCATTTTGGTTTATCAGTTTTGTTTGGGCACTCTGATATTCTGTGACCTGGGCTGGAGCAGTGGGCACAAGGCTTCTTCTCCGACTTGCACTTAGCCTTTGTGTGTCCATATTGCAGGCACTGGTGGCACTGCACAAAGCGGGAGAAGTCCTCAACGTGGACCCTACTATGATCCACGTTGAGCTTCCCGAGAGCGAGAATGACTTTGCGCATCTCGGGGGTCACCTCTACAACCGCATTGTACAGCACCGGGTTCTTGTTCGAGGTCAAGAAGCAGATGCGGGACAGCTCGACGTCATTTTGTGTCACGAGGACCTCCACTAACTCATCGCGGGCGACGTCCTTAGAGATTCCCTTAAGGATAAGTAGTGGTGGTCGTCGCTTCGCTTGTTCGGCAACGAAGTTAGGGCTATCGTTATGACGGGCTATGGTCTCTTCGCACTGCTTCTTGGTCTCGAATTCGACCCTTAATTTGGCATTTGGGATGGGGAGGATTTTTAGGGGAGCATATTTGTGCTTCCGGAAGGACATCTCCTTTTTCCAAAGGGACATCACTTCCGGCGGCTTGAGGGTACAATCGAAAGAATTGGCAGGAAAGGTTTCGGGGGTAGGGGGCAAGGATCTTGCAGCAATACTGGCGTAAGTTGGGGTAGGGGTAGGGGTAGGAATTTTGGGGGCTAATTGGGCTTCGGACAGCGAGCTATGTGCTAACGGGTTCTGCTGTTGTTCCTTGAGCGCGGCCGACAGCATATTGCCGGAGAGGCGCACGAGGTCTTCGAGACGTTCACCCTGCTTTAACAGCTCGTCAACCTTCTGTGAGACTTCTCGACGAACCTCCGCAGCCATCTCATTTTGTACGCTGAGGACCGCGTCCATACCGTTATCTAGCTTATCGCTAAGTTCACGCATGCTTTGGTCGCTGGGTTGTTGTTCAGGTAAACATAATGTGGGCAGCAACTCAAGACAATTTTCGATCTCGCTAGCAGCATCAACTATGAGCTCTTTATGAGCTTTGATGACAGACTTCCCCGCAGTCACCGCCCTCCTGATCTGGAAGCAAAGGTGACCGACGACTTCCATAAAGGACGGCACGTCTTTCACCTTCTCCTGCCTCTGACAGATCAGGATGGGCGTTGTCGCGCTGACGTTGAAACTTACCGCTTTGTCTCGTCGCTCGATTTACACTTTATAGGAGTGCGTGTGTGAGTGTTTGCTTAAGTAGTTAAGTAGGACTATATTTTAAATGACTACAAGTAGGAGCATGCCGTATCTTCCCTTTTTGTTTTAATCTAAGGTAATAGGGCGACCAGAGCGACGTGCATCTTTGACATCAAAATTTCCGTATTGAAAACGCTTAAACCAAATTTGTGCTACTCTCACAGACACTGCACTGCTATGCGATTCTCTAAGCGACACATAGACGCTGCGCGCATGGCTGTGATCTGCTGTCTCTTTCCAATTCTATGAATGTGAAAGTGACAGAGTCAATTCTCAGCGGTGCGGCAGCCGCTGCTACCAAGGCTTTAACTTAGAGAATCGCAATGCTGTTCATAAACATCGTAATTTTTTTTCGCGGCTTGCGTTGCATTTTAGCATTTTATGTAGTAAAATTTTTATTATGTATCGAATTAATCCATTACCTTCACTCATCTTGACAGTAAGAAAAACCAATGAAAATCACACTTTTTCATAATTTGAATTTGGAATTATCATACTTTAAATTTAAATACGGATACACAACAATATCTCATTGTCTTATTGATGTAGGCTTTTCTTCTGTTCTCTAAGTATCTAGTAAGTATGTATAAATTTAAACAGGAAAATCTATAATAATTATTTTTTCTTACTCTTTATACCTACCTGAAAATTTGTATACAATTTGTAACGCTGTTGGTTTTCTTAATAAAATATATATATATATATATACTTTTAATGATACCAAAACCAACCAGATACAAATAGTATAGCCAAAGAGATTTTATTACAAGTTCATACATCTTCTTCTTCTTCAGCCTATGATCACCCACTGCTGAGTGTAGGCCTCATTTGCACGCCATCCTGATCCGTCTTGGGCTTTCTGTAACCACTGTTTGCCCGTTACTTTTGTGATGTCATCCGCCTATCTAGCCTTCTGGCGGCCAACGCTTCTGGTGCCGGTTCTCGATCTCCACTCAAGCACCTTTCTGCTCCACCGGCCATCGTCTCTGCGGCTTATGTGACCCGCCCATCGCCACTTCCTTTGCGCAATGATACGCCCCACGTCGTTTATTTTAGTGCGACTCTGGATTTTTGTGTTTCTTATTTTGCCGCTCAGAGCGATACCCAACATGGCGCGTTCCATCTTCCTTTGGGCTACCTGCAGCTTTTGGATATGTTGTTGTGTAAGGGTCCAAGTTTCTGCCCCTAGTTCATACATACTATATGCGAAACATTGAGCTATGATTACAACGTATAGAGGAGCAAGAAATAATACTAAAGTTCGCTGTAGCGCTAAAACAATAACTCTCCGTCTCTTCAAAAGATTCAAACATACAGCGCTAGATCCTTCTGGAGTGTTGTTTTCTCGGGACCAAAAGTTCAAAAGCGCCGCGATTTGCACTGCGCTTACGCGTTTTGTCCAAGAATGTTTGGCGTAGTGCAACAGATATAGATTTTACATTGCACAACAGACACCTATTGTGCGTGTTTTCTACCTAACATAATAATATTGAAAGAATTCACATTTAATAATAATAATAATAATAAGAGAGGCTCTCGCTAAAAGGTTGGGTCAAGGGTCAGATACAGAAGGCAGTACTCCTTGACACGGCACGTATTGTGAGGAGGTTCCTTACTCTGCAGCCCTAACCACCGATAGCTTGGGTCTATCCCCGCTGCCTAGGTTAAGTTTTTTTTATAATATTTTATATTGTAAATATGTTTTTATATAAAATATTGTAAAAAATTAAACTTAAGAATAATGTTAAATAAAGAGAATAATAATATTGTTGCCAATAAGCCTGACATCGTGATAGTCGATCAGTCCCAGCGGCGGGCAGTGCTAGTCGACATCACCGTCCCACATGATGAGAACCTCGTGAAGGCTGAGAAGGACAAGCTGAGCAAGTACCTTGACTTGACTTACGAGGTTACCGCCATGTGGGATGTTGACTCGACTATCATTGTCCCGATAGTCGTATCTGCAAACGGCCTAATAGCGAAGAGTCTCGACCAACATCTCAAGAGACTCTCGCTAGACGGCTGGATCAAGGGCCAGATAGAGAAGGCGGTACTTCTTGACACGGCACGCATCGTCAGGAGGTTCCTCTCTCTGCAGCCCTAACCACCGGTAGTTTGGGCCCTGCCCCGCTGCTGGCGGCACCCTAGGTTTAGGTTTTTTATAATGTTTAATGTTTTATAGTAGTTTTGTTTATTATTTTTATATGCAATATTATAAGAAACCTACACTTAAGAACATAAATAAATACGTGAATAATAATAATTTATTTCAGGCAACAACAGTGTACTAGATGGTAAAAATACAGAGAGGCCCATATAATAAATACCTTACAGACTAACATATATAATATATAAATAACTACACTATTTCACACGTATTGACGGCGACGCGTGACGCTGCGCGGTGTCAGTAGTCGGCCGCGGAATCGCCGAAACATGATACCTTTCGGCCAATAGTCCTCTTTCATGAAGGTCGACAGATGGTCGGTCGGGACTCTCACCACAGATGAGTTAAAGTTTACATTGTGGCGCGACTGCAACCGCTCGACCCTCAGACAGAACTTAGACTTCACTCGCACGTACTCTACGATCTCCTCTGCCTTCGTAGAGTAATGAAGACGGGAAACGTACAGCAGCGTTGTCGCCGTGGCAGGTGTTGTGGAACCAGCTTTTGGCGGCGGTATTTCCGGACCGTTACGACTTAGGGATCTTCAAGAAACGAGCCTATTCCTTCCTTAAAGGCCGGCAACGCGCCTGCGATTCCTCTGGTTTTGCGGGTGTCGCAGCAGATGGTTTGGTCCCGTCGGTGCGGTGCCACACAGGTTGCGGCAGGCTGGCTTCTTTTTCTTCAACTCCACTTTGATGAAGCCGTCCTCGTCGCAACGGTCTTGCCGTGGTCCTGTAGACTTAGCTACGATGCTACTTAATATAATAATAGCTCAATGATGCGAAAATACTTTTTCCCCAACCTAATATTATGTCACCGTAACACACCGTTACTAGCTGCTGTGTTGCAACAGTTAGAGAAAAGATAGCCAGTTGCCAATAGTTGAGGTAGGTATCCTCGAAGGGGGTGCAAATTTGGGAACCTCCTCGTGGTGCACCCTGGGGTAAGGCCTCTCGGCCCACGTTCAGCGTGGGACAAGGGGCTTTATGCTAATCCCTGGCGCCCCTTCTGGGCGCCGAATTCTAGGCAGTGCCCCTTCTGGGCTTGCACCGTCAAGTGCGTGCCCGGTCCGGGACGCGTGGTCGTAGCTCCTTATGCGAGCGTGCGACCCGGAGTAGGCACGCACTTGATGACTCGCCGCTCTTTCTGAGCGGCTTTGAGGATTGGGGTTTCGGCGGCGCTCCTTCTGAGCGCCGTCCTTTGTGTGTGCGGGGTAAGACCTCGCGTGTTGTAGGGATTATCGTAAGGCCTCTTCCTACCACCCTGGGACAAGGGGCTTTAAGCCAATCCCTGGCGCCCCTTCTGGGCGCCGAATTCTAGGCGGTGCGTGCCCGCTCCGGGCCGTGCGCTCGTAACCCCCGTTACGCGAGTGTGCGGCTAGGGGTGGGCGCGCACTTAAAACGCTCGCCGCTCTTTTGAGCGGCTTTGAGCTTCGGCGTCGGCACAGGGAGTTGAGCGTCGGGCTCGAGACCCCGGTGTGTGTTCGCGAGCGAATGTGGAGTAGCGGGCCTGACGGAGTCTGTCCACCTCTGTAGGCCGTGAAAGATACGGGGGGGCCGCCTGGTTGAGGCTCCCGCCACATCGGGAATCGTCGGGGCATGGAGTGACCTCCCGGTTTTTACCGGGGGTCCGTCTCCGAGTTCCGGGGTTTGGGTCAAGGGCCCGAGGTCGAGGGTCGGTAGGTGTTTGTGGGGCTAGGGTTCCGAGTCGGAGCCAGATTCGTGGGCGGTTTCTGGGTCTGAGTCGGGGTCCGGGCTGCCGAGTAGGATAAGGCGGGCTGGTGGAAGGCCGCGCTATTTGTTGTGTGTTTGTTTGTGGTGTTGCCTGTTTGTGGTGGGGCGCTTGCGGAAACAAGCGCGAGTGGGGTTGGGCTTTGGTATGGGTATGACTATACCTCCCCAAAAGCCCAAGGGTCGAAGGACCAATGTGTCTTTGTCTTGTGTTTGTCCTGTGCTGTCCTTGTATCTGTTATTTTGGGGGATCGCGTGCCCATTAGAGGGTGGGCACGCTGTTTTGTGTTGTGCCGTGCACGAAGTTGCCCGTGTGTCGGCGCGTGACCGCTTGCGGTCATAGGTTGGCACACGGGCGACGGGGTGACCGTCGCGGGTTAATCCCTAGTGGTATGTACCGCGACATCCACCTCAGCTTTCAGCTTCAGATTGTTGGGCCCCCAGGGGTTTAGTGGATATTCCCCTCCGTCTCGCCCTCCTAGCCGGGACTTAGCTCGGCAGGCACCAGCTAACCTGGAGCCTCTCTCCTTGTCAGTGGGTGCGGAAAGGCGAACGGGCGAGTCCCACATAACTGGGTGCCTCTTCAGAGTTCCCCTGGGAAAAAAAAAAAAAGGTATCCTCGAAGAAGGCGGCGTGGGGAGAGTTCCTGGCCGTCTTGGACAGAGACCCGTGGGGGCGCCCATACCGTGCAGTCAGAAACCGGATGCGGAATCCTGCGCCCCCCACCGAGTCGTTCCAGCCGGAGCTCCTGACCCGGGTTGTGGATGCCCTATTCCCGGACCGGGTGTTCGAGGTGGCGCCCTTTGTCGCCCCGGAGCATGACGCTGAGGTCGACCCGCAGACGATCCCGCGGGTCACGGACGGGGAAATGGAGATGGCCGTGGACCGCCTCCGCCTTAAAAAGAAGGCCCCAGGCCCCGACGGGGTGCACGGGAGGGTGCTGGCGCTCGCCCTAGACCACCTCGGAGGCAGGTTCATGGAACTGCTGGACGCTTGCCTACAGCAGGGCAGATTCCCCAAAATCTGGAAGATGGGGAAACTCTGCCTCCTCACAAAGCAGGGGCACCTGCCCGACTCGCCAGCGGCCTACCGCCCCATCGTTCTGCTCGACGAGGCGGGTAAATTTCTGGAGCGCATAATAGCGGGCCGCATCACGCAACACCTGGGATGCGAGGGCCCAGATCTGGAGGATGCCCAGTATGGCTTTCGGCGTGGCAGGTCCACCGTAGATGCCATAATATCCCTGAAAAGGGCAACGGAAGAGGCTATCAGGAGGGGGGAGAGGGTGTTGGCGATATCGCTCGACATTGCCAATGCGTTCAACACCCTCCCCTTCAGCGCGATAATCGAGGCGCTAAGGTTCCACAGAGTCCCCTGGTACCTGAGGAGGATCATCGGGGACTACCTTAAGGACAGATCCGTCCTCTTTGTAGAGCCGGGAGGAGCGCGGATTCGTGCGCACAACATGGTGTGTGGTATGCCCCAAGGTTCTGTCCTGGGGCCACTACTTTGGAATATAGGGTACAACTGGGTCCTAAGGGAGATTCTTCCCCCTAGGATGGGTGTCATCTGCTATGCGGATGACACCCTAGTCACGGCAAGGGGTCGTGACTACTAGGAAGCCTCCCAGATGGCATCTGCAGGCGTCACACTAATAGTGGCGAGGATCAGGTTGCTGGGCCTGGAGGTGGCGTTGCCAAAAACGGAGGCCATCCTATTTCATGGCCCCCGGGGCCGGCCCCCCAGAGACGCCCACATATGTGTGGATGGTGTGCTCATCAGAGTTGCGCCTCAGCTCAAGTACCTGGGGCTTATACTTGACAGCCGTTGGAATTTCGGGGCGCACTTTGCCAGTCGGCTCCGAGAGTATTGGGTGCGGCGAGGGCACTGGCGAGGCTTTTGCCTAACGTGGGAGGCCCAGGGGATAACTGCCGCAAGCTCTTCGCCGGAGTTCTTAGGAGCATGGCCTTGTACGGTGCCCCGGTTTGGTCGGACGCCCTGTCTCGGAAGAACGTCGCATAGGACAGCGGCTATCCGAACCATCCGGGGCTACAGAACCGTCTCGTTCACGGCCGCCACGGCCATAGGGGGTATGCTCCCCTGGGAGCTTGAGGCCAGGATAATCACGGAAGTATATGTGTTCCGTGCAGAGGCGAGGGCTCGAGGGGAGAATCCCGCGCAAGCGGAGATTGAGGGGGCAAGGCGCGCAGCCCGTGATATGGCGGTGTGGCAATGGGAGGAGACGCTAATAACCCCGGAAGCCGGAGCCCGCACCATTGAGGTGATCCGCCTGGTCCTGCAAAGGTGGCTGAACAGACCACACGGAGCAGTGTCCTACTACCTGAAACAGCTCCTGACAGGACACGGGTACTTTGATGCGTACCTGCACAGGATCGGGAGGGAAGAGACCCCGGTCTGCCACCATTGCGGAGTAGAAGAGGACACAGCTCAGCACACCCTCGAGTGTATAGTGCCTTTGCGCCACAGAGGCGAACGTTGGAGTTGGCCCTAGGGGGGAGAGGCACTCCAACTCTGCCCGATGTGGTCGCCGCAATGGCGGAGAGTGCGGAGAGTTGGGCAGCCGTTGCCGGATTTGCCGCGGAGTGCATGGGTCTCAATGAGGAGGCCGAGCGCGAGCGGGAGGAATCCGCCAACGCTGTTGTATGTTTTGTGTTAGCATAGGTTGTTGTTAGGTTTTAGTATGTACCTATGTGTGGGCACTAGCATGGATATGTCGCCATATCACCCCAAGTGCCCACAAAATCCGTTTTAAATGTTGGGCGCGATGGACAGCATTGTCTGTGCTGTCCAGCGTAGAGTGTTGTGTATTGTTTTGGGTCGTGTAGTTTAGTCTTTGTATTGTGGGTTGTCCTTTACGGACCTGGTGTGTGGTCCCACGCGGATGCCATGATGAGCCACGGGGCGCTCTTCCGAGGGCGTCCCCTGGCTTGGAGCGGACACGGTGGGGGTCACGCACCAGTAAATGTGCGGGTCATTGTGGATGTCTTTTGGGGAGCTGGCACGGAGGCTTTATTCAGAAGCCATGATGAGCGACGAAGCGTCCCCCCAAATGGGGTCGGGTTGCTCGGAGCGGATGCGGGGAGCCCCGCGCCAGCAAATAGGGTCTGTGTTGTGTTGCGTTGTGTTTTCTGTCATTGTGTTTTTCGTTGTGGTCGTTCGTATTTTTATGTGTGTTGTAGGACTGGTGCGAGACTCCGGGAAGCGGTGATGAGCGGCGGGACGACTAGATGACCAATTGGTTGAGGACGTCGTGTCTCCCGCTGATTCGGAGCGACCACAAACGGAGTCCTGCACTGGTAAATCGTGGTTGTCCTGTGCGCATGCCTGCGAAGACGTGGGCACGTTCTCGTCATGTGTTGTGTCGTGTCCTGCGAAATTGGGTTGGGTTGTGTCCGCATGCCCGGGAAAGCCGGGCATGTCTGTCCGTGTTTTTTGTGTCTGCCCTCTAAATGGGCTGGTTCGTGTTGTGCCGCGTGCGCGTAGTCGCCGTGTGTTGGCGCGTAACGGCTGCTACGCAGTGGTTATAGGCCAACACACGGCGACGGGGAGCCACCGCGAGGTAACACCCCCGTGGTCAGGTCCCGTGGCCGCCACCTCAAGCCTAATGCTTTCGGAGTTTGGCCCCCCGGTGATTAGTGGGTAGGCCCCTCCCTCTCGCCCGACGATTACGTCGTGGAAAGGGGGACGGGAGCGTCCCCCATATCCAGTCTCCCTTCTGGAGGCTGGAATCCATAAGCAGGGATTACACCGGGGAAAAAAAAAGGTATCCTGGTGATTTGGGTTTCCGTAGTCGATCTAATTGTTATCTAACATCAGGTGAGATGATGAAAAGAAAATCCGTAACCTTAGACAAATTAAAAAAATATATATTCAACTTTTTTTTTAATTAAAATTTTAGTCCATTTCTAAAGTTCAGTCATCATGATCATCTTACAAATATCTCATAGTAGGACTTAAGATTTACAGATTCCCAACCAAAAAAGTCTTACTTTTTTTTTCAACATATCAATATATTAACTTCACAGATGAACAATCAGACCCTAATTCACCAAGTTGACCCAATGGGGGTCTATGGATTGAAACAACTTCAACCTTACTCAAAATATCAAAGTGTGGTCAGTGTGGTCAACCATCTAATAAAATGACTATACAATGTGATAGGGGCGGTACTTCTAACCCGTTAAGGCTAAGTAAGTACTACATCTAAATTCATCAATAAAAAAAATAATATGGGGGGTCCAACTTAGTTTTGAATAATCTGTAAAAACATAAAAAAAGTGATTTTAAGTCACAATATAATTAAGTAATAATTTTTTTCTCACAAAAATAATCTCAAATATACAAAATAAAGTAATTGATTAGCTAACCAGTGTCATTAGCTACCTTTTGCCATTTTTTTCATGTTTCTACGACTTATGAAACCTTTGATATCGCATAACGCCGCAATACAATGCAAAAAATTAAAAGGTCGTAAATTATAGGGGGTTGGACCCCCATATTTTCTTTGTCGATGAATTTTGATGTAGTATTTAGCCTTAACGGGTAAAACATCACAATTGGAACGCGCAAGCCACCGAGCTCCTCAATTACTATATAGAACGACAAAGGTGAAAGGTAAGAATCGAAAAGTATTTCCGTTCAGCTCGAGTTTTAATCAATTGAAAACCATAGTCAAGAATTGTAATTAACACAGTTATCATTGTCTTCGTTTCAATTAATTGAAGGAGGCTTTTGCCAAAGATCTATGGCGGTTTAGAAACTTGAGAATTCAAATTGAAAAGCAAAGACAAAGGTTTATTAAAATATATCACTTAGTTGGTTTCTTCGTATAGTTGTACCTTCCTACATAATTATAATATAACGTTATTTAGTTCTTTCATACAAAATTATAGTATCTTGTCGCATTGCTGAACATGATTACGTCAATAGTTAATATAGTGACTGATTTTGTTTTTCTGAAGAAAGTCCTTAGGACGTAATTATTTGAGGCTTTTAATGTCACTAAGGGCACTTCTCGATTAATGATTTTGGGGACTTTTGTAACTGAGGGCGCTTTACAGGTTAATAAAACATAAAAACAAACGTTTCTCAGTGCGGCATGGTGGCAACAAAAGTTACATAGGTAGCTACTCTATCTCTATAGAAACGTGTGAAACTAATGAATTGTAAAATATGAATCAATTCACAATCAATCAATCAACTATAGATGATCAAACGAACTTCTAAGTGAAGTTCGATCATTATTATATGAGTCGTTTCATTCGAAGATATAAATTATTCACAAGGTAGTCCCTTTAACCTACTGGCAACATTCGCACATCTTTAAAGTAACTAATTGATTTAAAAATTCAAAACTTCACTTGTACACTCAGCTGTCAGTTGTTTAGCGCCAACTTCTCATTTCGTTTAGAGAGATACTAGAACATAACTTTACTATTGGGTATGTGTACCTTCGTCGTCAGCATGAGGTTTACAGGGCTGGGAGGGTTATTATATCTTCGAATGAAACGACTCATATAATAATGATCGAACTTCACTTAGAAGTTCGTTTGATCATCTATTATATTTCGTCGTTTCATTCTTTGATATAAATTATTCACAAGGTAGATTTATAGAGATTTTTTTTTGTTCTAGGAGTATAGAAAGATAGGTAAGTAAACTTTATAGAAATAAATAACTATTTAAATCATACTTATTATTTAATTGGTATGTTTTCTAATGCAGAATATGGACAATTAATTCTTAAAGAATATAAATTTTTCTTCGTACTAATAAATTGCGTAACAAATCAAACGAATCAGCCACAAAAACAAAAACTAATCATTGTTAGAAAATATAACGGTTTTTGCGAAGACTCCTTCGCTTTCAATCGGCCAATTATAGAAGCGAGCAAAGGCTGTAGACGTGCTGGTCCAGCCAGCTGTTTTCCGGATCACGTCCACACTGAGCCCTGCGTCAAGCGCGGTAGAGGTAGAGGCGTGTCGTGTGCTATGCGCGCTGAACTTTCCTACATCCACACCACTTTCTGCCTATATCTGTTTAATCCAGCGACTTATAGACTGGGAGCTGGCGGGCTTGTGGGGTTTTTTGTACGTTAATAACAGTCTGTCTGCATTCGAAGTCCTCATATTTTCTGTTGCGAAAATATAATCTACGAGGACGGAAGCAGGGCATATATTTATGTTCTCGCGAAAGAAAGGCAAAAACAGCACGGGTATTTCACGGCCAGGAGCCGAAGTTTTAATTATGTCAGTTATGGCTATCTTAACACCGTCTTGAGTAATTGAGATATTTTCTAATTTTAGAAGTGAAAAAGTTTGTACCCTGTGTGCTGTACAGACTGCCAATAAAATAGTTAATTTTTTAGTGATCTTTTTCATGCTCAGTTCTATGTTTGGGTACCATTTTGATGTGTGGTTGAGAACTAGTTGTGGGTCCCAAGTTGTGGTATATTTAGGGCGACTTGGGTTAAGTTTGTACGCACCCTTTAGTACTCTTTTAATACACTTATCTGAGCCGATGTTATAATTTAAGAGCAGTGATAGAGCGGAACGGTGGCTGTTAAGAGTGCCATAAGAACAACCTTTGTCGAATTGCTGTGTTAAAAAGGACAACGCTAAAGGTATGGAGCCCTCAAAAACATTAACGTTATTAATTGTACAAAATTCCCACCAAAGTTTTAAGGTAACGCTGTACTGTTTGATGGTACTGTCGGATAGTGACGCCAGCATTAGGTGAAGAGCGTCCCGGGGAGCACCTTGGTGTGCGAACGCCGCCCGCAGAGCCTCGCGGCACCCAGGGTAAGTTTCGGGTGCAGAGGATGATGGTCCCTGAAATAGGATTGCAGGAGATACTTATTTGGGTTGAGAAATAAAATGTCAGAATCAAGCATGCTTTGTAAGAGTGGGAACCATGGCTGAGACGGCCAGTAAGGGAATACTATGATCCCCGTAGCTTCATCATCGATTATTTTCCTTAAGCATTTTAAAATTAAGGAGAAAGGTGAAAAGCATAGAAAAAAATTAATTGCCAATTAACATTAAAGGCGTCTACTGTATAGGCGTCTGGGTCTGGTTTCCAAGAAACAAATGTATCACATTTGGCATTGGTGCGGGAGGCGAAAAGGTCGATATTGGGATAACCAAGGTTAAATAGTATCAACTGATAAGCTTCGTCAGATAGCTCCCATGCCGTATCGGGGTTGATTTTTCTTGACTCTGCATCCGCGCAGTTATCTTTTGTGTTCACATAGGACGCGTGCAGCCAAATTTTTCGGCTCTCGCACCATTGCCAGATACAACGCGTCAAATTATTTAAGTGTGGGAATTGTATTCCACCTTGACGGTTGATGTAGCTTATTGCTGTGGTATTATCTATCCGCAGTAATATTGCACAGTCATTATTTTTCTTTGCAAAAGTTTTCTGCCTGTCCTGCGAAATTGGGTTGGGTTGTGTCCGCATGCCCGGGAAAGCCGGGCATGTCTGTCCGTGTTTTTTGTGTCTGCCCTCTAAATGGGCTGGTTCATGTTGTGCCGCGTGCGCGTAGTCGCCGTGTGTTGGCGCGTAACGGCTGCTACGCAGTGGTTATAGGCCAACACACGGCGACGGGGAGCCACCGCGAGGTAACACCCCCGTGGTCAGGTCCCGTGGCCGCCACCTCAAGCCTAATGCTTTCGGAGTTTGGCCCCCCGGTGATTAGTGGGTAGGCCCCTCCCTCTCGCCCGACGATTACGTCGTGGAAAGGGGGACGGGAGCGTCCCACATATCCAGTCTCCCTTCTGGAGGCTGGAATCCATAAGCAGGGATTACACCGGGGAAAAAAAAAAGGTATCCTGGTGATTTGGGTTTCCGTAGTCGATCTAATTGTTATCTAACATCAGGTGAGATGATGAAAAGAAAATCCGTTACCTTAGACAAATTAAAAAAATATATATTCAACTTTTTTTTTAATTAAAATTTTAGTCCATTTCTAAAGTTCAGTCATCATGATCATCTTACAAATATCTCATAGTAGGACTTAAGATTTACAGATTCCCAACCAAGGTAAGACTTTTTTTTTCAACATATCAATATATTAACTTCACAGATGAACAACCAGACCCTAATTCACCAAGTTGAACCAATTTGTCTATGGATTGAAACAACTTCAACCTTACTCAAAATATCAAAGTGTGGTCAGTGTGGTCAACCATCTAATAAAATGACTATACAATGTGATAGGGGCGGTACTTCTAACCCGTTAAGGCTAAGTAAGTACTACATCTAAATTCATCAATAAAAAAAATAATATGGGGGGTCCAACTTAGTTTTGAATAATCTGTAAAAACATAAAAAAAGTGATTTTAAGTCACAATATAATTAAGTAATAATTTTTTTCTCACAAAAATAATCTCAAATATACAAAATAAAGTAATTGATTAGCTAACCAGTGTCATTAGCTACCGTTTGCCATTTTTTTCATGTTTCTACGACTTATGAAACCTTTGATATCGCATAACGCCGCAATACAATGCAAAAAATTAAAAGGTCGTAAATTATAGGGGGTTGGACCCCCATATTTTCTTTGTCGATGAATTTTGATGTAGTACTTAGCCTTAACGGGTAAAACATCACAATTGGAACGCGCAAGCCACCGAGCTCCTCAATTACTATATAGAACGACAAAGGTGAAAGGTAAGAATCGAAAAGTATTTCCGTTCAGCTCGAGTTTTAATCAATTGAAAACCATAGTCAAGAATTGTAATTAACACAGTTATCATTGTCTTCGTTTCAATTAATTGAAGGAGGCTTTTGCCAAAGATCTATGGCGGTTTAGAAACTTGAGAATTCAAATTGAAAAGCAAAGACAAAGGTTTATTACAATATATCACTTAGTTGGTTTCTTCGTATAGTTGTACCTTCCTACATAATTATAATATAACGTTATTTAATTCTTTCATACAAAATTATAGTATCTTGTCGCATTGCTGAACATGATTACGTCAATAGTTAATATAGTGACTGATTTTGTTTTTCTGAAGAAAGTCCTTAGGACGTAATTATTTGAGGCTTTTAATGTCACTAAGGGCACTTCTCGATGACTTGACTTTGCAATCAATTTTGCAAAGTCTCTTATCGTACATTTCGGTAATTTTGAATAATTTTGGATTATTTGTGCAATATTTTTGCGTTTTTCTATAGGTAATGATAACGAGAAATGTTGCGTATCATATACAAAGCCTAAGAAAGTACAAACTTGAGAAGGTGTTAACGAACTTTTGTCAAGGTTAACAACGAAACCTAAACATTGCAACAGTTTTAGAGTTTCGCGTACATTATTTAGACATTCTTGGAAAGTGTCCCCAATGCATTAGGCGTCGTCGAGATATATGAATGACTGACTTATGACCTTGTCTTCTAAGGTAGGACATGACCTCTCTTATGATTTTGGTGAAAACCCTGGGTGCCACGGACAGGCCGTAAGGCATGACCGTAAATTCGTAGGTAGATAAGTTTGAATTTTGAGCTTGAAAGTAAAATCTTAAATATTTTCGGTCTTCTTGGCATATTGGAACTAAAAGATACGCCTCTTTCAGGTCAATCGTTGCTACAAAACCACCCTGTGGTATTAGTTTTGAAGCGGTTCTATAGTCTTCGATTTTAAAATGGGTTTTTTCAATAAACTTATTTAATGGTTTTAAATTTAAAATAAAACGTTTACCACCATTAGACTTGGGTGCAAGGAAAGTTCTTGATATGTACTGGTCATCTGATGGGTTACTTTTTTTTTTTCGGCGGTAGGTGTTAAAAACGTATAGACGTGTTTTCGAATCTCAATTTTTAATTTAAATATATTTAATAAATTATTTACCTTTTTGTATGTCAATATACACTTTGACACTAGTAAATAACTAGTACTTACATTGTTAAAGTTAAATGTGGCACAAACACATAAAATAAAAACACCACCTGCCAGCTCATTCACTTGCACAACAGTTGTTAGATCACAGTTGGAAAGCACCACTTATTAACACAATGGCTCAACTTGCGGACATCCAATCAGCACAGAAGGAGCTAGAAGACTGTTTCATGAAAAAACTTGGCCAGCTAGAAGCACAGATCCAGAGTGCGGGACCCGCTAAAGATACGGTGTCAAAGATTGCTGAGGAGTTTCGCTCCTTCCGGGAGCTTATGTTCTCAATGCTGGGCTTACTTCGGAAGCAAATCAATGAGTGCTCCAGAGCTGTTGATGACATGGAGACCAGGAGTCGTCGCAAAGCACTGATTTTTACAGGAATTGCAGAAGAAGAAAAAGAAAATACAAAGGCCCTCATTTTGGAAAGTATCAATGCTAAGTTGGGCCTGAAAGATATAACCACGGCTTCTATTAAAGTTTGTCATCGACTTGGAGTGACCAAGCCAAAACATCACAGACCAATCTTGGTTAAATTCTTCACCATGGAGCATAGGACCTCTGTGTGGAGGGCGAAATCTTCTTTCAAGGGATCCCCTGTTTCAGTCCGTGAATTTCTGACCAGAACCAGGCAGGCGGTATTTGGCAGGGCTCGTTTACATTTTGGGATGAGGTCTTGTTGGACGCAGGACGGCATCATAATTATAAAGTCTCCTGACGGTAACCGTCATAAAGTCACCACCGTGGAAGAACTGAACCCGTTGTTGGCGAAGTATCCAAGGAAACCTGGTGATTCACCGGTCGGAGTCAGGAACAAACCTGAAAGAGGGGTGCGTAAATGAAATTAGGATAATTACCTATATTTAATCATTTATATGTCGCTTAAATAATGAACTTCTTAGTTTTGTCACCATAAAATACTTACTTAATTGTGCTTTGTTTCCCGTTGTTTTGATCATACACGCTTTTACTTAAACCTAGCTAGCCTAAAACCTTATATTGCTTATAGTATCGCTATTTAGTACCATACCCACGATTTAGATTTTATTTTCCTTGCATTGTTTGTTTTGTTTTCTATTTTGTACCTACCTACTCCTGACACTGACAGCATATTTTTAAATGTCTGTCATTTTCATTTTTTATGGTAAAGGAAATTAGCCTATGCAGCCATGTTTGCATTTTATTAGTTATTTAATTTTATTTTAATGTTTGTTTTTTTTAATTTTGTTATTTATTGGCCTAAAAGTTTGTAGAATAATAGCATGTCACGTCCTTTAGCTGTTATATGTGTTTTGAGTTAGTGTCAGAGTACTGGTGGATTAAGGTATTAGAGTGATTATTATTATTTTTAATTAATGCTTAGTTGCTTTAGTATTTAATTAGTTTTTTATATGTATTGTGCTATATTATGTACCTTTTGTGAATGGTCGGCTGGCGGGTGGTGCACTATGCACGAAACGTAAAGTTTTTCTATTTTATTTTACCCTAAGTATATTATTTATTAATTACGTTATTTTTATCTATTTTTTAATTTTTATTTTTATAATATTTTGTTATTTATGTTATCTGATGATGATTCCTTTCATTCTGCCAATGATTCTGAGGACTTATCTTGCAACACTAGTTTTTGTTCGATGCCTGATACTCTTGGCGACTTTGTTCGACAAAATTTTAGCCAGCACACATACTCGCTGAACGTTTGCCATATAAATGCCCAAAGTCTCCCTAGTCACTATAGTGATTTTATGGAGGCATTTACAGGGGCTAATGTTCATGCCGTCCTGATTTCCGAGAGTTGGCTCAAACCTCACCTTCTTTCTACCACCTACCCTCTTTCTGGTTTCATTCTTGTCCGAAATGACAGGACTGGACGGGGAGGGGGTGGTGTGGCTATCTACATTCGTAGTGAATTTCCTTACAAAATCCTTGCATCTTCTATCTCAACTCCTTGCGCTTCCGCTGAGTACCTCTTCCTCGAAATATGTGTTAAGGGTGTAAAGACTCTTCTTGGTGTGGTGTACTGTCCTCCTAGTGTAGATTACTTTATGGATTTGGAGTTGATTCTTGAGTCTTTTGGGTCAGAGTATACGCATCACGTCATCATGGGCGATTTTAACACTGACCTTATCCGCCCTTCCCCACGCTCCCGGAAACTCCTTCATATCGTAGAGGCTGTTGGCCTACATGTCCTCCCACTCCAGGCCACCCATTGTAACATTACTGGCGAAGACACCTGGCTTGACCTCATCCTCACGTCCACTCCATCTCTTGTATCCAAACACGGTCATGTCCTGCTCCTGGTTTTTCCCATCACGACTTAATTTTCCTTTCCTACATCCTTAAACCCCCTAAACCTGTCCCTAAAGTACTGCGCTTGCGTTGCTTTGGTCGTATGGATGGAGAGGCGTTGCTCGGAGACGCATCCAACATCAATTGGGACCATTTGATGGCTGTTTCCACAGTTCATGAGAAGGTTAGTATTCTTAACCAAGAAATCATTTCGCTATATGATAAACATGCGCCAGTCAAGAATGTTAAGGTAAAGCGACCACCTGCTCCTTGGCTAACCAAGGGGATACAAATAGCCATGAGACGTAGGAATCGTGCTTTTCAAAAATTTAAGAGGGAACGGTCTGAGAAGAATTGGTGCCTTTACAAATCTGCAAGAAACACGTGCAATCAGATGATACGTAATGCTAAACGCCGTCATATCCTTCAAAACATCTCATCCTCATCCCCCGCTGATATCTGGAAGTTCCTTGGAACGCTAGGTATTGGCAAAACGCGTAATATTATTCTCCCTAACACAATTTCGTTGGATGATATAAACCTACATTTCACCACTACTTCTGCTAGTACGGATCGTTCAACCCTTTGTCAAACGGTGGATTATATTGCAAGTCTGTCTCGTCCCAATATTAATCATTTTCATTTTTCTTCTATTACTGCGGATGAAATCAAAAAGGTTATCCTGTCCATCAAATCTGGGGCCGTGGGTCATGATGGTATCAGTCGGCGTATGATTGTCCCGATCTTAAACTACATAATTTCACCTATTACCCACATAATTAACTTTTCCCTTGACTCAGGCCAATTCCCCTCCCAATGGCGTAAAGCCTATGTGCGTCCCTTGCCAAAGATATCCAATCCTTCCGAACCATCCCATTTTCGGCCCATATCCATTCTTCCGTTTCTGTCGAAAGCTATCGAGGCCTGTGTTCATAAACAGCTTTCGAGGTTTATTTACGGAAACAACCTCGTTAGTCCTTTACAGTCTGGTTTCAGGCCCGGGCACAGCACAGTCTCCGCTCTCCTTAAAGTCACTGGCGACATTAGGCAAGGTATGGAGGATACCAAAGTCACAATCTTGGTACTTATTGACTTCTCAAATGCCTTTAATGCCGTCAGTCACGACGTTCTCCTTTCTATCCTCTCCCATCTTATGGTTTCATCTGAGGTACATGAATGGTTCTCTTCATATCTTCGAGAGCGTCAGCAGTCGGTTCGCATTGATGAGACATCATCATGTTGGTGTAACTTGGATGCTGGCGTTCCACAAGGCGGTATTCTTTCTCCTTTATTATTCTCAATATTTATTAACTTCATCACACACCACCTTCAGTGTTCGTATCATCTGTACGCCGATGACCTTCAGCTTTACTACCAAGCACGTGTAGACGACTTGCCGGACGCCATTGAAAGACTGAATCGCGATTTAGACGCTATTAAAGACTGGTCACGTAGGTTTGGTGTTGCCGTCAATCCCACAAAGTGTCAATCGATACTTATTGGCAGCTTGCGATTGATGGGTAAATTGAAGCTGAATTCTCTTGAGCCAATAGTGTTCGACGGAACGATTATTCCATTTAGTAGTTCAGTAAAAAATCTTGGCCTACATCTTGATTCCACACTCAGCTGGCATTCCCAGGTAGCTAGTGTTAGCCAAAAAGTGACCTGGACTTTGCGCTCTTTAAACCGCTTGAGAAACTTTTTACCGTTCGAGACGAAGGTAATGCTAGCGCAGTCTTTAATATTTCCCATGATCGACTATGGTGACGTGTGTTATTACGATCTCAATGCCGACTTGCTTAATAAGCTTGACAGACTTCTCAACAATGGTATTCGATTTATCTTTAACCTAAGGAAGTACGACCACATCTCAAAGCATAGGACCGATCTGAAATGGTTACCCATTCGTCAGCGGAGATGTTTGCGTGCCCTTACTACACTTTTCTCCTTTCTAAATTCACCAAATGCTCCTTCCTACCTTACTCCCCATTTCCAATATCTCTGCACCTCTCACGGCAGGAATCTCAGGTCTTCCAATAACCTTCTCCTTTTCTCTCCTTCCCATTCTTCTGGCTTTGTTCATTCGTCCTTCTATATTCAATCCATACTCCTGTGGAACGCGCTACCTCAGGAAATCAGGATAGCTACGAGTCGTGACGCATTCAAAAAGAAAGTCCACATGCTCCTGTTTGATAAAACCATGGCAGAATCATCTCAGTAACGTCCTATGTATTATATATTATGTAGTTTATGTAGGTATATTTATATATTTGTATAATTATTTATTTATTTGTGAATTTGTATATGTATGTTTATTTTTAGTATGTTATTTAATAGTTAAAAATTACTTTCACGCTCTCTTCCACTTTTTGTTACCGTAAATAAATGCACCTACCATGTTATCTCTGCACCACCCTAAGGTTGACTGGTAGAAAATGCCTCAGGCATTAAGTCCGCCATGTAATATTATAATGTTGCAAAAGTTTAAATAAATAAAAAAATAAATAAATAAATAAATACATTGTGAAATAGCTCCTAATTCAATTAATTTATTTATAGCTTGAACCATCTCGTGACTTTCTTCGAGTGTAATGAATTCTGCCAGCGTGTACCTGTGTTACTGTGGCTGAGAGTAGGTTCGGCGCGGTGGCAGCACTGGCCTCTGTCCCCTGTGACTCTGACCTTCCCCCCCCCTGTTTGACGGGTACCGAGAAGGTCCTGACCAGTTTCCCTGGTGGGCAGGGCGACTGGCAATCGACTGGACTGTGGCAGGCTTATGACTAAATGCTTTTCTTATCTGCGAACCTTGTCTTTCAATTGCCTTACTGGCTTTTATTTTTTCGGATAATGTATTGCCGAACAAGGAGTCATCTCTTTCGGAATCTTGTATGACGTGTAGAAAATTCTTATCCAAACTAGGTGTAATGAGTTTTATTCTATCCTTCGTTAGAGAATGGTGTAAATCAGCCAATATGCGACAACCATCGCTAAGATATTTTAGGGCTTGTATCTTATCGTCAGAAGAGAGTAATGTGTCCATTGCTCTATTTATTGCCGAGGTACCCATCCCGAGTTGTTGCTGAAAACCAAGGAACTTTTTGTCACGTCCCCTCACGACGTCAGAAACTGCGGCAGAAATCTCTGCATTCAATTTTGGTGCTTGCAACATCTTACAATTACTCGGTATCAGGTACTCTTTTTTCTTTGTAAGATTCTCTTTCTGGTCTTTTGGTAGGCCTTTTTTTAATAACGGTGTCCATAAATTAGCTAGGCTATCGTGGATGGTGTCTCCAAATTCGGGCGTATCGGACGTAGACGCCCCCAACGCTGACAAAATTTGTGGATCTAAGACTACTTCTGATGAAATTTCCGATGTAATTTCTTGTGTGTTTGCCGTTAGTGATTCCTCGAATTCCGGCAAAGTTGTTTGTTCCAACGTATGTTCGATGTAATCCGGTGGGTTTAACGGACCAGCTTCCGGTTCCGTTTCGTTTTCTACGATATTGATTGCATCTAAAACAACAGTTCTCGTTTTAGAAAAAAAATAACTATGAAGGTAGAAGAAGAAAGAATAAAAATAAAATGTACACATAAATTAACTGTGTTCATATTGTCCAGCAGACAATAAATTATAGATTACTTGCGTCTGTTCTAGAACGCAGGTAGATTCTACGTAACGTCATAGTATATGAGCCATAATTAGCCCGCAGATAATTATGATATCGCGATTGACCCGCAGTCAATCTTGATTTAGTTTTATATTTAGTTTTATTTTTAGTGTAACTAAAGTTAAGAACAAAATCGCTTGTTGTATCGTAATTTCTCATAATTAAATTTAGTTTTTGTAACTTGGTAATAACTTAATATCCACAAATATTTAAATAAGAATGGTTAATGCACTATAAACGTACCTGTGACATTATCGTCGTCTTCTGACGAATCTATACGTTGAATTCGTCGGCGTTTTACGAGATTCTTTTTCTCCATAAATTTCCTAATCTTCTTTTCATATCTTTCATTTTTTTCCTGTGCGCTGCGTTTCGGCATTTTGCGTAGATGCGTGCGTTCGTTGCCTCGCACGAAAAAGGGATGAGAAGTTGGCGCTAAACAACTGACAGCTGAGTGAACAAGTGAAGTTTTGAATTTTTAAATCAATTAGTTACTTTAAAGACGTGCGAATGTTGCCAGTAGGTTAAAGGGACTACCTTGTGAATAATTTATATCAAAGAATGAAACGACGAAATATAATGTAATGTATCACTGTTGCTAACTGAGCTTACAGCTATATGTGCTAGCTATGTCAGTGATAACTGTTACTTGACTCTCAGAAGGTTGATTGAATTAAAGTCTGAATGGTTACTAAACAACTGTCTTTTATTTGCACTTGTTAATTTACACAGTTAATTGTACAGAAGTATATCTATGGCTAGGCGTAAGCTTATGGCTATATACGACGCGCTTGGGACAATGGTTCTAACGCGTAGCTAGGGAACGACTGTTCCAACGAACGTCTGGGAACAACTGGCGTACGTGACCGCACGCCGTGCCTCGTGATTTCATAATTGCAATTCAGCACTTACATTGTGCTGTGTCCCTACATAACATCCTTCCCTAAAAATTTTCACAAAAATATTTTTTTTTAACATCTAGTCAATGACTCCAAACATTAAATCAATATCTAGAACTCACAACCCTATCACAATGACAAACTGATAACCCTAGCGCTTGCGCTCGGAACTTCTAAGTCAGCGTTTCGCGCTGGGCGAACTGATAACGCTACACGGATTGTACAGAGTGATTGTTAATACATCTAGTTCTAAAAATAGACTATCACAATTATTGATGTTCAAATACGAATGTGTAATAGGTTTACATTGGTTTCTCTTGCGGAACCTTGGACTTTAAACATGCCATTTAAAATTTTATTTTACTAGTCTTCCTTACATTTTAGTGTATAACGTTTAAAACAATGCAATAATATGGTCTTTTTATTAGCCATGGTGACAAAAATAACTTTTACAAACGTCAATACCTACAACTTGCTACGTCATTACGTGCATACAAAATGTTACACTGCTTTAGTGACATAATAAGTTAACTTTAGAATAAACAAAAGTATGGATTACGTCATAATGTTACCTTATTAGATAAGAGACCAATTAAATGGAAAAGAGATATAAAATGTACGTGCAGTGAACCTCACAATAATAGTGTCCACTGCATTGCAATACGTAATTGCATGTCAAAACATTAATATAAAAAATAAATGCAAAGAACAAACAAAATTAAACCATTAAATTTTAATTGCATCACAATCGAATTAGCTGAACAGAATCGCAATGTCGTTCAAATGTGCAGAAAAAAAAACAAAACCGAATATTGGTTACTACTCCGACAGAATGGTCGGGTTGAAACGACAATTGCTACATAGCGGAAAGAAAACAACGGCTTCTCTACTGGAGCCTGCTTATGCAGCTATACTGCTTTACAAAATCGTTCTTAACAAAAAAATAAAATAATAAAAACTTCATAAGTCGACTAAATAAATCGCATTTAGCCGTAAGTCCGCTGTACGGTACCAGCTAAGCAGTAGGAATGGATCAGTAACTACAACATTACGTCATCCGCTCGGATGTTATCGCGCCAGTCGGGCGGCCACATGCCTACACTTTAAACTGCGCTGTCTGCATTCCTATCGCTCGCTCGTTGCGACACTCTGTCAACACAATTCATAATTTATATTGTACACTTAAATTACAACAAAGGCTTCTGTACTCGGAGCCTGCTTATCCTTTGTGCACTCCCGAAGTGCAATATGTACTAATGAACATTTTTAAAACGTTGTCGCAAAAAAAAAAACATTGTTATAACTTATTAAACCCATGAAGTGGACATATATTCCTTGTACTTAATAAAAGAAAAAAAAAGAAAATTAAAGAATAAAACTATGACATACAGTTGTTATAATTGGGGTATGTCCCGTGACAAAATTACTTACATTATTTTATTCCCCCACTGGACGTAAAAACCAGATAGTTACCAAATACGTAACGTAGAGTGACGTGAAACTTTGTCAATAAACAGCTTGCTGTCCTACTGGCTGCTGCGGTATTGTGTGCACCTTTACTCAGGGTGTCTCTAGACCACTGCTTGAAACTACTTGTCTCCTCAGCCACGACTTGGTCGATTTTACACATCTTCGCTTCAAAAAACATAGAACTATGCCTACTAAAAGAATTACTGCTACCAGAACAACAATGGATAGATATTCTATCCTCGTTTCCATTTGTGTGTTGGTAACTACTGCTTGGGCTTGGGCGAAAGCCACATTGTCTTGTTTGCTTTGCGGGCTGCCCATAATAAACAACGAAAATTAAACTTTCTTTCTACTAAAAAATGAGAGAAATGGAAACTAGCAACTAGCTCTACCGGCTTTCAGTATATAATGAAACCTCTTGTGGGAGCCTCGATATACATCATTTCATCTGTCCTAGATTAGAAAATAATAAAGGTATTGCGAAATTACTGTTATTAGCTAGTCATTGTAAATGCAAAATCTGCATAGTTGCATTTATAACTCAATAACCTACATACACAATAGTACGTATACCGCGTTTCATACCATAATGGTTTCGCAATCGCTACGTAGGTACTGTAAATGTTCACAAACAACACGTACAATCACACACATGTGAGACGTGACATAATACGTGACTAAACTTATAGTACTTAAGTACACAAATTACTTATGACAAAAAATACATTTCTTGGAAAAGAAAACTAAGGGAAAATGACTAATAATTAACATATTAAATGCTTAATCTTACCAATACCGTACTGATGAGTACTTCCTAAATTTGCGGTCACCCATCTCTATGTGGGGCCGTCTTGAAATTGTCACTTAAGGTGACACAACGTTAATTCAATGGTGGTTGCCAGATGACCTGCCCTGCCATCAAAAAAAGAAACAGCTCGACTATTGGACACATTCACATCGCAATAGCCAAAGCCCTGCAGCATTCATCTGACAACGCCGTGCTAGAATGTCCAAGCTGTGTTGGCCTATTGTACATTTCTTAACATTAAAAGAACATTGTACGATTAATAAAGTAATTTCTAATTATCTTATTATCAAAAGTACATGACACAAAACCTATGTAGAGAAGAGGAATCCCTTGGCATCCCCACAGAGCAGTGCCTCCTGCCTGGGGAGCATCGCGGCCTGCGGGATCTCTACAACACAAATCGTGCAGGGGGTCTCACCTGACGACCACTTCTTGTGTTAAAGCCGACCGATTTGTTCTTGCTATTAGAACTCGGATCTACTACTTTAGGAATGACTGTGGGCGTGACGTCATTGTTATCCTCTAATACGTACGCCGGTTTTAAACGATCGATTGTCAAATTAACTTTGCGATCTAACTGTACCGTGTACACTTTGTCTGAGCGCTTCAGAACACGATATGGACCATCATAAGGAGATTTCAAAGGTCTCCTCACTGCATCATCCCTCACAAAGACGTGACTACAGGATTTCAAGTCGGGATGAACGAAAAAGGATCGTGTGTTACGGTTTGACTTTAAACTTGGCTTAAGCTTTGCTATTGAATGACGTATCCTATCAACTAAATTGTTGTCGTCACTGCCCTCTGTGTTCGTGATGTCATAAAAATCACCTGGCATTCGTAAGGTCCTACCAAATGTCATTTCGGCTGCGCTGACGCCATTGTCGCTCGTCAACGCAGTACGAAGACCTAACAAAACTATGGGTAGCTCGTCAACCCATGAGGAATTGTTCATTCTTGCTGTGAGCGCGACCTTCAACGAACGATGCCAGCGTTCTACCATACCATTACTTTGGGGATGGTATGCCGTAGTACGTTGTCTCTTAATACCGAACGTTTTCATTAAGCTTGCAAACAAATTACTCTCAAACTGTCTGCCTTGGTCGCTGGACAATATACTGGGGCATCCGTAGCGAGCTATCCACCCCTCAAAAATTACTTTGGCTACGCATTCCGCCGTGATCTCTTTGACGGGAAACGCTTCTGGCCAACGGGTCTTTCTATCTATGACTGTGACTAAATATCTATAGTCCTGGATAGTAGTCGCTAGTGGCCCTACAATATCTACATGTATATGCGCAAAACGGGCTACTGCCGGGAAATCTGTAAACTCTGAAACCGTATGCTTATTTATCTTTGATTTCTGACAGCTTATGCAACATTTTGCCCATAATGTGATGTTTTTTCTCATTGATGGCCAAAAAAATTTCTGTGTGACTAATCTCTTAGTCGCGCGTATACCCGGATGACTAAGGTTGTGAATCGAGTCAAATGCTATTCTCCTAAAGCTTTCCGGTAAGTAAGGTCTGGCATCTTCCGTTGAGGTTTCACAAAAGATCGAACAATTACTCGTAGGTAGCGATATACTTTTAATGCACACGTTGCTATCACCACACGTGGGCGTTGTTTGTGCCAAGTAGCTATCGCACCTTTGCGCTTGCGCAAGTTCGTCGTAATCTAACACTGTGGGACAGGAAATGGTCTCGACGCGCGATAGCGCGTCAGCCACAACATTGTTCTTGCCTTCCACGTATTGAATGTCCGTTGTGAATTCGCTGATAAACAATAACTGCCTAGTCCTACGAGGTGTTTCTTTGTTACTGTCTAACTTCTTGAAAGAATGAATTAACGGTTTGTGATCGGTGAAAACAATTAACTTTTGTCCCTCAAACATTTTACGAAAATGTCTTATGGCTAAAAAGATCGCCAAAAGCTCTCTGTCATAAGTACTATATTTCTGCTGTGATTTAGACATTTTTCTCGAGAAATAACCTAACGGTTGCCATGTATCTGCTACCTTCTGCTGCAGAACCGCGCCTACACATGTGTCTGAGGCGTCCGTCATTAAAGCTATAGGACTATCTGGACTAGGATGAGACAGTGTCGCCGCTTCCTGGAGGCCTAACTTACACCGCTCAAATGCTTCTAAAGACTTCTCCGTCCATACAATTGGAGTTTTGTCATTCTTTTTGCATTTAGTCAAATAGCTATTCAGCTCTAGCTGATGATCTACTGCCTTTGGTACGTGTGAGCGGTAAAAGTTAACCATCCCCAGGAAACGCCTAAGGTCATTAACTGTTTCTGGTTTGGGGTATTCTATGATGGCCTGAACTTTGTCTTGCAGGGGCTTTATACCTTCTGGGGTTACCTCAAATCCTAAGAACTCAATCTTTGGCCTGCCAAAACTACACTTTGAAAGATTAATCGTTATGCCATACTCATTTAATCTTTGAAAAACTAACTCTAGGTGCTCCTGATGCTGAGCTTCTGTATAACTGCTCACTAATAGATCGTCTACAAAACAAAAAACAAAATCTAAGCCTTGAAATACTGTAGCCATGAATCTTTGGAAGGTTTGCGCAGCGTTACGCATGCCAAACGTCATCCTAGGAAATTCAAAAAGACCAAACGGTGTAATAATCGCGGTTTTCTCAATATCGCTTTCTGAGACTGGTATAAAATGATACGCCCTATTGACGTCTAACCTTGAAAAAATTTTCTTCCCTGTTAGAGCATAAGTAAAATCTTGTACTCTCGGAATTGGATATCTGTCGGGCTTGGTAACTGCATTTAACCGTCTATAATCGCCGCATGGTCTAATTTCCCCGTTCTTTTTGGGTACCACGTGCAACGGACTAGCCCATGGGCTTTTTGAAGGCCGACAGATGCCCAACTCTTGCATGATTTTAAATTCCGCTTTGGCTTTTTTGTACCTCTCAGGTGGCAATGGTCTGGCCCTGGCGAACACGGGTGGCCCTTTGGTCTCGATGTGATGGCGCACGTCGTGTTTGGGTGGCTCCTTGAAGCTAATCGGCTTGGTGATGTCTGGGTACTTGCTCAACAACGCGTGATATGGGTGACTAACGTCCACAGTATTTACAGCTGGTTCCCTGGAATTTATAATTGAGGCATTAACGTTCAAATTTGTAACATTGTCAATCAGTTTCCTCGACTTTATATCTACTAACAAACCAAATTTATTTAAAAAGTCGGCACCAATGATTGGCTGCCTTATGTCAGCTATAATAAAAATCCACTTAAAGGCACGCCGCAAACCTAAATTTAATTCTAATGTCTTTGTTCCGTAAGTTTTAATCTCTGTGCCGTTTGCAGCGTATAATTTGTAATCTGAAATTTCATTAACGTTAAATTTGTTCCTAACTGGTAAAACTGAAATGTTTGCACCTGTATCAATGAGGAATGTTGTGTGAACGGTGTGATGGCTGAACAGCGCAAGCTCCCGCTACGGCTTGCACTTCTTCTAGTTTTCCGTCTTCTTCCATGCGCATGGTGCGACGCATTTTTGAGCCTTGTCCTTGTAGCGAAAGTGGTAAGAGCATAGCCAGTCCGGGCTATCTGGTGTGCGCGTGGTGGTTCCTCGTGACGCCGAACGACGTCGATTGAAGCTGGAGTCCCTCGACATGCTCCTCCGTCTGCTTCTGTACCGGCACGGTTCGTTGCGCTGCTCCTTGGTCGTTCTGCTTTCCAACCTGGCCATTCTCGCACTTAGCTTGGCTATCTCTGCTAGGATTAGTGTCGCTGTGCTTTGTTCGCTACTGCCTCGTGTCACCTCACTAACCTGCATGGGTCTCGTTGCTTCCATCACTGTGTCTGCTGTGGTTGCGAGGTTGTCCAAACTCTTGGATTCGGACACTGCGAGTACTGCTCTCACTGCTGACGGCAAATGATTCTGCCACAAGATGCTGAGCGTGTGGTCAGGAATCTTCTCGCGGGCTAGTTCTCGCATTCGTCTCAAAAGTTGTGAGGGCCTCTGTTCACCCAGATCCATCTCGCTCAACAACTTTTGCAATTGCCTAGTGGCAGACTCTTCGTAGATTGATAGCAATCTCTCTTTCAACGCGTCATATCTTCCGGTGCTCGGCGGTTGTAGCAATAAGTCCGTGATTTGTCCAATTGCATCTTTGGACAACTTTCCAATGACGAGATCGTATCTTGCCTGATAGCCTAACTTCTGTGGGTTCAGAATAGCCTCTATCTGTATGAACCAGTGTCGGGGCTGATCAGTCCAAAACTCGGGCAATCTTGACGCCACGGTTACTGCCGCTAATTCCATTCTGTGTTGGACTTCCGGTTGCGTCATGGTCGCTATTCTAATTTCGTACCTGCCGAAATACTTTGTTGTCGCCACGCGGTCCTGTCGCCTTGAGTCGTTCCCGCTGTTGTGTAATTCACTTAATTCACTGAGTCACTATGTTCCGTCGGGGTCTGAGTTCAGTCGGGGTCACCACTGTAATGTATCACTGTTGCTAACTGAGCTTACAGCTATATGTGCTAGCTATGTCAGTGATAACTGTTACTTGACTCTCAGAAGGTTGATTGAATTAAAGTCTGAATGGTTACTAAACAACTGTCTTTTATTTGCACTTGTTAACTTACACAGTTAATTGTACAGAAGTATATCTATGGCTAGGCGTAAGCTTATGGCTATATACGACGCGCTTGGGACAATGGTTCTAACGCGTAGCTAGGGAACGACTGTTCCAACGAACGTCTGGGAACAACTGGCGTACGTGACCGCACGCCGTGCCTCGTGATTTCATAATTGCAATTCAGCACTTACATTGTGCTGTGTCCCTACAATAATTATCTATTTGTAATGTTCTCATGTATGTAGGTATGCGAACTATGAATATGACAAAAATTGTCAACTGGTCACCGACATTCTCCGATTAAAACACGAAAATAATAACTTTTAATGTTTTATATTTTAGCGTTTTTTTTATTAACGCCTTAAATATACTTAAGTAAAATTTTAAATACTGAAAAAAGACGACAACCTCAGGCGGGAATCGAACCACGCACCTTCCGCATATAATAACTTTTGTCCAAAATTGGCCTTTTAGATTTGTATGTAGTACATAATGTATAATTTTCCGCCTCACTCACCTATAAAAAGCACCTCTCCTTTTATAAATATGTTTTGCATTTGTGGTACCAAAATATACCGGCAAAGAATAAAGCTGGAATATGGAAATAACGCCAGAATATCTCCCCTGATAATTAACGCTGTCGGCACCTAGTTTTCACGTGATATATCTTGCATAAGCAAACGTAATACTAGTTAATGATTTATTGACTCGTTCTCTCAGCGTTTGCCGCTAAATATCGATGCCGGGATGATATATTGTCGCAAGAAATACAGCTGAAATCATGGCGCAGATTTGTTCCAACAATGGTTTACGAATAAGCAAGTGTATACTGCGTTGTTTTAACTGTGTTATTGTCACTACACCGTCAACCTGCCTCAGGTTGACGGTGTAGTAGTATCGGCTTTCGTGTTGCGCGATAGTAACTTTCGTAATGGTGAGTCTTCGGATGGGTTACCAATTTTTTTATTATTCTCTCGGTGGAGTGGCGGAAAAAAGAAGAGACTTTTACCCAGGAGTGGGTGTAACCGGCTGCTTAGAAAGATAGATAGATAGATCCTCTATGAGAAAGCGGCATGGCCTTTACGTCAACTGATGATAAGTGACGATCATAGGCCGATTGCGGAATCGTGCTTCACCCGTAATACTCATTCACTGACGAACTATCTAATCTATCTATTTATCTTCTAGGCTATCTTATCTCTGAACTGTCGGAACACAACAATGCTGTTAACATTGTTGTTGTGGCGCCAAACTTTAGATAAGATGGTGGTAGCTATCCAGGTAGACTGAAAACGACCCTACCACCAACCAAACCGAGTACAAACATGCAAATGCTGGGATTCCAACCCGAGACCATTGGGTCTGAAACGATTAGTTCCTGATTTGCCGGATTCCTGATTCGCCGGATTCTTGTTTCGCCGGATTCTTGTTTCGTCGGAAATATTAATGTACAATAATATCACATAAGTAAAGAAAACATGTACTTATATTTATTATTTTAAGAATTACTATTTTGTTGCCACTATCGGACATAACTTAAATTACCTACTTAGAAATGGGTTCAATTCATATTTTCTGGTCTGCCTTTTATTTAATAGATAGGTAAAGCCGCGATATTCCTATAGATTTACTTCAACAGTAAAATCCGACGAACCAAGGATTCTTCGAAATAAGAATCCGGTGAATCAGGAATCCGGCGAATCAGGAACTAATCTCTGACACCAGTGATCTAACCACTAGACCACAGAGGCGGTTAAGGGAGCCAGAGCAAATTTTAATATCCTCCGTTTTTAAGCACGTCCTATCTGTAAGTTGTCTGTAGATAGCGATCAAACCTCCATTGTATCAACGTGATGGGTTATGAAATGAAATTTGCAATTACAGCTAATACGAAAAGGCTAAAATACAGTTTTCTATTTGATATAGTATCTGTTTACTAAATCGAGTGCTAAGCTTATTCTGAGCACGATCTCTTTTTGCAAAACCAAAGGAATTGCAGATGCGGTGCCGGCCTTTAAGAAAGGAATAGGCTCGTTTCTTGAAATCCCTAAGTCGTAACGGTCCGGAAATACCGACGCCGAGAGCTGGTTCCACAGTACTATAGTGTAGTGGTGGTGACAAGCCAGGGCTACGCGTCTAGAAAACCTAAACATAATTTTCCTGACCAAGGAATTGAACCCTGGACGCCGGGCTATCGAGTTTGCCTTAACGTAACACGCCTTGCCATTCGCCACCGAGGCGTGTATTGATACTAGCCTCAATAAATATTAGGTTGGCTAATCAAGAAGGGCTTGCTAGATTTGATGCACACCGCTATGTAGTAAATACATATTATTACATAGGGATTACTGTAACAAACAATGTTTAATTAAGCAACCATCTTAATGAAGTACCTGTGGTACACATTCGTAGGTATAACAAAGTGATTTCTGATAATTCATCAATCAATGGTAATTTATGAGATAATCTATTTAAATAAAAATCAATTATATTACATTAAATTAAACATTGCATTAAAAATATTTTAACGGGACCTAACACGATCATTTTTTTAAGTAAGTAATATTATCTGCTTACGGCTTGACGTTTCGGCCGTAAAGCTGTGGGTATTTGTTTCTTCAACTACCCTCACACGTTCACTTAAATTGTAACCACGGCCGCAGCATCGCGGCCGAAACGTCACACAGGAAGTACCTAGATAATATGTACTTACTTACAAAATTAATCGAGTTAGGTCCCGTTAAAAAAGTTTTAATTCTTTTTCTTGTGTTCATAACAGTCAGGGGAAGGTTGGAACTAAAGAAAACTTTTTGTAGTATTGTAGGATGCTTTAGCTATGTTTCCCACACTGGGAAAACCTGGATCGTGTGCACCCAAATATAATAAACAGGATGGCGATAGATCAAACTAAAACTAATAATCATTACATACTATAAAGTAAAGTCGCCGTTTTCCTGTGTATGTGGCACTGCACTATTTTTCTAAATCACGCAATAGATTTTTATGCGGTTTTCATTCATTGAAAGAACGATAATTGACGATGGTTTTTGTATATAATTTGTAGATATTTTGTACGAAATGGCTGAAGTATAACACGGTGTTTCTAAGTTAGCGTGCCCGATACATGGGCCGCTAGAACTAATAAATAACTTAGATAATCTTATTTTCTTGAAGCATAAAAAGTTTCATTATAATTGACTTGTTGGTTTGATAAAATAAAAAACTTTGAAGTTCGTATGAGCTTGTACCGAAATGCATAAAGTCTTTTAAAAGCAGTCTCAAAAGGATCCATTTATTCTGCGACTAAAGCAAAAATACAATCATCTTAAACAGTAAGAGAACTCGTCTTTATTCCAGCTCCTCACCATTACGTGAAATATAAAACTATCTCGCAATGGTATCCACGTCTTGTGTGGCAGCAAAATATGGACATTTTAAAGCTATCCCGTTGACAAAAGAACATTGCGCTTTGCCGCGGCATTCTTCGGGCAACATTTTTAGACAGGAAATCCTTTCGAAAACTCTCCCTCATATGCTTTAGAGCTCGTTTAGCAAAGAAGAAAATGCGATTAAATTAAATTTCCGCTAGTAGGAAGTCTCAAAGGGTCGGGCGATCGTCGCAATATCTTAAGCTAACCGCTTAGTCTGGAACCGATCGAGGTACAAATATCTCGATAGGTTTACCTATTTACCATTCTAAATAATTTTAATTTTGAGGCTTTCAAAGGAACTTGCGTGGAACACTACGTATTTAATTTTTCTATTTCTGAATTTTATGATGTTAAATTTCGCATTAACAACAATATATAAAACTAAAGAAAGCACAAATTACATAGCTATAAAAATAATAGACAGGATGAAATGCAACTTTAGGATAAGGAAAAACTGAAACCATAACTCGATGAGATGGCGTCGTTTTCTTACAGAGTTCCCATGGCCACCTTCCGGTTTCATCATCAGAACAGTTTTATGTCATACATCTTTACATCTGATTCTGTATTAAAGATTACAGCTACATCGGAAATAAGGACAGGTTTTTTTATTTATGAAGGAGGCAAACAAGCAGGTGGGGTCAACTGATGGAGAGCAATCACCGCCGCCCATGGACACCCGCCAAACGAGAGGAGTCGCAGATGCGTTGCCGACCTTTAAGAAAGGAATAGGAATTGTGAGGGGGAGGGGCTCCGGAACTCTCACTGGCCGGTGCCATTATTTCACGCCGAGTATTCGTGAGAGGGTAGTATTACCCCGGGCGAGCCGGCCCAATGCATGCTGCAACGCAGCGTGGCTCTACCACTCAGTCAGTGTCACTCATTTAGCACCACCCAGGGGTCACGTGTATGGTCTCAAGGGTAAACCTACGTACGCAAGTAACTTTAACCCACTAAAAACTATAAAAGCTTCTAAAAATAACCAAAGACTGGGACAGGTAAAACTAAATAAAAGCTTGTATAACAAGCTTTATTTTCAATATTAGATATGATCTTAGCTCTTAGATTTTTATTATTACTCAAAAACAGATTATTTACTATTTACAAACTTTTGGAAACATAAATAATAAACTAAAAGGGAAATCGAGGCTGTTTTTTGTCAAATCGACCCATGTCTTTCCGGCTGTCACTACTGCTGGCCAGGATAGTAATTCTTGATCTACGACAAAACCTAATCGGTATGCGAACGTTGGCCCTGCTCTTCTCTAACTTGTACAATTACACTATCTGCAATATAGTTTTGTAACCTTGTTATGGCTATCGTTTTTTTACTTTCACTGACTTAAAAATGTCACAACACATACTAAATCCAGTCTCCTTAAAACTAAGTTACAAAACTGACATGAAATTAAATTATCGTAGACGAACACAACTCTATTATGTTCTAAATAAGTACTCCTTTCTACAAAGGTCGATCGTGGTCTTTACTTTAAAGAGTTTGTGTTCTTAACTATTACATTATGTAGGCAAAGACGGTTTACTGGCAAAACAAGTTTTCAAGAATATAAATTTGTCCGCTCCTTGGGAAATTGGTTAAATTAATAATTTCTGAAGCTCTAGCTTATGAATAAAATACTAACTTCTGAGCCTTAATCTTGTACAAGGACACGACAATCCCCTTTGTCACCAACGAAAGCTCATCAATAAACTCAATATTGTGGGGTGGAATTTTGTATAATTTATTATTAGTTTGTAATTACATTATAATTAAAAAGAACTTAAACCATTTCAGAAATTGGTTCTAACATGTTGATTGAGAATGAGCAAACCTTCTTAATTAGTTATAACTTCAACATAATACAACTTATAGCGACTAACGGACTAAAGACTGTACAAACATCTTACAGGAAAGAGCGGCGATGGGCTCAGCACCTTGATAGGTGTTGAGCCCACTGCTGAGCACATGTACAGTTTTAAATGTGGTGAAAGGTGGTTCACGAAGACAAAAGACAAAGACTGGGCAATGAGGACCGAAGGTCCACTGCCATAGTGTGAACTATCTTTCTGTTTTCAAAAGTTTGTAAATTGTAAATCTATATTATAAATAATTGTTTTAAAAGCTTTAACTATTCAAATATATTAAAAATGGAATCACATTTTAAACACTAATAAATTAAAGAGATTAGAATTCAAGCTCGATGGCTCAGCTTTTAAGACTTTCTTTTTGCGATCTTGGCTGTTGAGCAACTTTTGTAAATCGGTTCATGGATGGATGACCAAATTAGAAACATCTCAAGTTCCTCCGCGCTTCAGAAGGCACATAGACCCATTAGTACCGGTTTCCTTCGCAAGATGACTGTCATTAATTCGAAAAACCATCATTGGGCATAACTCACCACGCTGGAACAATCTCTTCATGTGCTGTTGCCCATATGATGGCCAGCAGTGCGACGTTAATTGGTAGATGAATTAGTTATATTTATAACAAGCGGCCGCTCGCGGTTTTACCCGCGTGGTTCCCATTCACGTGGAAATATTGAAATAAAAAGTATTCTATGATTCAATCCAGGTTATAAACTATTTGTATCCCGAATTTCATCAAAATCCATTCAGTAACTTTTACGTGAAAGAGTAACAAATATCCATCCATACTTACAAACTTTCGCGTTTATAATATCTGTTGAAATAAAACAAACCGTCTATTGTAAGAATACTACCATCACCTTATCTTTCCTTGGGTGTCGTAAAAGGCGACTAACGGACTAAAGATTGCACACACATCCAACAGCGTAGAGCGCCGATGGGCTCACCACCTGTCAGGCTGAGCACATTTACAGTCGCTATTTATTGAAAAGTGGACTATGGTTGAGAGCTGCTTTTGGTGTAAAATACTTTGGAACTGGCTATCTACTTACATTGTTGCTATGGCGACATACTTAAATAAGTTAGTAAGCCAAGCGGGCAAAAGGGATAACCCACCAACTATTTAATTAAGTTAGATTAATGCAATGTTTTAATCAGCAACTGCCTATGTAGACTTGATTTTCATTGATAGAGGCCTTAGCCCAGCAGTGAGAAAAATAAAGGTGAACTTACATAACTTAACAAAGTAAATAAATAAATAAAATTTGTTTATGCTCACGCCAATTTCAACCGCCTCTGTGGTCTAGTAGCTAAGCTACCTGTTTCAGACCCAGAGGTCCCGGGTTCGATTCCCAGCGGGGGGTACATCTTTGTGTGCTCGGTTTGGTTGGTGGTAGGGCTGTTAAGTCCGCCTGGCTAGCTACCACCATCTTATCTAAGTCTGTCGCCATAACAACGATGTTTATAGCATTGTTGTGTTCCGGCAGTTTGAGATAAGATAGCCAGTTCCTCAGTGGTTGAGGATTCCGGGTGAAGCGCGCTTCCACCTTCGGCCTTATCGTCACTTACCATCAGGTGAGATGAAGGCCAAGCACTTACCCGTTGCCAATAAAAAAAAAAAAAAAAAAAAATTATCTAGACCAGTATAAGTATAAATAGAAAATAAGTAAGGATAGGGAAAGTAGATAGGGTACGTACGTTTTTGAAAATTTTATATAGTATAGTGGTGGAATAGCAATAGGAAAACAGTAGAGTAGGGCACGATACTAGTGCCAAGGAAATGTAGGCGTAAAGCCACTTTTAAGGAACAGGAGCTGCTATAGAGCGGCATTAGATAGCTTAAGATAGTTAAATAACAAATCTCCGACTTAACCCACGTCGGGGGAGCAGATATTTAAATTAAAAAAAAAAAAATATTTAGACCAAGATGAGTATTCTTTTGGAACTCGTTTTATGGTAAGATAACAGATAAATACATAAACAGAAAAAACACTCATACCAGAAAAACAGATTTTTCCTATATTGACCCAAATGGGAATTAAACCCTGAGCTCTGAGGTCCCTCAGAGCTATCCACTCGACCAACGGAGGTCGTCAAATACAAACAGATTATTACATATACAAAACAGAAAAAAAAAATTAATTAATATAAAACTAATTCTTGTTTTTTTTGATTAAAATTTTATATAAATTCTTGTATGTAAACATGTAGCAGGCTTGTTTTCATTCAATATTTTACCTTAATCTTATAACGTTTATTAAAATAAATCGTTAATTAATAATAAAGATGTCGTTACGTTAACCATTAGTTATCCTTATATAAATAAACTATCGGAGTTCCCTTTCACCCAGTCACATGCCAGTTACGGTCCATGCTTCCGTCTTAACAGTTTCCTCGCGATCCTCCTTTGGTCGTTTCCTTTCGGCCACCATAGACTTATAAAATGTTAAAATAGGCGCTTGAAAAAATATAGTCTTAGTCTTTTTAGAGTACCGTACTCATTTTAGACGAATGCTGACGACTATCAAGCGACTTGTTTGGTATCTTACAACTAGCAACTTTTGTATACTATCGAATGGGTGAATCAATAAAAAATAATGAACTCCCCCCATGCTTCAGGAGACACGTTATCTTAACGTGGATTGGTGGGTTTAACGACAGCCTATTTGCTGTCGTTAAAACTCACCAATCCACAATAGCCGATCTACCCATGTGATTTTTTTATTTAAGGGAAGACCTAAGTCCAGCAGTGGAACATTTAAAGGCCAATGATTTTGTCGGAATGCTAATTATGTGGTCAGCAGCGTAGTAATGAATTGCTAAATAACCACTCATCGCTAGCGTTCGATTAATCAAATTAAAACGTTTGTGGCTTTGCCCATTTACAGTGCACTAATTTCACATATTCAGAGCGACGGACAATGACTGTGATGTTAGATAATCCAAGCTTTAGTGTAATTTCAAGTGGACTTATTTAGAGCTGACATGTGTAGGCACTATAATGAAAACTACGTAGGTAGATGATTTGCGAAGATTATGTGTATCTACAAAGAGCCAATCTTAGTCATAAATGGCCTTTGCATTAAGTTTTCTATGGCTGCATGGAAAACATTTGAGGAGTAATGTAATTATTCGACATTTATTTTAATTATAACACATTGTGACTTTTGATGTCCTATAATTAATTTAATTGAATATGTACTTCATTTAATAATTGAAATGTTATTCTGTAACATTATTAATTATGTTGAAATTATCTGTTATGTTTTTGCTTATTATTTACTTACTTAAACCTAATATTGCATGCTGTACGATAGTTAAATATGTAGTTAAATCTCAGTATATGTCTGTGAGATAAATAGATAAAACATTTATTTACAAGTAAAAAACATTCAAATAACGTGTTGGTAGTTGGTAGCATGTGTGCCGCAGCGATGCAAAAGGGCATTAAAAAAAATTTTTTTTAATGGAAAATAAAATAACAATAAATAATAAAATAAAATTAAAACGTGTGAGTGAACATTAATATTGAATAAATACATTGATTAAAGTTTAACAAATAAATAAATAAAATGTCACAATAAAATAAAATAATATGTGTAACTTATAAACTGATATAACAGCACTTTATACGATATTTCTGGCAATAAATGATTTATGATTATCAGTGTATAATTTTGCTTAGTGAACTTGTAAACTGGTTCCCACGATCGTGTGATCTCACATCTATGGATTACTTTCTTTAGGAATATTTGAAGTCACTCACCACACACAAATAAAACAGCCTTTATAAAACCTAATAAAAATAAGACAACTATAACAATAAAGATTTCATGTTTATTTCATTTAAATTATATTTTAGTAGCGGTCCGCCCGCGCCTTTGTCTGCTTGGACAACCTATATACTTCGTGACGAATTCCTAATATTTTTTGCATAATATATAGCTTACCTTGGCCATTACAACACAATAAAAAAGAACTAACCATATCGGTTGAGGCGTTCGCAAGTCATGCGCGAACACATATTCCTGGCAATTATTTTTTAATAATATAGATAGTAAATCTTGTCGTCCATACCCGATCTCCCTAAGAGGGTTTACGCATTTAGGTTTCCCATACAAACATATAAGTCGAAATTTTTAAAAACCGTTAAGCCAATATTGATAAAACTTTGCACATTTTTAAAAAAGGTTTATTTAGCTGAGTTATTGCGATTTAAAGCCCACTATAAAAAGTTTAAAATCGCATTAACTTAGTTACTTAAACGTTTTTAAAAAATGTTTTCAACAAACTATTTAGATATCTGTATGTTACTATAGCATGCAAAGTTTTATTGAAATTGACTTAATGGTTTTTAAAAATTTCGACTTGGAAGTTTGTATGGGAAACCGAAATGCGTAAACCCTTTTAAAAAAGCTTCATAAAAAAGCTTTTTATAAAGTGTCAGATTACACAGAAGACAAAACAGCTTGGATCTGAAATGCTCCAAGCACTCCAACAGCTATTTCTAATTGTCTTTATTTAATTGATACTACATTGTATTGTAATTTTGTATTGCGTCATTTTTATTTATTTTTAAATTCATATTTTGTATTGACCTGGTAACGACATACTCTTTTTTTTGTTTGTAAATGTCGTTGCTTTTGTGCGCTGTGGTTTCTTGCGCCCATTCTTTGCCACAGTTAAAAAATTATGTCCTGAATGGGTGGTAGGTTAAAAAAGATTTGGACGATTCAAAGTACTTAATAATTGAGTTTATTGAATAAATATATTTTGACTTGACTTGACTTGACTTTTAACTCTATGGGCTTAGCCTTGAATCGGCCGGTAAGTGCGGCGCTAAAAGAATGATCGCTCGCTAATGTCCGCCCCGAAATGGCGAGCAGTCCGTGTCGCCATGCAGTTTTATTGCAGCCTTTCTGCGGAATGGGCCCCTTTCGAC
This sequence comes from Scoparia ambigualis, assembly GCA_963921215.1. Classification (NCBI taxonomy): domain Eukaryota; kingdom Metazoa; phylum Arthropoda; class Insecta; order Lepidoptera; family Crambidae; genus Scoparia; species Scoparia ambigualis. The sequence goes on from OY992508.1 coordinate 30,914,338, forward strand.
CCCGTTAGAAATGTTTGATTATTTCGAAAGCCTAATCGAGAGAAGACTCTTTCACGGATAGCGTACGGAATTGGATTTAAAAGTTATCAACGGATTTCTAATGGACATTATCGCCGCTGAAGTTTGGAGACAGTATTGTGTTTTTTTATTTGGATATTTTACGATTTAAAGCTACCTAATATTTTTAAAATCTAAGGCTGTTAAAGCATTACAATCAGTGTGCGCAATTTTATTTTTTTTAACAATGAATACATACTTCTGTTCATCTCACTTTTTAAGGGACGTAAAGACGTAATAAGTGCATTTATCCAAAATCTTCAACCACTGAGGAACTGGCTCTATCTAGGCTATTTTAACATCTGGCTATCTAGATGTCAAATTAAATCATTATTACTAACTGTTAGTGTTATGGTAACAGGCACAGTTAAAATGGTGAAAGGTAGTAGCCAACAGAAAATAAAACAAATCCACAATCTAAACAGAGTGAAATAACACCTGTACAAGGAATCGAACTCCAGACCTCTGGATCTACAACCGATAAGATAAGGTAGGCATAAAGCTTCTAACCCAGATAAAATAAGAAACATTAATTGACAAAAATAATACATGAACAAGAATTAGACAGGTAAATAAAACAAATACATATCACATAGTAGGAATAGGCGCGACAATAGTCTACTATGTCGACCTCAAGCTAAGACAGCACTTATGCGCAAAAGTGTCTATTGCATAGCACCAGATATTTATAATAAAATACCCAAGTAAGTGCTAGAAGGAATTGCCTTTATTGAAATTTAAGCATAAACTTCGAATTTTATTAGCAGGTAGAGCATATTATAGTGTAAGTGAATTCCTGAATGAGAAACAATTAATAATTGATTAGGTGTCTTATTAATATAATAAATTAGAATTTATAATAATTTAATTATGTTTAACATATTTTTGCATGCCTAGTGGTAAAATATGGCTGAATCAATTTAATTTTTCTGTACCACCGACCATGTACCCATATTTGCAAATAAAAATATCTTTATCTTTATCTATAAAAAACAAACAAATATAAAAAGGGTTGTTCCGTATTCATCCCACATGAACTCATCCCACTAATAAATGTGTTCCTTACTCATCCCATTTCTATTTGTTACTCAGCCCACAGCAATTTTTTTTTAATACCTTACTCATCCCACAAGTATTCCTTACTCAGCCCACATCGAAATTATAAAGAAAATCCCTAGTTTTGGGTACGGTCTGACTGAAAACTAAAAGTGCCTGTTACTATTTTGTTTTTAATACATTAACTTTAAGGTTCATAAAAGAAAAGACGTGTCAAGAAGCGGCTCATTAAGAGAATACTACCACCCCCTCTCTTCCCTTGCGTGTCGTAAAAGGCGACTAACGGACTAAAGACAGAGCACCACCTGTCACGCTCAGTCGCTTTTTGGTGAAAAGTGGACTATGGCAGAGGACTGACTTTTGCAGTCCTCATTGCCTAGCCTCTGACTAATAATTCGGGGATAATAGTCATGATTCTAAGTATGTATGTCATAAAAGAGATAATGTTTATTATATATTCCGTTATGAAATAAAACTTCTAAAAGTGGGATTATCTTATATTATTATAAAAAAACAATGATTAACTAGGGATTTTCTTTATAATTTCGATGTGGGCTGCGTAAGGAATAGTGTATTAGTGGGATGAGTTCATGTGGGATACGAAATATGGTACAACAACTTTTTAAAATTACTCGCATAACATTCTTCATACATGCTCGACGGAGTAGGGTGCTTCTCACTTAACCGCTTAAAAGAACGGCTTATCGAAACCTATTTCGTGTGAATATATGAGCTATGAGCTACACAAGCTCATGTGTCTACACCCAGCGGGATCACCTGTCTGGGAGACTTATGAGTGATGCAGAGAATTAAATCTGGATTTATTCTACTGAATTATGCTTAAGACACAATTTGTTCCGTATAAACAACGGTAATATAAGCTTTTCTAACCGACCTCTAACCAGCGGGATATTTACCAAAGTTACGTCTGATGAAGTATAAATTGGTATTAACTTTTAGATCTGTAATTGGTCTGTTCAGCAATACAAAAGACATGCTTCTAACGTTCCTACTTCAGCCACAATCAAGCTGCAAAGAAACCTCCAGTCAGGGACTTTTTCTCTTAAGGCATTATTTTTGTAACGTTTACACTAAATTAATCAAATTTAAACTATTTAAGACTATAATTTTACTTAAATTACCTATTCGTACATCTTGTATTAAATTGAAAGTATAGAATTTGAAAATTATTCAAAATAATATCACCAGTCTGCATTATCTTACTAATATTAATATTATAAATGCGAATGTTTATGAGGATGGATATTGGTATGTATGTATGTATGTATGTATGTTAGTCGACACATCACGAGCTTATTCCACCATCCCCTTTATACTATCGTGACTCCAGACGTACTACGACGGGTTACCACCCTTACTTGGTTAATATTCCACTCATACGCACCTAGCGTTATTCGCCTTCATTCATAATGCGTACAGCCAAGGTATGGAATTCCCTGCCGGCGTCTGTGTTCCCGAGTGCATATAGCCCCAACATTTTTAAAGCCTGAGTGAATAGGCTGCTTCTGGGCAAGCTCGCTTCATCATCGGCCTCTTCTTAATCCTACGGATAAGAATGTGGCCAAGAGCAAGCCCATCTATAATAAAATAAAATAAAAAGAATCCTAATTCGATCATCTTAACACCAAGGTATCTTACGCCGAAGTACAGCACCCATTAACCCAGAGATGCCCTTAATGTTAACCCGATAAAAAAAGTTTTGTGCCACTGGTTCTGTTGTCACCTACTCGAATATATAAGTTTCTCATTTGACACCCTATATCATTAAGGATTACTTAAGAGACGCAAGTTACTTAACATAGAATTGATAGTTAATAAATAAAGATTAGAAATTTTATTGCAAAATGTTACTCGTTTGTCACCAAGAGATTCTGGTAGAATGCCCAATGGCCACTCGGGTCATAGTCGCTGCATCGCTTCTACAGAACAGAAGACTACTGTTCTGTGGTCGCTCCTGTCAGCCGCTTCCGCTGTTTATTAACTATGTCATGTCTCAGTACCGCTGTTGTACTAGCATGACCAAGTCACAAAGGGATAGCAAACAGTGTTAATGAAAAAACTTTGTGCTATTTCAATAAAGCCCGTAATTTTCCAACGTTAACGAGCTAAATTTGATATCGAAAATTAATTGCGACATCTTTCTTGGAAACTTTTCACTTAACTTTGATACCTAAATTTCGTTCGCGGAAACTTCCACAATCCTATGTGTCTAACATAAAAGACGGAGAGAAGGGTGACTGAGCCTTTCTTCAAGTAAATTTAAAACAAATTTTCCCTTCAATCAGCCGTAGACGAGAGGCTGAAAGTCGCGTCGCTGATAATAATGCGAAAGCAAAAACTGTCAAAATGAATAAGATAGGCTTTTTATTGGTTAAAATAACGTTATTTTTTTGAGTATTTTGTCTTTTTTGTATTGATATACATGATGGATAGAGTATTTTAAACGCTGTAGCTTGTTAAAACATAGAAAATAGCAAATTTTAGCCACATCTTTTTCGAAACAGGGGTGTAATGTGTCCAGTGACAAAAATTCTCATCAAGATTGAGAATTAAATATCTCTGGCGTTATATACTATATACAAGGTATATCTATATATACTATTAAAATAAACACATTATTTAATATTTAGAGTTTTAAAACTCTAGAGTCTTCATAAATTACTTCAAATATTATTCTAAGTAGGTAGCTACCACCGGTTCTTCGACAGTCCTCTATAGAGAATCCGGTGTAAACAGAGTAAGAACTACTCTCGTCATCGCACATAAGGCAATATAGAGCTAAAGTCAGTATTTTATAAAAAAAAAGACTGTCTAGATTTTATTTTACGTTTTATTATTGTCCAGTAAACAATAAAAATAAAAATAACTTTAAAATAAAGGCCACAACCATAACATATTGTTTAAAATGAATTTGACCTCTTGAGGATCGTAAAACCAGACACAATTGAAATTCTATTGTTTCGTGACCGCCGGCGGTCGAATGATCCTTGACCGAATTAAGCTGTATTGGTGTGTGTATGAGGTGTAGGGTGTATGGGGTGTGTGTATGGGATCTCTTTGCCTCAGTAAAGGATAGAAAATTACATACGTGTTGGTACAATAGACAATGTCATTAGTCATTATTCATTCTTTTCGGAATTTCGGAAAATTGAAATGGAGGTAGGTCTGTCTACGGTGTGCTGATTTTGATTTCCCATGGTTGGGACAGCCCAGACCCGATTATACGGTGTAAAAAGAAACCGCGATTGTAGGGCGCGCATGTAATTCTGGCGTTCAGAATTCGCGCCGCGTTGATTGACTTTCTTCGGTTCATGTCGGTACACGGCCGCGTGGATTGGTTGTGAATTAACAAGAAACCAGATAATATCTTGTCAATCTCCTTGTAAACAGCCATCGGAGGCTGCTGTGTGTAATTAATCGGACGGACGAACGCTGACGGCAGCGTATATTCTAAACATTACCTCGCGTGGTTGGCTTGGGAGTCGGTTCCCTGTGAATGTGGACACTGGTCGGTGTGTATGTAACGTGTGTGTGAGCGATTTGGACAGCCTCTTGGAGTCGGCCGGCGTAGCAACGTTACCAGAGGCCAGGAGTCACACCACGGCAGCTCGGCTGCGACCATCCTCTTTCTTCCCTCACTGCTGTCCTCTCCTAAGGTTGCAAGGCGGGTTAACCATCGGACCAGTTCGGTAAGTCCATAGGATAAGGGGTAATTTAAGTTAGTATTTAAGTTTGTTTATAAGATTTAAACGCTGAGAAGCGCAGCTGTTCAGGTAACCCCTGATCGAAGATCAGAAAGTACATGGTTTGTCTGAATCACATATATTTTTTTAGATATTTGAAAAACCTTTTTAAGTTGTTCGCTCCAACCATATAAAATAATACCCCTTAACAAAACCCGTGGCTCCTGGCCCACTATGGAAGATATCTAAGAGGGATATTATTATGAAAGTTGCCTGTTTTTAAGATAACTTCAGTATAAGCAAACTAATAAATTTGAAGGGTTTGTGTAACATAATTAAGTCGAGACGCAAGTGAAGTTTATTTGGAGCTATTTGTGGCTAGCACAGTCTAGAACATCTGTCTATCAAATGAGGCCGAAAATGTTTGTGTGTGTTAAGTCTGAGATATGTTTGCCATGTTGCTAAGCTATGTTTATAGGAATTTAATTAAAACATTATTGGAACTACTATTGTATATTTGTAACTAGCTGACGTACTTAACGTTAATTTACCGTTGTACTGTCCAAATTTTAATAATTAAGAACTAATGTTAGATTTTTTGGTATTCCTCGAATATAAAGTGGTATTTTAATGTAATCGTTATCGTTTGTATAGTTATCGATAGCGTATAAATTAGAAAGTATGTGATTTTGTCATTTTTATTTTATTTACCAAGCTCTTACAGTCCCGGGCCTTATGCGTGAAACGGTATTTATGCAGGCATTCATGAATGGGTGCGCCCGTTATCATGCTTATTCCACGGTGGGGAGCGCTCTCATTATTTTGGACTGCATTGGCTGCTTACCATCAGGTAGGATGCAATCAATATGACCAGTCATAATAGAAAAAAAATAATTTAGATTTTCAAAAAATGTTTTCCACATTATCCGTAAAATTGGATTATTACAAACATTTTGAAATAATATTTTCACGAAATGGTCTAGCCGTTTTCAAGTGATGCGCTTACCAACGAACAACATTTCAATTTTATTTATACATACATATAATCACGACTATTATCCCCGAAGGGTTAATCAGAGACTAGGCAATGAGGACAGCAAAAGCACTCCTCTACCATAGTGCATTTTTCACCAAATAGCGACTGCACATGTGTTTAACGTGCCAGGTGGTGAGCATATCGCCGCCCTATGGTGTTGGATGCATGTGCTGTCTTTAGTCCGTTAGTCGCCTTTTACGACACCTAATGGAAGAGAGGGGGGTGGTAGTATTCTTTCACCGCAAAGCGACACGGTTGATTTTATTTATAAACAAGCAATTTCAATATTTTTTTGTAAATTTATACTTAGGTACTTATTGAACGACGTGGTCGAGTGGTTAGCTGCCGGATCTTGCGTTGCGCCATCTCTGAGGTCCCGGGTTCATTTCACGGTGGGGTAAATTTAGAGAAAAACTGTTTTACTAAATTGATTTCGAGTCTATGTGTTTTTTCTAAGTTTCAAAAGAATATACATCATTTACTATAAAATTATAACATTTTAAAAACAATCCATTAATCATAAATTGGACTCTACCTGTCTAGCGCGTGTTAATAACTTTATTAAATATTTTAATTAATATAATATTTAGTACTCTTTCAGCAATACCTCTCTTATATAAATCTCTTTAAAAGTTAAGACGTTGCTTTGCCACAGACAAAATGATATCCTTACAACATTTCTCGTACATTCACTTCCACTATAATAAGAGTAATTAAGCAAATTAAAACGTAACCCCTCACGAAAAACGACGCAAATTCAATGTGGTAACAGCAAGGGAAATGTAAGCACGTGCCAGCGCTTTCACGTTTACCTCAAAATGTAAATTTATTTTTTCCCTTTGTTAGAACATTAGCGATATTGATATAAAATAATTTAAATCGAATCTTATTATTGCTACTAAATCCCTTAAATTCAAATCATCGTTAGGATTAAAAGTTTAAATCGCTTCTATGTGTATCGGCATGAAAGAAGTTATATGTTCATTGGCAACTGTGTGAGTAAATCACCATTGGTGTGTACATCATTTACAAGCTCCGTAAGTGTCGTTGTCTCTGTCGCACCCGCTCCGTGTAAGCGTTGTGTGGGTGAGCGTTCGCTTGTCGAGAGCTCGCTGGTAGTGTGTGAGTGAGCGGTCCGGGACTGTAGCCCCCGCCAGTGCCGTGCGGGCCGTAGCGAGACTACGACGCGGCGACGCGGCTACGACGTAGTCAGCAGCTTTCCCATCGGACAAAAGCCCCGGTGGATCGTGACGATTTGTTATTTTTTTGTTAGAAGTGAATAAAATCGACTCTTTGTGACATCCACTCGTGAAAGGAGAATCGCTCACGCTCCTTTGTTGGCACCAGACTGATGTAGTGAACATTGTATGCAATTTTTTGAACATTAATGAGGCCCGATCGCCAAATTGGGCCGAATTAGACGTGTTGCGGTAGATTGGACGGGATGTAAATTATTCTAGCTTACCCAGTGTTATATTGAACACGAGTTGTTTTCGCAATTCAAGCGGGTTTAGTAATTCTGGTGACGTTGTGGTGGTGTATAATAAATAAGACATAAAGCAAGCACCGAGTGATGTAATGGAGTTACTAATGCCGCGAGTAATTTAAGGAAGACAGGTAAATATAAGACTACGCTAGTCTTTCTATTATGTAGATGATTTTACGCTACTGTATGAAGTAATGAGTTATTGCTGTTTGGAAAATTGAACAAAGAGCGTTTAATTATTACTTGATTGATTTTTTTGATGTTTTTGCATTATTTGTTTTGCTTCTTGTAATTAAACTATGTATTTGCCTTCAAATAAGTACAAAAATAGGCCATTTCTCATCATACTTTATATTTATATAGAGCCGTTATTAAGTCTTTGTGGTACACTAGTCGAATTATTAAAACTGACAATGAAAGAAACTGTGTAGCTAAAGCAATTACAAATGAGGTTTTAAATAAAACTGTTTTGGGACACTAACCACAACATCCATCGGAAAAATTCAAAAGATTTGACTTCTGAATTCAACAATTCTCTTTTTGTAAAATCAGTTATAGTTATCGTATATTATTTTAAATTAGATTTTATTTATTAAATAATTATTCATGCAAACATTTAACTCTATCATCAGCTTCCTTGACATAATAAACTAGTTGAATCACTATGTCACGGAACAAAAGAAAATAATGATAAAATATTTTTCAATTTCATACGGATAAGCTGACTTGATCTTGGATTCTGAACTGCCGAGGAGCTGACTCGATCTCTTGGATTTAATTTGTGGAACACAACCACACTACTAACACTGATGTTATGGCGACAAGTTTAGATAAAACAGTTCGAGCTTCTCAGGTGGACTTAACCAAACATAGACGAAAAATGTGCCACCCGCTGGGAATTGATCCGGTACCTCTGGGGTTGAGACAATGGTCCAACCACTAAACCGCAGAAGTACATGCTTTTTTATTTGTTTCCAACATCATATTTTAAATTATTAATTGTTTTGGAATTTGAAAAGATCGAATAAGGAATTGCGTGATGTGAAAGAAGTGTGGCATGAATGAAGATGTAGTGACAAAAATTGAGAAAGGTATGCTAAGATTGTTTGGTCATGTAGAAAGAATGGATGAAAAGAGAATTACAAAGAAGATGCACGAGACGAGAGTCAATGGTATAGTTGTAAGGGAAAGACCTCGACAAACGTACTTAGATCAGATCGGTGACCTTCTCGTTAAAGTTCAGGTCAAGAGTACCCTAAGTGAAGCAAAGGATACGTGTCAGGATCGTAACAATTGGAAATCTGTAGTCTCTGCTACCCCTCTGAGAAGCGGAAGTGATGGATGTATGCATGTAATTTTATTTGGTGCTAAAATGCGTAAACCCGCATTTCGGTTTCCCATACAAACTTCCAAGTCGAAACTTTTAAAAACAACTAAACCAATTTTAATAAAACTTTGCATGCTAAAGTAAAATACAGAGATCTAAATAGTTTGTTGAAAAGATTTTTTAAAAACGTTTATTTAACTGAGTTATTACGATTTTAAACTTTCTATAACGGATATTAAATCGCAATAATTCAGCTAAATGAACGTTTTTAAAAATGTTTTCAACAAACTATTTAGATCTCTTTATTTTACTTTAACTTTAATTTATAACGAGGAGCTCGATGGCGCAGCAGCTAGCGCGTTCGGCTTGCGATCTTGCTCGCTAAGCAACTTTCGCAATGCCGGGTCACTAGATAGGTGACCAATTAAAAACATCTCGAGCTCTTCCTTGCTTCGGAAGGCACATTTAGCCGTTGGTCCCGGTTGTTGTCATAAGATGACAGTCGTTAAAACCCACCAACCCGCTTTGGGCCAGCGTGGTGGGTTATGGCCCAATATCCGCACGTGCTATTGTCCACGTGGGAGGCCTGTGCCCAGCAGTGGGACGTTTATAGGCTGATGATGATATTTTATAAACAGACTAGACAGTGATTCACAAAATACCTTTATAGTGACTTTGTTCGTGTCAACACTCGTATTATTAAATAATTGATTTATATAATTCTCTCTCAAGTTCTATCTTACTCCGTACTTATATCAACTTACCTGCGACCTGCGCAATACTTTAAGTTTACATGCTTTATAGGTTTATAGATTTTGGGTAGTTAGTTCGTGATTGGTTTTTTGCTTTTGTATGGGTAAGATATCGGCTGTCCACAAGTTTATTTCGAGATTTACAAAATATCCTATCTTAATAGTTTCTACACAATATATTATAAGGAATTGCACCTTCCTGCAAAAATTCAAGTTTTAAGGCTTTAGAGCTGAAGTAGTAGTGGAATGGTCGTATTAGCTTCGGGACCGATAACCGCTGGGTAAGGAGATATATCATCAGAAAATGTAGTGTAGGACGCACTCCGTGGTTTAGTGTGTGTATGGTGGAGCATGTGTATGGCGGAGTGGAGGTGTGCGGCAATATATGTTGTGTGACTAGCAACAGTTTAATGAGAAGACCCTTAGATTTAGCTCAGCATTGTCACAGTAAATATATAAGCTAAAGCAGTATCGAAACTAGGCCTTTTTTGAGTTATATACCTACGTGCCAATTTAGCGTTAGGGTTGTATTCTTATTTTTGCTGCTACGACATGTTCGAAAACTTTATTGTTAAATAAAGTGTAAAAATTCTCATTCTAATGAATAGCTTTTAGAATAGCTTTTTGAAATAGCTTTTTTAAATAAATTATCGGAAAACATGGACACGGCACTATAAAATTGATTTTGTCTACTTCTTTGTAAAAGATTACAACTAATTTACGATTAATGTGTTCTCTTTGAAAACAACAGCGAAAACTTTCGTCCATTTTCTCGACTTAGGAAACGAAATCATCCAATGGTACAATACAACTAGTACGTCTCGACGCGGTACTCGCGGCTGACAGCACTGCGATGTCCGCCTAAGGGCCTTGTTTAGACGTGCGTCTGCGGGCGTGCGTCGGTCGTTTCGAACGTTTGTACGTAGCTTCTTTACTGCTTTAGCTTATATATATTATACTGTGGTATTATGGATTGGGATAGTATGTCTATCAGTGGATCGATACTGGCTGATTATGATGATAAAGGCTGTTCCTGAGATTTCTTGACTAGCCCTACTAATATGTTATTTAGATTTTTTATGAAGAATAAAATACGTCAAATATGTCATTATTTCACAGTTTGACAATGTCATGTTATCATTGAACGCATCACTTTCGCTGCTAAAACTGTTTCTAGTTTAGAACTTGTTATCAATAAAAATAATTGTTTATTTTCTCCCATCGTCCAGCGAAAAGACTTAGTCTTCGTTATTTTAATGAAAATCGCTTTTTAATTTGTGTTTTAAAAATTGCGCAAACACGTTGAGAAGAAAATCACATTGTATGGATCTAATGGCGTTGACTTTACATTGTTCTATTTCTAGTTCTAGGATTTTTTGTCTCAGAGTTACAAGTTATTTGCCTATCCTCAATCATTTTTATATTTAACCGGGTGCGTTTAGGTTTACACAATACGAGCTAAACTAAAAAACTATGTAATATAATCAACTTAAACGCGAGTTAATCCGTAAAAAGTGTTTCATTTCAATGTGTAATGCTCGCTCAAACCTTAGAAAAAAATAAAATATTCGTTATATAAAAAAGTAAAGAAATATATTAGGTACTAACTACTAAGCCAATAATTTTAGTTATTTAGTCGCCTTTTACGACACCCAAAAGAGGAGATATAGTAGTACTCTTTTAAAAATGAGTCGCCACCATTCAGCTCCAAATTAATTCTAAACTAACCGTTTTTTGTACGTCGAAATGTAAGACATCGTGAACCCTACGGCGGAGATCTTGTAACTTGAAGAAGCTGCCAACAAATTTCGCTATTTGTTTCTCCGGTTTTATGTTACGATGTAAGATACAAGTTAAGTAAAATTCGTAGCAGTAATCTTTCAAGTACTGTATGTAATGGTATACACATAAAGCTGATTGTTGAAAAAACCTGATGCCCTTCTCTGTATCCGCGTCCATAACTTCGTCTTCCCGTAATTCATCGTACACGGCTGTGTGTGCATGTACTACGCCAATCGCTACTGAAAAAAACAACAGTGCGCGTGCATTGTACGACGAATTACTTTTTTTTATTTTTTTTATTCGGCAACGGGTAAGCGCTTGGCTTTCATCTGACCTGATGGTAAGTGACGATAAGGCCGAAGGTGGAAGCGCGATTCACCCGGAATCCTCAACCACTAAGGAACTGGCTGTCTCATCTCAAACTGTCGTAACACAACAATGCTATAAACATCGTTGTTATGGCGACAGACTTAGATAAGACGGTGGTAAAGATGGTGTTAGCTAGCCAGGCGGACTTATCAGCCTACCACCAACCAAACCGAGCACACAAAGATGTACCCCCCGCTGGGAATCGAACCCGGGACCTCTGGGTCTGAAACCGGTGGCTTAGCCACTAGACCAGAGAGGCGGTTACGGTCCAACAAAGTTTCGGATTCGCTTAGAGAGTAGGCCCTATGGAAGAAAGGTTTCCTCTTCATTCCGGGAGTGGGTATTCAACGTGAAAAAATGTTCAACTAATATTATAAAGCGAAAACATTTGATTGTTTGTTTGTATTAAATAGGCTCCGAAACTACTAGACTGATTTAAAAAAATCTTTCACCGTTGGGAAGCTACACTATCACCGGGGGACATAAGCTATATATATATATATATTCAAAAAAATTAGAGACCCTTACTAAAACTCTAATAAATTCCTTAAATCGCGTGCGAAATATCGAAATCTATCGAAATAATAGAATAAAATAATGTACAATAGCTTTGTAGAACACACCATTATCAACAAAAAGTGTCGCGATAGCATATGTCTAACTATATTAGTTACGTCACAATAAGTGTTCTTAGGAGGGGAGTCATTTTAAAAATTCGTCACGGGGTACGTGGTCCACGCGAGCGAAGTCGCCGGCGGTCTGCTAGTGATAATATATTATTATGATAATAACTACTATACTATGTAATAATGCTGTTTGGTGATTGGTGAATGATCGATGATAGATGGACGATAAAAGAAATTTCTTCTTATCTATATTAATAAACCGTGACGCGTAGCGGTGAAAGAATATTATCACCCCCACTCTTCCCTTGGGTGTCGTAAAAGGCGACTAACGGAATTAAGACTGCACATTCATCCAACAACTCACCACCTGTCACTCAGAGCATATGTGCAGTCGCTTTTTGGTAAAAAGTGGACTACGATACAGGGCTGTTTTGACTGTCCTCATTGCCTAGTCTCTGACTAACCCTTCGGGGATAATAGTTGTGACTGTATGTATGTATGTATGTACCTATATGTTATTTCTAAATCAAACTGACTGAGCATAAAACCCAGGACCTTAGAGATGGCATCATCATGACCGTCGTATTAAACACTCGACCACTTTAATCTTCGTTTGTGTTTCAGCAAAGCTCTATTTGTGATAACAATCTATTAAAAGCTCTCTAGTGCCTTCTATGCGATACTATCCTCTTACTTAGTGAGTGATGCTTCATCGATATTGAAGGTATTACATGCTGAATTTTGATACTAAAAACTACCTACCCCTGGTTATCAGGTGGACGAAGGATAGAAATCTTGCTACTCTATGTATGGTAATATTATAAGAAACATTAAAATTTGTTTGGCGTTGGCGTTGACTAATAGTTAAGTAATAGTAAAATTGTAAATTTAAGAAGTTTTATTATTTATTTTTATTCCTCTGAAAGGAAGTACATACATACATACATATAATCACGACTATTATCCCCGAAGGGTAGGTCAGAGACTAGGCAATGAGGACAGCAAAAGCAGTCCTCTACCATAGTCCACTTTTCACCAAATAGCGACTGGACATGTGCTCAGCGTGACAGGTGGTGAGCCCATCGTCGCTCTATGTAGTTGAATGTATGTGCAGTCTTTAGTCCGTTAGTCGCCTTTTACGACCCCTAAGAGAAGAGTAGGGTAGTAGTATTCTTTCAACGCTGCGCGACACGGTTAAATGAAAAGATTTTTTTTTTATTATGTTTTAGGGACTTTACAATATTAAATGTCAGTCCCATCTTAAGGGGGTCCTGCACGAAATTGTGAAATTTACGTATTTTAAAGTCACTTCCTCAAAGGTCCTACTCATTCCTTAAAGGTCCTACTCCTTCCTTAAAGGTACTACTCCTTCCTCAAAGGCCCTACTCCTTCCACAAAGGTCCTACTCCTTCCTCAAAGGTCCTACTCCTTCCTTAAAGGTCCTGCTCCTTTCTTAAAGGTCCTACTCCTTTCTCAAAGGTCCTACTACTTCTTTAAAGGTCCAAGTCCTTCCTCAAAGGTCCTACCCTTCCTCAAAGGTCCTACTCCTTCCTCAAAGGTCCTACTTCTTCCTCAAGGCCGGTAACGCATCTGCATCTCCTCTGCTTTAGTAGCTTTTGGGGGTTAAAGTTACTCGCGTCCGTAGGTTTACCCATGAGACCCTACACGTGACCCCTGGGTGGTGCTAAATGAGTGACAATGACTGAGTGGTAGAGCCACGCTGCGTTGCAGCACGCATTGGGCCGGCTCGCCCGGGGTAATACCACCCCTCTCACGAATGTCCGGCGTGAAATAATGGCACTTGGTGCTGTTGAGTTTCGTCCGGCCAGTGAGAGTTCCGGAGGCCCCTTCCCCTCCCACCCCTCCTCACAATTCCTATTCCTTCCCCTAACCCTATTCTTTTCTTAAAGGTCGGCAACGCATCTGCGACTCCTCTGGTTTTGCGGGTGTCCATGGGCGGCGGTGATTGCTTTCCATCAGGTGATCCGCCTGCTCGTTTGCCTCCTTCTCATATAAAAAAAAAAAAAAAAAAAAAGCTGTCCATAGGCGGCGGTGACTTTCGATTTCCAAAGACCAAAGAAAGTGTTAGTGACCATATAGTCTCCTACAGTTCGGCCGTTGTGCTTAGATATGGACTGTATTATAAAAACACGATTCTTCATTATTAAAATAAAAATAAATAAATCTTTCCTACAATCACACCAATTATCTAGCCCAAGAGAAGCTTCGAAGAATCTCGTTGAATGGTAACTAGACAACTGATAAACATACTTAAAATACATAAATACATACTTAATAAACATAGAAAACACCCAGACCCGAGACAATTTAGAAAAACCACAATTTCTAAATTTACCCGACCGGGGATCGAACCCGGGACCTCAGAGATGGCGACACAATGAAAACCGGTGTTCAAACCACTGGCCCAAGGAATGGTTATTGTTTTTACTCTTCTTTATTATTTATAGGTAGGTAGGTAGGTTATTCAACAACTATAATAGCTAACGTACGTTAATTACTCAATCCGCCCGTTCGGTTTTAGTGCGAAACAGGTTAAGATAATAATCATGGTATTTTCAGAAAAATCAACAGATCTCTTGGATGACTTGATAAAACCTGAATCACGATGCAAAATGAAATTTCAATACGCTCAAATATGGATCACTCGACTTTATCGACTCCTCCGTGCGGATTTAAAACTACTCTCTGCTCTTTGCGAGTCCAACGTCAAAGTGTTTTATATCGTTAAAAGTGTATTGATTCAGGGGACAGACATGTTCCGGTCAGCGGTGGTACAAAATAGGCCACTTCGCAAACAGGACGTCGGAGCGCCCGGATATTGTAAAGATGGAATTGCTTTAAACTGTTCCGTTGTGCGGACAGAATTGGATTTTTGAAATAAAGGCGAGCCTGTCACTTGTGGAATGTGTTGGTTGTAAAGGTTGTGTGTATTAATTGATTGTTGATATGTATTGTCAACAAAAAGAGAAGTAAATAGTTTAATGACAACCTTTGCAAAGATGTCATAAACTTTTTTTAATTACAAAGACTTACGTACGTTTTAAAAATTTCGATTATAAAAAAGTCTTTTTCCGATAATGATAATAAAAAAAAATACCATATACGATAATTACGACTATTATCTCCGAAGGGTTAATCAGTAGGCAATGTGGACAGCAAAAGCAGTCCCCTACCACAGTCCACATTTCACCAAATAACGACTCCACGTGTGCTCAGCGTGACAGGTGGTGAGCCCATCGCCGCTCTATGCTGTTGGAAGTATGTGCTTTCTTTAGTCCGCTAGTCGCCTTTTGTGACACCCAAGGGAAGAGAGGGGGGTGGTAGTATTCTTTCACCGCTACGCGACACAGTTAAAAATTAAAAATTTATACATATACTAGCGGCCACTCGCGGTTTCACCCGCGTGGTTCCCGTTCCCGTGGGAATATCAGGATAAAAAGTATCCTATGTGTTAATCCAGGTTATAAACTATCTGTATGCCGAATTTCATCGAAATCCATTCTGTAGTTTTTACGTGAAAGAGTAACAAACATTCATCCATACTTACAAACTTTCGCGTTTATAATATAGTAGGATGTATAAGTACCAATAAGCCAATTTTATTGTAGTGTGAGTATCTACGAGTATGCTAAGAAAAATTCGGAGATCTAGAAAAATATGTAACAAAATAGTAAACAGATTTCACTTTGAAAAGTAATTAATGCTTGTGATATTTTATGTACTTAGTTTTTTGTATACTGAAAAACCTTTTTACATTGCTAGCGGACATCATAAAATACAAATTAAGTACATCTTTTTTATCGAGTTTTCAGACTTTTATAAAATACTCTTTTCACAGAGAAACGCTTTTTCTAGTACCTACAAAAGAGAATATGAAAACGGAAACCGTATACCGTTGTATACCGTGTAAACCTTTTTGTGACTTACGCTCTATAGTGCTTACAATTTTCGACGTCGCATTTTACAAAACCCGCTTGTGGAGCTTTATATACAAAAAATAAACAAGAAACGAGCTATGCCCCCATAACACACATACGATATACAACACAGATTTATATAGGTACAACATAGACGTTCATACAACACAGTCATTTATACAAAACAGGAAGACCGATCAAGGCCTCGATTCTATTGCTATGCTTTGCTATTTCAATCGCCAATGTGGTCTAGTGGTTAGAACCTCAACGATAGCGGTCCCAGGTTAGATTCCCGGGTTGTGGTAAGGTTAATGTGATGCCCTTGGTATCACGCGCATCCATGAGCTGCAGTAGCTTTCGATTAGTCGTAGGTTTGTTTACCGACGCAGTATCATAAAAAAACCGGGTCCAATTTGGACATTTCGTCTATGGGGGAAAACGGAAAACAGTTGAAACTACGAAGATGTAAATATCAGACTAAAATACGGTTGTAGACGGTTTATACTAGTGGACTCGAGAGGACCAAACTGACACTTTCAGGTTATGGAGACGTTAGGCGAACAATACAACCAGTCAATGACATCGTGTAACTTTGACAGAGGCAAATACTCAGAATAGGGGAAGGTTCTGGCGTCTATTGTGGTTTCTAATCGAACTTATCAATGATTGTATTGTGCCTCGCGGCGATTGGTGAATTGAATTGAATGATTTTGAATTTAAATTGTTTTTGAAGTTTTTTTGCTCCGGCAGCGACCGGCGGTTTGCGACGCGACGCGTGATATCACTGTTCATTGCGTTTTTCTGTTAAAAAAGGACCTCAGGATTGTAGCAAATGAAAAGCTTGTCTGTACCTCTTCCGGAAATGGTCGTGATGCATGTAAGTAGGTATGTTTTTTTTTATACAAAGCCCGGCAAATGACCCCCTCCACCTGATGTTAAGTGGAAATGAAGTCCAGGCGCGAGGACAACTGGTGCAGCGTAAGAGACGCAGCATCAGTCACCCTCCTGCCGGCCCAAGTGCCTCTTCGCGCCTCTTTTGAAGTATGTAATTTTGGTAAGAATAACTTTATGGTCGTAACCAAGTCGTAACCTAAAGATAAACTCAGTTAACTATACATACATACATATAACCACGACCACCGTCCCCGAAGAGTTAGTCAGAGACTAGACAACGAGGACTGCAAAAGAAATCCTCTGCCTTAATCCACTTCTCTCCAAATAGCGACTGCACAAGTGCTCAGCGTGACAGGTAGTGAGCACATCGCCGCTCTATGCTGTAGGATGAATGTACAGTCTTTAGTCCGTTAGTCGCCTTTTACGACATCCAAGGGAAGAGAGGGGGGTGGTAGTGTTCTTTCACCGCCACGCGACACAATTAGTTCACTCAGTTAACTAAAAAAACCATTAAATGTTTTGATTGCTTTCCCAATAGCCTAAATAACATAACGGTGGGGATGTAGACTTTGATTACTTAACAGAAACGCCAGAGCCGCGTCGAGGCAGAAAAGGGAGAGTTATGGTAGGGGGAGGAGAGTCCCATATAATTGCATAACAGAGCATTTTACTTAGTTAAAAAATTAAACAGATTTACTTAGTTAACTTTCAAAAGCTATATTACAAAATATAAAAAAAAATGTTTACGCTCACACCAACTATCTAGACCAAGATGAGTATTCTTGTGAAACTCGTTTATATGGTAAGATAACGGATAAATATACATAAACATAGAAAAACACCCAGACCCGAAATCAATTTAGAAAAACAGTTTTTCTCTAAATTGTCCCGACCGGGGATCGAACTCGGGACCTCAGAGATGGCGACACCATGAAAACCGGTGTACAAACCACTCGACCAAGGAGGTCGTCAAAGAAAGATAAGAATATCCTACAAATTTCGCCTAGTTGCCTTACTAGTGGTCAGGCATACCGCTGCTAGAAAGGAAAGCCCAGCCACGAATTCTGCCCGCTTAGGAAATTGAATTGAGTCCTGCAGCCCACTTTAGCAAACGTCGTTCCAAACAAATGAATGCGACTTTATTGTGAGTCCGTGTCATATTTCCACAAACACGGTGCGAGTGTAAACATATTTTCTCTGTTGCCGGTATGTCTTGCGAGTTCAGTGTCGCAACTAATGGTGTTGTGTGTACGTACATTTATTGTGTAACAACTTTGAACAAATATTTAAGTTTTAGAAATGGATTTAATTGTTATTTGTGATTTTGAGTGATCAGTGTTAGATTTTTATGGAAAATTAAAATAGCATTTGAATAAAACGACGACTTGGATTTAAATCACACCGAGGTTAGTCGTTCGTTTAATTGAAATGAAACACTCTTTTACGTATTAACTCGCGTTTAATTTACTGTTTACATAGTTTTTTTTTATATTATCCTGTTTTTTATATAGGGAGACCCTATGACCACGGACCCTGTAAAGGGTTCGAAACGTCAGGATAATATAAAAAACTATGTACGAGATAGTAAATTAAAAGCGAGTTAATCTGTAAAAAAAGTGTTTCATTTCAATGTGTAGTGCTCGCTTAAACCTCAGAAAACACATTTTTAATATTTATTTTTTCGATCGTTTTTACTTAATCCTGTACATAATATTAGAATACAATAGAACAGCTCTTTATTGCTGTAATGATGGCACCAACATTTGGTATGCAAATACAGAGAGAAGTCTAGCTTTTATACAATTAAAAATTACAATCAAATAAATAAAGTAAAATAACAAAATAAAATAAAACAGAAATCAAATTTAAAAATCCAAATTAAATCAATTAAAATAACATAAAACAATAATCAAATAATAAAAAAAATATATAAAAAAAACTAATTAGCAATATCAAGAAATAATTAAAATTGTTACATTTAAAAATAGTATTTTTTTGCACACAATAAATTCATCTATACTATAAAAACATTTCTTACTCAGTAACACAGGGAATATTTGAATTTCTTGATGGGCATGTCTTTCATGTAATTCGGTAGCTTATTGTACAATTTAATAGATTTAACAAAACAATTTCTATGACAATTGGTAGTTGCGTACGATGGCAGCACCAACCAATTTGGATACCTAGTTGAAAATGTTACACACCTCATAGTTTTGCTTAAATAATGTATGTGTTTTTTTGTTAAACACACATAGTTCAAAAATATATAAAGAGGGCAATGTCAATAAATTTAGGTTTTTAAATAGCGGTCTACAGGAATACATGGGTCCATTACCACACATATTTTGAATTAAAAAGTATTGGTATTGTACTTATTATTAGAGTGAGTAAGTGAGTGAGTTGTATTATATCAAACGTCAAAAAATAAATGAAAACAGTAAATCAATAAGCTATTTAAAATTTTGTGTTTTATGCAAACATGCTCCGAGATCATATTGCAAATGAAACTCTCAAAGGGAAAGCTAGTTTCTCTTAACGAACCGTTAAAGTAAACACGAACTTAACATATTTTTTTTAATTAAATAGATACCGCTCACGGCGTCCGTTAAAAGTTGATATATTTTCATTGCCGAGATTACCAAATGTACATGAATGGCGCAAAAGAAAAAAAACATTAACGAAATTATCCGTACAGGAAAGCCGTACCAGTTATTAATAAAGATATAATTTCCCATCCGCCGCCGCGCGAATGACCGTCCGTTTTGCAATTAAACCTTTACGCCTCCCATGTCCGATGAGATTTGCATACAGATACGTGATTATAGTAAAAAGTGCCTTTATGTACCTATATAATGTGCTGTGACGTTTATATAAGTATATCGAGAGATTGGGCGGGCGCCAATTCTGTTGCGCCGCCTATGGCGTTTTAATTAAAACATAATAAATTCTGCTTTAACTCATTATGGAAGTTTCAGTAATGATGCTTATTTAACATCATTTAGAAGGATCATTTCACACAAGTACCACACTAGGAAAAGAGGTTATCGTTCAAAATACGAAACACAACCTACTATTAGTTTTTATAATAAATCATATCCTACTAATATTACAAACGCGAAAGTTTGTGACTATGGATGGATGTTTGTTCCTCTTTCACGTAAAAACTACTAAATGGATTTTTATTAAATTTGGCAAACAGATAGTTTATAACCTGGATTAACACATAGGATACGTTTTATCCCGATATTCCAACGGGAACGGGAACCACGTGGGTGAAACCGCGAGCGGCCGCTAGTCTTCTACAATATCAAAACATAAGGCAGCCGCCCGAAATGCGGAAGGTGCGTGGTTGGATTCCCGATTTGAGACTGTAGTCTTTATTCAGTGTTTAAAAGCTTTAACTTAAGTATATTTAAGCGTTAATGAAACGCTAAAATATATAAAAAAACCATCAAAACACACATTTATTTTAAAATGAAAATAGATAAAGGTATGCAAGTTACAAATAAATTATGAGATGACCAACAACCTAGTTTTTCTGTGACCATAGTAAGAGCTAGAAACGTAAAGAAATAATAAAAATATACAAGAAAAATGCGAACGAGTAGATTCGTATAAATGTTAAATTTCCAATATAACTTTCTATGTTCAAACTTATTATTATCTAGCTCAAGTTAAGCTTCTTTTGAAACTTGTTAAAATGGTTACTGGATAACAGATAAACATAGAAAGCATTTAGACCCGAAATCAATTTAGAAAAACAGTTTTCCTAAATTGACCTGACCGGAAATTGACTACGGACATCAAAGATGGCGTGACGCCAGAACCGGCGCGCTAACCACTTAACCACGGAGGTCTTCCATAGTATCTGTCGTCAAATATACATGTATATAACACACTTATAATCACAACTATTATCCCCGAAGGGTTAGTCAGAGACCAGGCAATGAGGACCGCATAAGCTTTCCTCTACCAAAGTCCACTTTTCACAAAATAGCGACTGCACATGTGCTCAGCGAGACAGGTCGCGAGCCCATCGCCGCTCTATGCTATTGGATGTATGTGCTGTCTTTAGTCCGTTAGTCGCCTTTTACGGCACCCAAGGGAAGAAAGGGGGTGGTAGTATTCTACGCAACACGGTTGTCGTCGTGAAACATACTAAAGAGTTTTCGTTAAACATTTTATTTTATATGTGCCCAATCCTTAACCACCGAGTAGCTGGCTGTCTTATCTCTTAACTGTATCATGGTTAATAGCAATTATTTTGATATAAAAAGAACGGAGTCTCGTACGACAGGTTATTATATTTAGCATCAAAGGGAATTCCGACAGTGGAACTATTTACAATGAGTAAATAAAAATATGTGCTATTCTTCTATTTTTATCTGATATTTCGCAATATTCGCGTTTATTTATATAACAATGGTTATGTATGGTTATGTATATAATACATATACGTAAAATAAACGCGAGTTAAACTCGTCTAAAGTATTTCATTTTAGTCCTGAGGAGCATGTTAAATTTAAATTAATATTTGCATGTTCCTGAAAATATGGTTTTTGATACGTTGTTATCATACTACGCCATATCATTTTGATTATCATTTACTACACACGTAAGTGTTTTTTTTTCTTTTTTTTACGGTTGTTATCGTAAGATCAATTCATTAAAACCCACCAACCAGCATTTAATTTTGGCCAACGTGGTGTGTTACGGTAACAGTGTCTAGCAGTGGATGTGGTAGATAAATTTTCCATTAAAATACCTTATATTAATTTCAGAAATAATGTTATTTCCGACATAACCGATAGATTGCTGCGCAGTAATGACCCAGTATAGACAGCCTACAAATTAACTGCTCCCCTGACCACAGACTGTCAGCTAACCGTCACTTATGATGTCAATTTGTACCTAGAACTATCTTCACTTAGTTGACCTACTAACTAAGTTCTGACAGCAGATCGATCCTACAATCGGGAGCCAACTCACTTGATAACTTCTAATGAATTTGTAATTTCCCTTTTAAAAAAAAATAAAGATATTTATGTACAAAAAGTTTTTATTCAATTAACCTATTCTAAGCAGTTTTAGATAGTATAGATTCTACCCGTGATTTGGCACACTTAAATAAAGGAGTCCGGGAAAAAGAGTATAGCTGCTAATTTAAAAATAAACTTTATTTAAAGAAACTGAACCTGGTTGTAGGTTCTTGGAGGGAAAGTGAAGCGTCACGTCTGCAGTTTTGTTTTATTTTCTATAAATTGTGTCTTGTCGAATATTAATGTGAAATAATGGTGGATTATTTACTGTTAAGTGTTCGTGAACGTGCATGAGTGTTAGCAAATAAAACAAACAGTGCCTTTATTGTTGAAATTTTGCATTCACAATGCTACATAGATTTAGAATAAAATTACTAGAAAATAACCAACCATTTTTTTCTAGTAAAACATTTTATCCTAAATCTATTAGCGTTGTGAATGCAAAATTTCAACAATAAATATATTTATAAGCAATTACATCTTTATCGATTGTTAAATACTTGCAATAGTATTTCTTTCGAATGTGAGGGTAGACTTCACAGTGACGTAATATCGCTGGCTTGCAGCGTAAATCAAACTACTAGGAAAAATTCAACGAGTCTTCTGGGGTCTCGGTAGCTCAGCGGTTAGAGCAGTGGACCGGCAATCCAAACGTCGTGAGTTTGAATCCCACTTGAGCTTCCTGAGACTGGTTGATTTTTTTCTAGTAAAACAAAACAGTGCAACATTACTTTTCAAATTCTCTCAAGAAGTCCGTGTAAGACCTTAATATAGTCCCACAGCTTTATTGAGTGTCGAGGGGTTTGGGGGAAAATCATTTACCATTAAACGTTAATTATCACTCATTATCATCCACTTAATATAAAGATAATAAAAATTACCATTAAAAACTTGACACTTACTAAATGTGCTGATCGCACGAAGCCATTATTTATGAGAAAAAAAAACCTTGTTGTGAAACCTGTCTTTTGAGCCTAAGAGTAACTTAATAATTTAGTATCAATTCATACCAAATACCTACTGCATTTATAAATAATGATTGCACTACCGCGATCGCTAAAGAGCTAGTCGGTGTGACTACTAGATAGTTTATCAAAAAGTGTTATATGCTATTCTGAGGCCGACCGTGCAAATCGTATGAGACATATCGAGACGACTTAAATACTATATCAACAGCGGTCATATGCAACTACTTCAGCGGAGTACCGACAACCCCCGAATGCCTTTATGAATGCGCCATCAAAATTGAGTACACAAAGCATAGCGCGCATTAAAGGGTAGACTTCAAAGCCTCATCGATGATTTTGCAATTAAATACGCCTGCCCGCATATTCACAGTCGCTGTAGGCTGAACTGATGGAAAATAAAATAAAACTATGCCAACATTAAAAATATACAAATATTTTTTTTGTACAACAATGTACAAAACATGTAACAAACAGAAATATAAAAAATTATACAGAACAATTCGAGATAACATGGTTGCATAACCCTTCACAAAAAAAGAATGGTAGCTTTAAATTACTTAAAAAAAAACCATAAATTACATAAACTTAATTAACAAAACATTTAAAAATTTAAATCTGAAAACTTTAGTTAAAATCAAAACCTAAAATAAGAGTTTACATATCATTATCACAGTGGTGATAAATTAACAACAATTTGCGAATTAAGGTAATAATGCGAAATTGCGAATAAATTATGGAAAAAATCTACCTTCTGTAAATCAATGTACTTATTCAATCTGTTTTAAATAATGTTTTGTAAATAAAAAAACAACATTCATCAGTGTTCTTCATACTAGGATTCTACGTAATTTACTAGTTTAGTCTTAAAATTAATCACTGTAGTAAACTCATAAGATGATAGTAAGTGTTTGTTGTTGAATCGTCCCCATATTTTTTTGCCTACTACCGCGTAATACATAAATATATTTCTAGATAATTTCCAAAGCGCAGCTTACTTGTGCTGCATTCACACGAGCGTAAGCTAAGATAAGATGAATAGAGCACGCTTGCCCAGAAGTGGCCATTCACTTTGCTTTGTACAGACTGAGATTGTTCCTACAAAGAGATAGCAGCATATCAATTCACTTTACCATATGACGCTAGATGAGAACATACGAGGGGTGATCCAAAAGTAATGATAATCAGTTATTTCTAGTGCACACAAAAATACAAAAAAAACATCAGTCACTTGCTCAGTTACCCACCAGTTCAGGAAAAAAAAATTATATAAATAGGCCACGATTCCCGGGAGCTACATTCATTTGAATACGAACTGTCAAGGAGTAAACATCAAAATGGAAAAACACGAAATCAGAGCTGTCATTAAATACCTCTGCTTGAAAAAAATACACAGCGACTTGGTGGAAACATTAGGGGACTCTTCTCCTCCATATTCCACAGTTGCACGCTGGGCTAAGGAGTTTAAGCTGGGAAGAACATCGACGGAAGACGAACACCGCGAAGGACGCCCATCGACATCCCTCACTTAAGAAAATGTGAAAAAAGTTGAAGAAGTTGTATTGGAAGATCGAAGAGTGACTATCAGGCATGTAGCTGACGTCACAGGGATCTCATATGGCAGCATTCAAAGAATCCTTGCGAACGAATTGCATATGAGAAAGGTCTCCGCGCGTTGGGTACCGAAAATGTTAAACGACGAGCAAAAGAAGAAACGAGTCGACATGTCAAGAGCAAATCTCGAAAAGTTCCAGGCAGACAAGGATAATTTTTTGTCACGTTTTGTGACCATGGACGAGACCTGGATCCACCATCTTGATCCTGAAACAAAACAACAATCGATGACATGGAAACGATCCGATGAACCGACGCCGAAGAAATTCAAAGTGTCAAGCTCAGCAGGGAAGGTTATGGCGTCTGTTTTTTGGGATGCTGAAGGAATAATCATGGTGGACTACTTGGAAAAGGGGGCCACTATTACAGGCTCCTACTATGCAGAACAAATAAGAAGATTGCGGGAGGCTATTAAGGAGAAAAGGCGAGGCAAACTGCGGGCTGGAGTGCTGTTCCATCAAGACAACGCACCGGTTCACTAAGCTGCAATTGCCATGGCTGCCATTCAGGAAGCGGGCTTTGAGCTGGTGGAACACCCCCTATATTCACCAGATCTAGCCCCCAGTGACTTCTATCTCTTCCCACGACTCAAGGAACACCTTCGAGGCAAGAAATTTGACGATGATAGCGACGTGATGGCCGCGGTTGAGGACTTTTTTGAGAGTCAAGATAAAGATTTTTTTTCTAAGGGAATTTTAGTTTAGAAAAGAGATGGACTAAATGTATAGACTTGCTAGGAGACTATGTTGAGAAATGAATTTATTTTTTTATTATATTCATTGTGTTTATTATTGATTATCATTACTTTTGGATCACCCCTCGTATATGTATACAGTGAGCATTTGGACATGACATGTGTTTCAGCTATCATATCTTAAAATGAAGTTCTTACGTACTAAGTAGGAAGCGTTTTACGAGGAAATTTAATCTTGACTTATTAAGTTTTTTCCAGTTTATTTTATTTTATTTTGGCACCAAAAGTTATTACCTACAAAAGGAAACATAACTTAATATAAGTGCATACAAATGGACAAATAGAGCCGAAAATTTAATTTTTTTACAAAAATTTTGCGAAAATTCATATTCTGCTTTGTTTTGCGTAAATATCTTTTAAAAATTGATGGTTGTACGGGTTGATGGTACACCAAAGAAACGAAGATAATGTTTTACTAAGATACAGTTTATTGTCACACAAAATACTTATGAATAAATGGTACTAAATGAACGATGGTTATGAGTCGCGGTTGGATGACGGACTGTCGCACCGTGCCCTAGATTTGGCACACTGGCGTAAAGATGCAACGCTGCAATTGTATTGTTCCGGGGCGCGAGATGATGGGAGTGAACTGGTGTTAGTTGATGAAATGAAACAAGATGATCAAAGAATTTTGTGTCGTTAGTAATGATAATACAAACTGAAACCGACAATCAATCTCGCCGAAAACTTATTTTACTATAAACGGGCGATGTGCCGTTTGAGACGCATTTAGTGTCCGGTGCACTGTAAAATCCACTTACATTTTTATTGCACTGATCACTCGCACTCGCACTCACTTGCACTTCACACTGTTCACAAACACTGACCTCGGACGACGCCCTCGTGCGGAGCGCTGACGCCGGGCGCGCGAGCTGAATGCTCGCTGTTGCAGGGCCGGGCGGCGGCCGCGAAGGGTCTGCGGCGCCGGGCCCGGGCGGCGCGGCCTGCCTCGGGGCCTCGGGGGATCCTGGAGAGGTGTTGCGGCGCAATCGCCACCACACGAACGCAGCACACGCTATCGCTATTGCCGCTAGCGTATAAATAGCAGCATACTGATGGACGTCATGTGATGACAATTCGTCTAATCTTTCCAGCTTGTCTCCTTCTGACCTCAATTGAGTTATCTGTTCGCCGACGCTTTTAAATGAGTCTTTAAAATCAACTTCTTTCACTGACGTCATCGGTATCGTCAAGTTGATAATTTTATTGACGGGCGCGATTTCTGCTAAAACTATGTCTGGTGTCATATTCAAATTATTTGTATTTTGTTTATGTGCGATAATGTTGAATGTCTCGCCTTTGATTATGCAATCATTTCCGAGTGCAATTATATTGGAGCCTTTTAATTGTTCGGTTGAAACCCGACCCCCGCATATAAATCTCAAGTTGCATTTGTCGCAACAGGTGACGAGAAATTTATTTACATTGATAAGTTCTGACCATTTATCACGGCACGTGCTGACAGATGTTACGCAAGCCCTATTCTGTTCTCCTCTGATACAAAAAATTTCATCGGAATCTCTATGATACACTGGCTTTTGCAATTCACATAAGGTAGTAGTTTTGTCGAATTGGATGCATTTTAATAATTCTGTTTCGGATATTGGTAGATAAGTATCCTTTTGTAAATTGATAGCTAAGTAGTCTGCTATCGGTGAGATATTAATGACCGAGTTATCTTTTCGCTGTGGGATGGAATAGGTTTTAAATAATTCGTACCTATCTCTGTTTACTAGAGGTATTTGAATCTCAAAAATAAAATATTGTGATGTCATACGAGTGTTTACTTTGAGGAGTTCATACATCTTTGGTAGGTCCGTTAGGATGTCGTCAATGGGAAGTGCCGAGTCTTTTGACAGCTGCCCTGAAATGATTTTCAGTTCGCTCCGAAGTTGTTCTGGTGACAAAATGTGGAAATTAAAATGGTGAGTATTGGTGATGGTATCCAATAGAGTATCTTGTATACTTTTTAGATTGCTGATGATATTGTTTGCAATAATACTCGATAAAATGAATTCCTCCGCTAAATCCATTTGTTTTACTTCCTTTGTTAAGCCATCTGTTGCTTGTTCCAAAATATTCAAATGCTCTTTAAAAATCTTGTTTTGGCTTTCCATTGTGTTTTCAATGCGTTGAAGTAAATTGTTTTCCGCCTCGATGACTGAAGTTTGGTTCTTCCAGAGATTTACTAAATGTTTTTGGTTGCTCCTAATGTTGGTAATGTCGCTTTCGTATTTTAATGCGAATTTGTCATCCAGTACTCCGAAGAGGCTACTAGCGATATTCCCCACGCCATTGATTAGCCCGCGTCGAGTGCGCGTATGCTTATCAAAGCGCTGACTTTGCAACATGAGGTTATAGTACTCGAGTTCCGAGAAGCTATGACGTAACTGTAGTTTTATTGTGTCACAATGGGATTTTCGTTCAATGTTTTCGCATAATGATTCCAAATGTTTGTAGTACTTGCTTGTTAGTTTTGCCCCTTGCCAATACGGATTCAAATTATAATAAACTATGAGCTTCCATTTGTCTTGTATGATTCGTAGATCTGATAACTTGTCAAAATAGATGCTGTTATTACTATTTAATGATATAATATCATATGTGCTTTGTGCTGTTATTGATCCACATAGCATAAATAAAATGAGTAATGTCGTCATAAAGTTTATGCATGACGTCACGAACTTATTTTTTCTAACTATGGCAGGTGCACTGTTTTGTTTGGTGGCTGGAGTTTCATTTGACGACCTTTGATTGCTATCACTGTTGTATGTATTATTATTGTTTACGGGCAGTAGTGACACCTTGACTATAGGTCTTTTCAGGACACCGTTTTTTGTCTTGATGGTGACAACTCTAACGTGTCCGTCCTTCCCTGGGTGTACGTCGACTACTCGTCCGAGCGCCCATTTTCCAGGTGGTAAATTGGCGTCATGGATAACAACAATATCATTTAGCTTTATATTGGATTGTTTTTGTTGCCACTTTGTCCGTGCTGACAATTGAGCTAAATATTCAACGCGCCATCTTGCCCATATATCTTGGAAAACCTTCTGTGTCAGTTTCCAGCGGGTCCTTTCGTCTTTTTCCGTTTCATAGATGGTAAGTACGGGGCCGCTTGCTAAGAAATGGGATGGTGTCAAATAATTGATGTCATTGGGATCTTCTGTGATTGCACAGAGAGGCCGCGAGTTAAGACAAGCTTCGAGTTGAGATAATAATGTTGTATACTCCTCGAATGTCAACTTTTGCTCGCCTACTACTCTACGCAAGTGGTGTTTTAGACTTTTGACGGCAGCTTCCCACAGTCCCCCTGCGCTTGGCCAAGACGGGGCGTTGAAATGCCAGTCAATTCTCATTTCGCTGATTTCTGCCAGGAATTCGTCTGATATGATTGATCTCAAGTGTAAATGCTCTGTTTTGAGTGCCTTGTTTGCTCCGACAAAATTCGTCCCGTTATCACTGTATAGATGACGAGGCGTGCCTCTTCGTGCTGCGAGACGTCGGAGGGCGGCCATAAACGATGAAGATGTTAAATCAGAGACAAGCTCGAGGTGCACAGCTTTGGTCACCATGCAAACGAAAACTGCTACATATCCTTTCGTTGTTTTAATGCCCCGACCTTTGCTTGCCTTAACATCGATAAACCCACTGAAATCTACCCCAGCGTGGTAGAATGGTCTTGAAGGGTTTGTTCTAGCCTCCGGTAAATCACCCATCAACTGGTGCTGCTTATGGGGGGCGTTTTTCTTACAAGTTACGCATTGGTGTAAGCGTTTCTTAACAGCTCTATTTCCGCCAAGTATCCAGTACTTCCTGCGGAGTTCGGACAATGTCAACCTAGCTCCACCGTGGAAACTTGCTTTGTGTGCGTAGTCAATGAGAAGGTCTGTGAGATGGCTGGAGTGAGGAATTATCAGTGGATGTTTCATATCCTCACTGATGTTGGAATTCTCCAGTCGACCTCCGACTCTTAATAATTTGTTGTTGTCTAAAAACGGATTGAGGTTACTGATTTTACTATTTTGTTTAACTTTTCCATGTTTTTGTAGAATAGTGAAATCTTCCGAAAACTCCCTTTCTTGTACATATTTAATTATTTTTAATAGTGCATTGGTTAACTCGGTCGTTGTTAGGAATGGTCTCATAATATGTTGTTTTTGTTTAATCGCGCGCAAGACCCATGCTAGGACGCGCGTCACTCGCGTAATAGTGCTGTGGTTGTGTAATAACTGTTCAATAATATTTATATCTGTTTGTATCATGTTACTTTGCATTGTTTTAGCTGTTTCTAAATTTGTTACGTACTTATTCGTTTCGGTTAGTTGTATGTTGATTGATGGCAACCAATGAGGTCCATTCCACCAAATAGTGTGGCCTTTTAACAGGTTGACTGATAGACCTCGGCTCGCGCAATCCGCAGGGTTTTCGTTAGACTTGACATAACGCCAGCTGTTTGATGGGATAACTTCCGTTACTTTCTTGACCCTGTTTGCTACGAACGGTTTCCATTTGCAGGGATCCCCTTGCAGCCAAACAAGAACTGCTGTTGAATCACACCATCCGTACACTTCGATTTTGTGATCATTTAGGCTTTGCACTAACTTACTCATTAATTTTGCAAGTAAGAGAGCTCCGCATAACTCTAGCCTAGGCAATGATGTCGTTTTGTTTAGAGGCACCACCTTAGTTTTTGAGGCCAGGATTCTAACGGTTGCTTCACCCGCCTTTTGTATTTTAACATATACGACAGCGGCGTACGCTTTTGTGGATGCGTCACTAAATCCATGGAGCTGCAATATGTCACTCTCTCCACTCTTTATCCATCTGGGTATCGTTATCTGGTTGATGTCTTCAATATCTTCTCTGAGTTGTATCCATCTTTGGAAATGTTCCTCCGGTATTTTTTCATCCCACTGAAGATCTAGTGTCCATATGCTTTGGAACAGCAGCTTCAGCTGTACGACTGCTGGAGCTAGCCATCCTAGGGGATCAAAGATTTTGGATATTTCAGATAACAGTACTCTTTTGGTTGGTTTTTGTGACGACTTTGGAGACAGCTTGCATTGAAACGTGAAGTTATCTTCTTTTGAGTTCCAGGCTAGCCCTAGAGTTTTGGTGGATTCTATATGACGAAAGTTGTAAGTTTGAGCATCAGATTGCGAAATAGTGTCATCCACGAGTGAACGTTCATTCGAAGCCCACTTTCTGAGATTGAACCCTGCCGAGCTGAGAAGACTCACAAGTTCTGTTTTTAACCGTTTTGCAGCTTCTACTGTAAAGCTTCCGGTTAAAATATCATCCATGTACACCTGCTCCTCCAGGACCTTCGCTGATGCTGGATAATTTTGACGTTCGTCATGTGCTAGACGTCTCAGCGTCATCATAGCCAGAAAAGGTGCAGCTTTCGTACCATATGTGACGGTAGCAAGCTGGTAATCGCGAATTGGTTGATCTGGAGAGTCCCGCCATACGATTTTCTGGTATTTTTGATCATCTGGATGAGTCCAGATTTGGCGGTACATTTTTTCGCAGTCCGCAGTAAATGCGTGTGGATATTGTCTCCACCTGATGATAAGTACTAGTAGATCGTGTTGCAGATTTGGACCCCGGTACATGACATCATTTAGACTATACCCGGTCGATGTTTTTTCCGATGCATTGTAAACAACTCGTAACTTAGTAGTTTGCGAATCCGCCCGCTGTACACTATGATGCGGCATATAATAGCCTACAGGTGTCTTGTTACCGGCGGCCGCTATCGGTTCTAATTGCATATGACCTAATGAACTATATTCTTGAATAAATAATCTATAATCAGCTGCTAACCTTTGTTGTCGTATAAACTTTCGTTCTAATTGGTAAAATTGCGCAACGGCCTTTGGCTTGGACTGGCCCAGCTTCTCATCTATGTCGGAATGTAGTGGTAGACGAACGACATATCTGCCATCGGCTCGGCGTTCGGTGGTTGACTGATATAGTTGGATGCAGTGTAGGTCTTCTGAAGACATATCGTGATTGTCACCTACATCTTCGATTGACCAAAATTTGTGAAGGTCATCATCGATCAATGTCACATTGCAGTGATATGATTTTGTAACACTAGCGTTGCCACATAAAATCCACCCTAACCGAGTTTGCTGTGCTACCGGCATGGTATCTTTATCTTTTATAATTCCGTTTAAAATTATTGCAGAATAAACATCTGCTCCCAATAATATGTCTATTGAGTTACTTTTGTAAAATTCCGGATCTGCTAGATTTATGTTCTCAATATGTGACCAATTTGGTTTTAAAAACGACCTATTTGGCAAGTTGTTTACTAGCCGTTTCGTAACGAAAACATTGACGTCAAGAGTGTAGTCATTATACATAGAAGATAGTGACAGTGAGACTACCCCGTTGCATTTATTTTCCTTGGAGCCAACCCCGAATATAACGGCTTTGCATCCCTTGCGTTTTATGCCTAAACTCTGTGCTGCAGATTCGGTAATCAGAGATATTTGTGACCCCTGGTCAACTAGTGCTCGCATAGTTTGAACAGATCCATCATGCTTGGTTACTTGTATCAACGCAGTAGCGAGTAAAATCTCACCTTCTTGTTCTTGCAATACATTCGTTTTTAATTGGCTCGATTTATTGTATGCGTCATCTTGTTGCGATGCTGCTCGGTTTTGACCGACAAACATTTTAGCGCCGTGCAATAAGGTATTGTGGTCCTCGTCGCACTCACGGCATTTTTTGTTGGTGAAGCACTTTCCATCGCGATGGAAATGCAGGCAATTTGTGCATAGTGATAATTTTTTAACTATGTTATGTCGCATTTGTGGTTGCATAGCTAGAAATGTTTCGCAATTGTAAATGCCGTGATCTCTATCTTTATTGCAAATTGCGCATTTAAAACTTTTTTGGGTCAATTTGTTGCAACTTTTCTGACTGGTTTGATTTTGATGGCTCGTTAATGATTTGAAAAATTGAGTTTTCTTTATATTATTTACTGGCTCTTGTTGATATAGAGGTTTGGATGACTCTGGTTTGCGTCGAGACGCCTCTAAGGAAGTAAATTTATTTTCTAGGAACTGCAACAAGTCGACTATCGCCGGCAACTCCCGTGGATTTTTTAAAGACTCAATGTAATCAATGTGCGTGTCGGAATCTAGTTTATTTGATAAAAGATAAACAATTAGTGGATCCCACGTACTTATGTCGACGCCGAGTGCTTTTATTGCATTAAGACACTCATTGGTGGTGTCGAATATCTTTTTAATAGCTGTCGCTGATTGTTGTTGTATGGAAGGCAAGTTTAATAGGATACTAACGTGACTATTGAATATGAGTTTCGCATTATTGTACCTGCGATTGAGAATATCCCAGCTCACCTCATAATTTTCGGAAGTGATGGTTAAATGTTGCACCAATTTTTCTGCTTCACCCCGTAGTTTGCTCTTGAGATGCTGTAACTTTTGAGCATTTGATAGAGAGCGATTGTTGTGTACTGCCTCTACGAACAAATCTTTAAAGGAAACCCATTGATGGTAATTTCCCATAAAGTTAGGTATGTCCATCTGGGGCGTAGACTTTTCGCGATGACATTGATTCCACATTTTGCTATTGATGTTCCTTTTGAGATCATTGAACTGCTGCTCGTACCTACCAAAGGCTTGCTCGTATTCAGTGTCTTCGAAAAGCTCGCTATCTATTTCCCAATGCAGGGAATCTATTATCGACCATCTGGCTTGTACAGCTTTCAATACATCCTCATATTCCCATTTTTCGGAGATATTGTCAAGGTTGATGTTACTGACCGTCCTGGAGAATGCCTTGAAGTTGCTCTTTTGTTTACGGAGCATCTCGTCCAGCTTGCTGCTGGTTCCCCGGGCGGCGCTGGTGCGCGAAGCTTGAAGCTCAAATGGACGTGTTTGTACCTGTTCTACCGCCGGTGACGCGGTGCGAGATGAAGTTGCTCGCCCCTCAACACCTAAGGGAGTGGCCGGACGCAGGAGCTGCTTTTCCTCCGATTGTGTATCAGAGGGAGAGGGCAAGTATTTTTGTATATGTGCTCGTGTATCAACGTAAAATTCTGCTGTTCGTTTATATGCATCGTTTGTAAAATATTCGTGAGATTTGTCGTCATACTCACAGAGTTTAATGTGGTTACATTGAAACTCTTGCCAATAACTTTCTAACGTGCTCAATCGCATTTTGAGGTATGACACCGTTTTGCGATCGGACCCGTCTTTTTTGAAGTTAATAGAAAGCGTGTTCATCGCTTCCATGATGAGGTTCTGGTTATTCAGAAGATCTTCCATGTTGATAGTTGTTAAATCAAAGATAACTCACCGAAGGCTGGAGCTGGTTACTTACTGACTTCCACGTAGTGACGTGATGTGGCGTTCTAGTTTTACACACTATATGGTAATCACACACGTTTTACGCAAAATTGTCCTGCTTTCGGATGCTCGAAGGACCATTTGATGTACGGGTTGATGGTACACCAAAGAAACGAAGATAATGTTTTACTAAGATACAGTTTATTGTCACACAAAATACTTATGAATAAATGGTACTAAATGAACGATGGTTATGAGTCGCGGTTGGATGACGGACTGTCGCACCGTGCCCTAGATTTGGCACACTGGCGTAAAGATGCAACGCTGCAATTGTGCGAGTTAATGTGCGGTCTGCTGTACCGTACATGGTAGACCGTACAATATTAAACGTCCTAGATATTCATTTAATAGAGACAATAGATAGATATGTATCCTTTATTTTTATTAGTTTAAATGAAATTAAGGGTGAGTTTCACCTATGAAACTTAACAACTTTCAAGAAGAAACCCTTATGCAAAAACGGCAAAAAAATTTAGACCTCCCATACAAAACTGTCCGATCATCTGACGACAATAGTATGGGAGGTCGATATTTTTTTGTCATTTTTGCACATAGGTTTCTTAGGGAAAGTTGTTCAGTTTCATAGGTGAAACTCACCCTTAATTTCATTTAAACTAATAAAAATAAAGGGTACATATCTATCTATTGTCTCTATTGAATAAATATCTAGGACGTTTGTATATTGTACGGTCCAGATTCATGGGTGGAACACACCTTTAATAATCAGGTAAACGAATAAAAATTAAGTGTAGACACTTTATCGCACATATACGCAAGAAACAGTTAACCGGTCAGTCGTCATAAAACCCGACATTTATATGTAATCGCCTCTGTGGTCTAGTAGCTAAGCCAACGGTCTCAGACCCAGAGGTCCCAGGTTTGGTATGGTGGGCGGTAGGGCTGTTAAGTCCGCCTGGCTAGCTACCACCATCTTATCTAGGTCTTTCGCCATAACAACGATGTTTATAGCATTGTTATATTCCAACAGTTTTTTTATTATTTATTGCAAAACTACAGCAAAAGCGGACTTAATGCCCTCAGGCATTCTATACCAGTCGACCAGTAACGGTATCCAGAGAAAAAGAAACTTGCAAAAAAAGACTCGACTAAAACCTAATTATTTGTAGACAATTACAGATAATACATTAAGATGAAATATAAAATTATAAATACAATTATAAATTTAGAGATAAGATAGCCAGTTCCTCAGTGGTTGAGGATTCTGGGTGAAGCGCGCTTCCAACTTCGGCCTTATCGGCACTTACCAGATGAGATGAAGGTCAAGCGCTTCACTGTTGTTGAATAATACATACATATATATAATCACGACTATTATCCCCGAAGGGTTAGTCAGGGACTAGGCAATGAGGACAGCAAAAGTTGTCCTCTACCATATTCCACTGTTCACCAAATAGCGACTGCACATGTGCTAAGCGTGACAGGTAGTGAGCCCATCGCCGCTCTATGCTGTTGGATGTATGTGCAGCATTTAGTCCGTTAGTTGCCTTTTACGACACCCAAGGGAAGAGAGGGGGTGGTAGTATTCTTTCACCCCTACGCGACACGGTAATTGAATAGTTGAAAAAAAACATTGAATTGTTAGAAACCGATTAGAGGTTTTCTCATAGCCGAGAGGTAAAATTATAATTCTAGATAAAAAATATTTTCTACTACTATTGCTACTTTTGTCAGTTGATTCAATCATTATGATGGACACAAGGCCGCTTTTCATCATTTTCTACAAAATTAATAAATGTGCCTTGCTCAGCAGTGGGATCAAATAAGCTGACAAAAAAAAACAAAAGTGACCGCAATTTTCTTTTTACGCGGCAAAAACACCGTGGTTGTATTTTAATTTTATTCGTGCGCCATGTGCTAGCCGCAGATTTAAAAATGTCTTCCCTATTTACCCCTTAATTAAAAGCTTGGTCGCTTTTTACTCTAACGAACAGCACTGTATTATATTGCGACGCTCCATTCGTTCTGAAAAGGAGGAATATTAACTTTCAAGCCTTTATCATTTACGCAAATGTCACATTTTATGAATAATGGATGCCTCGTGAATTTAATTGTGAATGAAGTTGCGACAAAACGTCTCCCAGTAAAGTTTTTTTTACCTTCGTGTAAGAATTGTATCTTGCATTTTCAAGTATTTTTAAAGTCTCTATTCACGGAGCGCTTAGGCTTGTACGGGAAGTAGCTTACCTTTTTATAACCATGTCGCACTAACTCACTCGGAACGGTCGTGCTGTGTAACCATTACTGTACGCAGTAGTTGGAATAACATAGTACTATAGTGTTAAGCAACTTCTAAGGCCGACGTACCTTCAATGTCAGTTTCCCTGTATTTTCTTTGGTGGAATTGTAAAGATCTTTTGATAAAAGAAGCTGGCGATGCCTCGCTTGACCTAACTTTTTAGCATACGTTGCTATGACAAGTTTTCTTTAGAAGAAACTTCATTGTGTTATTCGAATGTGGTATGTCGTATTATTACAATACATGTAGTGAAACCAAAAATCATCATGCAGGTGATTATTGGCGTTCAAAGATTATGATCATGAAAAGGTTTCCATCATTACCAGATTTAATTATATTGCTAATATGAAAACCTCAGAAGAATATGCTTTAGTTATTGTTCTGAGATGAAAACCACCGATTTTAGATAATTATTATGTTATGGTAAATAACAGTGGCGGTAAAAGTCATACAAAAAAAAGTTTATTTACAAAAGCTGAAGTAGTAAAAGGGAAGACGTTTGTATCAAATAAAACTTAAATACTTATTTCAATCATTAAAATGTCAAAATGAAACTAGTAGTCAAATAAGATAACAATTTCCATTGGCTTGACGAAACACAAAAACACCAACTAATATTAAAATCTACACTATTCATATTTACAATTCAGTTTTCATTCAATCAAGGGGCTTTGTGTTGAAACGATCTTTATTTAACTTTAGCGGCAATTTGTTTGGCTAGTAATTTGCAGATCTCTCAATACGATAATAAGAACACAGAGGGGAGGACTTCAAAATTAAAATATTCAATCGTTTAATCGCGTTTGAGAACAATAAAGTGAATTTGGACGAGCTGATCGTGAATACGTAAAACCATTGATGTATTATACCTGGAGACGAAACCTCGAATAAATTTTTTGCGAACTGAGTGCCGCACCCATATGCTACAAACGCACCGCAATCGCTTAGGAGTTTCTAGGCGTTTGCAGTCCATGGGTGGCAACTAGGGTTAATGAAGATTCCTCTTCCGCTTCCACATGTTGCGGAAGTTCCGAAATTATTACAGTTCCCCTACCGCTATAGCTTCCCCATAAATGAAAGTTAAAAATTCCTCTTCCGCTATCGCTTCCTCATACATTAAGAAGAATTAAGGAGGAATTAAAATTGCCGGCCGGCAACAAATAAATAACAACTATTATAAAATACTACGTAAGTTCTTTTAATAACTAAAATAAAAACGGAAAGTGTGATGAAATAAACTTAATAATGTGAATGTGCCTTTTTCATAACACTTTTTTTTCTACCTCTTCCTTATCCGCATCCTCTTCCTGATAAATAAATTTTCCGCATCCTCTCTCTTTGTGCTACACAATTCCTCTTCTTCTTCTTCTTCTTCATAACTACATCCTCAACAACCCTAGGGCAACTCAGTGCGGAAAAATATCTTCGCGGTTTTGTCTCTAGTTATAACACCTCAATGCGTAAAACTGTGGAGAGATAACCGCCTGCGGCTCCTGCTACGGTCGCCAACTGAGGGTCGGAACTTTTTGATTGGCTGTGTGGTGAGGTAATGACAAAACGCTAAGCCATATTGTGGCTATCGTAAGACTGGATTTAACCTATCTACGAGTAAACATGACCATTGAAGATTCACATGAAGTATTAAAGAAGTATTCGCTGCAAGGAGATAGCCGCCAAAAGCTACTACTTGGGTCAACAGCTTAGTTGACAGTAAAACTTATTGATTGCGGGTTTGGCGTTGCAAAAACCGTCAAGCCACAAGTATTAGAAAATGAAGATAACTAAGTATATTTATTACGAGTACTTACGTCATGAAGAAAAAAATAATTAGGCTTTTCTATTACGAGTATATACTTCACATCTGGGAAGTCTTCATTGTGTAAGGATTATAGCCAGTGGATACTGCTAAGGTTGCCAGCTGTGATTTGATTTTTTTTATTGGCTCTTTAGCGATGTAATGACGAAATGAAGTTAGACAAATGCTCGTCTTTTTCACCAATACTTTAAGAAAGAGACGCACTATTTTAAACGTACGTTGAACACGTGGCTAAATTTAGTCACCGTTTTTAAATCTGCGAAAATAATACCAGCATATACAACGTCAGTCGGAAAGGGGGTACTAAGCTGTTGTATTGC
Source organism: Scoparia ambigualis (assembly GCA_963921215.1). Lineage (NCBI taxonomy): Eukaryota > Metazoa > Arthropoda > Insecta > Lepidoptera > Crambidae > Scoparia > Scoparia ambigualis. Next base: position 30,952,526 of record OY992508.1, read on the forward strand.
AAATATAGGTTTTGCGAAAAACGTTCATATTTACTTCCATACAAAATAAAATTTTGGTTACATACGAGTAAGTACCTAATTTAAGGACAGAGAACTGTCCGTGTTACCGCTGCTTCTAGAGTCGCCATTGTATAGTTTAATACCCATTTGAAACAATTATATAATAAATTAAACCAGTGTCTAATTATTAAGGTAAAGTCATTTCTACATTGCGCATTGCATTTGACGAGTTAAAAGAAAATACTAAAAAAGTAAAGCATGTTTTCTTTCACGCAACAATCGATGCGTATCTATATCTCTGTATCTATCAAAATCACGCATGTCAAATGCAGTCCGTTTAACGCACCGAATGCCGCTTAAAGCAACCGAGCTTTAATGTTACGAATATTATTCAACGCACCGAATGCCGCTTAAAGCAACCGAGCTCTAATGTTACGAATATTATTATTCTTTTGATATAATGTCACAATTAGATCTATTGTCGTCATCCTTACTGCTGGCTATTGATCAACTGACCGTGCACGGACCCCTCGTTTGTGAAAGAGCTGGCCCCTTTGTAATCAAAATAGTAATCAAACGGCACGAATTGGGGAGGACGCGAGTTAAAACTTTATTTGAATTTTAAATACGCCCAATAGGCATGAATACTAATGGCTTGATCTATATACCCCGGCTTTTGCGGTAGCCCTAGCGGGCGAATAACCTTTTTATATCTTTTGGAAAACGTACAGTGTTGTGGTTATATCGGGTGGATTAAATAAAATTTGGGAATGGATTTCATGATGTTTCACATTTATGTAATAGTGAAGTAGGTGTTAAGGTAGAATTTTTTAATTATTTTTTTGCTATTTACTTGAAGCTTTTTTTGTAACTTTTGTTTGAAAATAAAGGAATATTCGTGCAGTAGGTGAGTTTTGCCAAAAAAAGTCTACATCATTATTATAGCTTTAAACTCGATTATATTGATAGTTACAATCACCTCTTCAAACACGTGCAGTGATTAAAACGCCGCCTGTGTACGCCACCCCGCTGATTGCACTAATACTGTTATTTCCCGGCGAACAACACTGGCTACTTCCAGTTAACGTGATCCTGTTTAAGCCGTACCAAAGTAAGTGCTCCTAATACAGACACTATTTCACGTAGATAATTGCTTGGTCGGCGAGCGGGAGATTAAAGCCGGTTGCACATCGTACGAGCGCTCGCTAAAACTAGAGCCAGTTTTGGCGAGAGATTTTTACAACGTAACATTTCGGCACGCGGATTCTGATATTTTGTATTGCCACTTTTTTAGTTTTTAAGTATAAAAAAAAAAAAAAAAAAAAAAAGTTTGAGTGATAAGACTGAATGCTTCTACAATACAGACACATTTTCAAATGGATATAAGCTTGATTTGTCATCGGGAGATTAAAGCTGCGGGTCTATCGGCTAAAAAATATGAATATGGCCATGGGCTTCCTTTGACATTTGAAGCCCATATTTTATCCTTATATGAGTATATTATGGGCTTCAAATGTCAAATGAAGCGCATGTCCATATTCATATTTTTTAGCCGATACAGGGGCTGGTCGCACATCCTACGAGCGCTCGCTAAAACTGGCATTAGTTGAGAGATTTTTAACTGATTGTAACATTACGGCACGCAGGTAATTTTTTCAACATTTTAATATTTTAAAGTACTTACCTATTTGAGGATCTGATATTCTGTCTTGCCACCTTTTGGTTAGTAAAGTTTTTCAAGATTATGTTTTCTTAGTTTGGGTAATAAGATGGAATGCTTCTAAAATACAGACACTTTATTATTTATATAAAAAACTTGGTGGGTAATCGAGAGATTTAGGCCGGTCGCACATCTTACTACCGTTCGCTAAAACTGGCGTTAGCTCAGAAATCTTTACAATGTAACATTTCGGCACGCTGGTTTCGATATTTTGTATTGCCACTTTTTTGTTAGTCTGTGCGCTATTGGAAAATTTATGGATGTCTAGCCGCACGACAGCAGCTTCTTAGTCGTGTCGAAAGCGTTTCTAAAACTGGCGTTAGCTGAGAGATTTTTACAATGTAACATTTTGGCACGCGGGTTCTCTATGATATTTTGTGTAACCACACTTTGTTAATAAAGTTTTTAGCGCAAGGTTTTCTAAGTTTGACCACCAAGATTGAGTGCTTCTAGCACGACACTTTTTAAATAGATAAAAGTTTAATGGATAATCGGATAATTAAGGCCGGTCTCACACCCCACGCACGCTTGCTAAGAGGTTACTTAAAAAGTTGTTTTGGTCGTGCGAAAGCCGCGCGGCAGACGCGACTAAAACGCCTAAATGTGCTAGCGCCCAAAAACTGACGTTAGCTAAAAGATTTTTACAATGTAACATTTTGGCTCGCTGGTTCTAACTATAACATATTTTTTGTAACCACTCTTGTTAATTAAGTTTTTTAGCGCTAGGTTTTCTAAGCTTGACCACTAAGACTGAGTGCTTCTAATTCAAACATTTTTTAAAGTAGATATAAACTTAGAGGGTAATCGGGAGATTAAAGCTTCGTCGCGCAAGTCACGACCGCTCGCTAAAACTAGTCTTATCTCAAAAGAATTTACAATTGAATGTAATGTAATATTCAGAGGAGTTTGATGACGACAAAGTGAGTGTCAGGGTTGCGATTTTGTAACTTTTTAAAACCTTGTAACCTTACTATCAGATCTTAGAACAGTATTACTTTAATACTGATGTAAGGAGTGACAGTAAGACCCCAGGTCTTCGGATAGGTGACTAAATTTAAATAACTCATGTTAAGCCGATGGTCTCATTGTTATCGTAATACGGCAATCGTTAATAGGTCAAGGATCATAAGACCGCCGGCGGTCACGAAACAATTGATTATTAATTGTGTCTGATTTTACGATCCTCAAGGGGTTAAAACCCGTCAATCCGCATTAGTACTATTAGTAAAAGCTAGCTAGTAGCAAGCAATATATTGGTAAAGGAGATAGGTAATTTTGGGCCACAATGAGTTGTATAAATAATTACGACTATTATCCCCGAAGGGTTAGTCAGAGACAAGGCAATGAGGACAGCAAAAGCAGTCCTCTATCATAGTCCATTTTTCACCAAATAGCGATTGCACATGTGCTCGTGTGAGCTGTGCAGCGTGACAGGTGGTGAGCCCATCGCCGCTCTATGCTGTTGGATGTATGTGCAGTCTTTAGTCTGTCTGACACGGCTCGGATCGGTAAATTTAACATTTGGGAAGTTGATGATGAAATTGCTTTCACCCTCGCACTTGAAGGGAAAATATCCTACATTATTATGGCCTTCTTGTTAGTTACCCAATAGATTATTGCAACTTTATAGTTCTCTGAGTAGTAAAACTAAGTGGTCCTTATACAGACACTATTTCACATGGATAATTGCGTGGTCGGCAAAAAAAGCCAATCTCGAATCCTGTGGCTGCACGCTAGTACTGGCCGGTATTAGCCGCTAGCTCAGAATTTTTTACGCTAATATTTTAGTCTGTCGGATTTTAAACTTATATGTGCTCAGCGTCGAATTTTTAAACCTTTGAATAAAATGTAGTTTTAAACTAATGATATCTTTATATTTTTATGTAAGGCATTGTTAATTTTTATAGTTACACGACGCTTTTGTTGGTTTCTTTCTACTCGGAATCCCAGCGACTATTACCATACATTTTTTCTTGCTATAAATGTATCTAACCATCATATGGCGATGACTTGATTTGAATGAAGAGACGTTTACCCAGCGGTAGGAAATTGTGTGGGCTTTTACTTTTTCTTTATAAAAATAACATGGATATAATATACACGAGTTCTTTGGGTTTTTTGGGCAAATAACTCGCAACAAAGACTCAATGGAGCGTCTCGTAGTTTAAGGCCGAATGGAGGGCAAGAGATCCCGTGGTCGCTCTCCAACTAGATGGGTAGACTTCATTAGATCCAGACCCCCCCCCCCCATAACCACGACCACTCTGTTAAGAGTGCCCGACTAAGAAAAATATTCACGACTATTGTCCCCGTAGGGTTAGTCAGAGACCAGGCAATTAGGATCGCAAATGTAGTCCTCTGCCATAGTTCACTTTACACCAAATAGCGACTGGACATGTGCTCAGCGTGACAGGTGGTGAGTCCATCACCGCTCTATGCTGTTGGATGTATGTGCAGTCTGTAGTCCGTTAGTCGCCTTGTAAGACACCCAAGGGATTGGGCGGCAGTATTAATGAGCTGCTATCACCACAGCACATTAAATAAAATAAAACGTAATTATTCCTATAAATTACGATAATTTTTAAAATTGACTGTAAAAACATTTTATACTAAATTATAAAAGTTAAGCCCGTACGAAATCCACCGAATCGTGTCTCTGTTTACTCTATTGACCGCTTTTCGTAATTTCTATTAGTGGTAAGTCATAGGTTTAATGTCTTTTGGGATAATTCATGTTTATTAATTTTGAAGATTTTTATGATTTTAAACCATAATTATGGTTTAAAAATATAATTTAAATAATCTTAGTTGAGGTTTTTAGTTTCTTTTATATATTTAAATATGTGTTTCGAACTCGTACAGGTTCTATACGGTTAAACGTTGAAAAAAAGTTTCAACCTCAGGACTGATCATTACGTCCTCCTCCATCCAGACGGCTGCGTTGACCATTCCGCCACAGAGGGAGGCATTGGTCGAAATTTTTCAACCTTATACAGTAACAAGCGGCCGCTCGCGGTTTCACCCGCGTGGTTCCCGTTCCCGTGGGAATATGGAGATAAAAAGTTATCCTATGGGTTATTCCAGGTTATAAACTATCTGTATGCCGAATTTCATCCAAATCCATTCAGTAGTTTTTACGTGAAAGAGTAACAAATATCCATACATACTTACAAACTTTCGCGTTTATAATATTAGTAGGATTTTTTCAACGTTTCAATAGCTTAAGATATGTTTAAGCGTTATTAACGCATAAAAAACGTCAAATATAACATAGATTATTGCTTGATATACGGGAGATTTAAAACGGTCGCATACCCCGCGACCGTTGACTAATACTGGTCTTAGCCGGGATGTTTTACGGTGTTTTAGGGTATTTTTCATTGTTTAGCTTGTGTATTTCATTTTAAACTGTACCATTAGGTTTTCATTTCTCTGTTTTGTTCATAACGATGTTGAATTATTATAAAATTAATATCTATACGCGTTCCTTTGATAGGCACATGGACAAGAATAGACCATTAAGGCGCTCTTTTTCCGTTTTAAAAATCTTCCGTATTGTGATCCCAGTGGCTACAGCCCAGGCACAGTGGCTCAAGACGGAAGATTTTTCCGTTTTGTGCCCCCAGTGGCAAATCCAGGGGCACAGGGAGAAATATTAGTTTTTTTTTAACATTTTGGATTGATTGTACCGCCACCAATATAAAACGTACCTACAGTTCTAAAATTCATATATAATATAGTTGAACATATATTTTTTTTCTATTATGACTCGTCATAGTGACTGCATCCTGCCCGATGGTAAGCAGCCAATGCAGTCCAAAATAATGAGAGCGGTCCCCACCGTGGAATAATTAAATTCATGACGGCCTGCATAAATGCCGTTTCACGCCCCGCTTAAAAGACCCGGGACTGTAGAAGCTGGAAAACACATGCGCCGGCAAAGAATTCCAAAGCCGAATGGTCTTACAGAGGAACGACTTGCCATATTTTTAGTACGAGCACGGATAGTCTGTACAGTATGATGGTGGTTCCTAACACCAGCACTTGTAGGCCAGGAGAGGAAAGGAGAGGGCGGGATAAGATCAATAAGTTCTTCACTCTCACACTCCGTAGTAATTCCGGTAGAAGACACTGAGAGAAGCAATGTCTCTACGCAGCTGGAGGTTCTCAAGGGAGGCTGTAACCTCAGCATCTCCAATAATGCGTACCGCTCGCTTTTGCAGTCTATCAAGTGCATCGAGGAAGTATTTAGCGGAGCCGTCCCATAGATGGGAACAATACTCCATACTCGATCGCACATGAGTTTTGTAAACAGCGCTGCTCGGGAGTGAAAAACCGCATCACCTTATTGAGAATACTCAACTTCCGGAAAGCAGTTAAAATAGAACTCTCGATGTAGCATTTCGGAATTAGTTCCAGGCCGATGTCCATGCCAAGAATGCTGAGGCTCACCGAAATGGGTAACGGAGAGTTCTGAAGAGAAGGAGGAGTAAGGAAGGGAGTTACCTTAGACGAGGTTTATTATCTAATGACTCTTATAGACAGAAACAAGAAAGATAGCTCTGTCAACATTTTAAAAGAGCTTTAAGTCAGATAATACATTAATAAATTACTTATTTTTTTACCAAGAGAAGAAACTTTTCATTATTATCTAGTGAGTGCAAAAACACATATTTTTTATTTCACTTGTTTTTTCCTAAAAAGACAAAAAACCTTTAAAACGCGCCTATTCGCGCCGCTTCGCTGATACACCCGTCCCGTACCGTCTGTCGTACCGTCGAGAGAGCGAGAGAGAAGCGCTCGGGATACCTCGCCTTAAAGTCAAAGTCAAATGCTTTATTCAACGCAAACCTTTACAGGTCAATAGTCAATAGTCAATAGTCAAAATATATTTATTCAATAAACTCAACCAATAAGTACTTTGAAACGTCCAAATATTTTTTAACCTACCACCCATTCAGGACATCATTTTTTAACTGTGGCAAAGAACGGGCGCAAGAAACCACAGCGCACACGGTACTTATTAATGTCCAAAAATATGTATATAAAAATATTAACTAACAGTAGTTAAATCTTATCAACTAAGTTAACTACCTACCTACCTAATCTACCTACTACCTTATTAATCTACCGCCAGTTCGGATTTTAGAAGAGCCTTCGACTGAGAAGAAACTGGCAAGAAAATCAGGAGGCCTTACTTTTTCTCCCTCTCAGTAACAAAAGTTACAATGTCGTCACCAAGTCATATAAAATACATTAAAAACAAGTATATTTTTACAAATGACTAATAGGTTGCCATAGTTAAAAAATTATGTCCTGAATGGGTGGTAGGTTAAAAAAGATTTGGACGATTCAAAGTACTTATTAATTGAGTTTATTGAACAAATAATATTTTGACTTTGACTTTGGTTATGCTCGTACATGTCATGCACCAAGCCCATACATTTTTGTCATTTACATAATCTTTTACTTTATATGACCTTTACTCATAAGGGTCTTTTTAATATGGGCTTTAAATGTATGTAAAGGCATTTCAGTAATATTTAGTGGAAGTTTGTTAAAAAACGTTACACATTTACGCAAGAAAGAGCCACCTGTTTTATGAAGTCTAAAAGTCAACCCACCACACTGACTCAATGTAGGTGTAGCTGGGTTATAACGACGGCCATCTCATAACAACAAACAAACAACAACAAAACAACAAACTTTCAAAGCAATATCTACTGTTATAAAAACAAGGCATAGTAAAAAAAAACTAAGAACACACCTACACTTATAACAAACAAACAAGTGACACCGATTATAATTTATATCTAAATAATGACAGACGGTCACCAGCGCAGATGGCATAATATACCCTAATGTTTAAATAATAAGTACCTACCTTTATAAGTAACAAAACTTTTTTTTTAAACCAGACAACCCCGCTTTGTAATCCCCCGTCTATTAATCCCTTGTTAAATGAAAAAAATCAATGTTCTTTGTGCTCGCAGGTCCATTGATGGAAGTTTTTGTTCAAATAATAGTCGTTTTAATGAAACATGAAGGGAGCTGACAATAGATATTAATTTGTATTCAGTTAGCTTAAAATTACTATGGATAATTGTTTTGGTTGGAAACGGAGTTATTGAAAATTTGTCAACAGTAACTTTTGTTGATAATAAATAAAGTTTACACGACAGTAAATAATAATCAAAAGTCCACGCTTTTTTGCTTTCTCACCCTTCTTAGCTTTTTCAATATCGACATGAAAGATGTCGATATTGATGACATAGATTCTAAGTTTGATGAGACACTGTTGCTGTAAAAACATAAAGTCAAAAGTAATTGAAAAATTTCGTTCGGTTTAAATAAACTATTAACTGAGTAACAGTTTAATATAGAACCCACGTAGTAGGCCGACCCGATCTTCGCAATGTGGGTTAGTCCGTTTTAATGACTGCCATCTTAGGATAACCGAGGCTAAAGGCTTATAGAGCCTTTCTAAATATCTCTACAGTGATTTTGAAATTTTATAGGTCAATCATCTGGTGACTCTGCATTGCTAAAGTACCTAACTTATCTTGCAATATGGAAATCAAAACGCGCCAACCAGTACGCCCTGGACTATTTCTGATGTTTTATTGAAAAATTCTATTAATGTTCAAGTTCATTATTGTAGAAAAATAAGACATTATTGAATAAAATAGAATAGAATATTATTTATTTGCATTAGATTAGGGTACACTAAAGGTCATAGAATACAAAAGTTCTGCCTATTCAACCAATAGCATGCAAATATTATCTTAAACTAAAAACAACAAGTCCTAAGTACTACTTTGTTTTTCTTTTAACATAATTACTTACATAGCAGATGTCAAATACTGTTTTTACAATTTAAATTTAATAAATTATTATCAATGTCACCACAATTGAATAAAATACAAATGATATAAATGTCAATAAGAATCAGAACAATAATACAACACAACACGAACATAAACAACAAGAAGTAAACTCTGACTATTATTGATGAACATTATGCTTTAAAATTTGTTAGATTCAAATACCTTTTTTACAACTAAACTACAAAAAAGGAACTATGCATATAATGAGTTGCCCCAAATAATCCCCATTGAGCAGAGCAGCAAGCTATCGGCATTAACTATGAAATAACAAAAGTTTTTTTTTTTACTGGTAATTGGTTTGCTCATGATCCCAATCAAGCCTAGGGGCTAAGACAGGATCCACGATGGTGCGAGCTAACCCAGAAGGTGCCTGTTTACTCTTGCTTTGAAGATGGACGGGTTATAATATGTACTCGGAAACACAGACGCAGGGAGGGAGTTCAACTGCTTTGCTGGACCTACGCAGTATAAAAGATGTTGAGTAGCGCTTTGTGCAACATTTAGGAATATCCACCAAGAAAGGGTGGTAGCCCGCAGTGCGTCTGGCTGTCCGATGGAAGAAGGGGGATGGCGGTATGAGCTCATGCAGCTCCTGAGCACACTCTCCGAAGTACAGTCTATAAAAGACCGACAGACAGGCAACTTTGCGGCGGTGAGCTAGGGTGTGAAACTTGCTCTTCACCAGTTCTTTGTCGCCAATTAGCCTCTCAGCTCTGCGTTGAGTCGTGTCCAGTGCAGCTAGTTTGTATTTCGCTGAGCCGTCCCATAGTATGATAGGCTTGCATTTGGCCACTCTCTCACTTGATGGTAAGTGATGATGTAGCCTACGGTATAACATGCTTGCATAGAGCTCGAAGACTACTATGAATTAATGTTAAAACAAAAATAAACACTAACAAACAAGTTCCAAGGCTAAATGGCGCAACGCAGCAAACGAAAAAAACGAGATAGCCAGGCAGGCACATTACTCCAACCATACCTATACTCGTATTACAAGCTGTTTGAGGGATAAGAAATCTCCGCATAATGGGTCCCACACGGGCCCTTAATATAAGAGTACACGCGATACACCAAAATGTTTTCCTAAAATGGCTCTTCCATTTCGGAGTATTGACATAGATAATGTACTGTAGAGGATCAAGGGAGCGACGTAGGAAGCGTTCGACTCATGTTGAAATTAAACTTTTGTTGACAGAATATAGCGTAGACGAAATAAAGTTGTAGTTAGGTACTTACTTTAAAAAATTGTCTTCATTGTTCTAAATACTACTTATTGTTACTTAAAAAGTCTGCTTTAATATGATTAAAAACTAAAACATAATGACGCTTCATTTTTGTAAAATAAAATTCTACAGAATATTTCTTTGTTGTTTTCATAATTTTCTGTACCAGTAACAACGCTTAGTAAATTTTCCCGAGCAAAAACGAAACGAATTTTTCGTATGGTCCATAAATAAGATCTAGTTCACGCAGACCCGAGGGACACTACCAAAAACAAAGACGTAAAAACGCAAGATTAGAAGTGATACACACTTATCAACCGATGTGCCAGCTAAATTATATCCTAACGACCAAGTTTGTGGATAGTATGGGTGAGATAAAACGGTCCAGATAAATATATTGGTCGTTAAACGCAAACATTCTCCTGTGAAATATTTGCTATCGAGTTGAAACTCCTTTTTCGGCCTAACGTTAGGTATATTCCTGTGGATCTTTGACCTAATTATAAACCCACAGTTGGGAATGAAATTCTTGGAAGGGAGGAAAAATGTGTTAATGTGTACGGTTCGTTTGATGGTTGGGCTTATCGCATATTCGCTGGGCTAATTGTCATCATTTTCTAAATCTGTGGCCATAACAACAATACCTAGTAGTACCGTTACAGCTGTTAGAGATTGGAAAGCCAGTTTATTTCTCTCTCAGGAAAAGTACGCTTCCACATTCGGTTTATCATGACATACCATCAGATGACGTATGGATTCAGATTTTTTTAAAGTGTAAATGAAAAAAATTAAAAGAAATTAAATTTTTGAATGAGACCCACCTGAAGCACTTTGCCCTTTTTCCAAGCACTTTTTTCGAAATGTTCAACTCTAACAAAACGTTTTCATTTGTATCCTTCCTGCTAATATTATAAACGCGAAAGTTTGTAAGTATGGATGGATGTTTGTTACTCTTTCACGTAAAAACTACTGAATGGATTTGGATGAAATTCGGCATACAGATAGTTTAAAACCTGGATTAATACATAGGATACTTTTTATCCCCAGATTCTTACGGGAATGGGAACCACGCGGGTGAAACCGCGAGCAGCCGCTAGTAATTTATAGTAATAACTGCTTGATTTCTAGACATAGGTACCTACTGTACCTTGCATAACTGTATAAATCGGTCAACACAATACCTGCCCGTTTACAAGTGGTAGGCGTGACGAATTTTGCAACAACATACAAAATATATTAACACTTTTGTTTTCATTTAATTGAATGCCCATTTTAAGTACACTTCAAACAAGGGCTTCTCATTGTTCCAACCACGTGACGGGCCGCATTGTAAAAACATCGGCCTACCCCCATAAGCCGCACGCCGCCGAGCCGTCACTCGTTTGCATAAATCCTGCCCCTGGATGGAAGATGGGTCGTAAACTTTAATAAGACCCTGATGGCTCCCGTGAAACATTATTGGATGTACGGATTAATCGGACGGCGTTTGTTTATTTTTATTTGTACTAACCGGCTGGGTAGCGCGGCTTGATTAAATGTTTTGTTCGAGAATACAGAATATTTGGAAATGTTTTTGTTACACCTCGAGCTTGAAATATATTTGGATAGATCCGTGAGGTAACTTTCAAAGGAATATGAAATATCGAATTTTGGTAACCGAACGGTAACCAATTTACTCAGAGTTTTATATGACATGCTACTAATATACTACCACCCCCTCTATTCCCTTCCCCTTACATTTGATTTTTTTACCAATACTATGTGTGTAATGATTATGATCAGGATTTAGTTATAGGATACGAGTTATATGTAATTTTAGACAGGTCAACGATAGCATGGTTAAAAGTGCCCCTGATTCTGTATGACAGAGAGTGCAGGTTGAGGTTGTGCCTTTTTTTCACCACTCTCTCCTCTTGGGTGTCGTAAAAGGCGTGTACGGACTAAAGACTTCACAAACATCTAACAGCATAGAGCGGCGATGGGCTCACCACCGGTCACGCTGAGCACATGTGCAGTCGCTATTCGGTGAAAAGTGGACTATGGTACTGCTTTTGCTGTCCTGTCCTGACGAACCCTTCGGGGATTATAGACGTGATTGTATGTATGTATAAACCTTTTCATAATGTTTTTTTGACAATAGTGCTCTGAATAACAGATCGTGAAAACCCTCCGTAAAATGGTATCCATATAATTATTATAAAATATAAAAATCTGTTACAGAACTAATGAACATAAATTAGTTTGAAATTTATAATGGTTCAGTGAAACACAACAAAATTAATTAAATTTGTCAAAGAGTTTTGTTTTCAATTAATCTGCTAACTCAAATGGAACTCGTGTAGTCAATAAGCGAATTCTGGTTTAATTAAACCTGAGTAATATCTAAATTTACTTACGCTTTTAGCTCGAAACCAATTTATGCTATGAAAACTTTTATCCACAACATTTCAAACTTCAATAGAAAACAAGAAAATATTCTGGAATCGAAATTACGATCGGCAACTGTTACTGCTACGAATATTTCAGTCTGAAGTGCGGTGCGACAGTACCAAAAATGGCTACAATTGGCTAAAAAGCGACGTCACGCCACAAGTTCATCCAATAAATATTCCTAACTGCCGTTTCGTAAGGAAACAAATGCTCGAAAACACAGTGATGGCCCCACAAAATACAATACTGCCGCGAACAAGTGAGCCGTGTCCAACATATTCTGTTTGTTGCGAAAATTGTGGGCTTTCATGGCTCCTCAATGCTCTGTTTATTCCTTTTTGAATGTTGTTTGTTCGGTAATCTAAGTTACGCTGATGGATGTGAATGGGTGGAATAATATAAATGCTGCCGTTTTAGCTGGACTTTGTTTTTTTGAAAATAGCTTCCATATGCTTTGTTTATTAACACCAACAATGTAGAGGATGGACCAAATAATGGTAATTCTCTTTTCTTTCTAGCTTCGTGTTTAGCTAGTGGTTTTCAATGTATAAATAACACTGTATATATTATATATATATACTATATCATAAATTTATGTTGAATAAGTTTATACTTACTATGTTAAAAGTAAACATAGTTCAATAAGGTTCGTGCGTAAATAATAATGTTAACAATTTCTGATCAGTATTTCTGTTGCTTACCCAAATTTGCTGTGAGGCGAATTTTGATGTAAATACACGTAATTTCTCTAGGAAGTATCCACATAATATATAATAATTGGCTTTAACCCGATAATCGTGGTTAGATCGTTATGTAACGCCCACGAAAGGTACTCCTTTGATCACATTGGATCAACCTCCAGTTTAACCTGATGTCAGATCTTTGCAAACAGCCTCTTTCAATTTAGGCTTCTGATGTGACTAGTATTTGCAATTGAAATTTGGAAAAATGTTTTACTAGGTTTGTGATTTTAAGTTAAGCTGACTTTATGGATTCATAAGATTAACGAGTCGTAATTTGTTTTAAATAATTGTACGATTCAAGCTCAAATATTATAATTGCAAACATAAAACACGATAATGTAAGTGCTATCGCAAAGATTGCCACCGAAATTGTTTGTTAAGTTTTCCGATGAAAAATGTCGATCTATTTTTCTCCTTCATCCACATAATTCGGATCATGTGGCTGGTTGCCCGATTGCGAAGATTATAATAAAGTTAGGAGAGAGATCCATTAATTTTGCACAATCTTATAGGAAAGCGAGGAAGACATGCTTCAGCCATTTGCGTTTCCTGAACTTCCGAGTCGGAAAAGAAAATTGGTAGGTAATTGTTGTGTGGGTGATGCATGATTGTAATTGTAAGTGTTGGATATTTATATTAATATAATTTTATAGTCACGTTTCTAGTTGTTAACCATATACTTCAGAACTAGATTTCCCAGATTTGATTCCTATATATTTCGCAGTATCCTAGTTCTTACAGAAATCATTGCAATAAATGCTTTGCCAGTTGCACAGTACACTTTACTATCTTGTTTTATCCTTGCGTTTTGGAACGAAGTTTAGTGCGTATTAAGTTTTTCATAACATATCACATATCTTTAAAATGTCAAATTGAGAAATGAGTCTGACTGTTTATCTTCGAAAACTTTACTGCTCTCTTTATTAGTAGATAAACAATATTAAAAATATTGCTGAGTTTAGCTACCGAGTTCTTAGAGTTTCTTTAGCAAATGGACGAAGTATCTAAATATAAATCACAATAATTATCGAGCAAATATAGCACGAAAAAAGCAATTTTGTGACCTCTGGATATCGAGCCGTGCGCTTGGCAATTCGGCCACTCGGTTTGTGAACCAAAATGGTTATAAATAAAATTTGTTTACGTTCACACCAATTATCTCGCCCATGATAAGTATTATTTTTGAAACTCGTTAATATGGTAAGATAATGGATAAATACATAAAACCACCCAGATCCGAAAAACAACAATTTAGAAAAACAGTTTACCTCTAAATTCACCCGACCGAGAATTGAACCCGGGATCTCAGAGATAGTGCTTCCTTTTAATTTCCTTTCCAGTCCAAAAATGACCCACTGCTGGGCTCAGGCCTTCCCACATGGACAACAGCGCATGGCAACAACAACAACACATACAACAACAACCGGGACCAAACGACTTTATGTGCCTTCCAAAGCACGGAGGAGCTCGAGATGTTTTTAATTTGGTCACCCATCCGTTCAATCATTGCGAAAGCGTGGGGTAATAAAGTAGTTAAAACTTTCAGATAAATACTAGAGGCAAAGTTTAATGAGATCCTATTGTTTCCTAAACTATACGTTAACACACATTGTAATTAATCACTTTGTACAGCCCCTCTCAGGTTGTATAAGCAGAGGTTTGAAGTTAAAGGACGCTACGACCTTCTGATGTAACCCTTATGTATGTTCAGCGTAATTTTTAATAATTATTTCTACGCACACACCAATTAGCTAGCTCAAGATAAAGCTTCTGTTGAAACTCGTTACAACGGGTCAACTAAATATCGGATAAATATACATACCCGACCCGAAATCAATTTATAAAAACAGCTTTTTCTAAATTGACCCGATTGGGAATTGAACCCAGGACCTGAGATGGCGCGACGCCAGAACCGGCACGCTAAACACTCGATCACGGAGGTCGTCAAATAACTGGAGTTAATTATTTCTGAATAGGTATTTTTTAGACATAAATATACTGATAGCATGCATAGATATTATATCTAGTATGAACTAAAAGCGTTCCGTTAAATGTCACCTCCACAAACACAAGAATTAACTCGGATGCCGATAGCAGTTTATCCTGTTAGAGGCTCTGAAGGTATTCAGGAATTTGAATTCCAATGCTATCAGGGGCGGACTGCTGGCATACTCGAGCGCGCTACAGGCCGCTCTGTGAAGACTTACAAAACATTTATTGCCTATTTGCTGCCTCTGTAAGTCTCTGGGTTAATTTCTAGCAGGGAAGGAGGTAGGGAGGCTTACATAATTTTGTTGCTTGTTGTCTTGTTCAATAGTTTACCTGTCATGCTCAATAACAGGAATATCAATACGTAATTTTAACAAGCCTGTAAACGTATTACATATGAGGTGACCAGGCCAAAACCTAGCAAGCTAATTCAATGAGGGTTGGTTGGTTTATACGTCTGCCTTCTTAAATCAAAATAAGTTTAACGCAACTTCGAAAAAACAAAGGTGTTTGAAATTTTTGTAATATTAGTCACCCATCTGACCCGCCATTATAGAAGTTGCTTAAATTCAAAGATCGCAATCCCAACGTGCTTTCGGTTGTTTGTTAATTTTATTATTAAGTAAATAATACGTTTTCAATATATTTTTAGGTATAGTTATAGCAAACTAGCTACCCGCCCGCGACTTCGTTCGCGAAAAATTTTTTTTAAAAACATATTTAAACCTAAACTCTACTGACATTTACATACATAAAAAAAAATAATTGGCCGAATAGGTGCAGCCGTTTAGAAGTAATATGTGAACACACACTCGTGGCATTTCTATTTTATTTATTTAAATGGAAGATTATTTTTGTCGCAATTGTCTACAAGTTACAAAAAAAATGACTTCATAACTTCCTTTAAATCACAACGTTAAAACCCGGCAGTCGTAAAGCAAGAACATTAATTTGGTAATCAGGCCGTTGCGCTGGGTAATAGCAAAAGATAAGTGAGCAGTCAGCCGGAAGCGGATCTTGATAAAACTGAATTCCTAGAATAATTAAAACCTTCAGACAAGCGGCAACTATCACGCGAGACGAGTTCCTGACCAAACTTTCTTTTAACGAGGCGAGATAAATATAATTGGCTATTTGACAGTTGTAACAATAAAATATGAAATATGTCGGATATGGTAGTTTATAATTTAACAATAATTATTCAATAGTTTTTTTTACCTAAGATAGTTTGTAAATATGTTATTTTTACAAAATAAATTTGAAATTTTTTATTGTGGATTACAAGACCCAAAACATGTTCGGCCATGATTGACCTTCGTGTGACGTCACATTTTACAAGATAAACAAAAACCATCTGTCAGGTTTCAAGATAAAATTTCTTTGTTTATCGAAATGTGACGTCACAGGGCAAAATGTCACGTGACCAATCGTTTTCGCTCAAAATTTTAAATTAATTAAAGAAAAAAAAGTTTTTTTTTATTAAGTAAAGCTTTTTCGAGAAAAAAAAACATGTAAGAAGTATAACATAAGCGTTTGTATTTTTTGAAATACTTTTCCGAGAACTGTCAAGTAGCCATTTGTAGGAATCATATGCTGTGCTGCGGCCGGCGCATCGATAGAACACTAGCGCCAAGTCTTTGACTACCGCCCTATTTTTTCCCTTGGGTGTCGTAAAAGGCGACAAATGGACCAAATACTGCACATACATCCAACATCATAGAACCGCGATGGGCTCATCACCTTTTAAGCTGAGCATGTGTGTGCAGTTATCATTTAGTGAAATGTGAACAGTGGGAATGGACTGCTTTTGCGGTCCTCACATTTTTCATTGCCTAGTCTCTGACTAACCCTTCGGGGATAATTTAGTGATTATGTGTATGTTTGTATCTATGTTTGACGACCTTCTTGGTGGAGAGTGGTTTGTACACCGGTTTTCATGGTGTCGCCATCTCTGAGGTCCCGTGTTCGATCCCCGATAGGGTCAATTTAGAAATTATTGTTTTTCTAAATCGTCTCGGGTCTGGGTGTTCTCTATGTTTAATAAGTATGTATTTAAGTATTTTAAGTATGTTTATCCGTTGTCTAGTAACCATTTAACGAGTTTCTAAGAAGCTTCTCTTGGGCCAAATAATTGGTGTGATTGTAGGAAAGTATGTTTTACGCTCCAGCACCGAGCCACATTTGCAGTTCATCATCATCATCATCAGCTTATAAACGTCCCACTGCTGGGCAATGACCCACTACGCTGGCCTAATGCGGATTGACGGGTGTTGACAACTGTCATCTTACATTAACACCAGAACCCCACCCCGGAACCAACCCCAACTCTTCCCTTGGGTGTCGTAAAAGGCGACTAACGGTCTAAAGACTGCATATAAATCCTACAGCATAGAGCGGCGATCTGCGTACCACCAGTCACGCTAAACGCATGTGTAGTCGCTATTTAGTGAATAGTGGACTATGGTATAGGACTACTTTGCTGTTCTCATTCCCTTCGGGGATAATAGTCGTGATCATATCTTAATTAACGTTCAAATGTATGAAGTTTATACGAAGGTTTTACGTGCCTTCTGAATGCGAAAGAGCTCAAGATGTTTTTAATTTAGTCACCCATCTCGTGACATGGTATTGCGAAAGTGGCTTAACTGGCAAAATCACAACACTTAGCAGCTGCGCTATCAAGTTCCCTCACTCAACAATTTAGACTAGCCACAACTATCGAGCAAGACAAGTTTCCAAACGAACTTACTTTTAACGAGGCGAGATGAATATCATTTTAGGAATGTTTTACGCCCCGGCACCGAGTCTCATCTGCGGTTGCCTCTGAATAATGGACCGCATTAATAAACACCGTTTGTTCTGCAAGTTGAAGTAAGATCGTATAAGAGTTGGCAATTAATTATAGTGGCCGAGATAGGTAGGCTAGTACAACTGAAGTAATGGATTCGCGTCGCTACAGATAAGGCTTTGGGATCTCAAAGTCATCTGTCAAATTGTACTTTGAGAATGACCTGTTAGAATGGCTCTACAGTTTACATCTACATTAATTTGTTATTAATTATCATCGTTATTACTATTATTATTAGTGTGAGCCCCATGTGTCCCATTGTAGGCCAAATGCCTCCCTTCCCTTCCTCCATTCTTCCATAATTAATCCGAAGTCCAGCTTGTCCCGCCACCTCATTCTGGGTCTAAGTTTGTGCAGCGCCCAAACATGAGTATGTAGGTGATTGACACGAAGCGCGAGCGGTTGCGAGATGATGGAGAAAGACAAAGGTTACAAAAAAATTAAATTATATAAAAAAATGGAACGTTTTCCACGAACGAACGAACGAATCTAACCGAATACTGTATTACACAATTGTTTAATCCATGTTAAAGCGCATCTACTACTGCATAGTTTTCTACGTTTTCAGTTTTACATACTGGCAGGTGTTTAAATTGCATTCCATGTCTAGTTGGCTGGCAATATCCCGAGTGTTATTAATTAAAGCGGTGTTGTCACACGTAAACGGAATGCAATGTGCAATCATAGCCAAATTACTGCTTTTGCGTAACTATTCGTGTATGTACCTTTACGACCAGGTATCATAACTAATTCGTGAAATGTTAGTGACTCATATTCGTTTGCCACTGTCAGACATAAAGTATCGCCTATACAATATGTCCAGGTATATAATAAAGAAGTAACAAAACTTTAGGAGCAGTATCTACATTAAACATCATCTACGAAAATACCCCTTATGGGGGGTCAATTCCAAAACCCCACAAGAACGCAGAGACTATTGGTTTTATTTTAAAAAAAGTCGCCTAACTCTTAAAATTAACGGCGGTTTGAGTTCTACGTCGTGTAAGGGCTCGATTATGGTGTTTTTTAAAGGCAAAGGTGTAGGATAGCTAATACAATAAAAACACGCTATCATAGAAGTCATCTTTTAATTGCAGAAAGGAGAAAGTATTTTTTTTACAGTTTTTGTGCGCACTTTTTGAACAACAATAACAAAACACAATCGACCCCCAATAAGGGGTATTTTCGTCGATGAAATATCGTTGGTCTAGTGGTTTGCACACCGGTTTTCATGGTGTCGCCATCTCTGAGGTCCCGGGTTCGATCCCCGGTCGGATCAATTTAGAAATTATTGTGTTTCTAAATTGTCTCGGGTCTGGGTGTTTCCTATGTATAATAAGTATGTATTTAAGTATTTTAAGTATGTTTATCCGTAATTGTCTAGTAACCGTTTAACGAGTTTCTTTGAAACTACTCTTGGGCTAGATAATTGGTGTGATTGTAGGAATGATTTATTTATTTGTGGTGCCATCTGTTGGCACGAGCTATACCACCCAGCTCGGAGGAAGATCTTCCCTTTGCCTTCCTCAATGTGGCATCCATCCTACCCACCGTCGGCTTCCCTACAGTGGTGACCCCGACGTGATGGCTTCCCTACATATTATTTATTTATTTATTTATTTAAATTGGTTGGTGATTATCGGAAAAACAGTTTTATTTTACAAACTAAACAATGTTGTAGTTTCTCAGGATTACTATTTACACTAATAGTACAATGTGATAGGGGTGGTACTTCTACTATTTACACTAATAGTACAATGTGATAGGTTGTTGCTCTATTACTAATATGGTTGTAAAAATAATAATTTCAATATATTATATTCTGTCAAAAATGTTTCGGTAACGGATGATTTACTTAAGATTCCAAATTCAATTTTTTGTTTTTTTTGTTGTTGTTAGATTGACACAACTGTTATCCATTTTGGCGCGGAGTTTGAGTTGCATCTGTTATTTAGATTAAATACAGTGCTGTTTTTAGTTAATTTATATCTAGTGTGTATTGCGAATTTCTTGCGGAGATTTGCTTCGCTCTGGTAGGCCATCAACGTCTTCAACTGAAGTTAACATCGTAAAAGTGAAGGAAATGGTGACTGAAAATCCTTATTCAAGTTTGAGAGAGATAGCCGCTGAAATTTCTTTGTCTCACGAGTCGATCCGTATCATTTTAAATAATCACTTGGTTATGAAACATGTTGCCGCTCGGTTAATCCCAAAAGACCTGAATTTTCTCCAAAAACTCAATCGCATAAGAGTCGCTGATGACATGTGTAGCACTTCTGTCTAAACACAAATACTAAATCCTAAATAATATAATATCAAATCAAATGATCTCACTATGATCTCACTATAAACGTCCTACTGCTGGGCAAATAAAATTATTTTAGCGAATTGTACACATCTAACAGCTGACAAGGACGCAAATAACAGAGCTTGTTTCACTTACTCTAAATATCCTGTCGTTAGCTACTTGTGTGGGACGTTGAAAGCGTGATCCAGCCGGATTGAGGTGGTCTCTTATAATTTGATCTGAAGGTGCTAAAGGTAATTTTTCCTTTAATCAAATAAGGTTGATTAAAGGGAAAATCATAATAAAGAGGAAAGTAATGTATCGCTTATAATTGCAAAGCGATTGTGTAAGCGAGCCATTATTGAGTATCGCTCATAATTTTGCGATTGTGTAAGCGAGCCATTATTGATCTGCGTTCTCTATGGTCTGGTCGTTCTGTTTTTGTCTCTGCTCGACAGGCCCTGCCAGTATGGAAGTCCGTCTGTGTTTAAATTAACAGCCATATCGATTTTTTATGCGATTTACTCTAATATAAAAAGGAGACACGCTGAGAAAGCTTTCTTTTCCCGCTTGCCTACCTACCATTACTTACAACGTCGCACTGTTAAAATTCTGCGCGAAAATATAACCCGAAATCTCGGTGAGTTGTCTACAATATTTCCAACTTTAATTATTTTGTTGAATTGCTGTGTGTTAGTTTTACAGTTATTACTAGGTTTTGTAGTGTTTGGTAATTGCATAGATTGTTAGTGTTTAACGTAAAGTCTAATTAATATAATTCATTTAAAGTCATGTTACCTTCAAAGGGAATAATTGGTATTCCTGTCTTGTTACAATTACTGTCTAACATGTGTAAATGGTATTGGAGGACGCGAGGTTCCTGTGATCCCGTGGACGAAATACCATTCCCAGTTAATATATTGTCGTTTTTACCGTTTTAGACAACATTAACTACAATGTTGATATCTACCCGCTTTTGTTGTAGTCTCCTTGTAGAATTGTCTAACGGTTTTCCAATCATAATTTTACTTAGTAAAGAGGGCCTGGTTCAATTGTAGCTGTTCTACAACAGCCACAAAAGCCGGGACTTAATAATAATAATAATAATATATTTATTTGCATAAAACATGGTATACAAAGTTGTTAAAATTGTAAAGAACAGTTCTCATGTTTTGCACATTTGAGTTGCATGCAAATTGTTACAATTAAACCTAATTTTTATTGTTTAGAAATTGCTTAATGTCATTTTTTTTTTTTTTTTTTTTTTTATTTATTTAGGAACAAACAGTTACATATTTTTTAATTAAAGCGAACAAATTATTACTTAAAAACCTAAAGTTCCCTAAATTAAACACATAATTATATAAGGCAAACAAACTGTACAACGAAAAACAGGCAATATACATAATACCTATTAAATGAAAATAAAAATAAGTACAAAAAATGACGCACAGCGAGCCCCGCCCGGCCACCGGGACCGGGACCGGCCACGGCCAGTTACGCCATTACGCCAGTAACAGCTCACTGCGCCTAGGGACAGACGTGCTCGCTGTGACAGTACAAAACATTGATAAAACACAGTTAAATTACAAAAACTACACTACAATATTTTAAGCAAAAGACACGAAGGCCTCAGTGAGAGACTAAGAAAATAACAAAAACTAATTATACACAGACATATTTCTACGAGGTAAGTACATATTATGTAAGATTATGATATCTAAAGTTGAAATTAAATATTTTCCTAAATTTAAGTTGTTTTTCCAGTTGGAAAATAAAAGATTTGGCTACTTGAATTATCCTAGTGCATACGTGATCGTATTTGCTGTTGTATTATAACGCGGAAAGGATGCTGCCGATAAAAACACATACCACTACATGTCCATAGGCCAGAAACTTTGGGTAAGATGTTATCAAAATTATGTAACTTATCTATCGTTTAGTTTACATTGCAATATGGTAATTTAAAAATATACATTTTTTTTTTGTTCAGGTTTGATATTAAAACGTGGATGAGCAGTATCAAGAAACAGCAAATAAGTTGATGAAAACAAGCTTATGAAAAACACAATCTCATTAAGATAAACCAAAAAGGCCAAACCAAACAGGCCACAGGTCCTAACTTAACACACACTAAGTTAAAAAACAAAAATCAATATAGGTAAAAAAAAATGATAAGTTAGGTGCACTATTATAATAATATTTTATTATTATTTTGAATTTATATGTCAAGGTCATGGTCATGGATGAGTTCAGTGATGCGATGCTTAAACCTAACTAATGAGGTCTCAAAAATATCGACATTATTATATATGTCATTATACAAAGCACAGGATCGTTTTATAAAGCTGTTGCTCCCATAACAGGTTTTACTCGCTTTCACAGTAAATAATTCTTTCTTGCGAGTAGTTCTCTCTTGCCTTCTAGGCACGCGAAAATATATATTCTCTAAAAGATAAGGAGCGTCGACCATATCATGTAATATTTTAAATAAATACGTTATATCTATAAGATCCCGTCGACGCTTTAGAGATACAATGTTGTGGAAAGCAAGAGAGGTCTCATAATCAATATGTGGATTGCCAGTCCTGTAATCAAGTGATCTAATAAACTTTCGTTGTACCTTCTCAATTTTATCCTGATGTACTTGATGGTAAGGATTCCAGACAGGGCTTGCGAATTCTAGCCGACTACGTATGTAACTATTAAAGAGTAATTTGTATGTTGCGGGATTTTTAAAAGGTCTACCTATGCGCAATATAAAGCCTAAGAACTTGAATGATTTATTAACAATTTTATCAATGTGTGGAACAAATGTAAGACTAGAGTCCATTATCACGCCTAGATCCCTGATTTCAGTTACGCGGTTTAAGATCCTTCCACACAACTTATACGGGAATTCAATTGGATTTCTTTTTCTAGTGAAAGTAATTGTGTGGCATTTGTCTGGATTTAAAAACAAATTGTTTCTATTACAGAAGTCCTCAAAGTTACTTAAGTCGCTCTGTAATAATAAAGAGTCTGACGTGTCTCGTATAACTCTGAAAATTTTAGTGTCGTCTGCATAAAGGAGCACGTTGGAGTGACTTATGGCCTTGGTAATATCATTCACATACAAAACAATAAGTAATGGCCCTAAGTGGGACCCTTGCGGGACTCCTGAGGTCATGTATT
Organism: Scoparia ambigualis; assembly: GCA_963921215.1. Taxonomy (NCBI): domain Eukaryota; kingdom Metazoa; phylum Arthropoda; class Insecta; order Lepidoptera; family Crambidae; genus Scoparia; species Scoparia ambigualis. The sequence continues at coordinate 30,975,827 of OY992508.1, forward strand.
TGTATGTGGAACGATAGCCAGATAGTACGACAGCCTGACTACGATTTCCTACGTATGATTTGATCCAACGGAACAGATCGCCGTGAATACCTAGCCGCCAAAGTTTAGTGAGGAGAGTATTATGGCAGATTTTGTCAAAACACTTGGCAAAGTCCGTGTATATAGCATCCACTTGACCGTTTTTATCCATTGCCTCCAACAATATTTCTGTCATATTTAACAAATTACTCTCCACGCCACGCCTTTTACAGAAGCCATGTTGAGTAGGTGTAATAACTCGTTTAACTACGCCAAGTAATTGCTCAGTGACAATTTTTTCCTGTATTTTGCCGAATTGACACAGCTTTGAAATGGGTCGGTAGTCAACTATGTTTTGACTAACAGCACCTTTAGGTATCGGTGTTATCAAAGCACGTTTCCATTCGTGTGGTACAACGCCAGTACTAAATGATTGCTTAAATAAATGTAACAAAGGAGCAGTTAACGAATCGGCACAATTTCGTATGAATAGAGGGTGTATGCCATCTGGACCAGCTCCTTTATTCGTATTAATATTTTTTAAATACTTATTTAAATTATTATAGGTTAACTCAATGGAGCTTATGTCTAATAAAGTGTTTTCAGGTGTATCCGTTATGTCATAGGCTGCATTACCTGTGCTACTTACATAAATTGAGTGGAAATGTTCGCTGAAATAATTACAAATTTGTTTACCGTCATTACTGCTTTGTCCCTTAAAACTCATAGTTTCAGGTAACCTATTATTTGCTTTTATAGCTTTGACATACGTCCAGAAATACTTAGGTAAAGTTTTTATTTTATTTTCGGCATAATTTATGTAACTATTATAGCATTCTCTTTCCATGCATGCAGCTCGTTTTCTTAGCACCTTAAAACTTTGGTAATCTAGTGGGTTTCCATATAATTTCCATAGCTTGTGAAATTTTCTTTTTTCGTTTAGGAGTTTTCGCAAAGGTTTAGTGTGCCATATAGGAATAGAATTTTGAGATCTGAATTTACCTGGAACATACTTAGCAATAAGGTTGTTTAAAAATAAATAAAATTTAGAGACACATTCCTCTAATGTAAATTTTTTTAAATGTTGAGTCCAATTTATACTGTTGATTTCATTATTAATTAAACTGTAATCAGCTGCACTGAAATTATAATTATAAATTAACGCTGGTCTTAATTCAGTAAACTGATTAATATTTATACGGATTTCTATGGATTTGTGATGTAAATCTTCCTGAGTTAAGGGGTGAGAACAACCAAAAACATTGCAACTTATGTTACTCATTACCAAGTCCAGGATTCGATTACTAGCATTGTGAATGCCGTTAAATTGCTGAAGACCAGTAAATGCAAGGAAGTCATTTAGAGTGTTGACCGAACTGTCACAGCTCCTCCGTAATAACTTACTAGGAGTGCAACCTTCTATCCATACGGCGTTGGTAATATTAAAGTCACCTATTAACAAGAAAGCGTCATCCGGGCGGTCATTAAAAATGTCACTGGCTATGGCGAAAAAGGACTCTAAAGTGTTACGATAACTAGGTCCGTGCGGTATGTAAACACACGCGATGTTTAAATACTTATTGTTATTTGTATTGAGAGGTATAGATAGCCAAACGCAGTCTGAGGAGGCGCGCGGTGGGATCGGCCAGTCCCGGCGCTGGGGCCGCAGGTTAGTGCGCACCGCGACCGCGACACCGCCACCGCGTTTCGCGCCGCTATCCGCCTGCGAGCGGTCGCATCTAAATACTGCGTACCTGCCGTCGAAATACTCTCTGTCGTAAAAGTCGGGAGTCAACCAACTCTCCGTTAAACATATGAAATCGTAGTCAGATGTAGTTATTTGTGATAGAAAATCGTGTGATTTTGTTCGCAAGCCCCGAACGTTCTGGTAGTAGCATAACAGATTTTTTGTTGTGGAATTCATCTAGTTTTAGTTAAATCATATAAAATTATAAATATCTGATTTTTAATTTTAATTAAAGGTACAAATAAAATGAAGAAATAATTTAGAAAAAATAAATAATTTAGATTCAAATATTGAAAGCAAAAGAAAAATAATAATAAATCTCTCATCACATCACTGGACTCATTGACACATAATAAAATTAGGTTTACACATAAAGCGACCTTTTGTTTACTATAATAATGGTAGTTAGATACCAATAAATAAACGGAATAATATATTAGAATTGTGTGTACAATAGAAAAAACAATGTAAGTTAGTCATTTTAATTTGGACAGGTCAGACTCACTGCTTATAATTGTGACCCCGGATTTGTCATTCTTTCTCATGAGTATCTTGCAGTCCCTTATCCACAAGTAAGAATAGCCCAAATCGGACTTGAGCTGCCTAGCCTGTTTCAATAGCAACTTGTTTCGCGGAGTGAGGTGATCGGATACATAAATATTTTGTTTAGGACCCGGGAGATTGATGTCCGTGGTAGCGAGGCCACGTCGCGAGCGAACCGCAGCCAAGAGTTTGTTCTTAGCGATGCGACGCGTGAATTTCACGACAATGGCTGGGGGTCGCGGGTTACCCGCCGCAGGGCCCGACGCCGCCGACGACGCATCACCCACCTCGAAACGTCTCACACGCATAATGCCGTCTATGTCACGCTCATCCAGTGCGCAACCTACCATATTGCTGATGGTATGCAATAGTGTATGGAGATTCTCACCGGCAGCAACAGGTATCCCAGATATCTCGACATTGTTCATACGTGACAGTTGATCCCGCCTATGATTTTCACTTTCTAGAACAGCAATCGTTTCTCTGGCGGAATCCAAATCCGACTTTAATTTTGGTATCATACAAACTTTTTTTTCTGTTTCGATGAGTCTGTCCTCTATAGTGCTAAAACGAGTCTCCATATCATTAAATTTTTTATTTAGTTCCTGAACTGCAGTGGTCACGTTCTGGATATTAGTATTCATTGTAGAAAAATCGCTTCTAAATGCTCTTAGCTCCTGAAGAATATCAGCCATGCTTGCCACCGCGATGACTGAGGAATTGGTTGAAGTGCCCACACACTCTGAACTGATGTCGTCGCAGGACATATCCGCATCCGTTGCCGGCATTTCGAAATGCCTTCGGGTAGGTGTTTCGTCGCCCTTTGGACGTCTCGTTACCATGTTACATTTGGGACATAACCAGTCGTTCTTAACGGTCGAAGAGGTCTGTGGTAACACATTCAAACATTTGTAGTGGTAACGCCCCTTACAACCAACACAGACCAAAACCTCCCCACGACTTATCTTATTATTACACGCTAGGCAATCCATCGCCTGTATAAATTGTATATAGTAAAATAAATAATAAATATCCTGTCTATCCAAAAAGTTGTTTTATTGGAACCCCGCCTCTCAGAGTTCGATAGTAGTAAAGGCGCGTCTGCGGAGCTCTGCTCTTTGCCGGATGACGCAGTGAAGTGGCCCGATGACGCGCAGAGGTGAGACGCAGGCGAGTATCGCACTTAACAATGTGTGCCGGCAGCGGACACGGCGGACGAGATTCGCTTGTATGAGCACTCTCACAAAATTCGAGAAGGTAGATTTCTAATGAAGCCGTAATCACTTTGCTTTAATAATTGAATCAAAAACGCTTATAGATTGCACTAAAAATCACACAATTTATGTATTTTACTATGGTAATATATAATTTTGTAATTATTGAAAGAAAACTGCACAAGTAACACTTTAAAAAATTAATTTAGTTGGGAGCTCGAACTAACATAGACTAAGCGGTTTACCAGCAGGGCAAAGTCATAAAAGTTTTTAGTCATAAGCCACGTATATAATTTACTTCTAAACAAATTGAAGCTGAGATTTTTAAATTCACAGGGCACCTTATTATAAATTCGAACACACATGACAATACAATTTTTGTTATATTTTTCCGATTTAGGAATATTACTTAGGACTAATCTATTAGGATTTCTCTTTATTCTAGAGTTAACATCTCGAGCTTTCTTAAATAGGTACATGTGGTTATATACAAATATGCTAATCTCGTAGATGTACAGAGATGGTAGCGGTAGCAAATTAAGGCCCCTAAAATATGGTCGACAGGATTCATCAGGTGGGATACCACAGATAGCCCTGATACATCTTTTTTGTGCGATAAATGCTTTGCTAGCGTCTGTGCCATTGCCCCATAATATCAATCCGTATCGTAATATAGAATCTACATATGCGCGATAGGTTGTTACTGTTGTCTCCCTGTTAGTTATCTTACTTAACTTGTTGAGAGCGTATACAAATTGATGAATCCTTTTGCATAAATTTTCTACATGTAGTTTCCAGTTTATGTTTTGGTCTATAGTAACCCCTAAGAACTTGGTTTGTGTTACTTCCTCTATTTTATCAATATTCAATTTAAAATTGTATTTAGAATGTATAGATTGATTAAATTGTATATAATTCGATTTAAGTAAATTAATTTTTAAATTATTATTCTCTAGCCATTTCATAATGTTGTCAATAGTATAATTCATGTCCTTTTCATGGTCACGTACTGTAAAATTATTCTTATTAGTAGTCACAATAATAGAGATGTCATCTGCATATAAACAACATTTATGATTAGTTGCTTCTGTTATGTCATTAATGTAGAGTACGAATAGGATTGGACCTAAAACGCTACCCTGAGGGACGCCGCTGCCATTGTTAATAAATTCAGATGAGTGTGACTTAAGTTCATTTTTAACTATTTTACTAACAATAACACACTGACGTCGATTAGTAAGATATGACGATATCCACTGTAGTGCGAGCCCTCTTATTCCTATCGCCTCCAATTTTTTTAATAGTATACTATGAGAAACGAAATCGAATGCTTTTGATAAGTCAAAAAATAAGGCAGTTGTCAAAAAATTATCATTAATATTTGTCAGAATTGTATTGATCAATGTAAATATAGCTAATGTTGTCGACTTATTCTTTTGGAAGCCAAACTGTTTTTTATTTATTATATTGAATTTGTCGCAGTAGTCTAATAGTTTCAAATACATGCACTTCTCAAATATTTTAGACAAGACCGGTATTAAGGCAATTGGACGGTAATTATTGATTTCATCCTTATCGCCTTTTTTATGGAGAGGTTTAACGATGGACGATTTTAGTGCATCAGGAAAAGTTCCTGTTGAAAAACCCTCAGAGGTTGTATTGTTTAAAGTCATGATAACTTTTTTTACCTCTTCTTGAGACACAGGCCTTAGAAACATCGTGTTAGCACTTAATTTAAGTTGCAAATTATTAAATGTTGAATTGCTGACGTTGGAAGATTCTACGAAATATTTATTGAAGGCACTGGCAATTTTTTTGGGTGACGTTAAACATTCATTATTTATTTTAAGACTTGCAATATTGTCATCTAACTTTGAGGAGCTAATTTCATTTTTTATTACCGACCAAGTTGCTTTGCACTTGTTCTTACTGTGGCATATAAATTTTGTATTTGCAATTTTTTTAGACCGATAAATGCAAGTTTTTAGCAATTTTGAATATTTCATGTACTTATTTTTATTTAAATTTGATTTATTTTTGTAGTACTGGAAGCGCAGTTTTCTTTTTACTTTGCAACTTATTTTTAGACCTCTGCTGATCCAATTTTGTTTTTTGTCTTTATTATTTATTTTTATTTGTATAGTTGGAAAACATAGCTTGTAAAATAAGGTTAAAGTTTCATGAAAATAATTGAAAGCTTTATTTAAATCGGTCTCCGAATATGTTTCAGACCAAGTTAAATGACTTAAATGTGCTTTAAATTTTAAAATATTATCGTAGCCATAGTCTTTTCTATAGATTATATAGCGTTTCGGACAGCTGTCGTTCTGTTTAACAGAGAAATTTATAAACTGAGATGTCTCGTGATCTGACAAACAAAGAGGAATCACATCAACACTCGCATCCTTAATGTTACTCAGTATATGGTCAATACAAGAATTTTTACGTGTGGGGACATTAATGTGGATTTGCATATTATAATTGTAACATAAATCGCGAAAATCATTCGTTATTCGACCCTGCTTAAGGGTATCTATATTAAAGTCACCAGTCACAACTATCTTTGTTTTATTATTGTATTTTCTCGTTATTTCAAACAAGAGCTGATTAAGTTTATTCAGAAAAATGTTTGGATCAGACTTGGGCGTTCTATAAAGACAAAGTATTAGTAATTTGTGTGCGGGTACTTCTATGCCACAAGCCTCAAAAGTTTTTTCAGATACATATCTTCTCACGCTTGTCAGATCCTTAAATATTAAATTCTTTATGACCAAAATACATGTGCCACCCCTCTGCTCATTCCTACAAAAAACAGTCACTAATTCATAGTTCTTTAGATTTAAAAATCTTTCGTTCTTGACAGAGTAGTATATTCAATCATTAGGCTGTCCAATATCACATTACTTGCTGATCAATTTCGTTATTTAAGCTCAATTCACTTTGTTTGATGGCCAAATACATTTTGGAGCTGACCTAAACCTAGTTTTTTCGTAATGTGCTGAGCATTTGAATGATAGCTCTTATTTATTACATTTACCAAACGTTTATGGTGTAATTATTAATAATAACCGGTCTCTCTTTGGTCGTTCCCTCATGACTGAGGATCGTGATCATCACGGCAGCACTTTGGATTGGACGAACTGTTTCCATCGGGTTCGGTCTGTGGCCACCATCACCGCGGCGTAGAAGCGGGACGTTGGTGTTTCCTTCAGTTGGTCAGACCACCTGGTCGGGGACCGGCCTCGTGAACGTTTTCCTTCCACGTTTCCCACCACAATGAGCTTTTCCAAGCTACTGTCGCCACGTCTGGCGATATGGCCAAAATAGCCGAGTATGCAACGATGACATAAGGTAGACAATCGGTCCTTAACGTTCAATTGCGACAGAATTGAGATGTTAGTGCGTTTGACTGTCCACGGTATTCGCAGCATTCTTCTCCAGCACCACATCTCGAAGTCTATTCTCGAGAAAGACATTCTCGAGCCAAATAACCGGTAAAAGTGAATATTTTTTTAATTTTACCATCGATCTTGGTAATTAATAACCAATTCATCACATTTACCGTAACAGATATACCAAAACGTAATACGTCTAGTGAATGTACTGTCATTATATAATGAGGCAAATACTCAGGGGACGTTTCTGTTTCGTACCAACAAGCTTGAGCCGCCGCCAGAAAAGTTTTTCGTTTTGTCGACCGCGGCCTACCATGGCAGATAATTCATAGCCCCCTCGGCTTCGTTGTATAGGTAGTTTTGATTGTGTTTTTTTGTTAAGTAAGAGAGTAGCAAGGAAGTTTAAGGAACAGTAGAACGTCTGTTTGCACAAAAACATTTGATAATCGTTTGCATAAGTACCTAATAAAATTAGATAAGATATGTATTTTGTGTTGCGTTAATTAAGAGGCTATGGCTCTGACTAGGTGTTTTCATAAAACATTTGACGATCATATTTGCATATCTAATATTTTGTCAAGTTATTTTTAAACTTTCTACCGGAATGTTTAACTATACATATATTATATTTGACATAAGTACCTAACAAAATAAGTTATGTTTTTTGAAACATTTGACAATCGTTTGCATATGTACCTAATAAAATTAGATAAGATTATGTATTTTGTGTTGCATTAATAAAGAGGCTATTGCGCTGGCTAGGTATTGTTCAAGGACGGCAGAAAGCATGTTTTCACAAGACATTTAACGATCATATTTGCATATCTTATATTTTTTAAAGTTATTTTTTAAACTTTCTACCGGAATGTTTAACTATAAATATATTTTATAGTAAAATATTGCATAAATACAAACACCCGCTGCTTGTCGGCAGAAACAGGGCGTTTATTTATGCAACAACATCTGTTTCTAATTATTGAGCAAAATTACGTTCGCTTAATTACTAGGAAGACAGCTAATTACTTTCTTATTTAACACCCTATGAATATGCGAATTAACGTGCAAATTTGCCTATACACCAACGTTACATGGACATTAAGATTATTTGCATAAGTAGCAAGATGTACGCCTCAATTCCAGTAGGTAGTAGGTACTTCGTACTAATATGATTATAAATTCAGCTCCGTATTGAATACGCATAATCGCAAAGCTTAATATAACAATTGCCTGGGATTATGATTTGCATGTGTAAACTGATTGGTGGAATTAGTAGATACAGTTGTATTTTTAATAAAAACAATGTATCACCATAATAGGTGTAGGATATCTCTTCCTTCCTCCGTCCTTCCCCCTGGACCACCGCCTGAGGTGAACGCTTCTTGGTCACTGTTATTATTTATTAGCAAAATATAAATAAAAATTAAAACAGTTTAATCAGCACAAGAAAATAGGACCGCAAAAATCTGAAGAGCTCAATAACATACTCAAGACATCCGTGAGTACCTTTTAATCTCTGTTGCCCTGGTACTGTTCACTACATATCACCCAACTGGCGCACGCGCACACACCTACCTTACGCTAATTGGAGAAAGACGCGCCCGCCCTGTCACCGGCTGCTGCCAATCACGCATACTAAACAGACGCCATTACTGACTAACTTTGAGTTGTTGCGAGTACATTGCTGTTTTATCGTTCATTGACGGCTTTGTCAAATTGATCTCCTGCACATTCATACATCCCTAGTAACATGGAAGGCATGATGGATAAATCTTTTTCCGAGCCAAACGTGAATCTGATTGGAAATACTAGTTCAGAAAGTACGCCGCCTCCTAACTTTGTGTCTCAGCGTATATCTAAGAGAAAAAGAGAAAGTGATTATAAAGAAGAAATGGACTCGTTTAAGGAGGAACTGAAATCAATGATTCAGTCCATTATGGTGTCACAAGGTAGTGAACTAAAGAAGATTTATCCAACTTTAGCTGAAATTCAGCAAACAAATAAAAATATTGAAAATTCTATCACTTTCCTCACGAGTCAAAACGCTGAACTTCAAAAGAAAATTGAACAATTTGAAGTACAGGCCAAAAAGGATCGGGAAGTTATTACAGTTTTGGAGGATAGGGTGGAAGAGTTGCAAAGAGAAAATAGAAAAAATAATCTGGAGTTTAAAAACGTTCCTAAAGCAAAAGATGAATCGAAAAGCAGTTTAATAAACATGGTTTTGACATTATCTAAAAACGTTGGCTGCACTATGTCCCAGAGTGACATAAAGGATATATTTAGAGTGAAGAAAACGAAGGAGGGTATCAATAACACTCCTATTGTGGTTGAAACATCGTCGGCGCTCCTGAAGAATGACTTCTTAAAATTGTGTAAGTCTTTTAATTCAAAACGCAGGGAGAAACTATGCGCTAAACACCTGGGCTTCACCAAAAATGAAGATACGCCTGTATTTATAGCAGAGCAGCTTACCACTAAAGGCTCCCGATTATTTTTCTTGGCTAGAGACTTAGCCAAATCAAGGTCGTATAAGTTCTGCTGGACTAGTTTTGGAAAGGTCTACGTTAGAAAAGAGGAAAATGCGCCGATAATTTTAATCAGGAATGAAGCACAAGTCCATCGACTTCTACAGGGATCCTGACTAGTAAATTTTCTTTGTAGTTTTATGTTGTCTCTGATATGTAATTATACTTTTTATAACTGCTTTGCTATAGCTAGTATTGCACGCACACATTTTTTAATATTAACCACACTTTTACACACTCTTACAATTACACAAAACGTTCATGCCAATTGCAATTCAATTCTAAATGAATTTAATAAATATATGTTTAAATTAATACATATACTTACTAAGATCTTTGTGTATACAACTGGTATTAGTAACGCACGTAGCCCGATTTTTGATTTTACATTTTTGATAATATATTTTGTTTTTAATGGATAGTACACTTATAAATCAAAAAGAAATAGATAGTTTCGATATTGCACAATCTATACAATGTGTAATAACGGACGTATCAAAATATATAAATATGAAGAGTTCTGATATATCAATAGTAACACAGAATATTAGAAGCGTTTATAGCAATTTGGATGACCTTCTAATAACATTAAAACCACTAAAATTTTGATACTGATATATTAATATTAACTGAATGCCGATTGAATTCATATAAGCATATCCCTAACATTACGAACTATAACGCTTTTGCAACAACTAAACATATAAATCAAAGTGATGGAGTGGTTGTATATATCAAAACTCATTACAAAGCTAGCGTTACAGAAATTAGCTTAAAACATGCCTCATGCCTGCAGATTGCTTTTGACAACTTTGTTATTTTGGGTATATATCGCTCTCCATCTAACTTAAACGCTGACATATTTATAAACTCTTTAAACGAGCACTTGGATACTATACACTCCTATCGAAACATTGTTGTTACTGGTGATATAAATATAAACTTAATACTTAGACATAATGAACCGTCTCAAGAACGTAATAATCGAATAAATTATCTTAATATGCTAACCATGCACGGAATTCTACCTGGACACTTATTACCTACTAGAGAATCATCCTGCCTCGATCATGTCATGCTGAAGCTTGATATGACAAAAAATACAGCCTACATTAACGTGCTTGCCACTACTGTTACAGACCATTGTATGATACTGCTTAAACTTTCTAACGTAATTGATTCAAATAACACGTATAAAAAAACTAAAACAATCATAGATTATGACCTAGCTCTTAAAAATTTAGAACAGAAGGATCTTATTGCCTTGCTAGAATGTAATGATCCAAATAAACTTACTGATACACTAATTAATATTATAAAAGAGTCAATAGAAATGAGTACACAGATAATTAATATAAGTAGAAGCAAACGTATTAGTAAGCCATGGATTACACCGGGCATTCTAAGGTGCATTAAAAACAGAAATAGGTTACAGAAACAATTACGATCTGACTCAACAAATGAAATTTTAAAAATAACATACAAAAGATATCGCAATTATATAAACAATTTAATCAAAAAGTTAAAACGCAATTACGAGAAGGAGCAAATTAAAAAATCAAACAATAAACCTAGAATGTTATGGAATTCTATTAATAATGTAGCTAATTTTAAAGCAAGAAGAATTCCAAATACTGAATTGCTTAATATAAAACCCACTGCTCGTGAAGCAAGCAACAAAGTTAACAATTATTTTTGTAATGTAGGGAAAGATCTGGCTGAGAAAATCATGTTGTCTTCTTCTGTACTTGACCTAAGAAATTCTAATAACACCTGTTCACAATCTCACTTCGCTAAAGAAAACCTTACAAGTACTTCTTCTCAGGTAACTTCCTTTGCACTACTTGAAACGGATCACAGAGAGGTGTACAATGCGCTTATGAGCCTCAAAACTGACAGCGCACCTGGTTGGGATAACATACCCTCGAGGTTCTTAAAACTTGCGCACAAGCTGCTCGTACCAATCATCTGCCACTTGACTAATCTCTGCTTTCAATTGGGTATTTTTCTTGTAGCTCTAAAACAGGCAATAATAACTCCAGTTTATAAGAGTGGTGATAGACACAGTGCCAGCAACTACCGCCCAATATCTGTTTTAACGTCTATTTCTAAAGTTTTGGAAAAACTAATAAATACTCGATTGGTCAACTATCTTAAAAGTTTTAACATCCTATCTAGTTCGCAATATGGTTTCCGACATGGACTTTCGACTGAGGATGCAGTCACATCTCTAACGTCCGTAATAGTTGAGCATGTGGATAGCGGTAAAAAAAATGTCTAACAGTATTTTTAGACCTAAAAAGGGCATTTGATACTGTCTCTGTTCCCATTCTTGTACACAAGCTGGAGCAATGTGGTATCAGAGGTGTTCCTCTTGCACTTTTGACTAACTACTTGCAAGGTAGAAAGCAACGTGTTAAGATAGGGAACACCATTAGTGATCTAGTTGACATATCCTATGGAGTACCACAAGGAAGTGTACTGGGCCCTACATTATTTTTAATGTATATAAATGAGCTATGTGCCTTAAAACTGAACAATGCAAAAACGGTTTGTTTTGCTGATGATACAGCCATTGTATTCTATGGAGACTCCTGGGAGGGTGTGCGAAAGACGGCAAAAAGCGGATTATATACTGTGGCTAAATGGTTAAACAAGAACCTTCTTACCTTGAACATTTCGAAGACTAACTACATTTGCTTCTCTATAGATAAAAGAAAACAACCTAGTCCTGATTTTCGAATTAAAATACATTGCTGCGAAAACTCCAATAACTTAACATGTTCTTGCTAATTAATTGATAAAATTAATTCAACGAAATATCTGGGAGTCATAGTTGATCAACGCCTCTCATGGCATTTACATATTGAAATGATTATGGGTAGAATTAGAAAGCTTGTGTGGATTTTCAAAAAGTTGAGGCATGTTGTGAACAGAGAGTTGTTAAATAAAATATATGTTTCTCTGGCTCAAACCGTACTAACTTACTGTATTCCTGTTTGGGGTGGGGCTAACAAAACAAAATTTCAGGAAATAGAAAGAACTCAAAGAGCGTTGCTTAAGGTGATGTACTTTCTACCATACAGATCTCCTACAAATTTACTTTATACATATGGAGATCTTCTGTCCGTTAGAAAACTTTATATACTACATTCTATACTTAAAAAACACAAATCTACAGATTATGATAAAAATATAATAAATAGAAGAAGAAAGGATATAGTTTACCGCATTAAACCAGTCAAAACATCCTTTGCTGCTAAACAATATTACGTCCAAGTTACCCACCTATATAACAAACTTAATAAAAAACTAAATATTTACCCATTAAATCATTATAACTGTAAGAAAGCTGTAATGGTCTGGCTAAAATCGATTAGTTATACAGATACTGAAAATTTACTAATTCCGGATATATAAACACACATAATATTTAAGCAGGATTCAACGCAAAAGACTGAAACTACAAACTAAAATTATGTTTATTATAGTGAATTGTGTTGGTTGTTGTTGGAGTTTTATTAGTATGTAGTATATTTGATATAATAATGTGTATAATAATGAATATTATTTATTATTATTTAAATATTTAACTATGACAATATGTATTACTCTGGCATGAATCTTTTTAAACTTTTGAGTATTTCAAAACTCACATTACACACACACACACTCACACACGCACTCACACACACACTCAAACACACACAAACACAAACGCGCGCACACACACATTTATCTTTACTATTTTTGTAAAAGTTGTTTATTTTAATTTCCCTTTTGTCCTTGTTTTATTAAAATGTCACATACCTGTAAGCTATGACAAATTGGAAGAGCGGTGACTCCCTTATACAGGTATATTATACTTAACAGGAAAGTCACCACAACATTGTAAACACCTGGTTTGTTAATGAAATAAAACATTTTTAATTTAATTTTAATATGAACAGAGCCTTTAACTAGAATTTCGACAAAATTCCTTCTTTTACTTTTGCGTTGCTGTGTTTCGGTTAGAAGTGGAAATCAAATTAAGTTCATTCACTAATAAATTAATATAGTCACGACTATTATCCCCTAAGGGTTAGTCAGAGACGAGGCAATGAGGACAGCAAAAGCAGTCCTCTATCATAGTCCGCTTTATACCAAATAGCGACTTCACATGTGCTAAGCGTGACAGGTGGTGAGCCCATCGCCGCTTTATTCTGTTGGATGTATGTACAGTCTTTATTCCGTTAGTCGCCTTTTACGACACCCAAGGGGAGAGAGGGGTGGTAGTGTTCTTTCACAAGCAACTTGCACTTGAAGCACAAGCCTCCATGAGTTGTCGTGTGCGGTAGCCATGCACTTTATATCAGGCTATGTTCTTTAGTCGTCGTAGTAAAATAAAGTAAGTAGGTTAGCAAGTAATAACTTACTTAATTAATTAATTATTGCAATGCGATAACTCGCATTGCAACAATTAATAGGTATTAAATGTAAAAAAATGGGTTGGTTTGATAAAGATCTGCAAAGAGTTCAAAACATTGCCATCCCTAACAAAATATTTCGTCAAAATATAATCGTGAGGACATTCATGTAGTTTAGTGGTTCAAGTTGTTAGTGTTCTTATAAACAAAAACAATTTATCTGATTTTTTTTAATTGCATTTGGGATGCCATATTTTGAAATCGAAAATTAACACGAATTCGTCGATTGGCTCAGGTGGGTTTGGAGCCGACCACTCGTCCGTACAATCCGGGTATTCATAAGTGGTACTGCAGTAGTATTTCATGTTTTTTTACCCTGACATAAATATTGAGCAGGAATAAAAATTTATCTGCATCACAATAGCTTAAATAACTGCATGGCTCAGCTCTTGTATATTGTCTTGTTTCAACGTTTTGTGGTTTTATTAAAATATATTTGGGCGTTATAAGTTATTAAACCATAATTGTTCAAAGAATATAGGTACTTAAAACGAAAACACAAGATTCGTACTTAATATTACGGAATATTAAGTACGAATCTTGTGTTCTACTTTTAAGTACCTATATTCTTTGAACAATTATGGTTTTACACCTGATGACTCAATATCAGCCTTTTAACAGTCCGTTCTTATGCTTCTATGCTCATTAAATTCCTTTAACAAGTAGGTAGGTACCCCTTGAAACGGAACAACTTTACTAAACAAATTAAATAGGTTATTAATTTCGGGCGTAAGTGAATTAGGTGAAAAAAACGATGTCTCTTCTTAAACCATTCAAAGTGTCTGTATAATGAATATTCCGTCCCAAGTCTACCATCTTCATTTAAAATCTCCAAGATATCGCTAGTACACAAATCAGCTGCCCTCGACACAAATTGAGCCGTCCCGTCGCGTCGATCTTACTTAGGACAATTTGCCGGACAGTGACAAATTAATGAGCAAATAAATAAACGCTGATAATGATCGGTGACAAAAAACTGCAGACGGCAACGGCCGCGCGCCGTGACAAATGACAGTGGAAGAAAAAATAATTGGCCCATTTAAATTCCACCTTCTGTCTCTAAAGCCGAACAAATGGAGTTTTTCCTATTTTATCCCTCGCCTTTAGGTCGGCCCGGAATATAGTTAGGCCACAACAAGCTTGAATATTAAGCTGCTCGTATTTTACGGCTGCTTAGCTCCGAATGGGACCGTCAAAACGCTAGCTAGATTCAGAAGCTAAAACTTTTTGGTACGTATTGTTTGTTTGAGTTTTATCGTCATCTGTTTTTTTATGACGGCGAACTTTGTCGTAAAATAGTTGTTAAATTCAAGTGGACAATAAACCGTTTGATAGACGATCACTATTAAAAATGAGATTCTTGTTTTGTTAAATTGTTGTATTGTTTTACATGCACCCTTGAATTTAATGTACGGACACTTTAAAATGAGTAACTTTTTTCATTTTACTTCGTATTAATTAAAAATTACTGATCTGTATATTTTGTGTCATTCAATATTGTTTATAGCGACTTCAAAAAAGTTATTCATTATCACACACTAAAGTAAGTAAATCACAGTATTGTCTGTTATATTACTCCTACTTTTAGTTATAATAATAGCACAGAGTATAAACATCATTCGCATAATTTAATACGAAATTTCGATTTTGTTGAGCACAATAAGTTGCATTTTCCGAGGGAGGCATAACAGTCCTAATTGATAGCCTGTCGTTTCAGCGTGTGATGCCAATGTTAATTACATTTTAATTTATGGCCCCTTATAATAAGGTTCTTTTTTGCTAAGCAAATTGTTCCTAAAATGAACTGTTTATTGGAAAATTTACTAAAGTCATAACGTAGGTAATTAAATGTCTGTCTGGCCTTTGTTCCAAAATCACGCTGGAATTGGACGGAATTTGATAAAGGTAAATAACATATTATAAAATAAATAACGTTTCCACACTTACACCCATTATCTAGTCAAAGTTAAGTCTTTAGTTGAAACTTGTTTATTGATGACCTAGATAACGAATAAACAATTTTAACCCCTCAAGCCCCAAGCGGCCAAATATGGTCGCACCTAAAATACTCGCTATTCCGTCAGACCTCAAGCGGCCATATATGGCCGCGCTCTCCACTTGACTTTGTAACGTGTTTTGATACATTTAGAGACTACTTTAGTACATTTTATGCATCGTGAACGCAAAATTTAACATGAACTGCGTTCGATTTTTTTTACCATTTCCGCAAATTTAGTTTTTTTTCCATTCCCGCCAAATCGCACCTGCTGTCAAAATTTTTAGACATATCGATTCCAAGACTGAGAGGTTAAATAAGTACTTATGATACATAGAAAATACATAGACCTGATACAATTTAGAAAAACATTTACTTCTAATAATGTTAGGAGATGGCGGGACGGACTTGATGTGTTTTACAAAAATTAGACACAATTGGCTCACCAGCAGTGGGACAGTGAGGGCTAATGTAATGTTATCATCATCATCAGCTAATAAACACCCCACTGCTGGGCACAGGCCTCCCACGTAGACAATAGCAAATGGCGATATATTTTTTTTTAGGGACATACAACAGGTAACAGTTAATAAAATAGCATAATGTTTATGTTAAACATAAAGACTAAACTATCACCTAAAAACATGCATCCATGACATGAATAAAATTTAACAAGGTTGATTAATATTACAAAAACTTAAGATACTTAATTAATTTTAAAAAAAAATACTGTATATGCCCATTTATAGTTTAAAATTACATTCAGACAAAAAGGTTGTGGAGACTCCTCTTGAAGACATTTGTACTTGAACTCTTGAAGTAAAGATATTAATGTCGTGATTGCTTTGAGTTATCTCGTTGTATTGGCGACACATTCGAACCAAGGGGTTGTAAAAAGAGGTATTATTGCGGTATAGCTAAAGCGAGAACAATTTGTTGCTACGGGTTCTATTAAAAGTGTTGAAGTATTGGGCCATAACACCACGCTGGCCCAATGCGGATAGGTGGGTTTTAACGACTGTCATCTTACGACAATAACCAACAAGTAATGTAATGTAATGTAAGTTAAAGAAAGCAGCGACGTCTATAAATCTAAACAAAACAAACTACAAAAGTAAATTACAGTACAACATTACGGGTCGTATCGCTAACTCGATCTTAGAATCAGTACCAAATCGTCATGTCACGAAACCGTTTGGTGGCCTCCAACTCCAATAGCAAAAGTGTTTTCGACCTACCACCGACTTTGCAGTACAAGTGGCTCGTAAAATTACGAGACTTCATAATTGCATTAAAATCCAGCCTCAACTTAGCAATTTGTTGGGTTTGTCTGCGTGCAAATATAGCTTTGTGCCGTTCCGTGCCACGAATGCTTTGAAAACTGCAATGGCATGATTTCACATAATAAAATGAGACCGTTTATAATACATAATCCCGGCGTTGTGTTCTTTGAAATATTTTGTTACATTGAAATTAGCTCGAGACACGTCAACGGGTATTTAAGCACCGTTTTAAAATAGCATTCAACGTCACAGTTAATGTTCCGTAATGTAAATCAAATGTACCCTTTGTTTAATTGTGAACTGTAAATGTAAGGTAAATAAATGTTCCTGAAATAGACGTAAGTAACTATTTTCTTATTTGGTTGGACACTCTTTTTCTTGTAATGTGGGCGCTTTCAATTTAGCAGGACGTTGGGGCACCGGGATGAATCGTGTTATATTTGCTGTCCCTTGATTCACATATAGAGTCTACACTATTGAGACACACGCACGGATGCGGTCTGTTTGTCGTACGTAGGCCAGAATACCCTGGTCGTTACTAATAAAAAGTCTGTTCAAGTGTAACTTGAACCATGTTGGTCCTGCTCTAAACGCTTAAATTAAAAGCAGCCTATAAAAGAGGAAACGAGCAGGCGGGTCACCTGACGAGGGAAAGTAATCACCGCCGACCATGGACATCCGCAAAACCTGAGCAGTCGCAGATGCGTTGCTGACCTTGAGGAGGGAGTAAGATCTTTGAGAAAGGAATTGTAAGGGAGACCCCCTCCCTCACAATTCCTTTCTCAAAGATCTTGATCTCTTCAAAGAGTGGAGGAGTTGACTTCAAGGAGTACTTTCACACAACGGACGAAAAACAACAGCATAGAGTGCTGTTTGCGCTAACGCGGCGACGAGTGAAGTTGCAAAGAATGGAACGCTCATTCCGTCGTCGGCTGAGACCTTCAGCTCATTAGAAGAATGATATAGGCAAAATTACGCTTCGCGCGCGGTGTGCGTCCGCATCCCTCTCGCCACTGAAGAGTCGTCGGCTCGTAGCAAAACCGCCATATTGAAGATTGTGAAGATATCAAGATTAGTTGCATACAAGTACAAGAACAGCGAGAACCCATTGTTGCCTGCCAGCAGGCCTGCTGGTCATCCAGATTAGCACACGAAGGTCCCTTCAACACTTCCACATAACAAGCAACGCAGCGACGAGTGAAGTTGCAAAGAATGGAACGCTCATTCCGAGACCTTCAGCTCATTATAAGAATGACATAGACAAAATTACGCTTCGCGCGCGGACTCACACATCCCTCTCGCCACTGAAGCGTTGTCGGCTCGTAGCAAAATATTGAAGATTGTGAAGTTATCAAGATTAGTTCCATACAAATACAAGAATAGCGAGAACCCATTGTTGCCTGCCAACGGGCCTTTTCTTTGTTTTAGTCGGAGAAAATGCTTCTCTGCACTGGCATGGGGCCTCGAGAGGAACGTGAGACAGCACTGTCCAGGGCTGGAACCCATATGTCCCCACCCGCCCCCTCGTGGGGGAAACGAGTGAGTAAGGACATACGGGCCCGACCTGGTAAAAGAACCGACACCTTCCTTCAGAACCGTGACGCGGCGCCGCGGTACCGCATAACCACGCCCCAATAACGGGCCTGCCGGTCATCCAAATTAGCACACGTAGGTCCCTTCAACACTTCCACATAACCATAACCCAATTGTTGCTATGCTCGGCGTTCTTAACAGGCGTCGACAAGTGTCATTGTTTGAGAAGATACTATGTCGGGCGAGCCTGTAAGGTCTCAAGGGTAGACCTGCGGAAGCAAAAGACTTTAATCCCCGTTTTTAATTTGGTTGGACTCTCTCTTTAGTTTATTGCCATCCGCCGCTGAACATTTACCTCTCCTAATGAGAGTCAACCGTTACCGTTTTTGGTTGTCCGGATCCGGGCTCAGCTTTAGATTAGTCAACACCTGTCCTGATGCTAGCACAATTTTTTTTTATAGATAGATTTGCTAATGAAGTATAATTTACTAAAATTTCACGGCGCAGAGATGCATAGTTTTTAAGCTTGAATTTATTGAAAATTGCAAAGTAGCCAAGAATTGAAGGAAAATCGACATGTTGTTTGACGTAAAATATTAAAACGTTTAGTTTTAAGCAACTAGCTGCCCTACTCCTGTAGGTCACGTGATAGGTTAGAAATTTAAGACAATCGCGAAGCGCAGAGTAGCGATTGTCTTGAATTTCGAGGTTATTTATTTTATGAGACAACGGAACTTTAGCCCCATTCAAAAATATCTTCGGGGGACGGAGATGGAGGGGGTACGGTAATGGTAACTTGGTAGAATTTTTTTTTTCCTAAAAATAACGTAAATAAATAACCTAACATAACCTCAAAATAAAAATATCTTGAAAACTATGCATTTCCGCACTTTGGCTCCCCATCCCTTAGGTTCCTCCTACCCCTCTCCTTCCCCCTTTTTACGGTGTTGCTTAATCTAAAGTGCTTCCCGCATCCGTTTACTTCCCGTCATCTTCTTCAAGCCGTTGGTGGTTGGACGATAAAACTTTATTTTAAATTTCTTTAAATCCATAACATAGGCTTTGTGTGGACTGGAAACTAGAATAATGAGTATATTATCTATAATTATATTTTGTGTACTTATCTTATATAAATGATATAATAATATATTTAGTAGGTATCTTTTATGCGCCGTCTTTCTTCTTTTTCTAACTCTTTTTACTGGTTGACTGGTAGATAATGTAATTAGCATTAAGTCCGCCATTTGTAAATGATTTTGTGCAATAAATTATAAATAAATAAAATAAAATAAATGACGACTGAAATCCCTCTTTTGGATTTAGGCTTCCCCACATAAACAATAACACATTGGAAGATTATATTCATGAACAATAACACAATGTTTACAAGTTGGGGGTTTTTATGAATGAATGTCATCTTACAACAACAATCGGGACCAAACGGCTTAACATTTTAATTTGGTCACCTGTGAACGACATCGTTGCATATTAAAGTTTAAAAAACAAAAGTTCTAGAGTAGAAAATATGAAAGTTAAAAAATCCAATACAGATTATGCCTACATTCGCATATACATTTAGGTAAAACATGCATCCATGAATATGCAAAACCATTACCATGCAGATCTCACTATTTAGATCGGCTCGCATAAGTGCGCCTGTATCCGTCAAACTATGCCATCGGTTTTACATTTCACCGTATTATCTTCATCGCTCATATATAGAATTGCAAATTTAAACCCTTTGTAAGCTCTCTGCATTTCGGAACACAAATTCGCTTTTACGGTCATTTGCATGTTGCCGGGTTATGTAATATGGGTGACTTCCGATTCCGGACGGGTAACTATTTGTGGATGAATGGTCTTCATGCCAGATGATCTTAGTACAATAATATATTTATGGGAAAAATACAGTTTGAGTTGGATTTCAAGGGCATTATCAATAATTATAGGTATTGTGATATGAGCAAACTCAGAACAGATTTCAATCACTTCGTTAATCGTGATATAAAAATTACACTAAAGACTATGAAAACATAGTAGGTAATTGTATAATATACAATAATTGGGTACTACCTACTATTGACTTTAAATACAAGGGGTATCGAATAGATCTATAACACTATGTGAGTGTTATTTTCATCTGCTTAAAATTTGTACCTACCTCAGTATTTTGAGAGAGCTTTTATTTAAAACATTTCTAGACATAACGTAGGTAGTCATTATTATAGATAATGAAGTTTCGACATTGAAAGTTACAGCCCTTTCCATAATATAGACAGAATTAAGAAACAGCCGAATTCATTCTTCGTGCAAGTACTAAAGAAGCAGAAATCTCGATTTGAATTCTTGATTTCACCAAAGGATTGAAATAAAGGAATTTAGAAAATTTACATTTGAACGACGAAAGGCAGCCGGATTACAGGCGCTTATGAAAATTTGTTCTCGTATTGTATTGCATGAGGCTGCGGGGTAGGTACGTAAGTTTGGAAATAATGTTTTTTGTGGCATTCATAAAAACGCATTGATTTGAACATTTGTTAACAGCATGCTTTCCGAAATCTACCTATGCTTCACATAGATATGAAATTTAAAAGTCCCTGCTCGAGTTGTTACACTATTAGTGCCTAACGTTTCATATTGATTTTAACTGCCTATTTAACTGTGAGTTACTTAATTTCATTTCCAGAGGTCCTGATTTAATGAATTGCCGGAATGATTGTTTCTATGCCACGATTTTTCCATACATAGAACAAAATTATTCAATTGCAGTTACCTTCAATCGTGTTTATATCATCGAAGGTTATTAAGAAGTATACACGAACGCAACAGAAGAAATTATAACATCTACTGTAACATTGTTTATTGCAATAGCTCTTGAACTCATAAAGATAGGTCTACTAATGTATATAGAGTGTAGACACCAACCATAAAAAACGCTTAAAACAAAGATAGACTTTATGACATAATTAGTCTTAGTACACTGAGTGGGGCGGCGGCGGCGGGTGAATCAATATCTTCTCTATTTATTGAAATTGCCCAAGAACTCGACGATAGGTCACATAATGTATTGGAGTGTAGGCATATTAGATAAATAACACTCTCTGACGTGGAAGATTAGGTAAAGAGAAAATTGTTTCAGTGCAAACAACGCGGTTACAAGTGTGAAAATGATGAGTTTAGTAAGTAAGACAACTTACGATAAATGTTTTACGCAATTACATACATGAATAGCACTTACTTCAGTGAAAATATGAAAAGAACATACATTTAAAAATCCTTGAGCAAAAATTCGATATACAGAACTCAAACCGCAGAGCAAACTTTCAATCTCAAGCAGCAAGCAAACTCAGAACAGATTTCAATCACTTCGTTAATCGTGATATAAAAATTACACTAAAGACTATGAAAACATAGTAGGTAATTGTATAATATACAATAATTGGGTACTACCTACTATTGACTTTAAATACAAGGGGTATCGAATAGATCTATAACACTATGTGAGTGTTATTTTCATCTCAGAGCAAACTTTCAATCTCAAGCAGCAAGCAACTTTCAGCGGGCACAATTCCAAAATTTCAATTAGCCCTTATAATGTGTGTCTCATTAAAAACTTAAATATTAAAAATGAAAAATATAATGTATTTATTTAATATTTTATTAACATTTTTTTCTAGATATGTATGGAGGTAGTGATGACATTTACAAATGAAACAAAATATCGGTTATATGGCCACCGTTGATCTGTTGGAATGCACTGACGATGAATATCACAACATGCTCATTTCCACCTTAATGGTTTCGTTAACAAACAGAATTCTCGGATCTAGGGAGATGAAAATCCACATGTCATTCAAGAACTTCCGTTACATCCTCAAAAAGTGACAGTTTGGTGTGCTATTTGGGCAGGAGGGAAAATTGGACCGTACTTTTTTGAAAATAGTGAAGGTGCCGCCGCGGCTGTCGACGGCAATCGTTACTGAGCCATGTTGACAGACTTTTTTTGGCAAGAATTAGACGGAATTGACTTAAATGAGATGTGGTTTCAACAGGATGGCGCTACCTGTCACACCGCAAGGGAAACAATGACTTTGTAACAAACCAAGTTTTCAGGTCGTGCAATTTCTTGTTTTGGAGACTAAAACTGGCCGCCAAGAAGTTGCGATTTAACTTGTTTAGACTATTTTCTCTGGGGTTTTTGAAAAATAAGGTCTATGCAAACCACCCTGAGACAACAGAGGAACTCAAAGAAGAAATTGCACGCCAAATTCGTCAAATCCAGCAGCTCTTACTACAAAATGTACAGCAAAATTTCGTCAAAAGAGTGCATACCTGCCAACAGACAAACGGTGGCCATTTAATCGATATTTTGTTTCATGTGTAAATGTCATCACTACCTCCATACATATGTAGAAAAAAATGTTAATAAAATATAAAATAATTATATTATATTTTTTAATTTTTAATATTCAAGTTCTTAATGAGACACCCTTTAGTAGGACAATTAATTTCTGATACTTAAGTAGAACTTACTCTAATGGAACTTAAGAACATTCATTTTTAAAATTTTCTAACAAACATTAGGTAGGTAAGAGATCAAATCTCAGTGCAAACCTCAGAGAGCACAAGTGCGAAATTTCAATCGACCCCTAGTAAGAAGGGCAATACAGAACCCTCCCCGACATGTGTGGAGAACATAAATTATCGTAAGCACCTTTAAGCCAGATCAGCGTTGCGTAGGCAAATGGAAGAATTCGGCGCTTTGATTTTTTTGGTTTGCTCGCCTTCTCTGGCGACCTTTATGTTACTTTTGGTTAACACTTGCTTATAGGCATACAGATTTTGTCTGTGTTAGTATAACTCTTTCACAGTTGCAAAGATTGCATATGTACTGTTCTAACTATAACATACCATCTGTTTACCCAATCCATATGTTCTGGCATATTAAATACTATTTTATTGCATTTCATTTCAAGTACCTACTTGATCACTTTAAGCGATAAGACCGCCTTTGCCCACGTA
The DNA here is from genome assembly GCA_963921215.1 of Scoparia ambigualis. Lineage (NCBI taxonomy): Eukaryota > Metazoa > Arthropoda > Insecta > Lepidoptera > Crambidae > Scoparia > Scoparia ambigualis. The sequence continues at coordinate 30,999,569 of OY992508.1, forward strand.
AGCTTTTTTAAAATGCTTACTCTTTGTGTATGTTTTCTTAATTTTGTGTGTACAATAAAGCGTTGTATCTATCTATCTATCTCCCTAGGCAATAACACCTGCTAATATTCGGCGTTAGTGCGTTAGAATAAAAGTGTGCGTTTTAAAATAACGTAATAACAAAATCTGACAAGTGTACGCCACTCCTTACAGTAAAGCGAGCACATTGTACCACCCTTTCCTTCAAATACGACGAACATAAATTACAGTGCACACCTGTAAGCCAGATCAGGGTTGGATAAAGAAATTTAATATACGCTGTCGATGCATAAAACTGATTTATGTGCGAGAGCATGCACTTACTCTGATTTAGGGCGGATTGGAGTAGTCAGTGAAAGCCTATAAAATTATGTATTACCTATCGAATTTGATACTTTCAACGTGTAACGTAACGTTTTGTTATTATTCTACTTAACCCCTCACTCTTGGAAATTTTATGTCAAAAATAATGACAGCAGGTGCGCCATAATTTTTTTGAATTACGGATGACGTCACAAATGCCCCCTTATACAAAAAAACATATTACTCTACAATCAAACTATATTTTGTCGTTCTGTAAACGACAATGTACTAACTGATATATTTCCTATCCATCAGGTATCAAAATAAAGTGAAATCATGCAACAATTAATTAGTAATTCACGTTCAATATTTGGAAACAATGTTGCGGGCTGGATAACAAGAAATAAATGAAAGCTCAAACGATATCAAAACAACAAGGGCCTTTGCTATCTAATTATGTAAACAGTTTCAAGAGGACTACTTGTTTTTTTACAATAACATCACATGCAACTCGACCCGACGAAACATAAAAAAAGCTAGTGATGTTCCTTCACCTTTTGTAATTTTATCGATAGTATCTATAGTCATTATTTTTGTAAGGTGTTTAGTATGAGTAAATTAAAATATGACATAATTCAATATTTTGTTTTATTTTCAATAAAAAGTAATACAATTAACAGTTTTATAAAGAAGTTAACGACAGTTACAAAACAATATGATTGCTTGACCAGTTAGTCATCCGTGAATCCTCGCCTAAGGTAAGGCCTGTGCCTAGGCATTAAATACCGACGATTACATTTATTCAATATACGATCATATTGTAAAGATAAGGAAAATTACATATTTATACCTATTTAATTATCACACTAATCATCACACTAATATTATAAAGGCGAAAGTTTGTTACTCTTTCACGTAAAAGCTACTGAATGGATTTGGATTAAATTCGGCATACGGATTGTTTATAACCTGGATTAACACAAAGGATACTTTTTATTCCGATATTCCCACGGGAACGAGAATCACGCGGGTCAAACCGCAAGCGACCGCTAGTAAAGAATATCAGCAGAAATTTAACTTACTTGTCCGACGAAGACGAATCATTGAAATAAATAGGCGACCGGGACCTGTCGAGGTCTGGAGGCGCTTCTTCTTCTTCTAAAGATACCTAAAACATACAAAACAAATGTGAATTAAATTATTATTACACTATTACATTACATTAAATTACACTAATATTATAAAGGCGAAAGTTTGTGAGTGTGTATGTTTGTTACTCTTTCACGTAAAAACTACTGAATGGATTTGGATAAAATTCGGCATACGGATTGTTTATAACCTGGATTAACACATAGAATACTTTTTATTCCGATATTCCCACGGCAACAGGAACCACGCGGGTGAACCCGCGAGCGACCGCTAGTAAAGAATATCAGCAGAAATGTAACTTACTTGTCCGACGAAGACAACTCATTGAAATAAATAGGCGACCGGGACCTGTCGAGGTCAGGAGGCGCTTCTTCTTCTTCTAAAGATACCTAAAACATACAAAACAAATGTGAATTAAATTATTATCATTACAACCCAATATAACAATACCGTATACTTTACACAATAATGAATGCATTACCATTACCGGCAACCACTCGGGACTGCGCGCTGGGGACGTGAGAGAAAAGTAGCGTGGAGCCACGGGTGAACAATCGGGACCGATCTAAAATACACAAAAAAACATGTACTGCACACCATAAGCTATAAATACAGCATCTCACCGAGAATTATAATAGATAGACTCCGCGATTACTCGCTTCATCCTTAAACATGAAAAATGACATTGAAAAACACCCCAATGGAATAACCGCCATCACCATGATTAGAAACTCTGACACAAGTGCTTGACTATCCACACAATAAGTAGTAGTAAATAAGGTAATATATCAAACAAGAATAAATAAGTAACCAGTACCACAAGGCAAACAAATTATTAGGCAAACCCACCTCCTCAATTTTGGATTCGAAGTCACTCTCTCTCTCTCTCATTGCTATCCTCATCATCATATAAAAGCTGGAGGAAGTCTTCAGGCGGCTCCTCATTGACTCGCCAATTTGACATGCTATAAACAAAAAAGATACAACTATAGTAAATATAAAGCTACTAAATAATTAAAAATTAATTGTAAAAACGTTTATATTTTTAATTATTTGACATGCTATACCTACAACAAAAAAGAGACAACTACCATCGTTATAGTACTTAAATAAAACTACTAAATAATTAAAAATTAATTCTAAAATTGTTTATATTTTTAATTAGTTTTTAATTATTTTATACCCTTTTTAATTATAAATATTTTTTTTCTATAATATACTGTACTGCTAGTCAAGCTCTTTCATTTGATACCCATATTGAGGTAGTTAAACAAAAAAATGTAATCTACAATTTTGTGGAGGCGGCCATTTTAAGTTTTTTTCTTCTTTAATGTACTGTATACTACTAGTCAAGCCTTTTCAGTTGGTACCCATATTGAGGTGGTTAAACAAAAAAAAATATAATCCACAATTTTGTGAAGGCGGCCATTTTAAGTTTTTTTATATAATGTACTGTATACTACTATTCAAGCCCTTTCATTTGATACCCATATTGACGTGGTTAAACAAAAAAATGTAATACACAATTTTGTGGAGGCGGCCATTTTGGATTTAAAATGATACTGAATATACATAATTGTATTGTCATCAGAACTAAAGGTGTGTACCAAATTTCAAATCAATCGGTCAGGTCAGGTCCAGGAGGCAAAATTTTAAGTACTAAACTTGGTTCTACAACACACTTTGCAATAAATAAAACTATAGTATTATCTTTTTTTCTATTCTATGTGGCCAGTAAATCCATTGGATCTACGACACACTCGTCAAAACTGCATATTGGTCAAGCGATGCCAAACTCTCATTTTTACTGTCTACTCGTCAAAATCTTATTTCTGCGTACTCGTCAAAACTGCATATTGGTCTAACTTATAGAATCGTCGATTAGAGTTAAAACCTCTTTGCTTTAAATTCCCTCGTTTTTTACTTAAAACTGGCCACATAGAATAAATTAAGCTAATGCTATTGTTTTATTTATTGAAATATTTCAACTCTAATCGACTATTCTAAAAATTAGACCAATAAGCAACTTCAGCGAGTATGCAGAAATAAAAACTTGACGAGTAGACAAGAAGTGTTATTTTGTTTTAATACACACATTATGCTAATATTATTGTTTTATTTCTTGAAATATTTCATCTCTAATCGACTATTCTAAAAGTTAGACCAACATCCAGTTTTGACGAGTACGCAGAAATAAGGACTTGACATGTAGACAGTAAAAATAAGAGTTTGGCATTGTTTGACCAATATACAGTTTTGATGAGTGTGTCATAGATCTCAATTTGACCCAACATCAACAACATTCAACAAAAACAACAACAAACATGCTAAAAATCCAACATCCACTTTTGACGAGTACGCAGAAATAAGGACTTGACGAGTAGACAGTAAAAATAAGAGTTTAGCATCGCTTGACTAATATACAGTTTTGATGAGTGTGTCATAGATCTCAATTTGACCCAACATCAACAACATTCAACAAAAACAACAACAAACATGCTAAAAATTGTTTATAAATAATAAAGTTATCATGTAAGAGTAAATATGAAATCATTACAATTTAGCATTACACTATCGATAAAAACAAATTTTATCGTAAAACTGCCGACGCGCTACCGATCATAGCGTCTCCCTAGGCAATACGACAGACAATCTTGTTTTCGGTATCGGCTAGCGGCAAACTATCTACTTAGCCCCATACAAATAAAGACTAATATGGCTCGCGCTGATGGAACGTAATTGTGCGTACACTTGTACGTGTCAAGTACTTCATATTTCATTGTAGTAAAACTGTATAAATACGTAGTTATTTATTGTGTAAACGTGTTTCAAATAACTTTTTATAATGTTCTTGTAGTATTTGCCAACAAACATTGTAACAATTCACTCGGAAATTAGAAAAAAGCTATCGGGTTTCGCCGGTTTCAACGTGTTTTATTTAGTAGTTATAACGATGTTTTTCTTACAACTTATTATCTCAATAGGATCATTATAGTCTCAATAATCATTTTCTAATAAGAAACAGTACTTACATTCAATAAATCCAATAGAAATATCACTTTATTCACAGCCACTGATTCACTCTGTCACAGAAATTGGCGCAACTGTCAACGTCGAAAATGACAGATTCGAGCATAGACTACGCGATGTGTTGCTATCTCGATACGTAAAATTTACCAGAGAACCGAAATAATCGAACATGTTCATACACAAGTAGTCTGTAAGTCTGTGGAAACACGAAACAATGTTAAGTGGAGACCGCGGTCTCATGCGACCGCTTGGGGTTTGACGGAATGGCGCGATTTTTAGGTGCGGTCTCATGCGACCGCTTGGGGGCTGAGAGGTTAATGTATACATATATATAATTACGACTATTATCCCCGAAGGGTTAGTCAGAGACTAGCAATGAGGACATCAAAAGCAGTCCTCTACCATAGTCCACTTTTCACCAAATAGCGACTGAGCACATGCTCAGCGTGACAGGTAGTGAGCCCATCGCTGCTATATGCTGTTGGGTGTATGTGCAGTCAGTCCGTTAGTCGCCTTTTACGACAGCCAAGGGAAGAGAGGGGGAGGTAGTATTCTTTCACCGCTACGCAACACTGTTGTTGTCTTTAGTCTTACTATGCAAATACTCATCCAATTTTGATTATTAAGATTAAAGTAACACTGCTCCTGTTAAGGCCCCTGGTAAAGATAGCCAATGGGTGCAAGTAGTACGAGACCGGTCCTGATCTCCATCAGGACCGGTCTCGTCCTCCTCAAGGATCTCCATCAGGACCGGTCTCGTCCTCCTCAAGGATCTCCATCCTTGGGAGGATTTTGTCTCCTCTTTCAACTGTGTGTCATTGGACCTCTTTTAACTGATAGTGATGCTGATGATTAATATTTTAACAAACCTTCTAATTGACATTTTTTTTGTCTTTGTGTGTTGTATGCTTCCGTTGATAACTTCTATGTTAAATAACATACTAACATAATTGTAAATATACTTTTTTATAATACTAATTAGATAAGAAATATACCAGTAACTGACAATTGAGTTTAGTTTATAAAAACTACAGTAAATAAAAGTCGTTGATAGATTATGTTTAATTGTCCTATTTATGCTCCGAATAAATATTTTTCATTCATTTCATTCAATAATTACGTACCTACATATATGTAACAATAATTATACTTACAAAAGCCTCAGTTGCCTCGGATGCAAAGAGTTGATATGTTCTTAGCTCTTTTTTAGTTTATAGTTACCTCGTTTGTGTACTAAAACAAGTCTAAAACCAATGAATTTTAGATCATTCGTTACGCGACAATACTGCGTTTACATGTAGATTCAATGTAAATAATTAGGGACAGTGATCGTTTGTCGCTTGTTACATTTAGGTGACACGTAAACATTGCATTGCTAATACACATATCCAACATCAAACGTTCGCAACAACACCACAAGCGTTGAAACAAACAATTTCCGTCCGTGTATTACAAATGTCGCCTATACCTTTTACGTGTAGTAATCTCGATCCTAAAACAACTATAATTTTATTGTTTCAGGTACAAGGAGGACCGGGCTCACGTTCAAGAAAATGTTGTGACAAATATCAATCTTCAGATGTTAGCGGTGGACTTACGAAAATGTGTTTGATAAAGTATTACCGGGACGTAACGACGAGTAGAACCTTTCTGTTTATAATAGTGCTGCTGTCGTTGAAGCTGTGCAGTCCGCAGGACTTGAGTGAGGAGTTTGTGAATGAGGATAGTATCGACACATCTGATTTGAGTATGGTAGTTCCGGTGGCGAAGGTACAGTTCGCGAGGGACGCTGGTGCAGGCCCATGCAGGCTGAGTGAACTGTTGTGTGATACGGGGCAGTGTATATCGTTGGATAAGTACTGCAATGGCGAGGACGACTGCGGCGACAAGAGCGACGAGCCGAAGTCTTGCACACGTGAGTTACTTATTTAATCATTATTATAACCGTATCGTGTAGCGGTTAACGAATACTACCACCCCCTCTCTTAACTTGGATGTCGTAAAAGGCGACTAACGGACTAAATAGTGCACATACATCCAACAGCATAGAGCGGCGATGGGCTCACCACCTGTCACACTGAGCCCATGTGCAGTCGCTATTTGGTGAAAAGTGGACTATGGCAGAGGATTGCTTTTAGCGGTCCTCATTGCCTAGTCTCTGACTAACCCTTCGGGGATAATAGTCGTATATGTATGTACATTATTATCCCCTTGTCTGTCACGAAGACTTTTAAAGGTTGCTTACAGTTAAATTTCTATTGTGTTAACAATTTTCTAATCTTAGTCTTTTGCCATAGTATTATATTATGGGGTATTCCTTTAAACCGCACCCATTTTGAAGAGCACCAGACCAAGCCCACCTAAACTATTCCTCCAAGCGCACCCGTTGGGTGCGCTTCAGAATAGGTAATTAAAATATTATATTTTTATTCCTCGAAGCTCACCAGCAGATAAAGTACTTTTAGATCAATATGACTGTCATGATTTAATTTATTATTGACGTAGTAAGTTGCTTAAGCACCTAGTCCTAGTTTCTATCGACAATAATAATTATTACAAATCTTTTAAGCTCCTCTCTATTTTTTACCGTTGGTGCGCTTTGAGGAATAAAAATATAATATTATTTTAATTACCTATTCTGAAGCGCACCCAACGGGAGGCGGGATGCGCTTGGAGGAATAGTTTAGGTGCGCTTCCAAATGAGTGCGCTTCGAGTACTACTATACTATGAGTTATCACTCCTTAGTGATTGAAGAATACGGGTGAAGTACGCTTCACCATCAAACACATAGTCACATAGGGTGACTCATGAAATCTTTTTTTAGAAAAAGAGCTATGATGACAGCTTTATTGTCTTTCAGTAGAAAAACCCCTAGAGAAAGTAAACAAAAAGTTTGGTTAATACTGCTGACCACATTGGCCATAATTCACCCGAAACGATGGCCCAATGCAGCCCAAATTAGTAAATATTAATGTCTGTTATCATACGACAGCAACCGGCATCAACAGCTTTTCAAAGCACAAATCTGAGATGTTAAGTAGGTACTTTTAAAAAAGGATCTTAACAAGAGGATATTCAAACTTTAATCTTGGCCAACCGGGTCAACAAACTCGCTCTTTCATTAATCCCTTAGTAAGCCGTACTTCACAAGAAAAAGGACAGCTCATTCATGTCCGCGGAGGAGTCGGTTTAGGCCATTGAGACGCATTTTTAATATGTCCCCCCCTCCACGGTTTGCTGACATCTGTCACAAAAGAAAAGGTACTCAAAGCTGCGACGGTGCGGCTATGAAAGGAGCGGGTATAAACGAGACGAGCACAATGCTTATATTGATGACCCATTTTGTGTGTTCGCTGGAATACTGTTTTGCACTCTTTGCGTTTCTAGCGGGTATGACTTTTCTTTGAAGTATATTTCACATACCTAGAAGAAAATATATTATATACTATTATTATTGTTTCACGTAAGATTTTTGGAAGCGTAAGCTTTTTAAATAGTTTTAAAAATGAAGTGTACACTTTTGATAACGTTGTTTTTATAAAATATAAATGAAACAAACTAGTATCGAACAGATGAATGGAGTTAAGTATTTTTGTGTTACTTTAATACTTTGCAGGTACATTATTATTTTACATCATCTTCATTGTCAGCCACAAAAGTGTCAACACCGAAAATTTTACTGCTCTATATTTTTATTATTTAAATATATTAAAGTTTATATTATGTGTTAAAATTTGTGTCTACAGTATCCAGGTTGATTAACACAGCTCACTCACATATTTTCATCACTTAACTAACTATGGATAACACAGCACAGCAGCTACTCGGTAGCATCAAGGAACTCTCCACCATGTTCAATGACAGGATGTCCGAGTTTGAAAGGAATCTGCAGCAGCCGGGCACTAAGGAGTCGAATACCACTGTTAAAGCATTAGCAGTTGAGTTCTCTTCCTTCAAGACCTTTGTATGGAAGACTCTTGGCATGTTGCGGACACAAATTGAACTCGTAGTCCAGGGCATGGATCGCCTTGACACACACTCCCGCAGAAAGGTCCTTCTTCTTCATGGAATAAAGGAAGACAAGGATGAGGATGTTCTTGTGAAGACCTTAGGGGTGCTATCTGCCCAAATGAAGTTGTCTACTCTGGGTGCCGGGGCTGTTGAGTCTTGCCATAGACTTGGTGTCAAGAAAAAAGAGTCTGCCCGGCCGGTCCTCGTCCGCTTCACTTGTATGCAGCATCGGGTGTCGGTGTGGAAAGCCAAGACTACGCTCAAGGGTTCCAAGGTGACTGTCACAGAGTTTCTGACCAAGTCTAGACAGGATGTTTTTGCAGCGGCGCGAACTCATTTCGGATTAAAAAAATGTTGGTCAGCGGAAGGTACTATAAACATTCTGCTTCCGGACAACACACGCAGAAAGATCTTCGCGATGGGCGAACTGGAGCAGCTCATTAGTCAGCACCCCAAGTGTTCGACGCAGGCGTCCGGTAACAAAACAAAGTGAACTACAAGTTTCGTGCTGAAGTTGTTGGTGCTCCTTAATTTGGTCGCGTTATGAACTAGCATCGCAGGGTATTTCGAAAATGTACAACAATATTAATTTCTTTGTCACAATAATTTTTAGATGCAGTGAATAGCTCTTTGATTTTTGCTGTGACAGACGACACAGACTTCAACAGCGCAAGCAAATGTCAAATTAATGTTTTGAAACTTTAAGCAAAGACATTTAAGCCATACTGCCTTAGAATAATTCTAAGTTAAATACTTGTTTTTTTTAATGTTATGATGGCAATCGGTTTAATTTTTATTCTTACCTATTTTGTTTTTGTTAGTAAGTACTGTGTGTTGTTGCAAAGCTGTTACTGTGCTTGTTTTTGTTCTTTTTATATGTAAATTTAACAGTGATTTCTTTTGATTAACCTGGAAATGTGGATGTCGAGATTTCTTTTTTTTTATTTGCGTTTGTAGTTAGTATTTAATTTTAGTTTTTATACATAATTATTTTATTTTATTTATTGTTATGATCATGACAGATGAATACTTCTCTTGCTCATCTGATAGTTATGAAAGTGCTGAAAGTAACGATAGTTCCTTTTCCGATTCTGACACCTTGGAAGGGAAACTTACCGGGGTGTTGGTAAAAAACTCTAGGTCCCTTTCTATCGTGCATATCAACGCGCGAAGCCTTGTAGCCCATCATGCTGACCTTCTAACATCCTTTGGTGTCGGTGTAGTCGATTGTATTCTTGTCTCTGAAACATGGCTTAAGCCTTCTCTCCCCACTACTTGCTGTTCAATTCCAGGTTACAAACTTCTTCGCAATGATCGGACTGGTCTGGGTGGAGGTGGTGTTGGTATGTACCTGCGCAGCCACATCCCGGCCTCTGTCATTAGCAGTTCTCCTTCATCCTACTCAGGTTCCCTTGAATATATTTTCGCAGAAGTAGTAATTAATCACACAAAAATTCTTTTGGGAGCATTGTACAGTCCAAATGATCACATTGAATATTTTTCTAATTTAGAGAGCGTTCTGGAAAATCTACTACCAACCTTTGACCATGTGATCCTTATGGGAGACTTTAACACTTGTTTATTGAAGAATGATCATAGGGCCCATAAATTAACAAATGTCTTGTCCTCTTTTAATCTGCAGGTGCTCTCGCAAACTGCTCCAACTCACTTTTTCCCCAACTGTAGACCCTCTCTTCTTGACTTATTGATTGTCTCCAACACTAGCCTTGTTTCATCCTATGGACAATTTACAGCCCCCTTCTCTTATCACGACTTGATTTACCTTAGTTACAAAGTACGTCCTCCTAAGGCCAAGCCAAAAGTAATCCTTCAGCGCAACTTTCAGCATATGGACATAGATCGTTTGAGGGAAGATGTGAGACAAATTAACTGGTCATCCGTGCTCCTTTCCAACAACATCGATCATATGGTGCAGTTTTTTACAGCCGAATTGATTAGAGTGTATGACACTCATGCTCCGGTCCGACCAGTTCGTGTAAGGCATGTTCCAGCCCCATGGTTGACTCCTGCAATTAAAAAGGCAATGGGTAGACGTGACAAAGCCAAGACTCAACACAGGAAATCGTCGTCACTGGACACATTAACTACTTATAAAAGGCTTCGAAACATCTGTAATCGTATGTGTCGCGATGCAAAGCGGAAATATATTCACTCTAAAATCGAGAGTATTTCTTACAAACACGTTTGGAGTTTCCTAAGGTCATTGGGAGTGGGCAAGGCCACGGATACATGTCAAAGTACCGTGGATCTTAACTCTTTAAATAATCATTTTTCTTCTTCCCCCGTAACTTTGGATAGCGTCTCTAAATATTCTTCTCTTAACTACTTAAATAACCTTGTCCCACCTGACTGTCCCTCTTTTTCTTTCACAGCAGTCTCTGAAAGTAAAGTCGAGAAGAGTATCAACTCCATATCCTCCAAAGCCATTGGCAGCGATGGTCTTAGCCTTGACATGATTCGTCCTGTGTTGGATGACATTGTGCATATAATCACCCACATTCTTAACTTTTCTTTAGCTGAAAATGTCTTTCCAACATCGTGGAAGAGAGCCAATGTGATCCCACTTCCCAAAACTTCTAACCCAAACACCTTTTCTCAATATCGTCCGATCTCCATACTTCCTGTCCTATCTAAGGTTCTTGAATCCATCGCTCATAAACAGCTTTACTCCTTTCTTGCTTTCAACTCACTACTGTGTCCTTTCCAATCCGGTTTCCGTCCCTCTCACAGCACTGTTGGAGCACTCCTGAATATCACTGAGGATATTCGGGGCGCGATGGACTCCACCAAACTCACGGCGATTATCCTGCTGGATTTCAGCAGTGCATTCAATAGTGTTGACTTTGACCTGCTCCTTGCTACTCTTCGTTCGATTAACATCTCAGACTCTGCAACTGCATGGTTTCACACCTACCTTTATAGTCGTCAACAGCGTGTCGTAATCCACGATGACTCTTCTGAATGGTCTTCCTTATCAGCAGGTGTGCCACAGGGTGGCGTACTTTCTCCTCTTCTATTTTCTATTTTTATCAATCAAATTTCTCTTGCTATAACTTCCTCTTTTCACCTATATGCTGATGACCTTCAGATCTATAGACACTTTCACATTTCCGAGGCTGCAGATTCGATCGAAGCTTTAAATAGGGATCTTGCTGCTATACATGAATGGGCTAAATCTTTCGGCCTCATTATTAATCTAACCAAATCGCAAGCCATGATTGTCGGTAGCAGCAGGTTAAGAGGCAGGATGGACTGGAGCACGCTTCCTCCGCTTACTTATAATGATACCTCTATTGAATTATCTAATAAAGTTAAAAATTTAGGGTTAATAGTGGACTGCAATATGGCTTGGTCGTCACATATTGCGGATGTAAGCAAGAAAATGCATTACTCTTTTCACTCCCTCAAACGACTTCAATACTTTCTCCCTTTCAAAACTAAAATTATGCTTGCGCAATCTCTTCTGCTCCCTCTTCTCGACTACGCCGACGTCTGCTACTTAGATGTAACTGAAGAACAGCTCAATAAACTCAAGCGTCTGCAAAACCTGGCCATTCGCTTCATCTACGGCCTGCGTAAATATGATCACGTGTCACACTTTCGCGCAGAGTTAAAGTGGCTCCCAATTCATCTTCGCCGTGATATGCACATTCTTTGCACCTTATTTAAAATTCTCAATGACCCTAACTCTCCTCCCTATCTTCGCTCCCGGTTCCGCTATCTCCCCATTCCTTCCCGCGGGCGGCGGTCGTGCATCACTAAAGTGCTCGAACTGCCGACCAGCAAAACCAACTTTTTCCACCATTCATTCACAGTAAAAGCCGCACAGCTATGGAATAGACTCCCCAAATCTATTCAAGATTGTCCTTCCATAATTTCGTTCAAATTAAAGCTCAAAGAGCACTTTCTTAGACTACCAGTATAACATGATCATATAAGTATTATAATGTAAGTATAGATAAATATATATATATATATATATATATATATATATATTTACATCCAGCTACGCATTTGGCGTCATGCATGCTGTGCATCATTACGACGTCCTCCAGTTCAGCTTACAATTTAGATCATCTCTCTGCGAATGTTTCTTAGTTTTTTGATGCCTTTCTCCATAGGATATTTTATTTTGCGATTATTTTAATTGTGGCAATATTCTTCTTGCAGTCGTGCCCAAACATTTATGAACTCCATTTCATGGTGATAAATTTTTGGCTTCCTGGATATACTGATTATCATTTACTTGATGCGCTGACATTTTCACGTCCTCCTGATTTTGTAAAAGCGACGTTGCCAGCAATGCGTTACCTATCTCTTTCTTTCACCGAATATTTTAATGTTGGGTCCAATTTGACAGATGTCTTTAAAATTGTTAATGTGTCTTTAAAGTTTTTTTTTATTTAAGAGGGTTTACACATTTCGGTTTCCCATACAATCTTCCAAGTAGAAATTTTTAAAGACCATTAAGCCATATTTTATGAAACTTTGCATGCTAAAGTAAAACACAGGGATCCAATCGTTTATTTGGCTGAGTTATTGAGATTTTCCAATCGCAATAACTCAGTTAAATAAAGGTTTTTTAAAAATGTTTTCAACAAACTATTTAGATCTCTATATTTTACCTCAGCATGCCGTGATTCTTAAGTAAAATTTTTGCGGAATGTGCGTAGTTCGATTCCCGCCTGAGGTTGTCGTCTTTTTTCAATGTTTAAAATTTTACTTAAGTATATTTAAGTGTTAATAAAACGCTAAAACATAAAAACATTAATCTATAAACGCAGCTTCATCTTAACAGAATGTTCAAATATTTGTAAAAATATTTCTTTCGGATCTCAGAGGTGAAAACTTCTAAGATTTGATGAAGCAATGTTGACTAAAAACATAAGCATCAAGCACTGACAAATTTCGACGTTTGAAAGCCAAACCTCGGTAGCCAAGTGGTTAAGGCAGTCGCCCGGAATGCGGAAGGTGCGTGGTTCGATTCCCGCCTGAGGTTGTCGTCTTTTTTCAGTGTTTAAAATTTTACTTAAGTATATTTAAGCGTTAATAAAACGCTAAAATATAAAAACATTAATGCCGAGTTTCATCAAAAATGGCCTAATGGTTTTTAAAAATTTCAACTTGGAAATTTGTATGGGAAACTGAAATGCGATAACGCTTCATTAAAGAAACTGACATCAGTTTTGGGTTCATCAATGTGATGCCTTAAGGTTTGATCTCGATCTAAATAAAAGTGCAGCGGCCATCATAAATAGCCGCTGCACTGAAGTACACAATTTATTATTTAGCTATAAGGGTCAATATCGATTCGAGAAAATTGACAGTTTTGGGTAAGTGGTTCTGCTTGCATTCCTTGGGTTCTGATTTCTTAAATAAGTACTTATATTCTCTTTTTCCTTTAAAGATGATGTTCTACTAACTATCCAAGCCCTAAGCTGAGGAGCTACCGTACGCCCCTATATTGATATCTGGCGTCCGTTGTTGGCATCTGGCATCCGTATATTCATGTCTGGCGTCCGTATATTGGATATCTGGCGTCCGTATATTGCTATTTGACATTTCACGCCAGCTCTTATAACATCTTGAGCATAATATGTGACAAGTCGGACAGTCCTATTTACAAATTCATATTGCGTAAATGCCACGGGTTCTGGCTTCCTAACTTAATTATCTTTATAGTTTGAAATACCTAGGCCCTTTGTTGAGGAGCTACCGTGCGTCTGTATATTGTTATCTGGCGTCCGTATATTGACATGTGGCGTCCGTATATTGATGTCTGGCGTCCGTATATTGCTATTTGACATTTTGACGCCAGCTCTAACAAACATCCTGAGCATAATTATGTAACAAGAGAAAAAAAGACAAAAACCGTACCGAAATGCTGGATGCTTGGCAATGTGCAGCCAGTACCCTAAAAGGGAAGTCTCATGCTGACCCATGCAACTACCGACCGATCGCTATCAATTCCATACTCTGTAAGGTCATGGAAAGAGTTCTAAACAGTAAGTTGGTATGAGGAGCTGAGGAGGTCATTAACTTATAGGTATGTACCTATAAGTTAATGACCTCCTCAGTGACTGTCAATATGGCTTCCGCCGAGGAAGCCGGGGATTTCGACTGGGGATCTTCTAGTTTATGTGACGCACTACTGGGGTGGGGCCCTCGAGATGCACGGCGTAGCACTTGCCGTATCACTGGACATCTCGAAGGCTTTTGAAAGGGTCTGGCACGCAAGTCTGCTGCGCAACCTTTCTGCGTATGGTGTCCCCGCTGTAGATATTATTATATGTACTTTTGTAGTTGGATAGCTGATTTTCTGACGGAACGATCGATCAGAGTAGTCATCGATGGCTGGTCCTCCGACTCAGTGGCTATTGATGCCGGAGTTCCTCAGGGGTCTCTCTGCGACGCTTTTCCTGTTGCACATCAATGACCTGTTGATACCAGGAATTGTTGGGTATACAGATGACAGTACTGTCGTAGAGAGATACCTTTCGGATGCAAACTGCAGTCAAAAAGCTGGGCGTCCTAAATAAGGTCAAGTGATATTTCACGCCGGGATAGCTTTAAACTCTCTTTAAAGCTGAAGTCCGATCTTGTATGGAATATTGCAGTCACCTATGGGACGGCTCAGCGAAATATTACTTGTACTTTGCATCTGTGTATATTGATAGTGACAGTAAAGCGTCTCAAAACTATCAAATTAGTGATTTTTTGAAAACAAAGATTACTACAGTGAACATCTATCGCTGATCGAATCGATCTATCGTGAATATTTGTATTTCTTGTTACTTTTTTAGATTATTATTGTTTAAAAATTATTATCCTAAACATGAAGGAGTCCTACCATATTGTATTTACCTGTAAGTGTTTGTTACACTTAAATAATGTTACAAACTTAATTAAGTAATTTAATGTATCAGTGTAAACAAACGTTAGTGAATTATATAAAAAAAAATACCAAGTAACTGCACTGGACACGATTCAACGCAGAGTTGAGAGGCTAATTAGCGACAAAGAACTGGTGAAGAGCAAGTTTCACACCCTAGCTCACCGCCGCAAAGTTGCCTTTCTGGCGGTCTTTTACAGACCTGGAACTCCATGAGCTCATACGGCCATCCCCTTTCTTCCATCGGACATCCAGACGCACTGCGGGCTACCACCCTTTCTTGGAGGATATTTCTAAATGTCGCACAAAGCACTACTCAACATCGTTTATACTGTGCACAGAAAAGGAGTTGAACTCCCTCCCTGCGTCTGTGTTTCCGAGTACTTATCTTAAGTATCTTCAAAGCAAGAGTGAATAGACACCTTCTGGGTTAGCTCGCTCCATCGTGAATCGGCTTGATTGGGATCAAGAGCAAACCCATTTACAGAAAAAAAAAACTAGTCGGACAGTCCGATTTACGTATTCATATTGCGTAAATGCCTTGGGTTCTGGCTTCCTAACTTAATTGTCCTTATAGTTTGAAAGGCCTAGGCCCTTTTTTACCGTGCGTCTGTCTATTGTTATCTGGCGTCCGTATATTGTTATCTGGCATCCGTATATTGACATCTGGCGTCCGTATATTGACATCTAGCGTCCGTATATTGATGACTGGCGTCCGTATATCGGATATTGCTATTTGACATTTCACGCCAGCTCTAACAACATCCTGAGCATAATATGTGACAAGTCGGACAATCCGATATACGAATTCATATTGCGCCTCGGATAGTGGCTTCCTAACTTAATTGTCTTTATAGTTGAAAGGCGTAGGCCCTTTGTTGAGGAGTTATTATATTGTTATCTGGCGCCCGTATATTGCTATTTCACAGTTTGCGCCAGCTCTAAGAGCATTCTGAACACAATATGCGACAGGTGGGATGATGAAAGAACATGTACACACGCCAGCACATCAACCTACCTACCACAAAATGTCCAATTTTCTTCAATAGACTTTGAACTTTATGCCTTAAATATATGGTTAAAAATGTATTAAAGAAATTTTACAGTTTTGGATAGGTTGCAGGCGTCTGTACATTTAAATTTTTTATTAATTATTTATTAGTTTTATGGCTGATTATTCAATCATTGGATAAAATTTATCCTTCTGATAAAGCATTACGCAATCAAGCTAAAATGTCACCTGTTTAAAAAAAAAGTCATTTATGACAATACATTTTTAATAAGTAAGTATAATAGATTACGATTTATGATAATAACTAGCGGCCGCTCGCGGTTTTAACCGCGTGGTTCCCGTTCCCGTGAGAATATCGGGATAAAAAGTATCCTATGTGTTAATTCAGGCTATAAACTATCTGTATGCCGAATTTCATTCAAATCCATTCAGTAGTTTTTACGTGAAGAAGTAACAAACATACACACTCACAAACTTTCGCCTTTATAATATTAGTGTGATATTGTATTTTAGTAGGCACCAAACATTGAGTAAGCTGGCAACGTCGCATTAGCGGACGCCAAATTTACATGAATACGTCAGAAAAGAAGCGCGTTTAATACGGCTGTGGATATACGCACGACACTAGCGCCGCACCTCTGCTGAGATTTTTTTGGGAACTATCCAGTATTTATTTGCAGCCATTACAATAAATTTTTGGCTTCCATCGATTTTTGTTCTACGGCTAGCTTGATCTTAGAGGCGCCAAGTGTCATCGATTAAAAAAGTGGCGTCCGGTATGCGGACGTCAAATAGCGGTGGACGCCATTTTAAATGTAATTTCGCCTTCAGTGGACGGAAGTTTGCTTGTGGGATATATATATATATATATATATATATATATATATATATATATATATATATATATATATATATATATTTAATATATATATATTTTATTGTTATTTTATTTGTATGATTGTTTATTTTGTATATATACTTAAGTATTTGTATTAGTTTTAGGTCTAGGTAATCGTCTTTTTTTTTTTGTTGCATTTTGTGTCACCCCTATTACATTTATCTCGCACACTCTCTGGGTTGACTGGAAGAGATCTCTTTTAGAGATAAGTCCACCTTTGCACACAATGTCTCTTGCTACTTTTGTTACTGTGTTTATGTCTAATAAAGAATATAATATAATATAATATTGTTCTGAGATGTTATAACGAGTACTACTAAGTCTCCTGTTATGGGGTATAAAGGCAGATAAATAAACATAAAATTAACAACAAAATAACAATATAAAAATATGTTTAATACTTATCAGAAATTAATGTATTTTTTATAGGACGTGTACAGTACAACATACATTCTTAAACATTTTCTTATTTTTTTCAAATTACTTTGATCCGGCTTACTAACCACTCGAGTCGACTACGGAGGTCGCCAACCATTGGGAACAAATAAAAATACTTAGGTAATGAAACAAAGAAGTCAACCTGTGATCGAACGTAATTGAAGCCGATCGAAATCAAACGTAGACACATTCTGCTGCCGACACCCATGTCAGTGTCACGAGACCATTATACAAAAACGCGTTTTCTGTATGCGATAGCAGCAACAGAAACGCACTGCAAATCGCGTTAACAGTTTTACGATGGTATGGCTTGTCGGCAACTCGATTGGGCAGCTAACCGTCAACTTCGTGGCCCCGACGCATGGCAACGGAGTGGCTGTGTCAGCGGTGGACAGACTTGGCTACATCGTCTTTTATGTAATATTCAACCCCCTCAGTTATGCGAGGACCAAGCCAAAACATATAATGTGAAATATGTTTATAGATTTTGCGTAGCGGACACGCTGAGTGAAGTAGCCCTTTCTTCAGCTCCGTTTTATTGGATCGTTAACAATTTATTGTATCCTTTGGGGAAAAGTATTATTGTGTGTTTTAGTTGTTACATGGATATGTTTCGAGTTTTCATTTTTAAAAGACTTGTTGAAGTACGCTGGGACTTTTGAAGAAATAATTAATATAAGATTAGATATATGTTTTTCTGTAAAACATGTAGTAAACTGTTTTGTATTTGACGACCTCCATGGTCGAGTGGTTAGCACGCCGGGTCTGGCGTCGCGCCTTCTCTGAGGTCCCGGGTTAATTCCCGTTCGGGTCAATTTAGAGAAAAACTGTTTAAATTGATTGCGGGTCTGGATGTTTTTTCTATGTTTATGTATATTTATCCGTTATCTTACCATATTAATAAGTTTTATAAGAATACTTATTTTGGGCTAGATGATTGGTGTGTGACGTATCATTAAAAAAAAATGTGTGTACGCTACACACATTTTTTTAATGATACGTATTATATTATGTTATAATTCAACTTTTTCTTTGCTTCCTTCCCGCTAACTAAATAACGGCGTTATTCCTTTAATTTTAACTCACATTTAAAACTGTGCTTCTGCACGTATGTGCTTAGTAACAAAAAGCAGCCGTACCTTCCTCTTGTTTTAGTTGACTTTAGCAATTGTCTCTGTCAATGCAATCTGAACTTTCCGTTGACTACGAACAGAGTCAATTTTAACTTTAACCAATGAACAAAGAGAGGGGGCTGTTACGAGACTGTGGGTAATGAGAAACAAGCATGTTGCGTGATTAGCAACTAGAATTTTCTAGGCAAATACTTACGCGAGGCGTTTGTGTTACAGTTTTACTTGATAAGAAACTAACATTGTGATTAAAATTTTAGATTTTTGGAAGAAGTAATTCCACATTTAACATTAATCTTACCTGATAATAAGTAACGTGAATTATGTTTTTAGACGCGTTTTTAGACGTGATCCATAGTTTTAATATTCCGACCGATGCATACAACAGCATAAAGCGACGATGGGCTCAGCACATACCACACTGAGCACATATACAGTTCTTATTTAATGTTTAATCTTACTAGATTTTAAGTCACGTTAAAGCCAAATATAGAAGCGGAAATCACCCGTAGTTAAGCAATGAAGAACTACCTATTTATTCTACCATTATTTTGATTTAAAAAAATCAAATAAAAATATCTTTATCTTTAGAACACAAAAATGTCACTATAGTTTTGGCGATATACTCAGATTAACTCTATTAACAACCAAGCCCAGTAAGACTGATTTTGTGTACGGAATCGAACCTAGAACCATTTATGTCATAACGCAAATGACTGAATGGGATAATAAAATATTCCAACGCTCAATAAGCAGAGACAAAGGATCACTCTCGACGATACAACGTAACAAATTATAATATTTTCCTACTATCCACTCATTATTTCTTGTGATTAATATCGTTGCGGGCTCCGAGATAGATTAACTTTCCTTAGAACGACCTGAGCTCCACTCCACTGTCCAAGGATTTATTATGTAGCCAACGATATTGATCCTGTGGCTACACAGGAGTTGCAGTATAGCGGCAATGAATGGTGTGATTGCCTTGTTTCACCAACTACATTTGTTAGTAGGGGTGCTTCTGGAACATTGGTTTTCTGGAAGATTTTTCAATTACGTTTTCTCAATTTACTTGCCAGCGTAGTTTTCTCAATGTTTGTTATATTAGAAACACACCGATTACATTGAATGCCTGAGAACAGTAACATAATTGGTTAAACTTTTTTTATTATTATTCTACAACGGGTAAGCGCTTGGCCTTTATTTTACCTGATGGTAAGTGACGATAAAGCCGAAGGTGGAAGCGCGCTTCACCCGGAATCCTCAACCACTGAGAAACTGGCTATCTTATCTCAAAATGTCGAAACACACCAATGCTATAAACATCGTTGTTATGGCGACAGACTTAGATAAGATGGTGGTAGCTAGCCAGGCGGACTTTACAGCACTACCATCAACCAAAAAATCTTAAACATTCACAGCACGATATTTGGTTTAGGTAACAGACCTAGGACAACTGAAACATTCCTACGAATATTTTTATTTTTTAATCAAGAAGAGTTCATCAGGAAAGTCGGTAGATGTTTTTTTATAAAACAGTGATGATCGACATACATGAAACGGCATTTTATAATTAATGAATATTATGAATTTTGCATTTAAGTGCACGTATGCAGAAAATTATGAGAGTGAATTAAAGCAAAGTCGGAATAAATAATGCACATACATCCAACAGCATAGAGCGGCGATGGGCTCACCACCTGTCACGCTGAGCACATATCATGTGCAGTAGCTATTTGGTGAAAAGTGGACTATGGCAGAGGACTGCTTTTGCGGTCCTCATTGCCTAATCTCTCACTAACCCTTCGGGGATAATAGTCGTGATTAGTAGGTCGTATGTATGTATATATCAAGAATATCTTAAAACATTTTTCGTAAGCCATCTACGTACCTATGTCATCTTTCAAAATAAAACTGACGACCTTTGTGGTCTAGCGGTTAGCACACCGGTTCGCGCCATCTCTGAGGTCCCGGGTTCAATTCCCGGTCGGGTCTTTTTAGAAATTACTGTTTTTCTAAATTGATTTGTGGTCTGGGTGTTTTCTATTTTTCAGTATGTTTATCCGTTATCTAGTTAACTATATAAACAAGTTTCAAAGAAGTTTAACTGAGGCTAGATAATTGGTTTGAGCGTAGAAAGCATAATAGAATGTGTTATCACGATGGATATCTTTTCCATTCAATGGTAGCTAATTACAAAGCCCAAATATACATTTTCGTAATTTAGGAATTAAAATATTATCCAAATAATCGGCGTATACGGACGGCAATAGGCCGAAAAAAAAGTCGACGTATTATTTACAGTCATAAATGCCTATGTTCAGCACGTAAATCAGTCGAAAACTTCACCAAAGCACTCTTTATATGGATCTTTAAAGCGTACTCTGGCTTTAATCCATTGCAATTCAACCCTCCTGTTCTCCCGGCCATACTATTTGGTGCCCGTAAATACGTTTTCACGCTAGAAATGTTCGTAACGATAATTGTCTTACACAAAAGACCTTGGGGATGTCCTTTTACAAAGGGATTGAAAGAACTAGATTACTCTCAGTGTCCACAATTTCTTCTCCGGGGGACATAAAGGTCCGTGTTCCGCCAATTTACACTTTGGAATAAATGGGTAATTTCGTCATTAGATGCAGCGCTAAGAAGGTGCTTTTATTTTGCGACTTGGGTGGAGTAAGGTCGTTTCTACTCACTTGAATGTCCTTTAGTACCTGATTGCTGTGACTTTGACTGCGCGATATATGAATCGTGTGTCTCGTACGTCGATTAAGATATTTATTTCTCTTAACTGAATACATTTCACCGTGCTAGTAGCGGCATAGAATACTACCTGTGAAACTCACTGCCAGAGAGTATCAGGCGGGCGAAGACTCGGGACTCTTTTAACCGACAAACTAATGAGTACTTCTTCAGGCTGGACTCTTCATCCTAACCATTTACATAGACCTATCACTCTGTACATGTATCTCCTCCATAATTATTCCAGTTAGTCTATTTTTATCTAATTTTCTGATATTCATTATATCTATATTTTATTATCATGTTATTTTTTTCCTTATAATACGTACTGTGCACTAGCCCGTGATTAGTTCCTTCAACAATATGGTTTCTTTTTCATAAAAGTGTCCTGGCAGGAAGTGCTACCCTAGCATTAATGCCGCCTTTTGTCATACTGTTTTTCTTTGATTTGTGTTAAATTGTTTTTATAGTGCAATAAAGTATTTGTCAGTCATTCATTCATACTACCGCCCCATCTCTTCCCTTGGGTGTCGTAAAAGACTAGAGCAACGATGGGCTCACCACCTGTCACTCTGTGCTCATGTGCAGTCGCTACTTGGTGAAAAATGGACTATGGCAGAGGACTACTTTTGCGGTTCTCATTACCTAGTCTCTGAAAAACCCTTCGGGGATAAAAGTCGCGATAATATGTATGTAATAAAATTTGCTGCATGGTCGCGGCTCATTAAAATACACTACCAACTTATCTCTTCAATCTATCCTTCCTTTGGGTGTTGTAAAAGGCTACTAACGGACTAGAACACGCTACCTCAGGAAATCAGGATGGCTACGAGTCGTGATGCATTAAAAAGAAAGTCCACATGCTCCTCTTTGATAAAACTATGGCAGAATAAGAATAAGAATAAGAATAGTTTATTTCTGTATAAAAACTTAGTCTAAATACATCAAAACTTCTAAATATCATTCGTCCACATAATAAAAATAATGCATAACAAGAGTGCAGCTATTATTGTAAATAATTTAAAATTAAGGTTAGTATTGCAAAATAATCGAAATGATACCTAAGCTAAGTAAACTAATTTACCTGTCTTTTAGGCATCTAATAAGTGAATGTAGGTTGGTGCTTACTTAACATTTTATTAGATAACAATAAATTATAATATCTTATTAACAATGCTATCATGCTATTAAAGCTACAGTACGTATGTTTTGTAAACAATGATTATAATTATGCTTAGATACTACTAGAATTATGTAATTGAAGAACATTTTAAGAAGCTCACTGATCACTGATTTAGGTTCATAGGAGTAGATTATCCTTCATAGTCAATAGAGCTGTGATACCTAATTTCAGCACTTTTTCTTGCTGGGCATTGTTCGTCTCTCGTTTTGTGGTGGCTGGACTTGTTAAAGCGCTTACATGTAGCACACGCGGCAGGTTCTTGGCGTTTGCTGCATTCCTTGATAGAGTGTCCAACACATCCACAGTGTCCACAGGTAGAGTCTGACTCACGACAATACTTAGAGGAGTGGCGATACTGCTGACACTTGTAACATCTTGTTACAAGTGTGAAGTCTCTGACTGAGCAAGATGTCCAATTAATGAACAGTCGCTCCTGTGCTATTAGAACTTTCCTCAATTCAGGTGGTTATTCTATTATGTAATTACAAAATAAGGCATTTTTTTTACCAGATTTGTGGCTAAGTCTAATAGAGCTAAGGAATTGGTCTCGATGTATGTGTGAATACTTATCCACGATGTTCTGTTTATACAGACATTCGAAAACTTCTTGTTCAGTGTTATTGGCGGGGACTCCTAATAAAATTATTTTTGGCTTCCTTTTTTTAGTCTCTTCGACCTTTAGCCCTGATGTTTTGAGCTGTTCTGACTGTTTCAGTTTCTCAAGGTCTTCTTTCCCTTGTGCGCTAATAATAATGCCTCCATCTTTGGTCTTCCGCATGCCACGGATATGTAATTTGAGCTCTTCTGGCTTAATTACGGTCTGAATGAGCTTCTTTGTATCTTCGCTCGTTTTTTCTTTGTCCTGGGGATAAATAACGACACTGCTGGTGTTAAGGGGACGGACAAGAGAGTGGTTTCCCTTCCTAACGATTTCGGCAAAAGATGTGTTCTGATTTGTTGCATTTGGAGCAGAGCGGATACACTCTTTTAGATCCTCCAGTTGGTCTTCTAGTTGGGTGGTTTTCCCCTTTTGCTCGTTCATGTTGCTAATCGTAAGCTGTGCTGAAATATATTTTTGTTTCAGTGACTGATATTGAACAGCCAACTGAGACACACCTCCCATGACGCTCCTGTTGATGCTGCTGATTTTAAGCTTTTGTTCTGAATTTAGCTTTCCTTCACATGAGATTCGAACAAATATCATTCAAGCAATGCTCGATTTTCGACAGCCAGCTCTGTATTTCCATAGTCGAGACTGCATCAATAGTGGGCGCTACTGCTTCTTCTTCATTTTGTCGTCGACGTGGTGGGCGCCATGTTGCTCCGGTTAAATGGACTTTCCATTATTGCGTAAATAACATCACTTAACAGTTACTGACTGAGTAAAATTGTCAACAATTGCATGACCGCGATGCGCTGACCCCGATCTACGCGGAAGCAATATTGACACACTTAGGCGCGGAATTTATAGTTATTTAATTATTAATCATAATATAATAAATTTAACAGATGGCACGTCCATCTACTAGCTCTATAGAAATTCCACTCAGAATCATCTCAGTAACGTCCTATCTAATATACTATATTATTTAGTGTATGTAGGTATATTTATATATTTGTATAATTATTTATGTATTTGTGAATTTGTATGTAAGTTTATTTTTAGTATGTTATTTACAAGTTAAAAATTACATTCATGCTCTCTTCCACTTTTTGTTACCGAAAATAAATGCAGCTACCATAGCTACCATCTCTGCAGCACCCTAAGGTTGACTGGTAGAAAATGCCTCAGGCATTAAGTCCTCCATATAATATTATAATGTTGCAAAACTTTAAATAAATAAAAAATAAAGACTGCACAAATATCCAACAGCGTAGAGCGACGATGGGCAAATCACATATCACGCTGAGTACAATGTGCAAATGTTATTTGGTTTTATTGTTCTTAAGAATATTATAATGTACACTAATATAACATTTGTGGTTTGTCCTTAAAAATAAATAAATATATAAATAAGTAAATAAACGCGGACTATGGCAGAAAGATAGCAAAGGACTGATTTTGCGGTCCGCATTGCTTATTTGAATATCATTGGGTACTTTTTTGTAAAATCGTACAAACAGACCCTTAAAAGAATTATTTATTTTATGAAGCCTAGTTTAGGATACTGCTAATTTGTTCTTACTTCTAGTGTTTAAATTGTGAATATCACTGTTTTTTAAAAACATTTCTATATTTTTATGTACATAGATGTATTATGATGCACTGTTATTATACTTATATCCTTAAATCTCTCTCCTTAAGGTATAATAGACGTGAGTTTATCTATGTATGAACTGTTTTATTTAACAGTCAATAATAAAGTTATTTCTTCACTGTATATTGAGTTTACGCAAGTAAAGTTTGGCAGCTTAATTAATTTATTGGAAAGTTATTGAACAACAGTGGGAATCAAAGTTGGTATAACTTTAATTTATTATTCAAGCCCTTTGGTTGGAACATTGAGCTGTATTGACAGAAATTCAATTACTTACGTTATATCAAACGGTGTTTTAGTTATGAGTACCTAAGTACCTACTAACTAGTTCTAAGTTGAAAGTTTTGTTAATACTCGTAGTAGAAATGAAATCTCCAACAATTATATTGTGATATGACTGTGGAAGATTGAATTAAGAGTAGTGTGATAAGAAGGAAGGGTGAAATGAATGAAGTTAAGTTTTTCACACAAGATTTTCAACTCTGTCTCGTAGCGGTGAAAGAAAACGACCACCCTCTCTCTTCCCTTGGGTGTCGTCAAAGGCGACTAACGGAAAAAATACTGCACATACATCCAACAGCTTAGATCGGCGATGGGCTCACCACCTGTCACGCTGAGCACATGTGCAGTCGCTATTTTGTGAAAAGTGGACTATGACTTAACCTTCGGGGATAATACATGTATGCATGCAAGTTTTTCACTATCTGTAGTGACAAAAATTAGGTACGTGTACGTATATGCTAAAATGGTTTGGTCATATAGAAAAGAGGATGAATGAACAAAAACTTTCAAGAAGGTTGCATGAACAGAAGTGAATATGATTGTTATATAGGGAAGACCTCAACAAACGTTATCACACTTTACGTCAGAACACTGTATGTTTGTGAGAAGCAATAGAAGCCCGTTGTTTTTTTTAACAAAATGCAAACATTAGCGACTATTCTCCCTGCAGGGTTAATCAGGCATAAGATAAAGATACATAAATTCAGGCGTCACATAATGGACACCGATTAAGTCACGTTCAGGTTTTTCTTTTTAATGGTTTACTCTTGATCCTAATCAAGCCCAGGGGCTAAGACAGGATCCACGATGGAGCGAGCTAAGTCAGAAGATGCCTATTGACTCTTGCGTCGAAGATGGACGGGTTATAAGTACTCGGAAACACAGACGCAGGGAAGGAGTTCCACTGATTTGCTGTTAGCAGTAAAAAAAAAAGATGTTGAGTAGCGCTTTGTGTGACATTTAGGAATATCCACCAAGAAAGAGTGGTAGCTCGCAATGCGTCTGGATGTCCGATGGAAGAAGGGGGAAGGCGGTATAAGCTTATGGAGCTCCAGAGCACACTCTCCGAAATACAGTCTGTAAAAGACCGACAGACAGGCAACTTTGCTGTCTGCTGAATTTAATATATTAAAATGTTAAAATAATTATATACTTAAAGTTAGATGTTTCGTATTGATAGTCTCAAATGCTTAAATTGAATACTGAATGTGTTTGTTTACTTAGATTAAGTTAGTTAGTATTTTTCTAATGTTTTTAACTCTGTTTCGTTCTGTTTGTGCATACCGTGGTAACCTCTAATTAAGACAGCATTTTGTTATGAGTCAATTAATTGTATTCTTTACTTTTATTTAATATATGTCTTGTTAGTTGCTCTATTAAAATAAATAAATAAATATATAAAGCTGTCCACTGCCACAGTTCACGTTTCACAAAATAACAGTGGACATGTGCTCAGCACATTAAGTGGTTAGACCATCGTCGCTCTATTATGTTGGATTGTGTAGTCTTTAGTCCTTTAGTAACAATTCTGCCTAATATGATGTTTGCCAAACTTGGTCGATAATAGCAAAAAATATTGTGAGCGTATAGAAAAACATAAATCGTTTATTCTATTCATTGTTATGTCCGCTAACATTGTGCAAAGTTTTTGTTGTCATCGTAACTCTTGGGTACATGAAGCATGTTTATATTATTTATTTCGTCTACCAATCTTATGCTATATCCTTCGTGAAGCCATAAAAGGGAAACGAATGCTTCTATTCAATTACATTCTTTCCGATACGCCTACATGAGGGAAGTTTTCTTTCTTTCGTGACGTCAGTCATTGGGTTGTAATACTTTATTACAAAAAGCAGGTGACATTTTGACTTTATGAGCCTTTCACGTTTTATGGTCTATTTAAGGATGGTCTTTAAAGTATGTTGTTAGGATCCTACAATTTCCCCAATATCCCATAAACTATGTTTTAGTATCGCTAAATCTCTAGTTGTTAGCGATCTTCAAGAAAAAAATAGTTAAAAGATTTATGTAATTGCTATAGGTAATTCTTAAATGGACTTAAAATATTTTGCTTTTCAATTGTTTATCACATTTTATGCCTATTAATATTTAAATTTATAATTATTTAAATTTGTGAGAATGAACGAATAAAGAAACAAATATATTCCAGTGAATTAGTTAGACGTCCAATATCAGAAACAAGCAGCCCGCCCGCGACTACGTCCGCGTGAACCCCGTCACCGTGACGAATTTTCAAAAAATTTCATTCATACTAACCTAGTCCTGACAATTATTTTTAATTTATTTGGACAACCAACAGGACATACACCTTACAGGCTAACATTACATTTTATATTATGTAACAAAGGTGCTGCCTTACTTAAAGGCTGTCATGGAAAACATATTTTAAAAAATGGTAGGGAGCGGAAGGCGCCCACTGGCAAGTGAGCATAACCATTTGTCATAAATCTTAAGGATAACCATTATGGTACAGGTATTAAGACTTAAGTAAGTATTTAATACTACTATATACTAAAATACAACCACAGCCCAACAGGTGGCCAAGACAATTATACTTAAAAGTTTAGTATACTAGACAACAACAGAAATGCATTTAAATTGGTATGACGTCAAAGCTAGGAGCCAAAATCGCTATGAGGATCAGAATCAACATCAGTTTTATAACAACGAGCCCGACTGGGAATCGAACCCGGTTACACAGAGTAGTCGTAACCATGTCGCGTAGCGGTGAAAGAATACTACCACCTCTCTCTTCCCTTGGGTGTCGTAAAAGGCGACTAACGGACTAAAGACTGCACGTAAATCCAACACCACAGAGCGGCGGGGCTCAGCACCTGTCACGCCGAACATCGTGCAGTCGCTATTTGATGAAAAATGGATTTGTTCCGGATTCGTCGTATTCCTGATTCGTCGTATTCCAGATTGGTCGTATTTTAGATTCGACGTATTCCAGATTTGTCGTAATACGTACAGTCGAGTAGGCACATTAATATAATATCCAACGAATCTTTTCACAAAGTTCTTAAAAACGTTTAAAACATATACATAAATATATTTTGTTATGGTATATTATTATTATGTATGATAAGGTATATACATAAAAATAACTCTTACAAATTATATTGAGTGCCTTTCTAGACTTTGTGAATTATGAGTTTAATTGTTTCATTTTATGAATTTATTGAATTAGTAACAAACTGTTTTTTGTTCTACCGAGGAGAGTTTTTGTTCCAATACTTATTTTTGTTTACTAAAACAATTAACAATTTGTATTTGGTTTTTTTATTTTATAACAAATATGATAGGTACTAAGGTGGACTGTATTACGAATCAGGAATACGACGAATCCGGAACAAATCGAAAAATGGACCATGGTTGAGGACCGCTTTGCGGTCCTCGCTGCCTATTCTCTGACCAACCACACGGGGACAATTCAACAAAATAATAATTAGCAAAATTACGTGCAGTTGTTCTGAATTGACTACTTGAAAGTTTTCGGAAAAGTATTTTAAAATTACAAACGCTTATTTTATACAATATCTTTCTCTTACAATATTTTTTTCTCGTAAAAGCTTTATTTATTAGAAAAAAACATAGTTTTCTTAATTAATTTCAAGTTTCGCGCGAAAGCGGTTGGTCACGTGACATTTTGCCCTATGACGTCACATTTCAATAAGCAAAGAAATTTTATCTTGAAACCTGACAGATAGTTTTTGTTCATCTTGTGAAATAATGTGACGTCACACGGAGCTTAATCATGGCCGAACGTGTTTCGGGTCTTGTAATCCACAGATACAAATCGCAAATTTATTTTGTAAAATTATTTTATTTAAAAAAAACTATTGGATAATTATTGTTAAATTATAAACTACCATATCCGAAATATTTCATATTTTATTGTTACAACTGTCAAATTGCCAATTGATGCGCGTACGAACATTTCGGCAGTTGATTTTTATTAACCACTCAAACCCCAAGCGGTCGCATGAGACCGCACCTACAAAAACACACTTGACTTTGTACCGTGTTTTCATAGACTTACAGACTACTTTAGTATGAACAAGTTTGGTTATTTCGGTTCTGTGGTTCATCTTATGTATTGTTATCGCACAATATCGCATAATCTATGCTCCATTCTGTCTAATTTGACGTTGACAGTTACTGTCAAAAAGTGTCAAAAAAAATCCAATATTTTGAAAATTAATATTATATGTGCTCGGTAATCTTTAATATTATTTAACGACTTTTCTTCCACATTCGGCTTTATCTTCAATTATTATTAATAGTCAGCCCTGTCGCGTAGCGGTGAAAGAATACTACCACCCCCTCTCTTCGCTTGGGTGGCGTAAAAGCAATTTCATGAAAAGTGGACTGTGGCAGAGGACTGCTTTTGCGGTCCTCATTGCCTAATCTCTGACTAACCCTTCGGGGATAAAAGTCATGATTTTATGACATGTATTACTAATAGGTAGGTACATTAAACGAGATGAAGAGCAAATGCTTTTGCGATGAGATTTTTACCCAAAACCATGCTACAGTACGTACATAAACTATTGTTCGTCAATTGTTTATACAATCTACGCTCGCCTACAGAGCTGTCAATGTCCAGTGTCCGTGATCGAGTATATACAATGTGATAGTGGTGGTACTTCTAACCTGTTAAGTCTAAGTACTACATCTAAATTTATCGACAACAAAAATAATATTTAAACTTACTTCAAAAAAAGTGATTTAAATGACAAAATAATTAAGTAATGATTTTTTTTTCACCTAAATAATCTCAAACATACGAAACAAAGCAATTTATTAGTTAGCCAGTGTCATTAGCTACCGTTTGCCATTTTTTTGATGTTTCTCCGACGTATGAAACCTTTGATATCGCATAAAGTAAAAATGGTCATAAATTATAGGGGGAGGGGGTAGGACCCCCATATTATTTTTTTGTCGATGAATTTAGATGTAGTACTTAGCCTTAACGGGTTTGAAGTACCACCTCTATCACATTGTGTAGTCTGCGGGAATTTATCCTTGAAACAGCGTTTAAAGACGGGGCAACAAGCGTTACACGTTCACTGTCTGTCTGTACCGCTGACGTTGAGATGTTCAGTTATTGTGTTCCAATAGTTATAGGTAAGGTAGCTAGTACGTCGGTGGTACAGGATTCCGAGTTAACTGCTCCTCTTTTTAATTTAGCTTTAATCATTTATAATATATACACATGTACGCACGGCGTCAGATCAACCTACATTAAACTGTCAAATTTCTCCAATGAATATTGATCCTTAAAACCAAACAAGAAAGTTCAAAATTGATTGTAGAAATTGGACAGTTTAGGGTAGGTTGCTCTGACGCCGTGTGTACAATAGCATATTATGGTTTTATTTTTTAATACGAATACTGAAGTTCTTTGGGCACATAACTCGCAACGAAGACTCAATGGAGCGTCTCGTAGTTCATGGCCGAATGGAAGGCAAGAGATCCCGTGGTCGCTCTCCAACCAGATGGCTAGACCTCATTAGATCCCTCACTCGATCTACCATGACCGATGCTCACACAATGCCACTAACAGAGCCGAATGGAGACGAATAACGAGAGCCGCCATTCACCCAGACCCTTCCATAACCACGACCACTCTCTCAAGTGTGCTCGACTAAGAAGAAGATTTTTTAAATATCTTAGCTACTAAATTACGAACTATTGTGAACAAAACTCATTTCACACTAGAGATTCTAAATGGCACTCAAAGATCTAAGGAAACAATAAACCTTTAATTATAGCCGTTGGTGATGTGAGCTTATCTTTTATCGCTCTCACGTAGGTAGTCGTTAAACCCGAAATATAGCTTCAATTACCAAAAACCCATGTCCCATTTAATAAAGTGTTAAGTCTGCCGTAGCGGTGTTTACAAAATGGACTGGCGTTTGTTACGGAACCTTTTTAAACCTTTGCTTACTTTAAAGCGTAGCGTTTCTAGTGAAAAGATTTTTTTAAATTTGCTACAATGTTTTTTTGTAAAACTAATTGGAGAGAAAGCAAATAGGAAAACAATTTGGCTTTAGAAAAGTTTTGAAAAGTAAGCAGTGCACTATTTAGAGCCGTAGCGCTACGGCGAGCGTCGCTACGACGCGTAATGTGTGCTACGCTGCTACACAGTCGTAGCTACATTTGAAATTTTCGCGATGCGGCGTGGAGTAAAGCTCTTTTGTCGGGTAAACGATGTAAGGCATTATACTGTTGACAGTGTCGAGTTCGTTATGAGGCCTGCTAATCTGAGATCTGATGTCGTCTGGTGTTGTGTATCATGTTTCATTTTGTACACGTTAATTTGAATATTATGTGAACAAGCATATTCACTTATCCACCGTTCTTTAATTAAGACATATTGTTAGACTCCTTTTTCACGGCCATGATAGTATATATAGTAGGTAGTATGTATGTATAGCATACTATGCCTATATCAGAGGACAGTTCGAATTCTGTTATTTGTATGCAACAAATTTTCATGATCGTCAAAAAATTTTACATGTGCTTAAATATATGGCTGCAACTTTAAATTAATTAGCTGCTTAGTATTCCTTTTTCATAAACCACCTGATCTTTGCTTATTTTCTTTAATTCTCTAAATGACGTAGCTATCGTGCTTTGTTAAGATTGAACCATAACAATGAATGCTTAACCTTTTTCAAGGAATACTGAGCAGCCAATTAAATTAAGTTTTCAGACTTTCCATCCACTCTCTAAATCTCTACATTGATGATCTTCAATCTTTTTAACCAAACGAATAGTTAAGCATCAAAGTGATTTGCAGCCCAAATAACAATACTATTGTTACCAGCAGTGTACTGAAAATAGAAATTTCAATAGACCGTATTCGAAGTCTATTCAAGTGTACAAATTCTAATTTGGTAGCGTGGCATTTCTATGAAGACTCAATATAGTTACTGTAGATTGAAACTTGAACGAAATGGCTTCGCGTGGAATTGATTTGAGTGAATTTTAATACAAAGCTATTTTAAAAGCGACTGGCTCTAATATCTGAGAGACTCACTATGTCACTCCGTGTGGACATGAGAAAAGCATAACTATTATAGTGTACGCGAGAGTTGTGTTTACACAGTGGTACTGGATGGCGACCACCCTAATACCATTTCTGGCGCTACGCAGCATTGTTTTACATTGCCGCGTTCCGGTTAGAAGGGTACTAGACTCTGTGAAATTACAAGGCTTACAAATAGTGTAATAATATTTCTGTTGATAAATAAATAAAGTAGCGTAGAACTGAACCTTCTGGGTCCGCAGCACGCCCGTGATGCCTCGATGTTGCGCGCGTGGATGGTCTGCGGTGGCTACATAGCTGTTTTAATAGAAAAAAAATGTTTTTATTCATCAATTATTATTATTTTAATTATTTTATTTTTTAAATTCAATTTAAATTTTTAATTTATATACATTTCTTAAATTATTTCTTAATTTGTTAATTTACTTTATTAGATTTAAAATATCTCATTTATTATGTTATATGAAGAGCAGAGCCTTTTGTAACAGGTATCTTAATACTTAAAAGAAGACTCTGGCCACTTTCTATTGTAAAATGATATTTGTGCGTAAATAAATATGTTTGATTTTTGATTTTTTGACCATCGCGAAGACCGTAAGCTTAACCTACTTAACCTACTTAGCTTAACCTACCGTAATTTAGACGGCACAATTTCATAAAAAAAATAATGTAAACTGAACAGCCTCCCTAGACAAGTGGCACACGTTCCCTGTCTAGTCGTTAGTGTTTGTCAATAGTAAATTGGTAGACATGTTTACTTGGCTTTCTTGGCTTGGTAACGCTACCACAAAATATGTAATTAAATAAAGAATAAATTTATATTAAATGATGTTACATACCATTTAACGTACGCTAAATGACGAGCGTTGACGTACGTCAAATCCTAAAAAATTATCATTATATTTCATGTCATTAAGGCACTTGTCTAGGCTCCCAGTAGTGATTAGCTTTAAGGATGTGACAGAGAATGCCGGACATCGTGACAAGTAATTGCACTGTTAGGGATCCGTAAATTTATTTTACATTATTTTTTTTACATTCTATTATGTATTAGAAGATCATAATGTAACGGCATACAATATAATAGGATACAATAGATCACTAAACATGTCTTAGTATTTTTTTTGTCATTTTGTATTCAAAAAGGTTTTGTTTGAATATATAGGTATAAAATGTCATTAAAATTATAGGTCTCTTTTAGAATTTCTAATCTCTTCTTAAGGTTGTAAAATTTAAAGAACAATTTTCATCATGCGGATTATTTTTATTTACATACTTATAAAGTATGTGCTTTACCTATTACCACCGTTCTAATACGACTGCTTTATTATATATGAAAAGCAACCTGACACACACAATCCATGAGCAATCATATTATGGCTTCCCAAGATCCTCAATATCCAGTAATCCACGGTAATCTACCATGTCAACAGTTGTCTTCGACGATTAGTTTTACTATGTGGTTTACATTATGTAGTATCTATGTCTTTGTATTAAATCTCAGAGTAATCTTCCTAATCACATTTAATACTCCCAAATTACTTCAACTTCTAATATAAAAAAGTCTAAAGAGTTAGCTTACTATGTAGTACTTATGTCAATCGATTTTCCGAATACAAAAATTGTGCCAACAAACTTGTATAGCCTCAAGAATAATGATATTAATAAATAACTAATTGAAGTTCAACGAACGGATGAGCGATGGAGATATTAAATCAGGTTATCTTGTGATTTGGATAATATATTCTTTTGGAAGCGTTTTATTAACATGTCATGTATGCTGATATTATTCTTAATTCCCACCATATTTTTGCTTTAGATATTGATATTTCTTCAATATTATTCTCGTGAAAAAGGAACTACTTTTATAGGTGGTCTTCTACGAGTACATACAAGTGTGGTCTTGCTTATTCTAAGAGCATGTTGGAAAATACGATAAACAAGAAGTTTAGTTTCTAAAACTCCACTAGGTATTATTACAGCAATTACTAATTACTGTAATGTTGTTAAATGAAATAGGGAAAAAATAAAGTGTTTTAGGTCTTGCAGTTTTTGAAACTAAACTTTAATTCATTAGATAGTTCCAACCCCATTTACTGTTACTATTTTTGAATTAGATTTTGAAGAAGAGCACTCACGCAAGACGTAGTAACACTTTTGCTTGCTGCAATGACAAGGTACATTCCAATATCTAACTTTAACGAGGCAGTCGCATTCTATCCGTCGAAACGTCTGTCGACTCCTAACAGTATCCCTAGCTAAGTTGTCTCAATTAGGTATGTTCGCTCAGCGAAATAATTTTTTTCTCACCGTTTGCGCGGTAAGTACCGCGCAAACGGTGAGAAATTTTTTTTTAAATAAAATGTTTATCTTAGTAAAAGACTGATTATGATTATGGTTTTTTGTTTTAGTTTGTTTTCACCTACTGTAAATTACTTCCTTTGTCTAAGGGCCGGTTTCATAATGTACGATTAGGAAAAGTTTGTCAGTTAAAATGAGAGTTTTGTATGAACTAGGTATCTGTCAAGTAAGGGTTAATGGACACATACTTGGAGCTTTTGAAACAGGCCCTAAGTGAGAAAATAAGTTACTCATACATTAATTAAAACTGTCCGTGATTACTTAGATAACTTAGATATTACGCGCGCATTGCCGCCCCTGATGCTTCAGTTTTTATATTTCTGATCTGTGATTTTACTATGGTTGGTACTGAATGTAGTACTTACCCTTCAAACAGGAATACAGCAATCAAAACAATACTGCTTTGCCGCAGCTATAACTATTAGGATGGTTGCCATCTAATCGGATTCTGAGCAGGATTATTTCAACCAAAATGTAACTCATTAACAACACTATTAAAATAATAAACTATACAAATAATAAAATTGTAACAGGCCAATGTCTGTACATTATATACATTGAATATTGTAGTAAAACTAAAATAGGATGTCTTTGTTAAAGTAATTGAAGCCAAAAAAAATAATTTTTGAATTTTTGTCCGTTTTTTTTATTTTTATAAAAGAGGAGGCAAACAAGCACGCGGGTCACCTGATGGAGAGTAATCACCGCCGCCCATGGACACCCGCAAAACCAGAGGTAATTGCAGGCGCGTTGCCGTCCTTTAAGGAAGGAATAGGGTTAAGGAAGGAATAGGAATTGTGAGAGGGGGGGGGGGGGGATGGGCCTCCGGAACCCTAACTGACCGAACGAAACACAACAGCACCAAGTGCCATTATTTCACGCCGGATATTCGTGAGAAGGTAGTATTACGCCGGGCGAGCCGGCCCAATGCGTGCTGCAACGCAGCGTGGCTCAACCACTCAGTCAGTGTCACTCATTTAGCACCACCCAGGGGTCACGTGTAGGGTCTCAAAGGTAAACCTACGTACGCGAGTAACTTTAACCCTTAAAAATATCTGTCTATCTGTCTCTGTCTGTCTATCTGTATGTTTGTTACGGCATCTCGCAAAACGAATATTGATAGGATTACATACATACATATAATCACGACTATTATCCTTGAAGGGTTAGTCAGAGACTAGGCAATGAGGACAGCAAAAGCAGTCCTCTACAATAGTCCGCTTGTCACCAAATAGCGACTGCAGATGTGCTCAGCGTGACAGATGGTGAGCCCATTGCCGCTCTATACTGTTGGTAGTATGTGCAGCCTTTTGTCCGTTAGTCGCCTTTTACGACACCCAAGGGTAGAGAGAGGGTGGTAGTATTTTGTCACAGTTACGCGACACGGTTTTTAACATGTTTTTTTTTTTATTCTCGCTGCTCCAACATTATCAGAGCGTAGTTTTAGCTTTTTCTCATACATACTAGATACACTTTCATACCTTGTGTATACATCACAACCATTCATCATATCTCTTGCTCTATAGGGTGGGACTCCCGTTTCCTACTTATGCCTATCTACTACTAACTTTACCATCATCTTTTATTTACTTGTGACTTATGAACTATGGGGTTTTTAACATGTTTGATAGAATTGTCATGTCAATGATTATTAGCATTTAGTTCAACTTAAAATCTAAGCCATGTTCCATTGTCAATCCGTTTGGTAGAACCCAAGTTATGGAAATAATATTTCACGGGCGAAATCAATAACCAATCGGACAGAGTTGCGGGCTAAGGTTAGTATTTAATTGTAACGTATTATGTAACAGTGGTTTTATAGCTACACACAATTTAGCACACAGCACATTGAGTAAAAAAGAACTGTCATTGAAATTAAACACTTTTTACGGATATAACTCGCGTTTATTAATACAGTTTGGGGTTTTGTTAAAGTACTGCCGTTTTGAACCCTTCACAGGGTCCGTGGTCACTGTTCCGTGAGTTACATCCATAAAAAGTGTTTCATTTCAATATGTAGTTTTCGGGTAAATTTTAAGTCATTTATAAAAAGTCTTCAATAAAATTATAAAAAACCTAACTATTTCTCCAGTGAGCTTTCACAGTAGAGCCACAATTGTAACCAGCCAAACGCATAAAATACTGATGCCTGAATTCACTATAACAAGTAGCAATCCATTCAGCAGCACTTGATCCAAGATTTCCATGTAAAGCACTAAGTGGCACGCGAGTACCCACACAACTGCAAATAAATCACGGAACAATGGCTTCACCAGTTCAGTGCTGTCTAATAATGTGAATCCAATCTTGTTGCTTTGAAAATAGAGTACGTGTTATCGTTTTTGTTCAATGCAGAGAAGCTATTTACTAGGAATTCTTATAATGAACATTGAACGTTTAATGAAAGGCTCTGAAAAATAGTGATTTACGCAGCTAACGCTAGCCCCATCGTGGTTTGTCCGAGTGAACTGGAAATCAAACCTATTTGGCTATTTCATCCTGTCTGCTGTGAACTGCGAAACTTTTTTCAGTAATTTTGTTAAGATTACGCGTATAATTTACACATTTAACTACTACTTACTTTGAAGTTATAACACCGCCAAATTGTAATTATGTACTTTTTCTAATTTATTTCTTTATTGTAATTTTGTTGAATGAAGACGCTTTTGGCTTTCAAAGTGATATACTGCCATAATATCTTCTTTTTTTAATAGTGTCGTTGTTGATACGTCTGACGCGGAATGTCAAAAAGGTGCACGTTGAAAACCTACTTAAGGATTTTTTTTCAACTGTTGTCAAGAAATAACATTTTCCAAATTATTATTTCTATGAAAATAATAATTGTTTTGTTTAAAATGTATAAAAATATTTTGAGTTTCACTTATATCACTGAATAGACTTGCACTTCATACAGCCCAAACTATAATAAAAACGAAATGGTAGGGTAAACAACAGACCGACAAATTCCGTTTTGCGGCCGAAAGTGAACACTCGTCTTGCTATGTAATGCGCTGACAGGGCGGACAAAGGCACGCGGTTTTTTTTAAAAGGTCCTGGGAAATATGGCCGCCGCCCATTGTGCGGGCCGCTTTATTCAGATCTTTTTACTTCTCATTTCCTTATTTTTGTGTTTGTAAGGATTAACAATAGTACCGGGGGGCAGGTACCGCGCGTTTATCATGACTCGCATAAATTTGTTGGACCGGTAATTTCGAAACAGGATTTTCGGAAAATACCGTTTGGATTTGACTTAACGGTCGTAGCTTTAGATCCCATGGTAGAAGGTTATGGTTAGAAGACTGGTGTAACACAAGACAACCGTTCTTTCTGATCTATATCTATTAATGTAACGGGTTAGATTCTTAGTTGAAGCTCATATTTAACTGTAAGTACTTGTCTGATAGTGGGGCTTATTAAAAGTCGGTCTACCTATCTACCACCATATCTCCCGGTTCGATTCCCAGTTGAGCTGCATATTATATATGTAAGCCTAACTAGCTTCTTATTCTATTGTGGGGTTTGTTATACCTATGTTAGCCTAATTAGCTAAATAAGTCTGTCGCCACAACAACATGTTGTTGGCATGGTTCTGGTTCCGTCAGTTTGAAATAAGATAACCGCTGGGAAACGAACTCCGAACCTTTGGATTTAAAACCGGTAGTTTATCCAATAAACTATAAAGTTGTAAAATTTCTTAATTATAAAAAAATAAGTATTTTTTTTTAAATCTGCAACGGGAAATCGCTTGGCCTTTATCACACCTGATGCTAAGTGACGAGAAGGCCGAAGTTTTTTTGTGTTTTTTTAAACCGATAGTAGCTTCGTTTAGACTATTTTTTACTGGCTATGAAGCACAATCGTTAACTGGTATTAAAGACAGAATAATAAATAGTGAAACATTAAATTCAGTTTATGCAGCCAGTTTAACTATAATTATCCTAAAGCGAACCTCCAGTTAAATGCGGAGTATAGTATAATCATCATTACAGTTAAAACCAGGTCTAAGTTTAGTAATGTATTTCATGCAGGTCCTTACCATACTAAATGTTGAAAGCCTGAATATATTAAATGTAACCTTGTTAATTATGTAATGCAGTTAACAGTGTCACGTAACGGTCAAAAAATACCCTCTCTTCCCTTGGGTGTCGTAAAAGGCGACTAACGGACTAAAGAATGCACATAAATCCAACAGCTTAGAGCGGCGATGGTCTCACAACCTGTCACGCTGAGCACATGTGCAGTCGCTATTTGGTGAAAAGTGGACTATGGGAGAGGACTGCTTTTGCGGTCCTCGTTGCCTAGTGTCTGACTAACCCTTCAGGGTTAGTAGTTGTGATTATATGTATGTATGAAAATTCAGCTACAATTTTATGTAAAAAACATGCATTGATGATGACCATACTACATAAATTAATATTACTACATACAATATTACTATAAACAAAACCATCAGTCTTAACACTTACATACATATCTATAAAGTGACTGCTAGAAACCGCAAGAAACTTCAAGGGCTGGTCAGTTCAAGTGTTTTAAACATGACAAAAATGACAAAAAAGGAATTCGTGTTTTATTCATTTTTAATGAAATAATTCATTTTGTGAATTTTAATTGGATAGTCTTTGAGTATCTAATTTATTTTAAAGCATACTCATTTTATCAATTTTATTTTGATAGTCTCAGTGTATCTAATTTATTTTAAAGCAACGACATAAACAAAATAAAATGAAAGAATTAACTATTAAATAACGATTATCTACAACTCGCGGGCAGCGGCCGGCCGTTGACCCACCACCCGTCTGTTGACCCGTCCGCGTCAGCTGGGCGATAAGTACCTACGTAGACGGGTCAACAGACGGCCGGCCGTCCTTCTGTTGCCGCCGTCAGGTGGGCGATAAGTACCTACGAAAAACCACGAATTCCTTGTTTGTCATTTTTGTCATGTATAAAACACTTGAACTGACCAGCCCTTGAAGTTTATTGCGGATTCTAGCAGTCATCTTATATATGGGATAACGTCGTAAAAATCCATGAAATTGCACTTCCTACTCCGATCATTGCGTAAGTCATAATCGTTACTGACATTGTTGTGATCCAATTGAATCGGATAATGACAGGCTCGGATACAATAGCTGTATCTAGCCAGTCGGATAAACACTAACCGCAATTCCAGTACATTGTCTAATTAACTTATTGTTACTCACTAACATGCTAGCTAGCTACGTACAAGGTACGACAACGCTACGCTTGCCTAGGTAATATCTTGGTGTTGTCGTGGTGATTGGATTATTCAAAGCAATTATTCAAAAATCTAAATCAAGCTTCGTCCAATTTGGGACAAATCCAGGACCTCTGAATACGAGAATAGCTGTACTTACCCGTGGTACTACCGACGGACCTACTGGTAGTACCACGGAAGATTTTACATTACCCGTGGTACTACTTATCAATTTAATATTCAATTTTATATCGAGTGTTTTAGAAACTTTTTCAAATATGTAGGTACTATTAGTTAGCTGTGAAAGTATAAAACAAACAAAAAACAAAAAAACAAAAGAAAAAAAAACAAAAACAATAAATAAAACAAAACAAAAACAAAAAAAAAGGTTCTACAACACTCGATTTTTCAAGCTTTTCATATCCATATCAACAATTATTTGCATTGTATGTGGGACTCGTCCATTTTTTGAGCCCTTTGGCGAGAGAGAGATCCATAAAAAAATCTATGACATGTTTTAAGAGTTTACGTCCAATAAAACTATTGGGTGTAGAGGCATATTATGGCAAAGACATTACGGCCGTTAACAAGCAAGTTACCCTACCTTACTACCATATAAAGATTGCAGAGATCGATTTACAGTAGGTAGATTTTATGCTTATAGGAGCATTCGGATGAAAGAAATCGAGTACATTGACACTGAAGTCACCTTATCTATAGCTTCTTAGCTCGTCACTTTATTGATGATTATTACGACTAAAGCAATTACTAAAGTGATGGTTTCTTTGTTTCAGCTTGCAACAGGACGTACATGGGCGACGTAGGCCGCACGTATGAGCTTGAAGTTAGAAGACCCAGAGAAGACCACCTGCCGTTTATATGTCACTTAAACTTTACTGCTTCAGGGGGAAATTATGGAGACATCATACAGGTAATGCATTCTAATGATTTGTGTTGAATGAATGATATGAACTCAACATCGAGGTCTCACAGTGCGCTCGGACGCACGGGGTCTCAAAAATCTATTCATAAACAGTACTTGAGTAGCCACCGGCGCTATGCGTCCCATAAAATGAACGCATAGCTAAGGTAGCCAGGCTTGTCATACGAAACGCACTAAGAAATGTCTTACTTCGCATAGCATTTCTTCTTTGCTTAGACAAGTAATGTTTGTGAATACGGGTGTTAGTATAGTTCTGTATAACGTTTCTCCAAAAAAATGTTAAGTATCCAAAACAAACAAAGAAAGCCAAACAGTAGACAATGTCATAGACATGAATTTTACATAAATAATGACAATATTAATATACATAATCTACACTTTACAGAATCAATAAACGTCTTCTTTCTCCTCATGATAACATAATATCAAAGCTTGACGGGAGCTCATTAAATACATTCGCTCGGTCGACTATGCGACGCTTTTCCTTGGAATTTTTCTAGTCATTTGTTCTATGAATAACGTTATTTATTTGTTTCAGCTAACATTTGATACTTTTACGGTCGGGAAATTCGTATCGTTCACGTCGGAGGGTTGCCCCGACGGTCACATGACTATAGTGGAGAGGAGCCCGTCACCACCCACTGGACAATGGTGTGGGTCAGCTTGGGGCTACACGGTGTACTTCAGTGAGTCGGATTCAATAAACATGACGCTGAGATTAGACCGGTTAAGTCAACAGGTAAGATTTTTTTTATACATATTTTCATAGAAAATAACTTAGATATTGTGTATATTTGGTTTGAAACAAAATCTTAGTAAAAAAGGTGGTGAATTACAAGTGCAAGTATTAGTAAACAGTCATTACCTAACTTTATTTGATCCACTGCTGTCTAATTGTACAAAGTACCTAGAGGCAAGTCTGTAATTATTGAATGATGGAAATTCACTGGAACTTTTGTGTTGGCATCTGGTAATTATTGCAAGCCGGTATTATCAGGAATGCCTTGTCGTATTTGTATTAACTACCGGCGGGGTGTAATTATCGGTGGTGTTATCGATTTCTCGCATAATTTAACTTTTGGATATACCTACCCTTTGAATTAGTACGTTACGTTGTAGGTAGAGTACTGTCATATTGTGCTTCAATCAATATAATTTTGAATAGGCATGTGCGTGAAAGGAGGTTGTATTCGATTGATTAAAATCTGTCCGTCGTCTTTGTTGGCACGTTCTTGGTGCGTAATGTAGGAAGACTATATAATTTCTTATTTTGTTTTTGAAATCATGGTTTCTAGCAACATATTTGGTTCTTTGTGTAAGTTTGTACTAAATTATTGTGGTTATAGACAAGTGGTATAAAAATGCTTCGGACACCACCTTTTCTAAATATAAATTAGCCTCTGCCGCATTTTCCCAGCTTACATAGTCTTATAAATGACGGAGTTAAACCTAACTATGAAGTCATAAAAATCTCTCAGAAATTCATAGAGCTAGGTGCGAGTTTTTAATTATGGTTGTCAAACTAAGTCCGTCAATAGATGACGCTGCTTTGATCCCATACTATTGTAGTTAACTGTAACTCGAACTCGATTTGTAAAGACAACTCGCACTCTTCACTCAGAGGTTCTTCCCCGCCTGGGCATCTTACCTAACACTTCCAAGCGACCCGCCAGCTCGGAAACGACACGTTCCGTTCAATTAGTAGGTACTTTTTGCACGCATTGCTAATCTGTATAAATGAACAACGGTATTTATCTTCATTAAGAGTCACTTACACATCCCTTTGTGTTCCACTGACGTGACGTAACTAACTACACGTTTTCGCATGTGACTCGACTAATATTTCACATCGCGGGGCTTTTAACGGTTCGGTGCTCTTCCTTTATCTTCGGTTAGCAGCCGTATTATGTGCACCAAGGGTTGAACTTTCGATCAATTAATTAAGTGACGATTAGGACGCCCTCTAGGGGCCGCCAGGATAAGCCTAGCGCACAATTACAATAATGGATGTTATTACCGGCTGATTCTGTAATTTAATAAAGGGAAATTTGCTTCGTACACTACAGGGAAGTTTTCTTGGAAAGGTAACTTTATTAGTGACTCCTTATTAATAGAGCAAAGAAAAATCGATTTGCGACTAGACATGTATAAATGCCCACTCTACTATATAATAATAGTAATTATTAGAAGACAGTATACATTGTGAATTTGTCTCTTAGGTAACTTTAGGTACCTTAAGAGATGATAACGCCCCTGTGCACTAATGGTTCAATAGACAGTCTCAGACCTAGGCGAAGTGCAGGGTTCGATTCTTAACAGTATAAATCCAGTGTATTTAATGTGCTTGGTGTGGTTGTAATCTGTTAATGTGTAAAAAAAATACTTTTTCCGCAAATCTTTACATTTTCCTAGTAATTTGTGTCTTGAAAATAATCGTTTTTTCATAAATCTTATAAGTAGCTCTACCAAAAACAACTATTATAGGTAATCTGTTTGTTGTTCAAAAGTATCAAGGTAATAGTACCATATCAATAGTACTTATAACTAGTTACCGCCGTATTTAACAAAAATAAATCATGTGTTAAACTTAAATATCATACTTAAATAACAATAGACTCCTTACAAGATCCACGTTTTCATACTTCGTCCCCTTGTTAATAAACACGACACAACTTTCAGCCAAATGTAACTTTGTTAACCAATTTTAGAAGCTTATGAATAGCGAGCAACTTATATTTTCAACACGTATCTTTGTGTAAGCTTATTTTAGAAACTTGACTAGCTGTACAATATGCATTATGTTATATATAAGTCACATGGATATGATAAAAACAGAGATTTGATCAATTCCTTAAGTGATTTGATCAAATCACAGGGGATGTTAAATTACCAACACGATTTTATCATTTCCCTAAATAAATCTAGGTATTTGAACAAATGCCAGAACTAGTTACGTGAAATGACAAAAAAACATGTGAGATACAGGAGTAGGGCAGCTAGTATTTCTGTTGTATAATATAAAAAAAATAACATCGAAATTCAAGACAATTGCTACGCTACGCTTCGCGATTGTCTTATCACGTGACCTACAGGAGTAGGACTATTTATGTTCTATAAGATGATTTTTGAGATCAATTTTACTACACTTACTAATTATTTTAATTATGCATGTAATTACAAATAAACGACGTTTAAAATACCATAGAAAAGCTTTTTTGTCATTTCACGGAACCAGTTTTGGTATTTGTTCAAATCCCTAGATTTGTGTAGGGAAATGATAAAATCGTGTTGTTAATTTAACATCCTCCGTGATTTGATAAAATCACTTAGAGAATTAATAAAATCTCTGTTTTTATCATATTACTGCGACATATATAATTATAATCCTCTTTGTCGGTTACAAAGACAGCGATTCCGTCTAATTCAGTGGGTACAAAAGTAATACTACCTACAGACTGAAAAAAAACATTATTTACTTACTGCTGCACTACACGCTTTTATTTTACATAAAAGAGAGAGACCTTTCATCTCCCTGTGACCGACAGACAAAATGTCTACGAACCTGTCTCGCAACCTGGTTCGAAACGTCAAGATAGCATTGTGATATTTATATAATAAACACGAGTAGATCTAATAAAGTGTTATTTCCTTCTATTACATGCCACTATGTACAGTCATCCACCTATTTTATGGAAACTCAACACAAATTGTAGTCTAAAATTATACCTACTTATGACTAACGTCGCTGGATAGACACGACA
The DNA here is from genome assembly GCA_963921215.1 of Scoparia ambigualis. Classification (NCBI taxonomy): domain Eukaryota; kingdom Metazoa; phylum Arthropoda; class Insecta; order Lepidoptera; family Crambidae; genus Scoparia; species Scoparia ambigualis. The sequence continues at coordinate 31,044,301 of OY992508.1, forward strand.
TCTAACAATATGCAAGTGAAACTTCACAGCAATAAAACAGTTACTAACAGCCCTGTTGGTTGTAGGGTGTTGGATACAATTTCGACTTCAAGTTGGCGTACAAGTTCCTAAGATGGAGTGAGGCGAGGCTGCGGTACGGGAATGCGACAGTGGGGGCGTGGAGAGGGGAGAGGGTGCAGGGTACCTATTGCGACCGCATACTGAGCGACTGCGATCTGCGCGCTTGCAGGATCCAGTCGCCCAACTTCCCAGGAGTGTACCCCAGAAACGCGACGTGCACATACCGCATCGAACACACTAAGGTAAGAAGGGTCGAGAAAGAAACAAATGAAGCACGCACGCTTTCTGCAAATTAACCTTAAACTTCCACACTAAGGTAGTTGGACATACCGAACTCGCCATTTTGTGAGTGTGCCGCACGATAAGACGCACGTTTGTCGTCGTCGTTATATTGGGTAGTCAATACTAATAATGATAAATGTAGTAATCGTTAATTGACATTTCTGAGTACCTACGTTAGTTTGTAAAGAAAAATAAAGTCGCACAAGAAGCGATACGAAATGAGACCAATTTCTTTTGTTTTCATTGCATCATCTGCGGATTTTTACTCGGGTTAAAACAGAAACTCTGCAAGTCCCTCTCTCTAATATTCTTAAAGCTTACGTTTCTTAAATTTTTTTATTAAAACGTTAGTACTCAATTTATTATGTGTGCCGATCTGTAATACATAAAAATAAAGCAGTACATTCAATAAAAGCTCGTATATTGAGTCAGTCTGAGACGTCCAATCCATTTAGTTTCTGTCACAAAATAAAACTGAGCTAGATGGACGAGGTTCTCAGCTAAATGTCTGTTGCAATATTATTAGGTTTTCTCAATATAAGTATACAACTTATTAAGAATCATTATTTTGATTAAGATTATAATAGTGATGAAATATACATGAGCTAGCGATTCTTTCCCAAGCAAAACACTTTTATCAATAATAAAAATTATTACTACATGAATAATAAAACCGCTTTTTACTACTTGTTCATAATATTAAACACCATTTAACCAATGGTGAGTTCGTTTCAATTTGTCATATTATATTGTGTAATTGCCATGAGTATGGATATAGTATCTAACCGCTGTAGTTCAGACCGAAAAACACCCACCAGAATACTTGATCAGACTTAGCCACCTCTTACGCAATTAATGAATAGGGATTGGGTAGTAATACCGTAAAAGGTTAACAATCTAAAAATAAAACTTGTATTATTGCATAAGGTCAAGGGAAAGGAAAAAGGCTTATATATGTTACATACAACAAGCCTATTTTAAAGCAGCATCAGCAGTGGGTTGAAAAGAACAAAGCCTTTCGGAACGTTCGTATTCAATGTGCCAGCCAGTGTTGCCAACGGATAAGCTTGCTATCCACCAGATTCGACTTCTGAAACCAACAGAAAACCACTAACAAGAGACGACATTTTACACAAAATCGCTAAATATTAAATTAAAAAATTAAAAATTATTGGGTATTACCATCGATCATCTAAACGGTATTACGAAGGACAACAATGTTTTTAATAATTGTTTTATTAAAAAATTAGCGAGACCACTAAGTTATCATTATAATTTACGTAAATTAAATCGTCTTCTTGATGAATCGTTTTTGTGGTCACCGTCATTTTCAGTTTCAGACCGATAAGATGCTTTGGTAATAATTTGATTTTACCAAAATAATTTACTGAGTAGTTGAGTGCTTCCGCCTACTGAAAATAAAATTCTTTTAATCCACTAGAAAAACCACCACACACTAAAAGCAATATTTCGCCACTAAAAGGAAGGACGAACGCACGAAACCACCAGTTTTAGTGGAAAATCCACTAATTTGGCAACACTGGTGCGAGCCCTATAACACGTTCGTTGACAAGTAAATAAAACGTTAATGTAAATAATGTAACAAGAGGACACGGCAGTCCGATTTAAATATATCCGTTGTGGTAGTTCCAATTAATATTTAATTCAAATTTCACACCAACTACATTGCGACGGGCTCTTGCGTAAATAAATTATATTTGCACGTGGAAGGTTGGAGTGATGATGCCGGGATTACAGAATTAAATGTTTGTGGTCATATTGCATAATGTAACAATTTCCAAAGAAAAGTATTTTGAGTTAAAAAATATTTTCCGTGGTTTTTTTTTGTGTAGATAGAAGCTATGTAATTAGAAAATAAGGGACCCCGCACACGGGCCACCAGCCACAACCGTAAAACGACGCCACCGGCACATTTCTTGTAGTTTTCATACATTTTATATGGACTCGCCGCACACGGTTGATACTGTTCTAGTGGCCGCCACACGCCACACGCTTCTAGCTTCTCGTGGCGGCGTTTGTGGCTGTGGCCTGTCGCCTGTGTGGGGGGACCCTAAATGTGCGTATTACGTTGCTTATCGCACGTCGTTAATAATGATAAAATCTTCAAGCATGCTAAAACCCTTACCTCAAGTCTTCCAAATCCTTACCTGAACGCTGAGTGTAAGTTGAAAATGTGCAAACGTTTCTATCGCGTTTGAGTTAAGAGTTTTGATTCTCGATCTTATTAACTTAGCCTTAAGATCTATATGTCTAAACTTAACTCAAACGCGATAGTAACGTTTGCACATTTACAAACTTACATTCAGCTCTCTGGTAGAGAGTGCCTTGTGGCGTTAAGTCCGTCTTTTACAGTTTTTTATGGGCAATAAAAAATAGATAGATTTCGAATGCCATCGTCTTAGCCATCATTATGTAGTTTGCAACAGCAATTGTAACACTTGTTTTAAAAGATTTTTCAAATTTTCGTATAGGTACTTTATCTTGAACTCTAAGTAAGACGTTTTACTAGGTCCTACATAAAATTCACTATCAATTTGTTGGCGAACAATTTGTTAGTCCGCTGATGAATCAAAAATGAATGAAATGTAGTTTTGACTACCAGTTACAATATTGAGAATTGTATATATTTATTTGTTTACAGATACCAGCCGACAAACACGTGTTACTAGCAGTAAGACAAACGAATAGTCACAAAATACATATCAAAGACCAAATAGTGAAGTACGACAGGAGTCAACGAGTATTGAAGTGAGTATTAAAAATATTAATCTTAAAGCTAATAATGTAGAATTAAATACATGTGTTAGCTATACAGACATGCACACTGATGAAACGCAAATATTTACTTAATTGTTGTAAGATACAAAGTTGCCAGACGTATTTAGCATTACAACAAGTTTGTATTACGCTCTCCTCGCGTTTCGTAACTGTTTTAACAAACGTTCTAATGAAATTATGTAACATTGGCTTTTCATTTAGCTTAACAATTTATAGTGATCTTTTAAATTAAACGTTGTAGCAGTAATGCCTCAAATACAGTGACAAGTACTGCCGAACACAACTTTGCAGCCGTAAATTTTGTACCAGCAATATTTTTTTAAGGCTTCATAAAAACTTTTCTGCGAAAATCGACAACATGTCGAAACATCATGACTGTCTTTGTAAGAAAGTTTTTTACGAGATTTCTACATCATTTACCTTCAAATTTCAAGGCGTTTGTGGCCAATTTCTTATTCATTGTGTAATCTGTGAAATCATAAATATGAAAAGATTTCTTGTTTGATGTGCCAGTACATTTTTGGTAAATTACCTTTTTACGAGAATTCTTCTGCGACGTATTTTAAGTTAACTGTCTGTGACAATGAAAGCTTTGTTAAATTCGACGCGACTATACTTACTGTTATAATTTACGAGCGTAGAAAGTAGAAATTTCAACATTACGCTCTATTTAGTTCATACGTTTCTATATTTAACTCATTGATTAGTCCTATAACTAAAACAATTTACTCTCTAAATTATTTCATTAGTACAACGAATTTGTTTTGTTTCTATAGGATATGGGACCAATGTAACGTGGTGCAAGATTACCTAACAGTCTGGGACGGGGCTACAAGAGACTCGCCGGTGTTAGTCCGCCTTTGTGGTGGGGACGCTGTACCCGACATTGTCAGCAGAGGTCCCAATATGTTGCTGGAATTCCACACATCACCATACGACAATCCCTTTCATCCGGTGCCTTTGAGCTATCTACCTGGATTCGAGCTTGAAGTTCAAGTAAGTGTGTTTTTTTTCGGTTCGGTTTTGAAATAGTATTATTAATTGTATTCCCATAACAAGGAATATCGTAAATAATTTCCAAAGTTACTATAAACTACATTCCCATTATAATTAAAACTTACGTACCTAACATAAAATATTTTAAATTCATTTTTTAATTGTTTTATTATATAACTCCTTTACGCATCTCTTACGTATACAAGAGCAAACTTCTCGAAATGAAAACTTCGTCTAAATTCAGTTCAGGTCGACTCAAGCTAATTTGATGAATCTGTTCATTCCAAGACCTTCCAAAGATCGTAATCAATTTAATGCTTTAGATATTCCATTCAATATTCTATCCGTTTCCAAGTTAACCCTTGATTTAAATGCAATATCTACGTCTTTATACATTCCATCGATATTGGCTTATCGTTTATGTCAGTTTCGATTTTACGTACGTATGTTAAAGGTTCAATTTGCTTTGCCAGGTGTTATATGTCGAGAAGGAATCCCACTCCTATGTGCGTGCCGATGGACGGTGTCGTTTTGTGTTGCGCTCGTCGGACAAGACAAGTGGCGTACTGAAGAATCCGAGGCACTCACTGCCACCGAACACGTCTTGTGTCTACTATTTCCAGGTAATAAGATGCATAAAGTACATACATACTTAAAATCACGACTGTTATCCCCGAAATGTTAGTTATTTAGTCCTCTACCATAGTCCACTTTTCACCAAATAGTGACTGCACTAAGCTCAGCGTGACAGGTTGTGAGCCCATCACCGTTCTATGCTGTTGGATGTAAGTGCAGTCTTTAGTCCGTTAGTCGCCTGTTACGACACCGAAGAGAAGAGAGGGGGTGGTAGTATCCTTTCACCGCTACGCGATACGGATAGGATGTATATTGAAAATCATAAAAGTATGGAGCCGTGTGGTGCTCACTAAAAGAATACTATCAACCCCTCTTTTCCCTTGGATGTCGTAAAAGGCGACTAACGGACTAAAGACTGAATATATATAGCGGCGATGGTTTACTTCTGCGGTTCTCATTGCCTCATGAATTTATGGAAGTATGTACCTATGCATGTGTATAAGCAATAGCCGAATGGATATTCGAGTGAAATGTGTGATTGTAATTCAACCCCCACAGCTCCTTGTAACAAATGGGTTCAACACCCATCTGTTACAAAAGGTTTTCTAGATAAATCATAATCTTTTATCAAAATATAGGTAGATGTCGTTGTTAGAGACTCAACCGATACGTATTGTTGCATCCAATCGCCTCTGTGGTCTAGTAAGACTGGGGCGCTATTAACTGCCGTACTCGAGACGTCAATCAAGTTATAATGACAATTAAGTCTCTTCCTGTCACTTTCATAAGTCAATAGAGAAGAAAAAACATCTAATTGTCATTAATACTTTATTGATGTTTCTGAGTATGGCTGTTTTAACTTGTTTTACGTACCACTAGCGAAACCATGGACTATGCCTGACAAAACTGAAACATCAGTTTTAATTCTCGCTTTTTTTAAAATCGAAACCTTTTAAGGGCCGTCCCAACGAGATCGTGTGGGTGTCATTTGTGAAGTACCACTCAGCTGGTACTGAACCAGCCGGCTTCGACCAGCAGAAGGACTGCTCGTCACAACTGACTATATGGGATGGCGCTGCACCTGATGCTGACCTGGACAGAAAGGTAAATTCCTCATTAAACCCTTGTCTGTCACAAAGACTCCTAGAGGTTGCTAACAATTCAAGTTCTATTGGGTCTTCTTGATGGGAAAGTGAAGCATCATGTCTGCAGTTTTGTTTTATTTTCTATAATTTGTGTTATGTCTTATTATTTCTTCTTTCTTTAATATTTCTGTTCGTGTTCGTGAACGTGCATGAGTGTTGGAAAATAAAACAAAACAGTGCAACATCACTTCTCAAATTCTCTTAAGAAGTCCGTGTGAGATCTCAGTAAAGTCCCACAGCTTTATTGAATCTCGAGGGGTTTGGGGGAATATCATTTACCATTATACGTTCATTATCATATACATAATGCAAAGGAATTAATTACTATTATATCTTACTTGACACTGGCTAAATGTGCTGATCGCACGAAGCTATTATTAAAGAGAAAAAAAAAGAAAAAAAAGCTGAGCTCTATAACCTACTTCAAAAATGAGGAGGAAGTTCTTAAATTTATCTGTATTTTAATTTGTGCATGCACCCGATTACTATAATTATTTCTTTATATTCAATCCTTTTTATTTTTGCTTCAAAGACGATATTTGGGATGAGATGGTACTAATTTAATACTATTGTCAATTTAGTCAAATATTTCCTAAGTATATAATTATGTTTAAAAACATTAAAACACTATTGTTTTCTGAGGTTTAAGCGGGCACTACACATTGAAATGACACACTTTTTACGGATTAACTCGCGTTTAATTTTACTATATTACATAGTTTTTTTAGTTTCCTGCCGTTTCGAACCCTTAACAGGGTCCGAAACGGCAGGTAACCATGTGACAAAGTGTAAAAAGTGTGTCATTTCAATTAAAACACTAAATTAAAAATGATTAACCATTTTGATATCGTTGCCTAAGTAACGTAATAATTTAATTATAAAACCAAAACCCTTATTTTTAAATAATATAAAGAGAATTAAGAGTTTCCTTACACCTGTAATTATTATTATTATTAGTCAACGGCAAAACCGAAACAGATATAAAACTAATATATTATTTCATGCCTGTGCGATAACATAAATTGTTTGTTTGGTAAATCAACAAAACTTCTCAGAGATTTACTGCACAAGTGTTATTTAAATGTGCATTTCAAGTGCATCTTAAAAGTATCGTTAAGATAAAGACAAACAATAAAGACGCCTGTTGCACGGGTGTCTTTAAAACCTTTTTCTTCCTTCCCCTCGCACACGATACGTAAGTGTTTGCCAAAAAAGACGGGTTCCAACCCAAGTACAGCCAATAAAGCGTTGCACATTAAAAAACTAAGCCACATAGTCGCCACCATAAAGTTCGCACCACGCCTGGATACAGCAAAAAGTTCACATATCGTAATGAAATGTGGATAAACTTGCGACGCGCTCAAACTTTTGCATTTTACAATGTGAATTATGCGCAATACAATACAGAAGCGATATAAAATTGGGCGGCGCTCCCCGCCTTTATTCGTGCCATTTCACTTTGCCAACTACCCGACTACCTCTACCCTCTTGACGTCGGCAGCCAAACATTAATTTTCTTTAATGTGTCTGAGCACTCTTACCGGTTCTCGACCGACTGCACTGCGGTGTTTCGTTTCATTCATTCGGAATTTCTTAGTTTACATTTGCAATTTGGACACACTGAGCGGCGCGCTAAGATGGGAGAAGGTGAATGTTGTGAGTTAGATGCTCGCGGCTAATTAATTAAATGTGTAAGTTATGTAGGAGAGTAGGTAAGTATTTAGCTTATTTAGGTAGGAATTTTTGGACTTGCTTGGTAGGTTAATTTTAAGAGTTTGAGAATTCGAAAAACATATAAAGAAGTGTTGGGACTGTTTAAGATTAAAAATGAAAGTTTGTTTTGCAATTTCTATCGGTACCTACATGCCTTTTTTGATTACACAAAATACTCAACAGTAATCACTAGTTAACATTTGGAGTAAATAAATACTTCAGAGCAATATTCTGCTTCCCTTTTTTATTACATATAGCCATTTTTTTTTAAATTGTTACCTATCTAAAAGTCCTTAAAAAGAAAATAATCATACCAGAAAAGCATATTTTATACTCTTTTAAAATGTATATTATCAACATTTTATCTCAGCACACAAGCAGCGTCGTTTCCGCCCAGTGTGCCAAATCTTTTAGTTTACATTAAGAATGGATGGTTGGTTAAGTTATTTTTTGTTGGCACTTTAATCAGAGAAGTTTTCTTTTCACTTCGCGTACTCTGCGAGCGAATAAAAACGTTGCCATTGCAACCGAATAACATTTTCAATGTAAATTTGTTCGCGGACAATATTTAAATTGCTTTATCCGCATTAATTATCGGAATAGTACTGCGCGCGTAACGTTATCCGAAATAAATCAGAGTTTCATTAAATTTGGCGAATTTTATTTGATTATTTAGCTTTAATGCGACTACCGAATCCGTCAAATTTTGTCATCAGTACTAAATTAGTTGGATAAAGGTTTTAATTAGTTACTTGCAAATTGATAGCCAAATGTAGAATGGCTAATCCAGCTAGCAACTAATTATAAAAGCTACATTAACAATTATTTATTTTGTGTTACTGTAATAAATGTTTGAGCATAATATTGTTATTGAAATGCGATCGTCGTGGATACGTTTTATTTGTATACATTACAATATAGGGTCTAACAATATCAATAAGCGAACGTTTAAGGGGAGCATCTATACATCACACTGAGCATGCTCACCAAATTAGGTCCAAAACTACAGGCTCGTTACTGAGATAATCAACAAAATATTATCATAATACACCAGAAAATACACCCTTTCTAAACCCGTACAGCTGTATTAGACGCAAGCAAAAAGATAGCCGAACATGCACACTAAACTCGGAGCACTGAGCTATCTTTTTATTGACGCTTTAACACGCACGTGTTAGTAAAGATACAGCATGTTTCATGATGTGCATTATTTTAATTGATTTAGTTTGTGACAAAACATAACTTTGACAAATCACTATAAAACTGGAGTCCATTTTTTGTCATTGTATTTAGAATGATGTATAGATACCGCACTTAAACGTTCACTTATTGATTTTGTTAGACCCTGTATAGTAGTAGTAAAACTAAATACTACACCTATGCTACTAAAGTAAAGTTAAGTCTTCCTACTGTCCTACTGCTGGGTAAGGTCTCCATCGTTGAAATGCAACAAAAACAAAGCCTTCACTGCAACAGATGGGTTTGGACTCAATCACCACGCTTCAGCAGATCACAAACCAGTTCTACATACATACAATTAATCACGAGTATTATCCCCGAAGGGTTAGTCAGAGACTAGGCAATCAGGACAGCAAAAGCAGTCCTCTGCCATAGTCCACTTTTCACCGAATAGCGACTGCACATGTGCTCAGCGTGACAGGTGGTGAGCCTATCGCCGCTCTATGCTGTTGGATGTATGTGCAGTCTTTAGTCCGTTGCTCGCCTTTTACGACACCCAAGGGAAGAGAGGGGATGGTAGTATTCTTTGACCGCTACCCGATACGACAAACCCGTTCTATCCATCGAAAAATCCGAAACAAAGGTACCTACTTTACCCGACCCGGGACCACCAGTTATGTTATCGGGGCGAGATTTTAACCACACAGCAACCTAGGTGTTATGCTAATAAATAAAAATAAAAAGTAGTCGCAAAGCTTACCTTAAATTGGAGCTTTAAGCTTGTGACGTTACCTACAAGAATTGAAGATGCATTGCGATTTAGGGAATCCGCGCCCGACCCAATAATAATATGTAGTTACTAGCAGCCGCTCGCGGTTTCACCCACGTGGTTCTCGTTCCCGTAGGAATATCGGGTTAAAAAGTATTCTATGTTTTAATCCAGGTTATAAACTACCTGTATGCCGAATTTCATCCAATTCCATTCAGTAGTTTTTATGTTAAAGAGTAACAAACATCCATCCATACTTACAAAAATTAGCGTTTATAATATTAGTAGGATTGGTAATTGTAAAACTTTAGTTTTACGATCACCAATTAAAGTTTAATTTTATCATTTTGACGCGGCCACTGATTTCAAATAACAAAGTTATTTTATTATTAGCTTTAAACAATATTAGTCACAGTTAGTTAAATTATGGATGAATAGCAGCAAGCAGGCAGCAGTAATTTATAGTGAAAAAACGTTCCATTCACACCTTAGAAAAGAATAGGTCGTACACAGTGCAGTTTCAGACACTTATTCCCGGGACGAATAGTTTGTGGAATGACATTTCGGTCGAGGTTTTCCCAAGGGTCTACAGTACGAGGTTCTCCAACAAAAGAGTCAAGAGGTTTTGACATGGTCGGCTTCGCGCGTTCGTTACTTCTGCTATTTTATAGGCTACGGTAACCGCTTTCTATCAAGTGAATAATATTCTTGTTTGCTGTATAATGACTTGAATACACTGCGACTTTTCTATGCTATATAAACGTGCGTTAATACCTCAAGCAACGTGAAACCTATTGTTTTGCGACCGCCGGCGGTCTAATGATCCTAGAAGAGTAAGGCGAGGTATTCCGAGCGCTTCTTTCTCGCTCTCTCGAGACGGTACGACGACGACGGTACGGGACGGGTGTATCAGCGAAGCGGCGCGAATAGGCGCGTTTTATAGGTTTTTTGTCTATACAGGAAAAAACAAGTGAAATAAAAAAATATGTGCTTTTTGCATTCACTAGATAAAAAAATATTCTTCTATTGGTAAATAAATTAAGTCATTTTTTTATGTATTAACTGACTTACAGCTCTTTTAAAATGTTGACAGAGCTATATTTAATTTTTTTTTCTATGGTGTGAAGTATTACCAATCATGGTTCTGTCTTTAAGAGTCATAAGAATATGTGTTCAACTATATACATGAATTTTAGAACGAATCGAAATTGTTAAAAACGGGAAAAGATCGTGATACCTGCGATTGTAGTCATGAAACAGCGCGTTTGTATCGATGCCCACCAGTGGGATTGTGCATCGAACAAGATGTGTATCGCACAACATTTTCAACTATAGCTTGACCGCGACCGCTATAGTTCATCATGATTTACAACTGTTTCAGAATTAAATTTGTTTACGCTCATACCAATTTATCTAGACCAAGACGAGCATTCTTTTAAAACTAGTTAATATGGTAAAATAACAGATAACTATAAATAAGAGAATCGGGTCAATTTAGTGATAAACAATTTTTCTCTAAATTGACCCGCCCAGGATTTGAACCCGGGACCTCAGAGATGGCGTAACGCCAGACCCGGCGTACTAACCACTCGACCGCCGAGGTCATCAAATGAATAAGAATAAAAGTGGGGCGACAAACAAGAAGAAGGCTTTTAAAAAAAACAAACAAACATAAAATTTCCATGTACTTCTAAGCTGAATAGTAAAATTGATTACAAACATTTTTTTTTAACACTTCATGCACACACAAAATTCGTTTCTACTAACTGTGGTACTGATGACGTCATTCTTCCCCAGCTGGAAATGTCAGACAAGAAGTCACTCCTAGGCTCGTTCTGCAGGGAGGAATCTCCCAGGCTGTGTGACCACGCCCTGCTGTCAAACGCCACGCGGGCCACCAGACCCTGCGCACCGTCAGAGAGCTACATCACCACAGGACCAGCGCTCACCATATTACAGGTATATACATAGGTCACATTAAAAGTTTCCGGAACTGGCCACTTACATAAACAATATTTAAAAAGTAATTACAACATTTGAAAATGGAACTCTTTGGGTGTAGAATGCAGTTTGTTTCATCTGACTGTCAATTGCTTTTTTATCGAATGAAAAAGTGCATTTACGCAAAGGTAGAATATTTTGAGAAACAATAAATTCATTTTTGACCGTTAATAGTATTTTTTTCGTATTAATTCCGGAAACATTTAGTGCGCCCCAATGTAAATGAACAAAAGGCAAACCTTAAAACCGCTGGATGTTAAAAATTGGTATAATATGAACCACTTTTTGTTTTAACCAATCACTGTTTTGTTTATAATTTTACTAACCTCTTCTCATCAGTCGGTTAACGAGTTTAATAACATCCTGTGATGCAAGTTTGACAAGAACTTTAACTTTTTTGTAAATGAAAGAAAGGCAAACCTTAAAACCACCGGTTTTAAGGTTTGCCTTTCGTTCATTTTACTTTACTTTATTATCTACGACACCAATAAAGTACGCTAAAATACTCTTTTATAAATATTTGTTAAATGTTGCAAAGAGCAACAAAAAATACGTTTTTGAGTACAAATAAATGAATACTTTTTTATGCTATGTACCATCGAGGTAAATAAACTAGAGAAGACGTCCCGTACAACAAATGTGCACAGCTAGATGACAGCGGGCATCTAGTGCGTGGTGCGTTGCGGGCACGGTACAATGATACATGTACCGTGGTGCGGGGCTTAGTTGTCATCTTCTGCACAAAACAGCAATATTGTTACTCTATGCATTTTACCGAAACATGGCCGCCGCTTCATGTCTCGCCGATTTGATAAAATAATTAGTCAAATGCATGTTATATCGATAATTTAGTACGTATTTCCAGGTGAAAAGTGATTCCTTTGGTTTTATTTGTATTTCCTGAGTTGTTTAAACAGTACCTTAGCACACTTAAAGGCATATTTTAATAAAATAGAACACAGAATGCACACGTATTGTTGCGTCTAGCGCCTGCCACAGACTAATGTAGTTAGGAGCGAGCTGGCTCTAACGCGTGTTACAAACAATCTGGTTGAGACGTATTCTCTAGTACGTAGCACATAACTCAATGCTATGTAAGTACTTTATTTTTGTGTTTAACAAAATGAAAAAATATTTTATTCGTTCTAATAAAAGGTGGCAACCCTAGGGTTGTAAAAACCTAGGTTTTTACTAACCTTTTTGGACTAAATTCGTGAGTGTTTCTATTGTTGTGCTTGTGAAACTAGTGTTTAAGACTAGGTGTCTCATAAATATTAGTACTTAATAGCGGACTTACATGACGTTGCTTCTAAGATTTTAAACTTTAGAGAATATATATACTGGCTGTATATATTTTTAATGACATCAAAAATATACACAGCCAGTAATCAAAATCATCATACTTACTATATTATGAAGATATTTTATATCATATCTAGACACTCAAGAAAAGGCTTCGTGGTCAGTCGAGATAGGTGGAATTATTTCGTGTAACTGTCCCTACCAGTGGAGATAAAAGCCATAATATTTCCACGTATCCCTAATTAACTAATTAATTAATTTAGACTATGGGAATAACTACGTGATTGTATGTATGTAACACCATCAGCCTATAAACGTCCCAGTGCTGGGCACGGGCCTCCCACATTGAGAGATAAGGCTTTATCACACCACGTTGGCCCAATTCAGGTTGGTCGGTTTAACCTGTCAGGCCCCAAGTGTCCATATATGGACATACCTAAAAAACTCGCTATTCCGTCAAACCCCATGCGTCCATATATGGAAGCTCTTTCCACTTGTCTTTGTACCGTGTCATGATACACTTAGATACTACTTTAGTATGCACAAGTTCGATGATTTAAGTTCTTTGGTACATTTTATGCATCGTGAATGCAAAATTAAACATGAGCAGTTTTCGTTTTTTTTTTTTCATTTCCGCCAACTTCCAATTCCCGCCAAAAAAAGAATATGACGCACCTGCTGTCATAATTTTTAGACATTTCGATTCCAAGACTGAGAGTAACGACTGCCATGTTAAGACAACGAGCGAGACTAATGTCTTTTACATGCCATCCAAAGCACGGAGGAACTCGATATGTTTTTAATTAGGTCAACAAACCGATGACTATGTTATCCTGTGGAGAGATCCGTGAAAACTACATAGGATGTTACAAAATACTATGCTTAAAGTTTATCGTGATAAGAATAATGCTCCATTCGTTCAGGCGCTACGATGCATGCACACAGACACACAGATGCACAGACATACAGACACATCAAACTTATGACACCCCTCTTTTTGCGTCGGGTTTTTAAGCGATCAAAGGTCGGGGGTTTAAAAGAAAAGAAAAATAAACTAAGCTTAATAGTTGATGATAGCTGCAATCATCATAATATATTTTTATAGGGATTATCGGCGCAAACAAACAGCCCGCCATCACCGAGCGCCTAAATGAAGTCGTACGCCAGTAAAGTTTATACAAAATCGACAATACTTTAAAGTCGTTTAGTGTTATCGTTTCCGCGCAGATAGCGACATTGCCAAATGGCTCGAATATTGGGGGCAAAAATTGAAAAGAGACGTTTTGAATTTAACGATTATTTTCTTATCGTAAATCAAAAAAAATAATGAAATATCAAAAAAAGATACGGTAAACAGGTATAAATTAATATTTTTAAAAGTCATTACGCTATTCGTTTGTTATGGTTAGAATTCCGTGAGAGTTGTACTGTGAAGAATCGGTAACTAAGCAAAAGCTTTTATCCCTTTCTTTTAAAGCGTCAGCAAAATCGGAAAATGTCCTCTACGGTAGAAAGACACGTCTTTTTATCACAGAAGAACATAATATAAGTTTAGCGTATGTTAGTGTACAATAATAATAATTTAATAATAATAAATTTGTTTATCCAAGTAACAAATACTCATAATGGTTAGTCACAAAGTAACTTAAGAGCTATTGTTAGTACATATTATTATTGTAGGTATGTAATTAATTTATAATTTAAATTTCACACCGAGATCACAGAATAAAATTAATTAATTTGATTATAGTATTAAAATAATAACAATAATAATAATCATATAAATGTTACTACTGGCACATAAAGTATTTATTTATTTTATTACTAACTAGTAAAAAAATGGCATAAAAGCATATAAGAACATCGATTTGCCAGTTTCCTTTTCTAAAACTAATTTTAAAATAGTCAATCTGGCGAAACAACTGTACTCCTAATTGAAAGGTATTGATGTAGATGTTGGAGTTATACAATAAGGTCCCAGAATGGAAAATATGCGCGTTAGATTTCCATCAAGCCGTAAGCTTGTCGGCTAGCAAAAAAACATAAAAAAACAACAAAATAAAGTACTGATGCAAGTTTAAATTAATGTAATACCAGTAATCGTATACTAGAAGCCCAGTGTCCAGTTTGGACAATAAAGTCTCCCAAAGTACATTCCACTTAAACGGGTTAATCTAAGATTGTGCGCCCGCCAAAGTTGGTTCCAACTTACATTTCTGCGAGAGAGCACCTAATTAAAGCTGGCAAATATTAGCTTTCCATTTTGTAAAGGGATACTTGCGTATGCACTCAGTGGAACGACGACGCTAGACGTAAAGTGCACGGGATTTTTTACACAAAACGCAGTATGCAGATAGATATACGGCCTAGATATGGCTGCGTGCCAGACGCTGTAAACACATTATGTTACTAAGCTTACGACGTTATTTCCGATGTTCCGCCGAACCCTGAAGTAGGTATGGAATAGCTAAATGTGGAAGTTAGAACTCGTCGATCGGTTTATGTATATCAGATATTCGATATTAATACGGTAACGTTTTGAATATGGCATTAACTCTTTAATATGAATGAGCTGTCAGTAGATAAGTAAGCTTTCAAATGATTATTAGTTTATCCTGCTATATAATATAATCACAATCACAATCATCACACTAATATTATAAAGGCGAAAGTTTGTGAGTGTGTATCTTTGTTAATCTTTCAAGTAAAAACTACTGAATGGATTTGGATGAAATTCGGCATACAGATAGTTTATAACCTGGATTAACACATAAAATACTTTTTATCCCGATATTCCGACGGGAACGGGAACCACGCAAGTGAAACCGCGAACGGCCGCTAGTAGTTTATATAACTTAACATTTGGCAGAAAAGTGCATTTTTAATATTTTGAGTTTTTTGAGTCAGTTCTGTCAAATGTTGGCTCCAAATCAACGGAACGGAATATCTTCCAAACAAACAAGATTTTAAAGATATTCCGATTTTACTAACACATATAGAGCAGAAGCTATATCTACATTTCAAATCAAGTAAGTGGTTCATGAGTGTGTTTCAAAAAATACACGCAAAAACAGTTCCGCTGTCCTATTTAACGCGTTTTTGTGTACAAAAAAAAGCTTCGCAGCTCCATATTTATGCACGAGTAATACATACATTTGCGAACTATCCCACTGTCCGGGTGTCCCTTTCAGCCGTTTTATACTCTCCGGTTGTATTCGAAACTTTTCTGCCCGGTGAAACATTCATCCTGGAGCACTCCAGATAAGTCACGTGTTCAGAGTTGCATTTGCCATAGTGAATAATGCAAGTCGGACGTGCACAGTATATGTGCAAAGAGTAGATTAATGCGATTCCCAGCAAAACTGTCGGCAGCTAGCGAGTTTTTCACGATAATTTAGTTGATGGAAATTTTTTAGAATAATATTTGCTTTTTTTCCAACCGTCGTTAATCTGGCCCTAAGTCTTAGCTATAAGAGGCACCCATAGGATTTCCGCTCTCGCCAGCAACCTCGAAGAATCTAGAAGGGTTAGAACAAATTTACTTATTACTGATCCGTAGCAATGTATCAATCAATGTTATTTTTTTTAAACAAAGCTAATGGAATGTATTTTAAAGTACAAGCTTAACATTTTGGGCACTGTGGCACTATCCTCCATGACCTACGAGTATAACACAGCTAAATTAACATGCTATTTTAATACGTTTTCATAGTACCCATCCAAGTCTCATACATATAATCACGATTTTTGTCCCCGGAGGGTTAGTCAGAGTCTTGGCAATGAGGACAGCAAAAGCAGTCCTCTACCATAGTCCATTTTTCACCAAATAGCGACTGCACATGTGCTCAGCGTGACAGGTGGCAAGCTCATCGCCGATCTTTGCTGTTGGATGTACTTATGTGCAGTCTTTAGTCCGTTAGTCGCCTTTTACGACACCCAAGGGAGGAGGTATGGTAGTATTCTTTCACCGCTGCGCGACACGGTTGTACACCTAAGTCTCAAAGTTTCAATTTATTTTACTATCGTCGCAGATAATGAACTCTATCTGAAAATTTTCCTTCAAACGAGGTGTGAAGAGGCGCATTGTGGGTCTGCAGGGTGCGGGTGACTGATGTCTCGTACGATGCACGAGTTGGCCACATGCCTGGACTTCACTTCCACTAAGCTTCATACAAAAAAAATACACTAGCTATTCTACATAGTCTAACAAAATCAATAAGCGAACGTCTAAGGGCGGTATCTATAGGTACATCATTCTGAATACGATGACAAAAAATTGGCTCCAGTTTTATAGTGATTTTTCAAAGTTATGTTTTCTGACAAACTAAATCAATTAAAATAATGCACATCATGAAACATGCTGAATCTTTAGTAACACGCACGCAAGCGTCACTAAAATAGCTCAGTGTGCATGTTCGGCTATCTTTGTATGCGTGTAGTACAGCTGCACGGGTTTGAAAAGGGTGTATTTTCTGGTGAATTATGATAATGTTTTGTTGATTATTTCGGTCACGAGCCTGTAGTTATTGTTCAGGAAACATTCATCTAAGTCTACTTTAATGGAAGCGAATATAAAATTGAAGGAATTAAAGATAGAGGAAACACCAGAGAGCTTTTAAAAATACCCTACTACGTTCAATTTGACTGTGACAGTAGCCAGTGTCAGTGTGAGCTGTGATGGAATGCTCGTGACCCGCGATGCATACGGCTGTCTCTATAATGCGAGTTGTTACGTGGAGGAATGAATTCTGCTTCCTCTATTTGATTAGAGCTTAACGTTTAGTAGCAAATGGATGATGAGTTGATTGAACATACTTTGAGAAATTCTTATTATAATAGAAATCATAACAAATAAGCTTAATGCATTCTCTTGCAGTATCAGCATGGCAAGCTCCATTTTAAAGTTTATTTATATGTTAATAAGGTTATACACAATAGAAATTTAATTGTAGTTACCGATTTAAGGTTCTCTCACAGACGAGAGTATTACATTATTTGTGAAGACTGACTTCAAACTCTTCATAGTAATTAAAATGGTAAGACAAAGAGTCAAATGTTTAGCAAAACCTTTGGTAAAGCAAAGGTCTTTCATTATGTTCCAACATTAATTTACATACTTCACATTAGTCGCTGAAGGTGGCGTTTAGCATGCAACTCGAAATTTCTGTAAATAGTGCTCTAGTTTAATATAGAAAACTAGTCTAAAGCAAGTTGTTGAAGTCGCTAGTAGCGAACTGCTTTACTATTCAATATTAAATTCAACAGAGGAAGGACCCGGGAAAGTTACTAACTAAATATTTGAAGTTTTACTACACCACGCAGTCTTAGTTAACGTCGGCGACCTTGGAGATGAATCTGTGATAGTGAGGTATATGAGTTGGGCTGTTGTGGTAAACTGGCTGCCAATATTGGTTTGACAGAAGTATATAAGATTACGAGAGTAAAATGCACAGGTTATAAACTTATTGATGTTTGTATGGAAAATAATAACAGATAAATAAATGTGAAAGTTATTATTTTTAGGATAAAATGTTTACTAGAAAAAATCAACTAGTCTCAGGAAAGCTAGAATGGGATTCGAACCCTTGACCTTTGGATTATCATCAACTACTACAAAAATTTCAACGAATCTTCTGGGGTCTCGGTAGCTTAGTGGTTAGAGGTAGTGGGCCGGCAATCCAAAGGTCATGGGCTCGAATCCCATTCGAGCTTCCTTCCGCTACCGCTTCCATGACCTTTGGATTCCCGGTCCACTGCTCTAACCGCTAAGCTACCCAGAAGACTCGTTGAGTTCTTTCTAGTAGTTTGTGATTTATGCTGCAAGCCAGCGGTAAATAAATTTTATATATAAATTAGATAAATATATTTTATATAAATTTTATTGCACATGTTATTGTCTTTTCTTCATGTTCCTGCCCTAATCTATAATCTAATTTTACTTAGTGTCGGCGCGAAATATTGTGTATTTCTTTCACTGTCACTTAAAAAGCCAGTCTATTTCATTCATATGTTCTCTCAAATAATTGATTCATGATCGATTCAATTAATCCACGACTATTATCCCTAAAGGGTTAGTCAGGTCAGGCAATGAGGACAGCAAAAGCAGTCCTCTACCATAGTCCACTTCTCACCAAATAGCGACTGCACATGTGCTATGCGTTATAGGTGGTGAATCCATCGCTGCTCTGTGCTGTTAGATGTTTGTGCAGTCTTTATTCCGTTAGTCGCCTTTTACGACACCCAAGGGAAAAGAGGGGTTGGTATTATTCTTTAAGAGAGACGTATACTTGGCTCTTGCACATGATATCAACCGACATTTATTTATTTGGATATTAATATATTAGGAACAATAGACAATTAATCGTGTCGCGTAACGGTGAAAGAATACCTTTTTTTTATTTCCCCAACGTGGACGGTTGAGAGCTTCCTTATTGCTATTTTACTCTTTTAATCCAGTTCTATCTTGTATGCTTCTAGCACTTTCGTTCTTCATACTTCACATTCACACTTTCACATTTATACTTTTGCGGTTGGGAGTACCGCCTACACCAATGCTAGCTTCCTATCCTTTATTCATTTATTTCTTATTTCTTAGGATAACTGGGGCAGTAAGTTTTTTTTAGGACACCTTTTTTGTTTTTCACATTGTTTGTTATTGTTTTTCACATTGTCACGGTGAAAGAATACACCACCCGCTCTCTTACCTTGTGTCGTAAAAGGCGACTAACGGACTAAAAATCACGGTGACTTATTTCGTTGGTTCACCTCGTACGTTAGAAATAGATTTTAGGCAGTCGTCTTGAATGGTTTCTCATCTTCTTGGGTGGATGTGCCGTCCGGCGTTCCCCAAGGATCATTGCTGGGTCCACTTCTATTCGTGTTGTTTATCAATGATATTCAGTCATGTTTTCATAATTCTAGTTTTCTACTATTTGCTGATGACATGAAGATTTTTAGAGTGGTCAACAATATCTTCGATGCGCTTCTTTTACAAAACGATTTATATCGATTAGATGACTATTGTCTCCGTAATAAACTGGATCTCAATCTTGGCAAATGTCTGTCTATGAACTTTACTCGTAAACGTAATACATTTAACTTTGATTACCAACTTAAAAATCAGGTCCTTGCTAGATGCTCTGATGTATGTGACTTAGGAGTCATTCATGATAGCAAATTGTTATTTAAGAAACATATAGAACATGTCGTAGACAAATCTTACAAGGCCCTTGGATTTGTAATAAGATC
The DNA here is from genome assembly GCA_963921215.1 of Scoparia ambigualis. Classification (NCBI taxonomy): domain Eukaryota; kingdom Metazoa; phylum Arthropoda; class Insecta; order Lepidoptera; family Crambidae; genus Scoparia; species Scoparia ambigualis. Next base: position 31,064,371 of record OY992508.1, read on the forward strand.
GTCTAAGCCTTTTAAAAATATGAAAACTATAAAAATAATTTATTGTGCCTATGTTCGAAGCCATCTTGAATACGCGTCTCAAATTTGGAACCCGGATTATGATATCTATATTGATGCTATTGAGAGAATACAGAAAAAATTTACTCGTTTTCTTTGCAGCAAGTTTCGTGTACCGTATGACGCTTATGAGCAACGTTGTACAGCTTTTCATCTTTTACCACTTTACTTACGCAGAAACATTGCTGACATCTGCTTTCTTTTAAAAATTGCTCAAAATAAACTGGATTGTCCGGAGCTCCTCAGCAAAATTCTGTTAAAGGTACCAAACAACAAATTACGTAATAGGCGTAAATTGCTTCACACTCCCTTCGCACATACTAACTATAGAAATAATAGTTTTATGATACGATCATGTGAGAACTTTAATAAGCTCAGCTCAGATAGCCGCATCGATCTCTTATGTACTAGCGTTGGCCAGGTAAAAACTGTTTTAGCTACATAAGGAATGCAGAAAATTTTGTTCGTTTACCTATATAGTATTTTTATAAGTTTCATTCCACTTTTAGATGTGGTAGCTTGTTATTAGCTTGTAAGGTACTATATGTTCTGTCTCTTTGTAAATGATGCTGTAAGCTCCCCAAATAAAATAAAATAAAATAAAAAATAAATAAATACTACAGATACATCCAACAGCATAGAGCGGCGATGGGCTCACCACCTGTCTCGATGAGCACATGTGCAGTCGCTATTTGGTGAAAAGTGGGCTATGGTAGAGTACTGCTTTTTGCTGTCCTCATTCTTATTATATTCCTCAGTCTTCAGTCCTAGTCTCTGATTAACTTCGGGGATAATAGTCGTGATTACATATGTATATATGTATATAGACAATCATATACTGGAATGGCACTTAGTCTATTAAAATCACATATAATATGTAGTATTTCATTTCCGTGTGCGATGCGCGTAATTACCAACATTTTCAAGTCAAACGGAGAGTCGAGACGTTGGCGAAACAAACTTAGAGCCGAGTGTCTGTTGAGCTATTCGCCCCGGCTTGGTTTTGTACTCAATATAATACGACTAAAATGGAAAACTTGTTTAATCTCCCGCTTACAACACTGTTGTTGCTTTAAGCCATCAGTGAATGCGAAATATAATTAATTGAAACTGTTTTTAACTTTGCCTAACTCTAGGTAGGTATGTTTTATAAACAAGTTTACTGTTTATATAAGATTTCGTATACGCTGCACATAAATAACGCCTTTGTTGTATAATTTTGGTGTCAAAGTAGGTACTTTTTTCTGTAGTCAGTCAGCCAGTATACTGATATGATACTTAGCCGTCTTATTAATAAAAATGGCCAAATGTTACACCTCGGTTTAAATTTAAAGTGACGCTGTCTCGTTTTTGTTAAAGAAAACAGATAGAGACAGCGTCAATTTAATCCTAAGTGTAACTTTAATCAACGTTTATTAATAATACTTAGGATTACTAATAAGTTTAAATTTAAACCGAGGTGTAACATTTGGCCATTTTTATTAATAAGACGGCTAAGTATCATATCAGTATACTGGCTGACTGACTACAGAACTCAGTATTTTAACACCAAAATTGTAAAATGTAATTAAAACTAAACACCCGGTTTGGTAGGTGTTTAGTTTTAATTACATTTTGATCATTATTGAACGGTCATACCCAGCTATATAAATAGCTTTCCAAAGACTAGCCCAGCAGTTGCACGGTGACGATGATGATTATGATGAAATTAATTTGTCATCATCCATATAATCACGACTATTATCCCCGAAGGATTAGTGAGAGACAAGGCAATAAGGACCGCAACAGCAGTCCTGTACCATAATCCATTTTTTACCACATAGCGACTGCACATGTGCTCAGCGTGACAGGTGGCAAGCCCATCGCCGCTCTATGATGTTGATGTATGTGCAGTCTTTAGTCCGTTAGTCGCCTTTTACGGTACCCAATGGAAAAGAGGGGGTGGTAGTATTCTTTCACCGCTACACGGTCAATCATCATTGGGTGCATCTTTTAATGAAGTTTGGAGGTCGTATGAAAATTATTTAGCGGACCCGTGAAGTAGGTTAAAATAAATAATTTTATTATATTGTAATTTATGTAAATTATAATATAATGTATACAAAACAACAAGGGTTGCCACCCGTACTCTAAAATAGAGTATTGTCCTCTTTTTCATGTAGGCGTACTTTATAATCTACGACACCAATAAAGTACGCTATAATACCATTTTTACGTAAAACTATTTACGTAAAAGACAAAACTATGTTATTACTCGTAGTTGCAAAAGCAACAAAAATACGTTTTTAATGACAAATCAAAAAATACTCTTTTTATGCTATGTACTTTATTTTTGTTGTAACAAAATGAAAAATACTTTATTAGTCTTTAAAAAATGTGACAACCCTAAAAACAACCCTCAAAAATCAGCTTAAGTAACGCTTCATTAAGACAATACGCATCAATTAGGGATGAATTGATTTCAATAATGGAGGTCTTTTCCCAGCAGTGGGGCTGTATTATACTCGTATAGGACTTACTTCTTTCTCATGTAACTATACTCCCTCAGGAGCTGCGTCAAGGGTCAGCATTGTATCCTGTGTCGTTCCTGCTGCGCTACGAGTTCGTGGACGTGAGCGAGCAAGGCCAGCCTCTCGTAGACTCCAGGTCTGCCTGTGACCGGGTCTTCAAATCTGCCCAGACGTACTCTGGACGGTTCCAGGCGCCCAGAGCGATCTTCTACTACGGCCGCGGCGGTGCACAAAATCTCACCTGCATTTTGAGGTAAGGACGGTTCTTAATTTTAACCTTTCGCGGTTGTCTACAAAAATTTTGATTACGTAAAGTATAACACGCATACCTTTTCATAGCGAGTAACATCTTTTTTAATCTAATTTGGAAGGAAACTATAAAGGAAGTTAAGACTTCATTAAATAAATAAAACATCTCTCTTTATTGTGATTTAAAATGTACCCGGTATGTACTGCCCCCTTACTCTTGAAACCGATCCCGATTGATCGAGATTGGTATTGGGAAATTTCGTACTTTTGAGTTACGACAATTTAAGAGTACGAATCAAGAGTAGGGGGGTTGATGCGTGTCCACGCACGGAAGGCGTGCAACACTGCGCGGGGCGCGCGGGGCGCGGGTTCGAGCCTTGGCCGCGCATTACCATATATGGTCATTTTTCAATGCCGGCCACGGCGTGAATCATCAAGCCCCCCTGCCACTGCGTCCTAGCCGAGCACTACTTCGATGGCCGACACTTCCCTCCAAACCACACCACCGAACAGTGTTCTTGGTCTCCGTAAATCTATAATACCTAATTATTGTAATAATATTCACTTTGCATTAAAATATACATTCCGCATATATATCCGAAGTTAGTTTCATTGACCAAACCCCGAAACAATGCGTCTTCATGTAAAGATTTGCAATTTTAATGATATAGAATATTCATTTAAACTGAATGATATGCACTTCTTGTTGTCGGTATGACCACGATAGACATACAAACACATATATTTTTTGTATTGATGTACCTGGGTCTGTTTACTTATTTATAAAAACCTAGTAGTAAACTTCTTCTCTTTGTCATCAGGTTGGAAGCCAAACCAGGGGAAAGGGTACAGTTAACTTTTACGAGTACTTACTTTGGTAACAAACATTGCAGTACACATAAAGACTCACGAACAGGCCGCTGGAAGTGTGACAGACCGCAAAGGAGGACGATAGGGGGCGAAGGCCTAGCCCAAATAATCATAACCGAGTACCCATGGGAAGGAGTGCCGATACAGCGGGATTGTTTGTGCACAAATCGATCTGAACCTCTGAACATACACACCCTTACCGCTCCAGTCGTAGAGTTGAATTTCACTGTCACCATGATGAACATCACCGAAGATTACGATGACTTCGCTTTCGAAGGAGAATACAAATTTGTGCCAACTGGCCCAGGTGATGAGACTGTGTGCTCCACCGGTTGGGGTAAACGACAACTTAGGGGAAGCAGTGGAGAGATCAGACTGTTTGACAAGAGGCACACGCCTATTGTACCAGAGATCGTTGGCGATAGAAACGTTATATCTGAGAGCGTAAGAGCTGAAGTTGCTTGTGTTCATAGACCTTGGCTCATCGAACCGGGGGGTGATGAGGTGACTCCGGTGCAAGGGAGATATCTGTACGTTAGAATACCTGGTTATGAAATGACGACTACGTCACCGTTTTGTCCCACTCCGAATAGACTGTTCGTATACGAAGCCAGAGATACGTCTAGATACCGTGAAATATGCCCAGATGGACCGAACTCCTTGGAGTTGTACTCGCCGGGCTGGCTTTCTACTGAAACACCATTAGAAACTTCGTTGAAACCGCACGCTCGCAGCTACGTCATTGATTTTCTACAGCACGAACAAGCTGACTACTCAATTAAATGGATAGAACTAATGAAGAAACCAATATTTGAACCAGATCCAGAATCCAGCTTTCTGCCAGTTACTGCGTCCCTTGAATGCCGATATAGGTACGTATTATCAAACTTGTCGAAATTCATTCATTCGTAATTTATTGTTTACTAGCGGCCGCTCGTGGTTTCACTCGCGTGGTTCCTGTTCCCGTGGGAATATCGGGATAAAAAGTATCTTATGTGTTAATCCAGGTTATAAACTATCTGTTTGCCGAATTTCATTCAAATCTATTTAGTAGTTTTTACGTGAAAGAGTAACAAACATACACACTCACAAACTTTCGCCTTTATAATATTAGTATGTTATGACTACTATAGTTGATTTTTTAAATTACAAAACTAGGAACGCTCTCGTCCTTCATCTCGCTCGATGGTAAGCGACGATAAGACTAAATAGGGATGGTACCTATTTTGTCTTGTGTTGACTTTGTGTTGATACAACAATGCTGATGATACGTCACTCGATATCCTCTACACAAGTGCGAAACTTACTGTGTTTTTAGTGCCGATACAACAATGCTGTACTAACGCTGATAAGGCCGTAGACTAGAAATAAATTCGAGAGACTTTGAGAGTATTGACCACAAGACGATAGCGGCAGATTGTTCATAATGTTTGTTTTTTCTTTTTGTTCAGTTGCCCTGAACTCAACGCTTGTATTCCCATCGCACTGTGGTGTGATGGAAGTCCTCACTGTCCTTCCGGTTACGACGAAGACGACTCCAATTGCTCATTTAGGATATCCCTCCCCCCACCGTACGTTGCCGCCGCTGCAGGTGCCGGCTTACTTCTCTGCGCAGTTCTAGTAGCTTTGTGTGCGTGTAGAAAACGCAGAAGGAAAGACAAGGAGTTCAAAGCGCGTTTGGACGGTGCCCTGCCTCCAGAAGAGAGGCCATTCGATCGCGCTAAAACGAACGGTGTACCCGAGGCGGCGCGTCAATACGCCACCGTGCAAAAGTATGCCACGATAGATAAGTACAGCTTAAGCCAGAAGTATAGCGCCGGCTTGAACGACGCAAGATACTACGACGAAGTAGCACAAAGGGATAAGCTTGCGGATACGAGGTACGCCAGCTTAGGCAGAGCGGGCCGGGGCATGCGCGTAGACAACTCGAGGGGCACCGGATCCAGGAGAGCTATGCCCGACCTTGGGTACCCGGATCTCAAAGACGGCTTCTGTTGACCCTCTCCAGATACTTTAGAGACAACTGTGTAGTAAGCGGGCGACTCTCGGACCCGCTCCCGTAGGGATAAAGTGTTTTCGTGTAAGATTAGAAGAAAGACTGATCTGGCGAAAGTGCCTACTCAAAAGGTTTTTTGGTATAACTTTGACCGACGCACTTGATTTGATGGTACTTTTGTAAACAGTAAAATTCACAGTTCACCATTGCCATTGTAGAAATTGTAAATAATGTTATAATAATAATTATGGTTAGTTTACCAGATACCTACCACGCATAGTTTCTTTTAGTCAATTCTCACAATTTTTCGTCTTATCAATCAACATATCTGTGTACATACTCGTACCATGCTTGACAATACAAATTTAAGAAAAACATAATAAATATAACAACGCTATGTTAGTGAAGTGAATGGTTAGTGTTCTGACAAAGGTATATTACTAAATAAGTCGTATATAAGGCGACTGCTAGAAACCACAAGATAATTCAAGGGCTGCTCAGGTCAAGTGTTTTAAACATGACAAAAATGACAAAAAAGAAATTCGTGCTTTTTGCATTTTCAATTTATATATTTATTTTTGTTTATTTTCATTAGATAGTCTTTGAGTATCTAATTTATTTTAAAGCAATAACATAAGAAAAATATGATGAAAAACAATTATAAATAACGATTATTTACAACGCGCGGGCAGCGGCCGGTCGTTGACCCAACCGTCTGTTGACCCGTCCGCGTCAGCCGGGCGATAAGTATCTACGTTAGTCTGCAAAGAGACCATTTATTTTCCTATTACGAAATCTGTGTATTTTTCTATTGCCTTCAAATGAATTAGATATTCAAAGAGTATCCAATCTAAATTCGCAAAATGAATTATTTAAAAAAAAAGCACAAATTTTTTTTGTCATTTTTGTTATGTTTAAAACACTTTACCTGACCAGCCCTTAAAGTTTCTTGTGGTTTCTACCAGTCGCATTATATAACAGAATTACCATTTTTGTTTTGTTCGTTCAAATCTTAAACAATTTAAACATCCTTTGAACCTTGTTTTAAAATGTGAATACAACATGACTACTATAATTAACATATAGATTTTAAAGATGAAAATGTGATATAGTTGTAAAAACTATAAATTAAGCGTTCAAGAACTGTGTAACATTTAAAATATAAGTTAGATAATTTTTTGTTTCTTTGTGTATAAATATTAGGGAAATAAATGAATTGTAACTATAAATTAGTGACCGATTGTAAATAAATTATAGTGTTAAGATTTTTAAAGTCTGTAATTATTTCCAAGTAAAAGGAAGATTAAAGTCATTTCTAAAAATAATTAAGATATTTTTATTTTAGTAAGGTCTATAACTTTTTCAACAATCAATAATATTCATGTAACCTGTCCCCAATAGTGTTATATTCTATAGGTAAAGTTAAACATAAAAAACTATAACCCTAAGTTACTGATACACATGCTACTAAATAAGTATGCTTATTAGCATGCTTATTATAAGCGTATACGTAATAAGCATGCTAATTAGTATCAACGCTTTGACACACATACCAGTAAGTAGCAATTGCTCAACAGTGGCATGTATTCGTGCTAGTAATGAGCATGTCTATCGGTACCTTTACATTTTTCAGACGACATAAGGCTAGAAGACTAAAGTACTGACTGTCGTCATTTACTTTATTAAAAAATTGTAATATTCATGAAGTCTGCCTCTCCGATAGTGTAATATTTTAAAGGTAAAGTAAAAAAAAACTATACAATTACTTTTTAAGACGATAAAAGGCTAGAAGACAAAAAGTGCTGGCTGCCATTAGCTTTTCAGTTAAGGCCGTTGTATGTTTAAAATAAAGTGGCGATGAATTAAAACGATACGTGCTGTCGAGTGACGTAATAAGTAGTAATTGATAAAATAAACAATAGTTCTGGCGCGGGCGGGGCCGCCGCCGATACCATCGCGACTCGCTTTGAGGCTCCCGTTGAATTCCGATCTGTGTTCAATGATGACCCTCTTACATAACACTGGTGTACGAAGTAGGAAGCCTTCATAAATAGTCAACATGGTATTTTCATTATTTTTATGTTTAAAGTTAAATAAACATGGTAAGTATGCCAGTAATATCTGTTTTCGAGGTAAGTACAGTGGTGTATGAAGTTTGCAGTTTACTGGGGTCAGCTTATGTAGATGGTAAGATTGGTAAGTAATTGCACATAGAATGAATAAATAAATTAAAAATACTTTATTGCACTATAAAAATAATATAACACAAAACAAAGAAAACAGTATGACAAAAGGTGACCTTAATGCTAGGGTAGCAATTTCTGCCAGGCAATCTTTGGGCAAGAGAAACCATATAGGAACTAATCATAATTTGTTATGGATTGCACTCCACGTAAGATCTCAGAACTCAGTTTTATTGCTTACAGCATTTTTGGTATGGTAACACTCAAAAGTTTCTCCAAACTGTTGAGAGATAGTCACTTTCATTTTAGCATTGAAAATTGGATAAAATATTTTTGTTAATTATAGTTTAACTTTAAAGTAGTTTTAAAAAGTTCATTGTTACTTACAAATGGTATCTTTTTAGAAAATTCTGTACTAAGTTTATCATCATCACTTTTGTATTTTTTAACAATAAAAAAATAATCATGCACCTCAGATTTGCTTAGAAAAAAAAATGCCTTGTGTTGAATATTGTCCAAGTGTCATGTCGGTAAAACAGAGTGCCTTAAAGTGCACGTTCAAACGCATTGTATAAGTCTTAACGTAAGCCATTTAAGCTCGTTACTTCATTACTTAGAGATCTAAAGACACTGCAAAGAGAATTTAAAATTGCCTAATTAGATATATTCACGGAGTCTTTAGCACTCTTCGTTTCCCAGGTATACAACGCGACCAATTTGTATTTGTCTCGTCGAATAATTGAATTATAGGCTTAGGCTGCATTAGCCGTCCACTTCGTTGGTCTAACGAGCGCTGCGCAAACTAAATTATCTGATGAACTAATTAAAGCCTGGATCGTAACAGGGCTTGGAAACAACAAGCGAGAGAGCAGCGCCGCTATGGAGGAAGGATTTGACTTTTCAGTAATGCGAGTCCTTTAACGCCTTAATTTTATTGGAAACTGAATTTGGGCTGGAGCTTTTGAGATATCTGGAAGTCTATTTCTTTGAAGAGGTAACACTGCAGCTCTTAAGAAATAAGATAAATTTTCTTTTTTTGCTACGCACAATGATCGAAGGTTTAAACAGATAATCTGATGTCCTGGATTCAATCAGCAAGTCGGGTTTCGGATGTTTCGATGTAAGTATACCGAGTTTGTGATCAGCAACGGGACAGTAGGTATTCAAGTCATTTACTTACTTTTAGTACTATTTTATTTTTTTGTTCCACAACGGGAAAAGCCTTAATCTTACCTTTAAAATGCACCTCACCACTAAAGCTTATTTTTTTTATAACGTTTCACTCAAGCCCCAAGCTGCCAAAAACTCGCTATTCCGTTAGACCCCAATATTATTTATTCTGTGCCCAAGCGGCCATATATGGCTGCGCTGGCCGCGCTCTCCACTTGACTTTGTGTTTTGATGAACAAGTTCGATTATTTCGGTTCTGTGGTTCTTTATGCATCGTGAACGCAAAATTTAACATGAACTGCGTTTTTTTTTTTTTTTCTATTTCCGTATATTTAGATTCCCGCCAAATCGCACCTGCTGTCAACATTTTTTGACATTTCCAAGACTGAGAGGTTAAGTTTCTTTTGAAACTTGTTTTTATTGGTTAGATAACGGATAAACATACATAGAAAACACCCACACCCGAAATCAATTGAGAAAAACAGTTATTTCTAAATAGACCAGATCGGGAATCGAACTCGGGACTTTAGAGATGGTGGCATCCAAAATGGCCTGCTAACCACTCAGCCACGGAGGATGCTATTTGTTACTAAAATATTGTTGTTAACATTCCCTTTGTTTACCATTATCGCTAGCGGCTTTTACAATTTCACTGCGACATAAATAATAACAGACGTACAAAAAACACACAATCTAGAATATCGAAAACACCGTTTCGAAAGTAATCGTCGAAATTATTATTTTGAGCGGTTTCGCTTGTGTCGTGCACACACTGACGGCATTTCCATATCTAAATGGAAAACGGGCCAATGCTGTGCTGAACAATCAATTTTGTCCCCATATTCCGTTTGAAAAGTGCACCTGGGATTGTGAAGTATTGGTGGGATATATTTTTTTTTAAATATTTTTTTGAAATTTAAAACCGTTGCTGATAGTAGTTGTATTTTTAAGTATATTACCTGTGATATCGCCAGAGAAATAAAATGTTGTATCCACTGGGATGAGTTGTTTTTTTTTATTTGAATGATTGAACTCCATTCGGGAGCGATTGGCCTTCATTCAGTAAGTGACAATAAGGCCAAAGGTTAAAACGCGTGGTGCTCCAGAATCTTCAACCACTGATACATAGAGACCAATTTATTTAGCTGATAGTAGCTAGCCAGGCGTACTAGGTCCAAGCCCTATTACTGCCTGATTACAGTATTTAAGCTTTTATTACCTAATAATCAGAGACATAAGCTTTTCTTAACTTACTACGCACTGAAACCAAAGAAAGAAATAAAAGCCGTTTGCTTTTCTTTTTTCTGACATAAAAGCCAACTGTTAGGAAGTAGTCACCACCGCCAATAGACAACTGCAGAAGAAGCAGAATCATCCGCGGAAGCTGCCTATGTTTTTCTGAATTGAAAGAACTACAAACTTCTGGAAAAATGTTAAAAATGCAACAGTGCAAGGAAAATATGTATGAAGGGTTTCCTAATATCTTACAGGCCCGCGGAAAGAAAGAACGAATCTCTGTAGATAACAGACGTAACCCCCTAAACAGTTCTTAGCATATATTTTATAACTAGCGGCCGCTTGCGGTTTCACCCGCGTGGTTCCCTTTCCCGTAGGAATATCGGGATAAAAATATCCTATGTGTTAATCCAGGTTATAAAGTATTTGTTTGCCGAATTTCATCCAAATCCATTCAGTAGTTTTTACGTGAAAGAGTAACAAACATCCATCCATACTTACAAACATTCGCGTTTATAATATTAGTAGGATATTCATTATAGAATATTAGCGAATACTTTAAACCCTCATATGATTTGCAATTCGATGAAATGCTCTTCCAATTGAGCTACCAAGACATTAAATCAATCAAATCAAAATGTCATTATAACAATTTAGTTGTAAATACAGACCTTAAACTATGCCTATTTGGAGCTTCAATTCCTAATTACTTTACTTAGGTGCTCCAAATTTATGTAAGTTGGCTTATCGAATGTTTATAAAAATTACATTTGTGTTCAATGCCTCATATGTCTGTAAACTTAGTGCTTAGAAATTCATAATATACACTTAGATTGGCATTTAGTTTTTAGAACAGTAAAACACATTTTTTTTTGTTTGAAACGGCTTATACGTCTAACTGTGGAAAGTATAGGCCTATAAGAGATCTGATGTAAAGGCTTATATTCTTCAAAATCCTCCACTCATTCCTATACTACAGGCCCAATAGTATAGGAATGAGTGGAGGATTTTGAAGAATATAAGCCTTTACATCAGATCTCTGGTAGACGAAAGCTGAAAAAAAAGAAGAAATGGTAACCAAGGTTCTCAAGTAAGATTAGACAATTTGTAAGCACTGGAACACTATAACCTTACTAACACAAAAACTTGCATTGGGCCAGCAGCGTAGTAGGTTATGGCCCAAGGCCCAATGCACCAGCAGTGGGACGATTAAAGGCTTATGATAAGGCACTTCTAAAATTTGTCAGGAAACCTAATAACTCGGTAGATCATATTGAAGAGCCGGATCGTAAAAAGTCACCGGTTCAAGTCCCACCTTAAGTAGTTTTTTTTTCCAGTATATTTTTTCGATTTTGATATAATTAAAGAGCATTATGAATGCAAAATAGCAAATTAATTAACAAGTTAGTAAGTATTTTATGAGAAGCAATTTCCACAATCGGTCTTTTGCTTTATTACGACCAGAGTAATTTTAACTTGAAACGAGATAAATTGCATAATTAAACATATCATTCATTCGAGTGCACAATATTTCTCTTTGATGTTGCCGTTAAATGAATATGCCGACGCGGTCCGCGTTATTTCGTTAATTACAAGCATTATGGAATGCAATGTGGTCTGTTAATTTTCGTTCAACCTCATATTATAATAATGACCCTTATTACTACAATAGTTGTACATGTTCGGAAGCACAATCATTTGAAATAAGACAATCTATCTGTACAATCAAATAGTATGGCTTTTATATTTTAATATGATTAACTACACAAATAAATAAAATTAAAAAAAATAATTTTAAAAACAAACTTTTATATAAATGCAAAATAAGGAAAATATACTTAGTATTTTCATGTTGTTATGCGATTAAAAAGCTTGTCGCATATTCTGAAAATGTTATTGTATAACTACCTATGTATCTACTAACAATTAGGCAATCGTGACTATATCCAACCCAATAAATCCTTCTCATCAACTTACTTTTATATCACAAAAAATAATAAGATTTGGAAAAAAAACAAAGAAAAATAGTCTTGCTTTGACCTAGGACAAACATCCAATACCTACTACGCTTAGTCCTAAATTGTACCAAGCAAACATTCTAATCCTATTAGAACGCAAACAAAGATAGATTTACTGTGTCATCAATTGTATACCAGTGAACAAAAAGAGCCAACTCATAGAAGTATTTTTTATACTGGGAAATGTTTTTTTATCTAATTACTAGAATAGCTAATTCTCAAGAAGCGGTTCTCAAAAAGCAAAGCTTAACAATTACTTCCTAACAAAGTGAAGAGAATCAAAAGGAAATCTGCCAAGAAATAAAAGTAGGAACGGCCGTCCTTGAAAGGGCAACACTTCTAACGGCTTATGGAGCACAATTCCTTCCTAAATCGAAGTTATTGGGAGTTTTTGCGTCTCCCGAACAGAAGGGTTTCCTAACGGGAAGTTATTCGAGCGTAACATGAACTTTCGACTAAATGTAGCATGTGTTTAACCACGGCCATAATTTTGAAGGTAACGACCGACTACGTGAGGGAGATAAGTCGAAGTTTTCGAAAGGTAGTTACGTCCTACTGGTTTATCGCACGCACGTCTGAAGAAATTTTAATGAATGCGCCAGTGCCTAGTATACCAGTTGGTGAAAGATTTATACGCCGAACTTGCGTTGCGTGCCTGCGGAGGCGGATTAGCTGTATCGATTCGTAAATGGTAGCTAATGGCCTCATTAAATCTTGCTTGCATGCCTTACGTCTTGGTGTTGCAAGTTACAAATAATCACTGCCTACCGAAACTTATGATGGGAAAATTATAGGACTTAAAATGCTGTTGGTTTTTGTTACGTAATCTTTCACAGTCATTATATAATCATATGATATGATCATATCATAATAACTGTGAAAGGTTGTTGAATAGAATAGAGTAACTGTTATTATAAACACTACTGTGTACATATTTATTTTAGTGACAATACAACCCATTACAGACATGCAATATTTTTATGTAGGCAAACAACAGAGCATTCGCTGTTTTTTTTTTGTATCGATGTCTAATCAAAGAGATTGCTCTTGTCAGGGTTTTAATGAGAATTTTTGAATCAAGGCGTCAAGAGCCAAAGGTCCCTAGAAATTGGAAAACTATGTTAAACATAACAACTTTCTGATTTTTGGATTGTCTTTTGTGAAATATGTTATTGAAGTATGTCGTTTATGTCATAATTAATAAAGAAAAAAATATTTTTTATTCGAGATATTACAGTTAAGACTTTTACAAAATTATTATCTTGTATTGTAATTCAAAACCGGAAAAGAAATAGCCCTTGATGTATTTTTGCGGCTTCTTAAAGAAACAAGGTCTCCATCGAAGGGTTAACGAAGCCAGATTAGATTTGGACGTCCAACAAATAATTTATTTCAAGTTCAATGTTATTACAATTTTAATATTTATCTATTATACATTACTAACTGCCGTACGTAATAAAACCATATCTACGAGTATAGTTAGACAACGGAGCAAATCTCCGTTTATACAATGTCTAAAATAGTTGCTCACCATTTTTCATGTTCATAGTGTAAGATAGAGATGCAACATTTTAAACGCATGTTAAACACCTGACTAGCTCACTTTAAACACCGTTTTGTTAGCCCTAAGTGTTTTTGTTTAAATAATAATAACAATAAGTAATAAAATACGTTATTTTGTTTCGTGAAAGATGAGGCCTATCTAATCGATAGCACTGCCACAGGAAACTTTTGCTGAAGTAACAATCATACTAATGTTCTCTTTATTCTTAGAGCAAGGTTTCTGAGCCCCTAACTTCTGAAGAGCAATAAAAGATGCAAAGACAAGATTTCACACTTAAAATCTTTTGAGGTCCCCCTAAGAAGCTGATTACTTAACAAATCCGTCTAGTATCTCAATTTAAATTACGTATTAACATTAGCTGGGGCGATAGGGGAATGTCCCCAACCGGGATTTCTAATTATCTATTGCCTCTTCGCTTTTTGCTTCCCAAAGAGTTCTCATGTTAATGCCGAAGGTTGATTGAATATCTTTTTCACAGGCGAAATGTTCGTTCGCTTTTCTGTTTGAATGTACACAACAGAATCACATAATCAGTACTATTATGAATGTAAAGTTATTTCATACCATCGTGTTTGTATGTAAATATTAATCAAACAGAGACTGAAATAGAGAGAGAAATATTTGATGCTTTAAAACTACAGTATTGTATTACCATTATTATTATTTTATTAACAACATACGTATTTAACATTAATGTAATTCAAACAGTCTCTAGATAATATCACCGCCTATAAAAATTCCTGTATTTCCTTACCGGTTGACTGGTAGAGAATGCCTTATAGCATTAAGTCAGCCATTTGCAGTGTTGTAAGCAACGAATAAAAAAATAACCTGACAAATAAATACAAAAGATAAAGTTGCTTTACAGTAGGCCGGCTATGGGCAGAAAATACAAAATCTCGTATGTAAGTTTTGTAAATACCTACAACAGGTATGGATGTGTTCGGGGTGTCCTCCAGATATCGAAACTGCTTGTTGTAATAGTTCTAAAGTGGTGGAGGGGGCAGCAGTGACGTCATAAAGATGGCCGCCGACGGTTTTGTTTTTCTTCAATTGTAGCGAATCTATGTGGTGAATTTGCATGAGCAAGGTGTCATTTGAAAGCGCTTTAAATGTACTTTAATCACTTTTTAAACATCTATAACGAAAACATGGCATTTATAAAAAGATTTTGAATTAGTTGAATTTTCGTTACCTACCATAAACTGTTTCTTAATTTTTTGCGGAAAGTAGTAACTTTTTCTGAATAATATTGTTTTCTAATACTGGCGCGCGTGTTATCAGTGCCGCTATTCGCTAACGCTACTTTCTCGGTTCTCGTTCTACGGCTCATACGTTTTGCGTGCTCATCACACGTGCTCAGTGTGATCAGTTTTGGATCAGTCAATGGGTTGACTGTATGAACGACAGAATTGCTAAAGGATATGATCTTGGCTGACACACTGTCATGTGGCTTTGCAGCCCGCCGCACAACCCCCGACGACGCACGCACGCACGCTTGAACTCGTCGTGATGGTGCTCCTCGCTCCAGATTATTGGACACAGCGCAGTCATTTGTAGTCGTATTTTGATGAACCTTATATTTGTAGATAGCTAATAAAATTTTGCATGTATTAGAGAACAATATTATTCAGAAAAAGTTACTAGTTTCCGCGAAAAATGAAGAAACAGTTTATGGTAGGTAACGAAAATTCAACTAATTCAAAATATTTTTATAAATACCATGTTTTTGCTATAGATGTTTATAAAATGATTAAAGTACATTTAATACGCTTTCAAATGACACCTTGCACAAGCAAATTGAATATATAGGTGCGCCACAATTGAAGAAAAACAAAACCGTCGGCGGCCATCTTTATGACGTCACTGCTGCCCCCTCCACCACTTTAGAACTATACAACAAGCAGTTTCGATATCTGATGGACACCCCAAACACATCCATATCTGTTGTAGATATTTACAAAACTTATATACGAGATTCAGTTTAAAGACGACTGTTTGTCCCTTGGCCGGCCTACTATTAAGAGGAAACACTACGTCGAAGTGGCATGCAAAATTCTCATACAAAACACAAAAAAACGACGTTTTGTAGTCCCCTGTTTCCTCCTTCAGAACTGGACCAATTTTCATTACTTTTGTAGAATCGGTTAAAGAAAGAGATTTTCTATGTCTGTATGTTTGATTTTTTTTTAAACCAGCTACTTAATATTTCTGAAGACGCCTTAAAACGGAGTGATTTCGCTAAATTGTGAAGGCTCCTGGTTATAAGATAATTGAATTAATGCAAAAAAATCAAACATACAGACACAGAAAATCTCTTTCTTTAACCGATGCTGAAAAAGTATTAAAAATTGGTCCAGTTCTGAAGGAGGAAACAGGGGACTACAAAACGTCGTTTTTCTGTGTTATGTATGAATTTTGAATGCCACATCGACATAGTGTTTCCTCTTAAAGATAGTACGAAATAACGACAACACGCCTTCGACCATGATCGAAGCAGCACGCACATTTTGTTCTAAGTAGGTACATAAATAAAAATAATGTGGCACAACAAAAAAGACATGAAACATAAAGAATGAATAAATTTGAATCTGAATATGACATGTCGTAAACGAGTCATAGAAATCTGCTTAAACAGCGTAATGAAATTAAGCCGCGCAAGTAGAAAATCGCTCAATGACACAGTGCCACTCTGATGCTGTCGTTTAAAATTCTCGACGTATTGTGGACGTACTGACGCGTGACGCCTGGGGAGAATTCACTTCGATCTCCCCAGGCGAGATGTCAGCGGGAGCACAAGCGCATTTTACGCTATACGTATAACTAACAGCTGTACCCAACATGCTTTGCAATGCCACAATTTTTATCAATTTAGCTTCAAAACTGACTTAGTTTCATATTAAAAAAAAATATTTTTGATGTCGCTTGTTGTTTGAAATCTTCCGTGATTACTCCGGGCGAGTCAATTTAAGAAATGTTCATTTATCAAAGTGGTTATTTTATAGAAATAGTGATTTATCGAAGAGGTAATTTTAAGAAATGGTAATATAAGTAAGTGGTCATTCTTAGAAGTGGTAATTTAAAGAAGTGGACGTTTTTATTTATGGTACTAAGACGCCGAAAGGATACAAACATACTTCTCCTTCTATTTTACTCCTTTAAAGCGAATTTCCGAATTTTTGCAAAAATTCAAGTTTTAAATCTTAGTAGTTTGGGATGTGAGTCGATATTATGTCAGTCAATCAGCCAGTAGTAACAGTAGGTCTGTTTTTCTTTTTATATATTTAAAAGATGTATACGAACCAAAGAAAGAGCACATCGCTCGTACAATCGACGACGACAACCGTTAGGGCGGAACCGTTCTTGAGTAGCAACCGCGCACCAAAACACGTAGTGTAGGTAGGCCTCCAACAAGGTGGACTGACGATCTGGTAAAGCTGGCGGATAGCCGCTGGATGCAAGCAGCACAAGACCGGACGTGGTGGAGATCCTTGATAGATAATGGGATCAATTCCGATCTCGGACAAAGGATGTTTCGGATTTTGAAATGCCTAACCCGATTTTGTGCCCAACACTCATTAGGCAAGCGTTGCGATTAATTAAGGTAAAATTGTAGCATTGACTTGATAAAGATGGAAGTCGTAGCGCCGCAGTGCGACAATATAGGCTGTTTAGGGTCTCGTAGGTATATTTCAAGGCAAAAACTATTTCAGTCTTATATCCGTTTCAGCTGTGAATCTCCGAGTGCAAGCTTATTTGAACGCCCGAGCACGTACCGTGTAAACATAAAAACCTAGTGAGTTGCAAAAACAGCTTGCGCGAATTCTAATATAAGTTTAATTGAACTTGCCATTTTGGCTTCTGTTTACCTTTTAGTTTAGAACTAGTAAAAATGTACAAAGCTTTACGCAATGCCAGGTAGTGGAAAGTGAGTTTAATATTGTTAATAAAAGGTATGCGGCTAAGTTCCTGTCAATGCAGTCAAGGACTGGGTAAAAAGTCTGTCAATTCTGTACACGAAAAGTCTATGTTCCGTGACTAAAAGTACTAATAGACATGCTACTAAATAAGTATGCTTATTATAAGCGTGCTCTTTAACTGTATACATTAGCTTGCGAAAAGCATACTCATTTTAATTTCTCAGTCTTGGCAACGAAATGTCTAAAAATTTTGACAGCAGGTGCGATTTGGCGGGAATTTGAATTAGCGGCAATGGAAAAAAATAAAAAAAAACGAACGCAGTACATGTAAATTTTGCGTTCACGATGCATAAAATGTACCACAGAACCGAAATAATTGACTTTGTTCATACTAAAGTAGTCTCTAAGTGTATCAAAACACTGTACAAAATCAAGTGGAGAGCGCGGCCAGCGCGGTCTTAAATGGCCGCTTGGGGTCTGACGAATAGCGAGTTTTTTAGGTGCGACCAAATATGGTTGCTTGGAGCTTGAGGGGTTAAGCATGCCTCTGAATGAGATACATTGAGATTGTATATTTTCTTTGCCTGCTGCGAGATCGATAAGTACAAGCATTAGCATGCTCGTAGCAGGCAAACCTGTTCAGACAATGGTAGAGGACAGCTTTTGCTGTCCTCATTGCCTGGTCTCTGACTAGCCCTTCGGGGATAATAGTCGTGATTATATGTATGTATAAAGCTATGTTTGACGGCTCATTATTAAAATAATACACTTCACTTCACTTCATACCCTTGGGTGTCGTAAAGGCGACTAACTGACTGATGACTGCACATACATAATTTTAAATTTCTTTATTCAGTGAACTTAAAATAAGCATTTTGAATCGTCTACACTTAAATTTACTTCTTTGTTTGGATGGACGGGCACAAACCCACCCACCCCACCCATTCAGGATGTATTTTAGCTGTGGAGAAGAAACTCCACAGATTAATAATAATATAGAAGTAACGACATTTACAAAACAATATGTCGTTACCAAATTATACAATATGTTATAGCTAGTATGCTGAATTCAGTAATAAATTATTAAGAGTGAACCAATGTAATACCTTCGAAAGTGCACTATTTACATAGTCAACATTTTCAAGGCCTTTTAAAATTATTAATAAGAGACGTATCATCTGCAAATAGTACAGTCTCGCAGAAGTTTCTAGCAAAGTAGGGCAGGTCATTTATGTAAATCAAAAAAAGTAATGGTCCCAATATTGACCCTTGTAGCACGTCTATAGTTATGGGTGCTCATGAAGACACAGCACCATTATTTTTTTTGAGGTCTCTTCGACAAGTATGATTGTATAAGGCTCAGTGCTATTTTTGAGACTCCATAATGCTCTAACTTATTAACTAAAGTTTCATGACTAACGCAATCAAATGCCTTTGTGAGATCATAGAAAATACCTATTGCATCTTGCTTACCCTTCCAGGCGTCAAAAATGTGTTTAAGAACCGTAACTCCAGTGTCAGCTGTAGATCTACCTTTAGTAAAACCAACTGTCTTTCATGAAAAAGTTTATTAATTGCAAAATGAGACAGTAATTGTAATTGTAGTGATTGTAAATAATTTTCTCAAAAACTTTGCTGAAGGTTGGTAATATAGAAATTGGTCTAAAGTGAAAGGGGTTGCTTTTGTCACCAGCTTTAAACAATGGAATGATTTTAGCATGCTTAATTAAATTTGGAGAAAAGTTACTATTCTTCAAGACACGTATTGAAAATATTGGCCAATTGAGGAGCTAAGGAATTAATAATTGTTTTAGCAACATTTGTAGAGATAACCCCACAGATCTTCTGTATTTTTAATATTTGTTGTTCTAGAAGCTTTTAAAATGGTGTCAGTGTTTATATATCTAAAACTAAAACTGTCACCGCACTTAACAACACTTGACTCGAGGAGAGCGGCAGCAGTATAAGAGCAAGAACTTATATTACTAGTTATGTCCATAGGTACCCTAGAGAAAAAATCCTCAATTGCACCAGCGACTGCGCCATCTGATTCTATTATTTTACTATTGACTTTAAGTGAATATAACGGTCTTTAATTTTGGTTTTACCAGTTTCTTGGTTAATAATATTCCATGTAGTCTTTATTTTGTTATTCGAAAGTGCATTTTTTTTTAAATAATGTAATACAACAACAACAACATACAAACAGCATAAAGCGTCGACGGGCTTACGTCACGCTGACCTCATGTGCAGTTGTTAATTGGTGAATTTTAGATTGTGGCAGTAGACTGCTGTTGCCTATTTGCCTAGCCTATTGCCTAGTCTCTGACTAACCCTTTGGGGCTTTCCCAGTATGTATGTAAAAAATATTACGAACCTTTGTTTTATTTCAGTCGTTTTATTGACATCAAAACGTGACTTGTAACTTAAATCTATACTAATATGTAAGTATTATAAAACTGAAGAGTTTGTTTGCTTGAACGCGCTAATCTCAGGAACTACTGATCCGATTTAAAAAAAATCTTGCAGTGTTAGATAGCCCATTTATCGAGGAAGGTTATAGGCAATAATTTGTTTAGATACGGGTAGTAACCACTAGTTTATAATAAACTAGCGGCCGGCCCGCGACTACGTCCGCCTGAACCCCGTGCCCCGTGGCGAATTTCCAGTAATTTTCTTTCAAACAAACCTTGTGTCCTGACAATTACAAACACAACAAAAAAATAATTAGCCTAATAGGTGCAGCCGTTATAAAGTGATGCGCATACAGAAATTCCAGCATTTGATTTATATTAATCTATATAATATAAATATAAATTGCTGTTCGTTTGTATCGCAAAAACTCGAGAATGACCCAACCGATTTGGCTAATTTTGATCTTGAAATATTTGTGAAAGTTAGGCAAGATTTAAACGGTGAGAAAAAAATAGTAAAACCCTTAAAAAAACTATAAACATATAAAGACGTCCTGCAATATCACACTTCACACTAATATTATAAAGGCGAAAGTTTGTGAGTGTGTATGTTTGTTACTCTTTCACGTAAAAAACTACTGAATGGATTTAGATGAAATTCGGCATACAGATATTTTATAACCTGGACTAACACATAGGATACATTTTATCCAGATAATCCTACGGGAACGGGAACCACGCGGGTGAAACCGCGAGCGGCCGCTAGTAGGTATTTAATATTGATTGGTTGGTAAAAACTTTTTGCGTCAATTATCTTTTTCGTGTCAGTTAAGTTTTCACTGTGATTTCTACTAGTCATTATCATTACATAATATAAAGTAAAGCCGCCGTTTCCCTCTGTGTGTGGCACCGCACTATTCTCCTAAACCACGCAATGGATTTTTATGCGGTTTTCACTAAAAGATAGAGCGTTAACTGAGGATGGTTTTTGTTTATATTCTGTAAATATGTTTTTTTAATGGCTGAACTATGACGATCTATTTGTGAAGGGAGTTAGCGTGGACGAAGGCGCGGGCGGGCCGCTAGTAGGTACCTATAAGATAAAAAAAAAATATGACACTCCAAAAGGTGCATACTCAAATTACGACTTTTATTAACAAAATAATAGATTTGTCTGTTTTTTAACAACAACCATCTAGCTCCAATATGGCGGGTAGTGGCAAGAATACAGTCTGAGTAAAGTTTTGAAGTGTCTTCAGACCGCAGTCTTCAAACTTGGCTTCGCCGCGCCTAAAGTAACTAGAGACTACTGAAATCCAGTAGTTTTTTTGTGTTTATCTATTTATTTAAAGCACTTTAGCAGCAATAAAAAAGCAAGTTGATAGCTTATAATTTAATTGTAAATAACATAGCACATAAGACTACAAATGTATTATGGAATGAGCAAGCTATTCTTTTTTTTTTTTACGCTCACACCAATTATCTAGACCAAGATGAGTATTCTTGTGAAACTTGTTAATATGGTAAGATAACGGATAAATATACATAAACATAGAAAAAACACCCAGACCCGAAATCAATTTAGAAAAACAGTTTTTCTCTAAATTGACCCGACCGGGGATCGAACCCGGGACCTCAGAGATGGCGACACCATGAAAACCGGTGTACAAACCACTCGACCAAGGAGGTCGTTTCTATTTATTCCATACATTTACATTAGTTGGCGATGGTTTATAGTCAGTCTTTTTGATAGATTTACTTTTTTAGACTGTTTTGTAGTCTTTCCATTCGAATATTCGAGTAAAAATACGATAAGAAGAAACGTCTATAAGCTGTGATGACCTCTTATGGTGAGTTGTAGGTATAAAGCTCTGAACTGGTACGGTCTAATAAAATGTACCTCTATATTTGAAGTTAAAGCCTTTTCTTTACTTTTTTGCACAGACAAATCCTTCTGTACCCAACTTCTTCGCAAACAATTGAACGACTTAAGCAATTCAAAGAACATTAACAATTTCCTTTTTTAAACAAAGAGCATTCATAAAAATCCTTACAGGAACTTTAATTAAAGAATTTCAAAACATTTTTTTTATTATTATTCAAATTGCCGCAAAAAAGACTCGAACAGTTTTAACTTTCGGGAGGAAATTGTTTAAGGGAAGTGGGAAATTAATCTTTTGGTTAATTAGCAAAGTTGGTCGGACGCCACTGCTGGGTATTCAAGGGCAATAAATCAAGGTGTTGCTGTGCTTTCGAACGCGAAGGGCCACCATTCTTTGCTTTTAAGACCACGATATTTTAGAGCGCCCTTATCGATATTTCAACTGCCAAACGCGAAGGGTGGGAAGCCATCTGTCGGATGCGATAACGCAGACGAAGTTCCACTGTTAGTTTTAACAATAAATCAGAGGTGGTTCCAACTTTGACCGATTGCCGTAAATGGATGTTGAATAGATCGGTAGAATGTGTTGGTAACCGCATTTAATAGTCATATTTGTTCTGAAATTTTTATAACCATGAAATGACTCTTTCTTTGGCAGAGATGGCAGAACGCACTAAAATATTTAATTTATTCTATTCTGTTTTGACTACTAATTAAGCACAAGGTATACTCGTAACAAAAATGTTCTACATACAATTACCCTGTCATTTCCACATTATATGTATTGCATTGCGTACTGTCTATGTGCAATATTATTAATATACAAACTTATCACGGTATACCATCTACAGACTCCCATCGCGATATAAAAGTCTTATTTGATACCTGATTCAATTTATATTATAATGACTTCCACAGATGTTGCGCGTATTTGAATTGGATTCAGCCGAAAGTAATTTCTGAAAACCGATACAGTAACTACAACATGAATTAACTATTGTGAAAATCCATTAATATGTATATAATTTGTTTACGCTTACACCAATTATCTAGACCAAGATGGGTATTCTTTCGAAACAAACTTAAGATAACGGATAAATATACATAAACATAGAAAAAACACCCAGATCCGAAATCAATGTAGAGAAAAACAGTTTTTCTTTATATTGACCCGACCGGGATTGAACACGGTACCTCAAAGATGGCGTGATGACCCAGCATGTTCATCACTCGACCACGGAGGTCGTCAACTTGATAACTATGACATAAAGGGGGTTAGGCGGTCAGCGAAAATTCCGGGCCCTTGCGGGTGTAGCGCGGTGCCGGGTCCGCGGCGCGGTAATTCGTAAGCATTCATCAAAAAGTTAATAAAAATGTTTAGTTTTTGGAAAATCCAAAACAGTCAAGAAATCGAAAAGGTAAAAACCTATGTGTTTATGATTTTATAGGAAAATTATTATTGTTAAACACGGTCATTACGACCGTGCATTAAATGGAATTTTAGAGGTAACTTCTGGATTTTTTTTCTATTGAGCAAAGTGTTTCCAATCGTGTTTTAGAAACAGTCGTCCCCTCACATACTCGTATACGTTCTGTGATACACATTGAAAATTTCAGTGCGAAATATCTAACATGGTTCTCTGTTTTGTCTTATCCATAATCTAATGTGTCATAATGATTTGTGAGATAATCATCATTTGTCCGAATGATAACTTGCTCGAATTTAATGTTACATAATATCACATGCCATAAAATTGAAATTCCTAAATACAGCATGGCCTGAATTTACTCGCTACGCTGCGCTTCGCAATTGTCTTAAATTTCTAACCTATCACGTGACCTACAGGAGTATAAACCATTAACTAAATGATGGTTTGTAAAAATATTGTTAGGACTAACCATTCGGACCAACATACATTATACAATATAACCCTTAGGACAAATGACTTTTTAGCAAAAAAAATAAGGATAAGTAATTATTATAGCACCCTATATTATGAGACAAAAGCATTAGAATTAAAGACGATTAGGTAAAATAAAATTTTGTATACGCGAACATTTCGGATAGTGATGATTATAGCAAACTTACGCGTTAGGATTTTGATTTTCGGAAGAACGCTATTCGAAGTAGAAAGGGTAACAAAGTCTAACGGTAAAGTCTAACATATTTTGAAATTAATAATCAAGTACTGCAATAAACGTATTAGAAAAAAGTTAAATATAAAGTAAGAAAATAGGTAATAGTTAATAAGAAAACAGGTAATAAATATAAGAAAAATAATGTAAAGCATAAAGGAAACAATTTATTAGATAATAAGAAACATGTTATTGTAAAAAACAAAAGAACAAAAAACCCTGCCAAAATAGCGGAAAGCAGTAGTTAAAAAAAACATATTTTGAATAACAAGCTAATAGAAAACAGCCAATTTTTCCGTTTTCACCGGCTAACCCCCCCTTCTAAGTAGTAGAGCCGTGTGTGTAGCGCTAGCTAAAAGAATACTACCCACCTCTCCCTTCCCTTGGGTGTGAAAGTCGACTAACGGACTAAAAGCTGCACATACATCCAACAGCATAGTGCAGCGATGGGCTCACCACCTATCACGCTGAGCACATGTGCAGTCGTAATTTGGTGAAACGTCGAGTATGGCAGTGGACTGCTTCTGCGGTCATTGCCTAGTCTCTGACTTACCCTTTGGGGATAATAGTCGCGAATCTATGTTTATGAGTAACTATATTTCAGACAAACCATGAACCATCAGGTCACCGATCATGGGTTGCCTCAAGCTGCTGCGTTAGGAAGCGTTAACTTCTTACTTACTAACCTAAGAAGTTTAACTAATGGTAAGAACTGGTATCAATGGTAAGAAATGACGACATGAAATTCGACCAGTGTTGTTTTTTCTATATAATGTTTTCTTTCGCTGTGGTAGGTAAAGGGACCACAAACATACGGCCGGTTTTCAACAAACTGTATGTTTTCGCGTGCGCGAGCTGATCTTACAAGTAAAGCAACTTTCTTCAAATGCCAGGTCTCTGGATGGGTGATCAAATTTAAATATTAGAAACGTCTCCGTTCATTGGAAGTTACATTAAGCCGTTGGTATTGATGCATGTCGTAAGCTAGCAGCCGTTGGAGCACAGAAACTCGAAACGCTTCAAGGGAACCGTGGAATTTTATGAGAGATTTTAAGAAGACAAAATCCGTAACCAAAAAAAACTGAACAAAAACATACTCTACTGACTTTAGCTTATTTTAGTTCTTTCGTATTTCTTTCTTTAGCTTATTTTGTGGTTAAATTAAGTTTGTTTATTATAATTATATTCATATTAGCTATGGAAGAGCGAAGTCTCATAATACAGACATCATCTAGGTATTCCTTATTACGTGACTTCGATAAATATACCTACATAAAGATGAAACAATAATAAAAAACGTTTGTGATTCTGCGTGACTTATAGCAATGAATTAGCTGATTTGCTTTGACCGTCATGTTATCTAATGTTGCAATATTTTAATTATCAAATTAGTTAGTTAAATTAACAATTCAATTAGCGTACGCAAGTTAACTTCTCGAGTCTTCTTCAGTATGCTACCAGATATAACCACGACTGATAATATCCGCACTTGATATAGTTGAGGAATAAGCATACCTACTAATACCTGCCTAATTTATCTATAATATAGTCTAAGATCCGAGTATAGAACGACCTTCACCGGGAAGGTTAATGGATGAAAAGTATTTTATATGAAATTTAATATGTTAAATAATATATCGCAAATGGGTTGACTGAAAAATTTCAGTCCAGTACCTTTAATGATTAATTTTATATTAAAAAATGTATATATTTTTACATTGCACTGGTTTGGTGTGTGTGTGTGTTTGTAATGAGATTATCTTTATATAAACATAAATTTTATTTATTTAACCAGACGGTTGCAAATTACTAATATTGACTTGCCTGTTTACACCTGCCTACCCAATGTTATGACAGGAAAAAAATAGTCAACCTTAACGTTTGGATATTTTATAGGCTTCATACTTTCGATTGGTACCTATGTAATTTATCTATTATCGAAACAAGTGCAATGTTTAAAAAAATATTTTTAAATATTTAATTAATCATATACTGGACTGAATTTTTTCAGCCAACTCGCAATATATTTTTTTACTCATTAAATTTGATATAAAATAATTTTTATCCATTAACCGGCTCGGTGAAGGTCGTTGTATACTCGGATCCTCTACTACTCGTATTATTAAAAAACCAGCCAAATGTGAGTCGGACTCGCCCATGAAGGGTTCCGTAGCAGCAAGTAACTTCATATTATCGTTCTTGTAGTTCGTTGTAACTTTGATCGATGTTTTAATAATAGTGTTTTTTTTTAAATTAATTATTTTATGACGTACTTATTTAAAATAAAACACTACTTACTAGATCTCGTTCAAACCAATTTTTGGTGGAAGTTTGCATGGTAATGTACATCACCTATTTTTTTTTAGTTTAATCATTCTCTTATTTTAGAAGTTACAGGGGGGGGGACACACATTTTACCACTTTGGAAGTCACTCGCGTTAACTATTCAGTTTAGAAAAAAAAAATATTAGATACCTCAATATCATTTTTGAAGACCTATCTATATTATTGTTTTTTTTTCTATTTTTGTGTGAAAATCTTAATGCGGTTCACCGAATACATCTACTTACCAAATTTCAACAGTATAGTTTTTATAGTTTCGGTAAAAAGTGGCTGTGACATACGGACGGACAGACAGACAGACATGACGATTCCATAAGGGTTACGTTTTTGCCATTTGGCTACGGAACCCTAAATCAACACTTTAGAACGGCTGTGCCTCTTTAGCTAATTCTTTTCTCGTTGTGTAATTGTCAAGACAAGGGTTGTATGAAAGAACATTTTTTTGATTTTTTTAAGAGATAAGGGGTGTTCTCACTTCACGCTAACGAAGTCGCAGGCGGGCCTCTATTTGATAAATAAAAATAAAATATACGGGACGGGAAAGCTCGATCAAAGAAATTAATTATTGAAACGCCCCCAGAGACTAACCGCGGAACATTGTAACATTATTTCGATAATGATAAAAAAGTCGATTAACTATCGGCCAACATGAACGTTCACTATAAAGGAAAGCCCTTAGCTAAATAAAACAAGACCATTCCAATATATTGCAAAAGGCATCGAAACAAGAAAGTTGGTGGAATTCTCTGGAGAACAACACAACATTCGCAAATTTCGAAAAAGAAAATAAAAATACTCTCGTCTCGGAAGTTGCTCTCAGCCATAACTTGTTGGCTGAAGGCTTTTTATAGAAACATGACTCAAATAGAAATGGGGAAGGTTCGCTTCTAAGTGAAGGATAAAAACTTGGCTTTTTCTGTTGTTTAACTTATAACAAGGGTTCGATATGGCATGGCGGTTTGTAATCCTTACTTACGTACTTATTGTTAATGGTATTTAATTATTTTGTTATTTTATTTCTTTCTTTGTCAGTACTTCTTCATGTTCCATTTTGATTTGATAATTAAATACATACATTACAGTAACTCGATGGCGCAGCGGCTAGCGCGTTCGGCTTGCGAACTTGCCCGTTAAGCAACTTTCGCAATGCCTGGTCGCTGGATGGGTGACCAAATTCAAAACATCTCGAGCTCCTCCGTGCTTCGGAAGGTACGTTAAGCCGTGGGTCCCAGTTGTTGTCGTAAGATGACAGTCGTTAAAATCCACCAACTCGCATTGGGCCAGCGTGGTGGGTTATGGCCCAATATCCCCTCGTGCATTGTCCACGTGGGAGGCCTGTGCCCAGCAGTGGGACGTTTATAGGCTGATGATGATTATAGTAACGTTTATTATCCCCGATGGGTTAGTCAGAGACTAGGCAATGAGGACCACTAAAGCAATCCTCTACCATAGTCCACTTTTCACCAAATAGCGACTGCACTACATACTGATTTGATAAATAAACTCTGTGAATTCACTGGAGTTTCACTCTAATGATTAAGAGATCTTTTAACACGGGTGAGTACTTAAACGTACTCACCCTGATTATTTAAAATGAGATCCCAGTCACAAGTTACTTTTATTGATCCTGAGATACTGAGAATAGACAGATAGATCAACACATTATTGCACATACACAAGGAATACACAATGTCGAAGTCAACATCAAAAAGACTTTATTCAAGTAAACTTTTCTAAATTAATTTTGAATCGTTCTAACATTTTTTATAACCTCTTTTGGACGTCTTTTATTATGTAGTAATTTTTACAACCAAGTTTAAAATGAAAACGTTCAACGTTAAACAACACACTAATTTGTAACGGAGACAGGAAACACGCCAACAACTTTTCATCTTCAAGAGCACGATTCCTTATTAGGCAGCCAATTTTAATCATCCGAAAGAGCTTAGCAAATGCCCAGAAGGTACTGAACTTTGACGCCGCGCGAAGTATAATGAATGAAGGGTTCTTAGAAAGCAATAACGCCTTAGACTCGTCCGAGTTCTATCGAGTTTACAAAGAACCACTCCGTTGTATTTACACAACAATCTCTTACATTAAGTCTAGTGGAGATAGGAGCTGTAGTGTATACTTAATTATGTTGGAGAAATAGGAATTAGCCACAGTAGGCTCATTCGAAACTCTGGTAGTTGTTTACAACCTATCGTCATGAATAAGTGGTGGGTTAAAGTCCGATTATTTCATGGGCTTCCCGTGGAAATCCATGTTATTTTTTACGCAAAAAAATGTTTATACTATAAGTAGGTACAACGGTAATATAATTTAAAAATAAAATCACCCACCCCAAGTGTCGTAAAAGGCGACTAACGGATTGAAGACTGCACATACTTCCAACAGCCTACAGCGGCGATGGGCTCATCACATGTCACGCTCAGCACATGTGCAGTCGCTTTTTGATGAAAAGTGGACAATACCTATTCTCTGACTAACCCTTCGGGGATAATAGTCATGATTATATATATGTATGTATGTATATAAAATAAACCTCCGATTTTATGGCTTCTAAGTACTCTCCCAGGTCATTACAAAAATTAGTGGAAAAGTCTAAGTACATAGAAAAGAGTGTGGCTTTTAAATTCAATGATGATGATGATAAAATGCTCTCCAGTCGTCCGGTTGTCTGAAATAAATCGCTATTTGTACCAAGTTATTTCTTCAGTAAACTCAGATCGAGATTAAACGGTTTATGCTTCGTTCGTCCCGAAGATTTGTCCCACATTCCAAAAAATTCTTAGTTCGTCCCATATCACTATTGAAGTGGTGCTTCGTCGTGCCCAAATTACAAGTAGATAGTTAAAAGTAAAGTCAATACAAAAAGTGGTATTACTGATTTAATTATTTTTAAACAATCATTCTTTTATAAAACAACTCTAACTCTGTGGTTTTATAACCGCGTCGCGTAGCGGTGAAAGAATACTACCACCCCCTCTCTTCCCTTGGGTGTCGTAAAGGGCGACTAAAAGACTAGACTGCACAAACATCTAATAGCATAGAGCGGCGATGGGCTCACCACCTGGCAGGCTGAGCACATGTACTGTCGCTATTTGGTTTAAAGTGGACTATAGTAGAGGTCTGCGCTTGCGGTCCTCATTGCCTAGTCTCTGACTAACCCTTCGGGGATAGTAGTCGTGATTATATGTATGTATGATTATATATATGTAAACAATAATTAAAACAACTCTAAACATGTTGGTATAAATCATCTTATTATCCAGTATCACAATCAAAACCACATAAATTGTATAATCATCTTATCATAACTACAGTTTAAATACCTGTACAGAACAGTCAGAACTATTAATAAACAATATGTAAGAAATATGTATCTACCAATTAAATAAGAGTATCAAAACGAAATTTTTATAAATAAACATAATTTTTTTAAATTTTTATAACAGCATGCGTAAGTAATTTAAAGTACACTATCACTTTTATGGATAAAACAAACATTTGAAAAATCAACAACCGTAAACTTAAATTACATCAACAGTAAACAAAGAGATGTATCAAAAAAACAACAAACAACTAGGTTAAATCAACGCAATTAAAATAAATACAAACGAGCATATTTTTTCTAAACAATGTCCTAAGGAAATAGAACCATTTAACATTGCTGCTTTTGAATCATTAATGATTTTATCATGCTAGTCCTTATGTCGAGGTCTACATCTACATTGTCTTAACACTCGAGATTTAGTCCTTTTTTATTGTATTCAAAAACTAATCACGTTCAGTTTTCCAGAAAATGTTCTATTTATCTTTATTATTGAAATTTTGCATTCACAATGCCGTATAGGTATAGGATAAAATGTTTACAAGAAAAAAAAATCAACCACTCTCAGGAATCCCATTCGAGATTCCTGAGACTGGTTGATTTTTTTCTAGTAAACATTTTATCCTATGTTCTATTTAATCTAGCATTACCACCTTCTACTGGGTTATACGTTCTTAATGTGTCACCATAAAAATCTCAATTTCCGTTTGCAATATTTATTATCAAGTCAAACTTACACAAAATAATCATTAAATTTATTGATATTATCAGTTATAGGACAATCCTGCATAATATACAGCCAGCCATCACATTTAAATTCTGGTGGAAGCAAAGCTAATGATGAACACAGAGCTACGAGCTTTTTGAGCATTTTCTTTTTATTTTATTTCAATGACATTGCTCTTTTCCAAAGAGCTTGTGAGAAACAACCTTTGCTTATGACGTTTTGAAATATTTCACTGATACCATTCATGGCCGCCTTTTCATAATCAGTTCTAAATGAAATGGACTCCAATCAGGAATTTGTGATTTAATAAGAGATAACAATTGTATATTATTTACGGTGATCTTGGGAGTACCAATGAGGAAATTAATGTTGTGCCATTAATATATGTACTATTAATGGACAAAAAGGAATACACATATGAAACTTTGTTCTCGAGAACATTCTGTTTTGTCCATTTTTTGTCCATTAATAGTACATATATTAATGGCACAACATTAATTTCCTCATTGGTACTCCTAAGATCACTGTAAATAATATACAATTGTTTAAATGGCTTCACTACACTTTTAAAAGTACCATTAGCTATATAATTATTGATGTCGCGAAGAAGTTTTTGCTTACTTTTTCAGCAAATGCTACAATTCTTGTATAAAGATGGAATCGGTTTTCCATCCGCAGCTCTTGCTTCTTTCTTGCAGAGGTATAAGTCCTCTTTAGTATCCTTTTTTGATACACTAGGTGTGGTAGTATTCTTTCACCGCTACGCGACACTGTTGATTGATGTTAACTATTACGTAATGCTAAACCCTTTATTGCTGATTG
The DNA here is from genome assembly GCA_963921215.1 of Scoparia ambigualis. Classification (NCBI taxonomy): domain Eukaryota; kingdom Metazoa; phylum Arthropoda; class Insecta; order Lepidoptera; family Crambidae; genus Scoparia; species Scoparia ambigualis. Next base: position 31,095,802 of record OY992508.1, read on the forward strand.
TACATACAATAAGATTAGAGTAAGTTTAGCATATAAAAAAAAGGTGGGCCGTAGAAGGAATGTAAAATGGGACGAAGCGAGAATAAAATAATTAAAATAATATGTTGGGACGAAGGAAGCATATTGTTTGGGACGAACCAGGATTTTTTTATGTGGGACGAAACTCAGTGGGATGAACGAAGAATAAACCGATTAAACTATCTGTCCAGATCGAGATACATAAAAAAGAAAAAGGTACCCTTTTACATCATCTGTACTTAATCGATCAAAAATATATATAAAAACATTGGGACTTACAGATTAATTGCCTTCAACATTGACGATAGAAACAACTATATATATATCGATAATAGGTGCCCGGCATGACATCAAAACTCCATCAAGTGGAACGGCCCTCGGTTGATCTGAATTCGATGTGCGTACCACGTTTGAACCTTGCTGGGTGATACATACTTATTTTATGCGTGTGTAGGCACGGGACAGATGGAATATAAATATCGATAGTCTCTGTGAAATTATTATTTATTAGAGTTCTGTAACCTCTCCTATCTGTGAGAAAACCTTTACTATTGTGCTGGATTTACGGCTCAAACTCAAACTCAAAATTTCTTTATTCAATAAACTTAAAATATGCATTTTGAATCGTCTAAATTTATTTGGATGGATGGGCACAGGCCCACCCACCCCACTCATTCAGGAAGTATTTTAGCTGTGGAGAAGAACGGGCACAAGAAACTTCACAGCTTTAAAATAATATAGCAGTAACGACATTTACAAAACAACATGTCGTTACCAAATGATACAATCAATTAATATTAAGATAATGGATTAAGAAAAAATAATGTAAATATATCTGCTATTGACTGACTAATATAATTATTTGGACTATGTACACACGGCGTCAGATCAACCTACCCTAAACTGTCAAATTTCTCCAATGAATATTGATCCTTAGAACCAAACAATAAAGTTCAAAATTGATTTTAGAAATTTGACAGTTTTGGGTAGGTCGTTCTGACGCCGTGTGTACTTTTACTTCCACAAATCAGCTAGTTTTATTGTGCATTGTTAGTTTATTTCAATGAATAAAGTTGAACTTTATTCCAGTTTTGTCCATTTATTCATTCATAATACATATAAACTGCTGAGTCATCATCTTACAGAGTGCCAGAAAAATATCACCATGCGTAAACCTAATTATCACAATAAGAGAATATAAAGCAAACATATCGACCAATTGACATCACTATGCACTTTACCCTAACTACCAGTCCATACATACTAATAAGGGCGATACTGTGGCCGTTTTCTGATTTAAAGTATCATAATTTTATAACTTTGATGTTTAAACCGAGCCGGTCGCGTCATTTACCATTAACATGTTAAACAACTAATATGAATACACTAAAATTGTACATAAAATAGTAAAATAGCACTATAATTTTTGTTTCGATAGCAGGCCTGTATTCGGTGGTCCTGGTTTCAGTTACCAAGTAATATAAAGTATAATAGGCTTGTATCCACTAAGAATAAATCGGGTGGATTAGCGTTTTAAATGATCAATTATGTTTTATAGAAACAAAATATCTAAAATATTAATATAAAAAATTAGGATTATTAATATTTTTTAAGAAAAAAAAAACGACAATAATACGCATTCAGTCATATGTCATTAAACGGAAATCAGACGCCGAAACATCACACCGTGCCAAATGTAATTTTATTGTTGTGACATTTCTATAGAACAAGCATCGAACGAAACGGATGTTTGGCACGGCGTGACGTCATATACTCAACATGGTGGTCTTGAGCGTTTTTGCGGTAAATTTAAATCGGAATATAAAAACGCAAAATAAATAATGTGAATGATCGATTTTTTTTAAATAATGTATTCTTAGGATAAAATAGGTTTTAATATGATTTTAAAATTTAGTCAACTAGCTATTGTAGCGATGACTTAATTCCAACTGTTGGCCCAGTAGTGGGACAGAATTTGGACGAATTAGTGGTAGTTAGACCCCATGACTTCAAACCAAGGATGGTTAAGAAAGCCAAGGAATTGTACGAGGATCGTAGCAAACCAAAGATGTGTAAGTAAGAAAGTATTTAATCATTTATTTGGCTAGATAGGTACATCATTAAAAAATTACAGCTATGGAACAAAGAAAAGTATAAAAATAATTATAAAAAAAATAAAAATAATAATAGGTAGGTAGGTAATAATAATAAAAAATAATAAAAATCGAGCAATAATATGTTGGCCGAAAAGGCTAACCAGCTCTGCTTTTGTTGTAGCTAGACGCCACAACGCTGATTTTCAGCTGGGCCTTTGAGTACGTCTACACAAAAAAGATATACCTATAATTACAAATTAGAAGGACAAATATACAAGCCTTAACAAAATGACAAATTATGATAATCAATAAAAATGAATGCTGTGGTATAATGTGGTCATTGCCTACCCTTCCGAGACAAAGGAAGCAAAGGAAGTGTGCCAGGATCGTAGCAAACCGAAAGATGTGGTCACTGCCTACCCTTCCGAGACAAAGGAAGCAAAGGAAGAGTGCCAGGATCGTAGCAAACCGAAAAATGTGGTCACTGCCTACCCTTCCGAGACAAAGGAAGCAAAGGAAGAGTGCCAGGATCGTAGCAAACCGAAAGATGTGGTCACTGCCTACCCTTCCGAGACAAAGGAAGCAAAGGAAGAGTGCCAGGATCGTAGCAAACCGAAAGATGTGGTCACTGCCTACCCTTCCGAGACAAAGGAAGCAAAGGAAGAGTGCCAGGATCGTAGCAAACCGAAAGATGTGGTCACTGCCTACCCTTCCGAGACAAAGGAAGCAAAGGAAGAGTGCCAGGATCGTAGCAAACCGAAAGATGTGGTCACTGCCTACCCTTCCGAGACAAAGGAAGCAAAGGAAGAGTGCCAGGATCGTAGCAAACCGAAAGATGTGGTCACTTCCTACCCATCCGGGAAACGAGCGTAATGTAGATGTATGTAATTATATTAACATATATATACAATATATACATATACAATATAGTATATTCTAATGCGTTTGAGCACGCACATACATTCTGTATGTTAAAGTTTGCACTGTGCGTGCTCAAACGCATTATACAGGGTTAAAGGTTAACCTCTCAGTCTTGGCAACGAAAATTCAAAAAAAATTGTTAGCAGGTGCGATTACACGGGAATTTAAATTTGCGGAAATGGAAAAAAAACATTTAAAAAAAATTAAACGCAGTTTATGTTAAATTTTGCGTTCACGATGCATAAAATGTACCACAGAACCGAAATGATCGACCTTGTTCATACTAAAGTAGTCTCTAAGTGTATCAAAACACGGTACAAAGTCTGCTAAATATGGCCGCTTAGGGTCTGACGGAATAGCGAGTTTTTTAGGTGCGGCCAAATATGGCCGCTTGGGGCTTGAGGGCTTAAGTCGACCTATATCCTTTAAGTGGATGTAGTTTGCATAATTTCTGACTTATTTGACTATGAAACACCGTAACCCAAACTAAACCGTTCTCAAGTTATAGTACTTTGAAGTTTTTTGTATAAAAATTGCCGCTTTTTGGTCTATTGTCCTCTTTTTTGTGTTTTGTGCCACTAACTTATTTAGTTTAAGTGTTGTTTTTGTGTAGAAGTGTAGTTGCTTAATTTTTCTGAACACTAAAATTGCAAGTAGATGTACCAACTGAGTCGTAGTAGACGATGAACAAAGCAAAAATAAATAAATTCGGAATAAAATGTTACTTCTTTCTTCGATATTAAAAAAAAACAGTTGTGCTGCAGATTAGAGTAGTAGTAGTAGTAGAGTAGATTAGAGTATTATCAGAATTCTGAGAAAAAAACTTTGATGAAAGACTCTTAGGTAGTAATCAAAATAACGGTATTACGTTAAGTTACTCCCTGCGCCTACTGTCCTTTATGGAATTTGTACAGTGGTTTGGGGTACGGTGTTTCATAGTCAAATCAGTCAGAAATTATGGAAACTATATCCCCATAAAAGATATATGTCGACTTAAAATTTAACCCTGTATAATCACGACTATTATCCCCGAAGGGTTAGGTTAGGTTAGGTCTGGTGCCTGTCTCTGACAGGCAATGAGCACACCGAATGTAGTCTACTACCATAGTTTCATCAAATAGCGACTGCACATGTGCTCAGCGTGACAGGTAGTGAGCCCATCTCCGCTCTATGCTGCTAACAGCAGCGACTAACGGACTAAAGGATGCACATACATCTAAATGTTTGTGCAGTCTTTAATCCATTAGTCGCCTTTTACGACGCCCAAAGGGAAGAGAGGGGGTGGAAGTATTCTTTCACCGGTACGTGACACGGTTAGCTGGAACTAAATGTATTGATTCCGAATTACCTGTAAAACTATGTAACACATTTCTAAAGAGAGTGTCACAATATAAGTACCTGGGTCACTGGGTCACTGATAGTCTAACTTTACTGATATCCTAATCACACTAATATTATAGAGGCGAAAGTTTGTAAGTATGGATTAATGTTTGTTACTCTTTCACGTAAAAACCACTGAATGGATTTGGATGAAATTCGGCATACAGATAGTTTATAACCTGGATTAACACATAACCTACTTTTATCCCGATATTCCCACGGGAACGGGAACCACGCGGGTTAAACCGCGAGCAGCCGCTAGTTTTAGATATAGATAGGGAAAGCAGGGCGCTGGCAGTTTGACGTAACATGCTGGCTCGTAGGTTAGCACGTTGCACTAAGAAAGTTAAAGTTACACTTTTTAAGGCATATTGCCAGTCTTTCTACACGTGTAGCCTATGGGTCAGTTACACGCAGAGGGCTTACAGCGCACTGCGACTCCAATATAACAACGCTTTCAGGGTGCAGTTAAGATTGCCTAGGTTTTGCAGGCCTCAAATATGTTCGCAAAGGCGCATGTCTATGGTTTTCATGCGTTAAGTAGGAAACGCTGTGAGGCGCTGTTGAGGAGTACACGTAGCAGTTCCAACAGCATCCTGATGGTGTGAATTGACCGATGGAACTCCTCATTGTTGGACCACTGGTTACGCCTGCATGTAAAGCTATCAGTGAGCATAGGGCGTGGCTTGTGTTTTGACAATCGACTATATTTATGAACGTCCGATTTCATTTTATTATAGATTTTATTTCAATTTTATAAGATTTTATTATAATTTGATTTACTTTAATTTTTGATTTTATTTTGTTATTGATGTTATTTCATTTTTGTATTAATTTTATTTAATTACTATTGAATTTATTTGAAGTTAATGTATTATAATAATCTTGCTAACTTAGTTGTAGAAATATTGTTACTAACACTCTATGGATCATGTGTCTGAAATAAATTGTTTATTATTATTATTTAGGCTATAGTATAGACTAATGCTATAGCATACACAATTTATTTATGCAACCTTTTCCAGTAATAATAGACGACAATCAGTCACGCAGCGGCGTGCACTTAAATAGGACAGCGGTGTTAAGTAAACTAAATTATCGTTGACACAATCATGCGGTGCTAGTTTAGCGCTGCGGCAGCGCGTTCGGTGAGCAATCGTGCAGGTTAAGCAATCTTCTTAATCTGTGGTTCTTTGATGGGTGACTGAATAAATATATCTCGAAATCTCATGTGCTTCAGAAGCCGTTGCTTGGTCCACAGATGAAGGTCTCTCGCCTAGGAATTACAAACTGACTGCATACCTTGTGATTTTCATAATATTAATAAGACCTTTCAATATAGGAAGCCTAAAATTAATTAAGAATTCTTAAAAAAAAGTAACCGTGTCGCGCAGCGGTGAAATAATACTACCACCCCTTCTCTTCCCATGCGTGGCGTAAAAGGTGACTAACGGACTAAAGGCTGCACATACATCCAACAGCATATAGCGGCGATGGGCTCACCATCTGTCACGCTGAGCACATGTGTAGTCGCTATTTGATGAAAAATGAACTATGGTAAAGGAGTGCTTTTGCTGTTCTAATGCCTAGTCTCTGACTAACCCTTAGGGGATAATAGTGAATGACGTATTACACGTATTCCTCTTACTTATGACGTAGGTTCCTTCAAACGAGACGTGAAGAGGAACTTAGTGGTCCGGCAGTGTGAGGGTGACTGATGCTACGTCTCTTACGCTGCACGGCCTGTGCCTGCCTGCTTTTTTTCTTTACTTCACTTCTACTTAACAACAGGTGGAGTGGGGTCATTTGCCAGGCTTTGTATAAAAAAAAGAATGAATATGAAAGAATTATTGTGAATAATTACATTTTCATTAATTATCAATCTCAATAGGTTGTTTAATTCCTATGACTGAGTGGTAGAGCCACGCTGCGTTGCAGGTTGCCGCACGCATTGGGCCGGCTCGCCCGGGGTAATACCACCCTCTCACTAATATCCGGCGTGAAATAATGGCACTTGGTGCTGTTGTGTTTCGTCCGGCCAGTGAGAGTTCCGTAGGCCCCTTCCCCCCTTTTCTTAAAGGTCGGCAACGCATCTGCGACTCCTCTGGTTTTGCGGGTGTCCATGGGCGGCGGTGATTGCTCTCCATCAGGTGACCCGCCTGCTCGTTTGCCTCCTTCTTATATAAAAAAAATGATAGGTAAAGTGTGTTTCATATTTTTTCAATGCATATCCTGGGATTGTGAGCGCCCACTCGCGTAGTACGAGCATGGCGATTTAGCAAACTGTCCCAGTCGTCATTAAGTCATTGTACCGATGACTTGATTTCAACTATGAAGGCCTTTCCCCAGCAGCAAGACTGTTACAGGCTGTACTATAAAGTAAATCGATCAATATCAATAATGCATAATACCCAACTACATCTTCGCGAAAACAATCAAGATCTTAATATTACTTTATGTAATGTAAAACGCGGCATGCCTTTCCCGTCGCGGCAGGAATAGACACAGCCTTTATTACATTAGCCAGCTACTCTTCACTAAGTGATGCTCATGTCTTAGACGTCTAATGCACTTTGCACGTACATTCAGAATGTACATGCAAAATGCACACATAAAATGTTTCCGAGAGCGAATCATTTGTTTTCGTCTGTGCACTCAGACCGAAGTAAATAATTTATAATGCACTTGACTTTATCATCAATTCAATATTTAACGGGAATTTAAACTAGGACTAAGTATGCGGGGCGGCGGTAATTTCAGGCATATATCTTTTTACAAGGCAACGTAAAATATAGTTAGAACCTCTCAATGTTGTGTGCCGACTCTGGAGCTTCAGTTCTTATGCTTCATTGCACTGTCATTTCAGTGAACCTTCATACCGAAATGCACCAATGTAAGACAATGCTGCTTAGTTGTGTAAAAAGGTAATTTCGATCGTCATCCTGTCGGATTCTGGGCAAATCATACCACTGCATCGCGCCAATACTAAACTGTTTAGAATCAAGTCATGATACTAAACCCTTTCCAATGGGGGCTATTGCTCACTAGTATATTGTTTTTGTTTGGTTGGTAAGGCTGGTTGTAAGTCCGCCTGGGCTAGATAACAATAATTTAATTTTATTCATATTTTGTCTTGGCAATAACGAATACAACCAGCCAAGTTTATCTAGTATTTAATACAATACACATTAGTTAAAGTTTTACTGCTTGTAATCGTTAATATAATAAAATGTTCTACCTTTCCATATTTCAAAGTCTACACTACACAGTCAACGGAGATATTGAAAGAACGTCTAATATGTCGCAGGGATATGATAAAAATAGAGATTTGGTCAATTCCCTAAGTGATGTGATCAAATCACGGAGGATGTTAAAATAACAACACGATTTTATCATTTCCCTAAACAAATCTACGGATTTGAAGAAATACCAGAACTGGTTCCGTGAAATGACCAAACACTTGTGACCTACAGGAGTAGGGCGGGTGCGCTACATTTAATAGTTAGTAGCTACAGTTACGTTTGATATATTTTCTTTCTAATAACGTTCATTTTACATAATGAACAATATATATAACAACTAATAATCATAATTATATTTCATATAATAATAGTTTATTATAATGGTTACTTAATATAAAATAATTTAATATAATATTCCTTTGATTGAATTTCGCTTTACATATGAATCATTTATTATATTTATCATTTCATATACATATTTTTATTATAAAGATCAATTCAAATAAGTTTTATTTAATCAACTTAAATAACTTTTGCTTAATATAAGTTTTAATTGGTATGTCATAATTTGATATTATAACATTGCCCTGGTAATCTATCGTACCTACTTCAAGGGGTTGCGGGGCCTAAGACAATCGTCGACAATCGACAAGATTGTCTTAAATCGTAATAAAAAAAATAACCTCGAAATTCAAGACAATCGCTACGCTGCGCTTCGCGATTGTCTTAAATTTCTAACCTATCACGTGACTTACAGGAGTAAGGCAATTTATGTTCTAGTGGTGTTTTTTGAGATCAATGTTACAGTACTACACCTACAAGTTATTATAATTATGCAAGTAATTACAAATAAACGACGTTTAAAATACCATACAAAATCTTTTTTGTCATTTCACGGAACCAGTTCTGGTATTTGTTCAAATCCCTAGATTTGTTTAGGGAAATGATAAAATCGTGTTGTTATTTTAACATCCTCTGTGATTTGATCAAATCCCTAAGGGAATTGACCAAATCTCCTTTTTAACATATCACTGTGACATACGCTAACTATGAGCAAAAACACTGAACTGGCCGTACCACTTTTTCTATTGTCGACGTTCAAAATCGCCTTTTAAAACAATTTTCTCGTTTTCTCGTGACGCGTCAGAACATCGGCGCGTCTCCGGCGTTAAGGTGTCTCTCCGAACGACACTCCACTCCAGCTTAATGAGGCCGTTCCATACATAAAGCTGTTTAGTAATTAGGCAGTGGCCGTGCTCGGTGCAAACAACACATTTGTGCAATAAGCATGATTGCGAACTCCTGTTTCCGACTGTACGCGGCTGTAGTTTTGGGTTAGTTATTGCTAATTCAGTATACTAACGGCTAAGCTAGGTAAACGTGTCGAGTCTTTTCCCTTGGGTGTCGTAAAAGGCGACTAAGAGACTTAAGACAGCACATACATCCAACAGCATAGAGCGGCGATGGGCTCACCACCTGTCACGCCGAGCACATGTGTAGTCGCTATTTGGTGAAAAGTGGAATTGTCCATTTAGTCCACTATGGGAGATTACTGTTTTTGCTGTCCTCATTGCTTAATGTCTGACTTACTCTTAGGGAATAATATTTGTGATTAAATGTACGTATCGATGTATGTAAGCTAGGTTTGCGATCTTGCCAATTAAGCAAATTTCGCAATGCTGGGTCGCTGGATGGGTGACCAAATTTAAAAAAAACATTTTGCACGTGAAGTCGTTGAACACGCATTGGACCAGCGTTGTGGGTTATGGCCTAATATCCTCATGTGCTATTGTCCATGTGGAAAAGCTTGTGCCCAGCAATAGGTCGTTTATAGGCCTGATGATGATGATGATATTGACTAGCAGTACTCTACCATAGTCCACTTTTCACCAAATAGCAGCTGCACACATGTGCTTAGCATACGGGTGGAGAGCCCATAGCAGCTCTATGCTGTTGGATGTATGTGCAGTATTTAGTCCGTTAGTCACCTTTTACGTACCCAAGGGAAGATTAATTTATTATTTACGACCTCCTTGGTCGAGTGGTTTGTACACCGGTTTTCATGGTGTCGACATCTCTGAGATCCCGGGTTCGATCCCCGGTCGGGTCATTTAGAGATTATTGTTTTTCTAAATTGTCTCGGGTCTAGGTGTTTTCTATGTAAAATAAATATGCGTTTAAGTATTTTAAGTATGTTTATCCGTTGTCTGGTAACCATTTAACGAGTTTCATAACGAAGCTTCTCTTTGGCTAGATAATTGATGTAGTGTAGGAATGTTTATTTATTTATTTATTTTGAAACATAATATAAGCAAACCGATCAAATTTTTGAGTGTCTAGTCCTTATTACTTCTTGACTTCAAGACAGATGAAGAAATTTAGCCCACTTCCTTTTTTCATTATTTTTACAATTAAGATAGGTAAAGTAATGTTTTATATTTTAGTGTTTTATTAACGCTTAAATATACTTAAGTTAAATTTTAAACACTGAAAAAAGACGACAACCTCAGGCGGGAATCAAACCTCGTACCTACCGCATTCCGGGCGGCTGCCTTAACCACTTGGCTACCGAAGTTTTTACTTAAGCTTTAATAAAACGCTAAAATATAAAACATTAATCCATGAACGCAGCTTCATCTTAACCGAATGTTCAAATATTTGTAAAAATATTTCTTTCGGATCTCAGAGGCGAAAACTTCTAAGATTTGATGAAGCAATGTTGACTAAAAACATAAGCATCAAGCACTGACAAATTTCGACGGTTGAAAGCCAGACCTCGGTAGCCAAGTGGTTAAGGCAGCCGCCCGGAATGCGGAAGGTGTGTGGTTCGATTCCCGCCTGAGGTTGTCGTCTTTTTTCAGTGTTTAAAATTTTACTTAAGATAGGTAAGTTTTACTAACACGATTTTACATTCACATTACGATTTCTAAGAAGTTTGCAATAAGGTCCAATGCGTTGCAGTCTATGAAATACTTAAATGTTAAAATATGAAAGTGTCAAAGTTATCAATCCGATCCTTTCCACGTTTAACAGCAGGGTAGTCTAAATTTTATGGGTACTATCTATAAAATGATTTTGAATTTCACCATGGTTCCAAGAAGTTACTCAGCGCTTAATTGATAAACAAGAAGTTTGAAATTGATTGAAGATTGAAAATTAAACTAGACAAGTAAAGTCCTTGATTCAATAGTGAGTTCCTGTAATTTTCTTGAAAGGAGAATAAGTGCACAGTTTAATTCAATTTTCTTGAAAGCCTTACTTGTAGGTCAAGCGTTATTGATTGACATCATTTGAAGTCCACCAAAGACCTATTCTTATAATCGGTAAAGTCACTATACTTACCATTATTAAAGAATATTATTGCTTTTACGTTTTTTAGTTACTTACTAGAGAGTTTTCGTAGAACATAATATCTACATACATACTTACGTCAGGACAGCAAAAGCAGTCCTCTACTATAGTCAACTTTTCGCCAAATAGCGACTGCACATGTGGTAGTGCACCCATCGCCGCTCTTTGCTGTTGAATGTATGTGCAGTCTTTAGTCCGTTAGTCGCCTTTTACGACACCCAAGGGAAGAGAGGAAGTGGTATTCTTTCACCGCTACGCAAAACGGTTATATTATTATATAATATCTACTTTCATCATATAAACATACTTTATATGTGGTAAAGTGAAACTTTACTTCAGTGTTAAAGTATATTTGCTCCAGACCTTAATACTTAAAGCTTTAAAAGAAAGGCATTTCGTCCCTAAAAGTTTTGAAAATTTTAGGTTCGATTCGGAATAGCTACGATAAAATGTTATAGGTAAAGTTCTAGCTAACTATTTAAGCTAAACGTCTTACGAATTCTAATTTTTGTGTACTAGTGATAATTTAATTAATAAGGCTCTTTAATGTTAATGTTTATAGAATTTTAACGCAAATTTTGTTGCGAACCAATTACAAATTGAAAAAACCATGGTCGAAAAACAATTTTGTTCGCAACAAAATATAACATAGGCAAGCTATGCTTATTTATGCTTATTTCTTAACTGATCTCCTAATATGTTCGTTTGTAAAAATATTAAGATCGGATGTTGATAACGTAGTTTGTTGACATTGAATAAACTGAAAAAACAAAAAGGTTGATTTTGCACGGGTTGGCGACACATTAGTTGAATTAACAAAGTGGGTTAAATGAATAATAATGGGTTAAAGCAACATGAACAAATTGTTGTTTTCACAGAAAAGTTTTTGTTGATATGAAAACAGTAGTTTTTACCTATTTGTACATGTTGGCGTAACAATTCATGCATAATTCAATAGGTAATTGTTGATTTTACTGTTCAAGTTGTTGAAATAACCATTTTTAAAGTTAAATTTACAAAATAAATACCTTAAAATAACAAAAGATATATGTAATAAGTTCAAATTACCGTAACTGATCAACTATACAGTTTTTGTTCATTCAACAAAACTCAAGAGTAGGTGCTATATTAACCCTAAAATTTTATTGAAATATGGTAAACCCAACTAATAATTTCTTTCTGTGTAGGCGCCTGCCTCTGCCATTGGCTTTCAAAGTAAAAAAATAAGATGGCGTTGATTAGTTTCGGCGGGCTGGATAAGTTCCATGATAGCTCAACTGAAAAGAACACCTGAACACCAGGCCCGGATTGCCAGAAGTGTGCGGGTTCGAATCCTGATCGTGGAAAATTATCGACACTATCTTTTTAAATTTGTGAAAGGCTCTTTAAACTTCGTTTTACATCTCTTATGCGATTTTGTGCTTTGAGTTCCTTAACATGTATCAACACCCTTTAAAGGAAACTATATAATGTCCTATCCTACTAATATTATAAACGCGAAAGTTTGTAAGTATGGATGGATGTTTGTTACTCTTTCACATAAAAACTACTGAATGGATTTGGATAAAATTCGGCATACAGATAGTTTATAACCTGGATTAACACATAGAATACTTTTTATTCCCACGAGAACGGGAACCACGCAGGTGAAACCGCGAGCGGCTGCTAGTACTTTATAAATTAATGCGTGGGTAGATAAGCTGTAATGTATTAAAGGCGAATTAATAATAATATTTTGTAAAACAAAAATATACAAAGATTCCCTGTCTGTCTGCGAGTCGGTGAGCAAAACTTCGTCCGCGTGAAAATCCTCTGACAAATTTCTTAAAAACGTATTTAACTAAACCTTGTCCTAAAAATAAAAACACAACAAAAACGAATTAGCCAAATAGGTACAGCTGTTCTAAAGTGATGCGCGAACATACATTTGTGGCAATTGATTTGTATTTACGGGACATCCTTTGCCCGTAGATTATTTCCTTTTCTGAGCGGTAGGTTGTACAATAAAACAAACAAACCACACAAAATTTATCCAATAACCAAATACAAGTGTAAGAGTGTAGTAGGCTTCTTGCATCAAATTATGCTGAAGTAGAAAGTTTGTTGGAGTACGTTCAGTAAATTTAAAATCTAATAGCTGTGTGTCTTTTCGTGCACAGAATTAATTCATTATTAATTATTAATTGATTAATGAATGATGAATTTATGTATCAATGTTTATATATAGAGGTATATAAACATTCATAAATTATGTATTTGCCGAGTTTGCGTAAGCTTTACTCTATATCCGAAATCTGTATTTTTTAAAGTAAGTAAGTTAGTTAGTTTAATTTAGTTTCCACAATCGCTGTGTAATTGTGTAAGCTCCCGCGTTAGGTATCTCTATTATATAATAATTTTTTTCTTATTGAGAGACAGGGACCAGGAGTTTTAAAGCACGGGGTTTTACCCAGTTTGAACTCCTGTCTCCCATCATCTATAGTATTTACAACCAGTTAGTACCTATATCTAAGCTTGAAGGGAGAAATAAACGTTTTTTATTTATTTATTTATATTGATTTCCAATTAGGTATTTCCTTGTTTCGTTCGGAAGGCACGTGAAACCGTGGTGCCGTAAAAGGCACTTATTAAAACCCTTCAAGCCGCGATGGACAGGTGTAGTGAGTCTCGATCTCATTACGTGCGTGTGGAAATGCCAAAACTCAGCAGTGATGATGAGATTTATAGGCAGATGATGATCATAATGGTTTTCTTTAAGTGTCTACAACATACCAAAGTTATATTGTATCAAATTATATTTCCCCTAAACGCAAATAATATTCTGTTAATTTTCTTTGCAGTGCCGCTCACGCAGTGATTCGAGTGGCCATTACGGCCAGAAATGGTTTCGAGAAGCCCCCAGTTTATTTAATAATGCCAGCAACTGACATTTTAAATTTAAATCGACGAATATATCAAAGGAATTACAAGCTTTAATGCCACTTACGGCAGATAGCGATGGTCATTATTTTTGTTTATTTTATTCTATCACGCGACGCGGAGGGACGTTATTAAACGGCAGATTTATACGGTGATTTAGTGCCAGTAGATATTTATGCAGATTTGATAATTCTGTACGTTGTCGCGTAGCGGTGGAAGAATACTACCACCCCCTCTCATCTCATGGGTGTCGTAAAAGGCGACTTACGGATTAAATATTGCACATACATCCAACAGAATAGAGAGGCGATGGGCTCGCCATCTGTCACGCTTAACACACGTGCAGGCGCTATTTGGTGAAAAGTGGACTATGGCAGAGAACTGCAGTCTTGCTGTCCTCATTGCCTAGTCTCTGAATAACCCTTCGGGGATAATATTCGTGAATGTATGATCATTTATACGAGATTGATTTGAACCTGCATTAACGGAACTGAGGTAAAGCCCTTTTAAAAAAAAAAAGAACAATGCTGTCTTACGCTAACACCGGTGCGCCAGGAGCACCCCTGTGTTATGTTAGACTCTAAAAGAAACAACTTAAACTAAATACTAATAATTGAGTGTTAAATATTGACTCTCCTATCCCTCATTTGCCCAGCTATGAAGAGCTCGATTGCGGAGAAGATTTTTGTTGGGTAAGCCACTCAACGGGACCGTCAACAGTGGCACACACAAAGAGAGGCAGTGTATGAAGTCAGGCTGTGGATGAAGCCACTCACTAAAAACTTAGTGAGTATCATCCCTTTTTTCTGTCACGGGTATGTCTCTGGACCACGAACGGCAAGCACCGTTGCACTCCGTGATGGCGGTGCCTGCCGTATTATGTGACCAAACCTTGCAAATGTAGTCAAAATTATCAGACTATGCTTGGCAAAAAGACTTTGTCTGCGTAAACATTAGGTGTGTTCATTCTTATTCATACATACATACATAGGTACATAAAATCACGACTATTACCCCGACGGGTTAGTCGTAGACTAGGCAATGAGGACCGCAAAGGCAGTCTCTGCTATAGTTCACTTTTCATCAAATAGCGACTGCACAATATGTGCTCAGCGTGACAGGTAGTAAGCCCATCGCCGCTCTAAGCTGTTGGATGTATGTGCAGTCTTTAGTCCGTTAGTCGCCTTTTACGACACCCAAGGAAAGAGAGGGGGTGGTAGTATTCTTTCACCGCTACGCGACCCGGTTAAGTTTAAAAAACTTTAACTAACTTTCCTACAATCACACCAATTATCTAGCCCAAGGGAAGCTTCGAAGTAACTCGTTAAATGGTTACTAGACAACGGATAAACATACTAAACGGATAAAATACTTAAATACATACTTATTATACATAGAAAACACCAATACCTGAGACAGTTTAGAAAAACAATAATTTCTAAACTGACCCGACCGGGGATCGAACCTGGGACCTCAGAGATGGCGACATTATGAAAACCGGTGTACAAACCACTCGACAAAGGAGGTCGTCTAAGTTAGTTAAGTTAAGTTAGTTCTTATTCATTATTTTAAATTACCAAGTATTTAAGAGAAAATGGGCAAGCTATATAAATAGATTACGTATAATTCCCTATACTGCGGGCGTTGCCTTGGAAGACTATATGATATATCTAAGTATAGGCCGCTCTACATAAATACGTCAAATTTTAGGCAAGTTATGTGCGTAATGAAGGCTACAGGTAGGGATTCTGGTATGTAGAGCTCATAGTTCGGAATTTAAAGCGTTTAAGCGTTGCTGAAATAAACTTGAGTTACCATAACTTCGCCTCGGTGGTCAAGTGCCAGCGTTTGGTTCGATATCTGGAGGTCCTGGATTTAATTCCCAGGTTGAGCAATTTTCAATGAATAGCACGGGTAAACAAAATGTTTTCATTATGTAAAAATACCAAACATTCTGAAAAAAGCTTATTTTAGACAATGCGGAATCAGGACGTTGTTACTATGTTGTTGAGGTTGCTACTACGAGTAATTGGTAGTTTCAATTTAATTTTTTTATCAAACTCAAAATATATTTATTCAATAAACTCAATTAGTAAGTACTTTGAATCGTCCAAATTATTAACCTACCACCCATTCAGGACGTCATTTTTTAACTGTGGCAAAGAACGGGCGCAAGAAACCACAGCGCACAGAAGCAACGACATTTACAAAAAAAAACAGATAATTAGTCGCCTAACTGCCGTACTCAGAGACGTCAATTTAAGTCTCTTGCTGTCACTTTCTTATGTATAGTGATAAATAGAGGAGAGAAAAAACATTTAATTGTCATTAAAACTTAAGTGACGTCTCTGAGAAGGCTGTAAGAGTTGACGATTAGGCCCTGGAATGGAGATCGCGATTCAGCAGACGTAGCGTAGGACGTCCTTCGGTCAGGTATACGTATGCAGCTAGCGGCAGTTGGACAAGAGGAGCCAAATATCGGGCTCAGTGGAATGCTTTGGGAACGGTCTATGTCACGCAGTGGACTGACACGGCATGATTATGCTGTTGACGCGATTGTCTTAAATTTCTAACCTATTACGTGACCTACAGGAGTAGGACATTCTGTTGTCTATAAAATAAAAATAAAACACCAAGAATTACACTCATTGTCAAATTGTTAAACCTTTTAAGGCTTATATTTGGATAACTAAGACTCCTTACAAAAAGAAAAGCTGCATTAGAATCTCTGATTTTTTATATCAAAGTGAAATACGCGTTTTATACAAATTTCTGCACTGTGTTTTAAGATCCAAGCCTTAATTTACTTTGATTTTATGGTAATTTGATGTCAGTTTTTGTTATATTTTTCAAAGCGCACAAATCGCGACCAACTTACTTGTTTACTAAAAATTGACGACGCACGAACCAGACCGCGTGAAGACACCTACTAAAATAAAGCGAGATATATTTATAAGCTGGTGTGGTGAGAGACATCCGCATAATTCTTCGTTATAATACTCTGTCAAGAAAGTACCGGGAAAGTCACAGACACAAACATAAAATAGCACACAAGCTGAACAGATCATACTAAACATGCACAATATTAAATACATACAAGTAATACAAATGAACATTTGTTACGAGTATAATTTCAGAAACTCTGGTTTAAGAAGTTGTTGCGTTCCATAGCCAACTAGCAGCAATTCCATAACTTTTTGGTTTAAGCGAAACTTTTTAACACTCCTTGCGGCTTAACCGGCAGTTTCAAGTTTAGCGCAGCAAAACATTTAAATTTTATTATAAGCGTGCTAATACAACTCGCGTGGCTGCTATGACCTGGAAAAGCAGGGACAAACGGCCAATAGGAAATCTAGGACACAAATGACCAACATTATATTTATTAACTAACTAATTGTAGCCCGCAACTTTGTTTGCGAGGGCTACACTATCCTACAGGAATTGTTATCGGGATAAAAATTATATGTCGAGAGTTCATCACAAAAGAACGGCTGAACGGGTTTAGATGAAATGATGTACATGACAATGTATACTCATCGCCCGAACATGGTTTCAGCCGTAGAAGATGGAAAAGCGTTTGGCCTTCATCTCAGTAAGTGCAATTAAGGCCGGATGTACAATCGTATTATTTTTTGCGGTTAAAAGGTGATTCAAACTCAGTGAAGACAACATCCAGGCGGTCGCAAGGCTGATCTGGACCTGATTCACTGGCGACCGGGCTGTTTGGAGAAGGACTGGAGAGGCGGCCAGCAGTGGACGATGATAACGCGGAAGAAAAGAAGAAGGTCCAGTGAAGAAGGTTACAGGTAATAGAGGCATAACAACTGAAGCTTCAAGGTCTACAGGCCACGTGATAACAACAAGCGCGTCCAAGGGCCGCGGTTGTCGCTTTACAGCTGGCGCGCTGATGCTCATTGAGTAAAAAGTATGAAAAGTTCAAAGTTCTTACAATATCTTTTGATCTTGCAGTAAATTATGATGAATATAGAAAATAGTTGGCTTGTCTATAGAATTATTAGTGATTTTTTTATTTAATAGCCAAAGTAAACTTTAAAAAAATATAAAATTAGTTGCTTTTTTGTAAGAGTTAATTTTATTACGAACACTCATATTCAATAATAATATAAATTATGTTTTTATTTTTATGACAATGAATGATCTATCAAATCAACTTGAAAAAAAAAATGGTTGCCTGTAAAGTCGGTATACGGGCGAAAGTTTTACGTGACAACGACTTTGAGTGGTAAAATAATTTTAATGTGAATATTCATTCGTATAGTAGGAAGAAGGATGAAATAATATGGAAGGGACGCGTGCCTTTCACTTTTTATGTCTGTCTCTCTCGCTCTTAGGCGGGCTAACCATGCCCGAGTGGAAGGGACGCGTGCCTCTCACTCGCTCTCATTGTGAGCGCATAACGTGAGCGGAGCGTAACGCAGTTTCTTGAAGTGTCACCCGGCAAACCAATTTATAAGACGTTGTCACGTCAATATTACAATTTTGCGTATTTGAAAGTAGTAGCTACAATAAGGTATATTTAGCAATTTGTCAATGCTAATGGCCCGAAGTTTGTTGTGCGAAATTAACCATGTTGCTCTTTCTTTTCTCGCAATTAATTTATTTCAACATCTCCGCCGATCTAATCGTTCGAGATTCCTTTATTCTTTGAAAACTTTTAAACGACACCCTACCCTTTTTTCTTTATAAAATACTTTAGTTAATATATACTTTAATCTAATAGCAAAGCTTATCTGAGCTTCTTAAATTTATGTTCTGCTGAGAGAACTTTAGGTTCCTTTTTCCTTAAATCCGTTTTCATACTTCAATAAGGGGCTCGTTGCGGTGGCATCATTGTCTCGCTAACAATGTACCCTCGTAACACAATATTTCGTCATGCTTTGCGGTGTATGCCAACCATCTTGTATGCGGCTGAGCAATTGTTAGTTTTGGTCAGTAGGCGAAGGCTAGACTCGAGGCTATTGCAACAACATCTATCGAGATCGAGCAGTAACTAGTTGATATATTTTGCGTAGGCATTAACTAAATATGTGCCCCTAGGTGTTGGTATCTCTTTATGTTGTCTCTTTTTTATATAAATGTTATCTCTTTTGTTATCATGTTTAAGTATCTCTTTTAATTTTATCATTTAAATTTAGAAATGTGCTGATTTCTGCGAGAACTCTGCCGATAAACTGTGTTGCAGTTTGGCAGAATGTTATAAATGTTTTAAATAAGTTCTGATAGCTCTTCCAGAAAGCGTTTGTACTAGAGTTGTTTTTATTGGCAACGGCCTTGGCTTGGCCTTCGTCACACCTGATGGTAAGTGAAATTAAGGCCGAAGGTGGAAGCGCGCTTCACCCGGAATCCCTAACCACTGAGGAACTGGCTATCTTATCTCAAACTGCCGGAACACAACAATGCTATAAACATCGTTGTTATGGCGACAGACTTAGATAAGATGTTGGTAGCTAGCCAGGCGGACTTAACAGCCCTACCACCAACCAAACCGAGCACACAAAGATGTACCCCTCGCTGGGAATCGTACCCCGGGACCTCTGAGTCTGAAACCGGTGGCTTAGCCACTAGACCACACGTGCGGTTATAGTGTAATGGCGGGGACAAAGGGATCGTACTAGGTTTTTATTAGGCCTACCCTTTCCCCGTCAAGCTTCCGAGAACTGCGCAGAGGAAGGGCAGGAGTGTCCCACTTAACTTGAGGTCGCCGCTAACATCGGTGTAAGCGTAAGACGGCATTTTATCTAGAAAGAACAATAAAAAGGGCTGTAGTGGCTACACTAAAGCCCTTTTTTTGTTAGAATAGAGAAATTTTATTTAAAGAACGTTACGTAACAAAAATACAATTTTTCTATTCAACCTATTCTATTTATTAATTGTCTTTTGATGGAGCTCGATGGAGCAGCGGATAAGGCTTTCGGTTTCCGATCTAGCAAGTTAAGCAACCTTTGCAGCGCCGGGTCACTGGATTAGTGACCAGTTTAAAAACATCTTGAGCTCGTCCGTGCTTCGGAAGACGCGTTGCTCAGGTTGGTGTCGTCAGTTGGAAATCTGTTAAGCCTACCAACCCGCATTGGGCTACCTTGGTGGGTTATGAGCCACCTTTCTATGTGTAGTTAGCCCACAAAATACCTACGTATTTTTAATATAAATCGGACTCAGTGTGATAGCAACTTTTTATACTTATTTTTGTTTAAGGGGATCCTGATAAACAAATGAGTTTACGGGGATCCCCTGGGGGATCGGGTTGGGTGATCCTAGTGGACGAGACGGAACAGCATTGGGTCATTAATGACCTATGATGATGATTCATTCATGATGATCAAGGCTACCAACAACGTTTATTATAAGTAACAAATTCTGACGACCTCGTGGTCGAGTGGTTAGCGCGCCGGGTCTGGCGTCGCTCCATCTCTGAGGTCCCGGGTTCAATTCCCGGTCGGGTAAATTTAGAGAAAACTGTTTTTCTGAATTGATTTCGGGTCTGGGTGTTTCCCTTTGTTTGTATTTGTCCGTTATCTAGTTTAACCATATTAAGAGGAAACACTACGTTGAAGTGGCATGTAAAATTCTCATACAAAATACAGAAAAACGACGTTTTGTTGTTTTCAGAACTGGACCAATTTTAATTACTTTTTCAGCATCTGTATGTTTGTTTTTTTTTTAACCAGCCACTTAATGTAACCGAAGACGCCTTAAAATGGAGTGATTTCGCAAAATTTTAAAGGCACCTGGTTATTAGATAAATAACTTAATGCAAAAAAATCAAACATTCGGACATAGAAAATCTCTTTTTATAACCGATGCTGAAAAAGTAATAAAAATTGGTCTAATTTTGAAGGAGGAAACAGAGGACTACGAAATACCCTCTCCTAACATCACTAAGTTCTTATTTATACTGGCACCTCGAGACCAACCGTTAGGTTATGCAAGAAGTGCCAGACGTCCCTGCGCCAGTAGAACAATCGCGCAGGAGACCATTTGCGTTAGGTCTTGACGCCAAATCAGTGCCCGCTGAAGCGCGCTCTTCATTCGGTACTCATAAGACTAGTGTCTCGGGAGAGTTTCCCCGTGAATACGTGTAGTTCACTGCCTATTGTCCAGATAGGTAACCGGAGCTGTCGAGCTCGCTCACTTCTCGTTGCACGAAGGGCACAACTCGCAGTCAATTGTCACTGCTTGGGTCGTCGACTCTAAAGTCGACTACCAGGTGTCCACCTTGGTAGCGGAGCAGTAAGCACACTCACTTCTCGGAACCATCCAGGCGCCTTGCCAGTTCCCACGTCCTACGCGGCTGGCTGGACTGGAGGATACGGCATCTAGGAGGCCGCCTCTACTAGTTATCCAGACTAGTACCGGAGATGTCAACACCAATGTTCAATGAGAACCACCGGACAAAGCTGCCAACTATAAGGGAAACTCACGTTTACCGCAGGACTTTTCGCTTCTGGCCCCTCAGAGACCGCTAGGCCCCGCTCGCTGTGCGCGAGTTTGGAAGTCCTGGCACACAATACCAGGACAAACGAACAATCCCAAGCTCTACAGCTAACCACGAGCCACTACGAGTCCAACCCACGTCCGGATCCCGCCGGAGGCGCCGTTCAAGGCACAACCAGCGGGGGGCTTGAACCGGAACCCCGTAGTACCCCTGAAAACACAACTGGACCCGTAGTTCCAGTTGCGATACCCTATCTATTGGGGTCATTAGATAGGGACATAGGAGACTACAAAATGTCGCTATTCTGTGGTTTGTATGACAATTTTGTATGACAATTTTGTATGACAATTTTGCATGCCACGTCGACGTAGTGTTTCCTTTTAAGTTTCAATAGAGCTTGTCTTGGGCCAGATAATTGGTGTGAGCGTAAACATTTTTTTTATTCTTATTGATTTTTTTTATTACTAATTGTCGGATAATAAAGATCAAGTGTGTGTACTACAGATAGGTATAATCCACGTTTTCTTAATGTAACTAATGGATTCGAAATATGATCGCGATCACGTGCTTTGCCGATTCGAATGGCCCCATTATGATTACCTGAGAGCATTAACTTCGCCGGTCATTATACTAAATTGATGTTTTGCCAGAATATCAGGGGCAACTTGTTTTGCAAGATCAAAAGGAAAAATGTTTTCTCATTTTTCACGGTGGCGAATATAATTTGATTTCCGCGGAGGGATGTCGGCAGTTGATTTTAAATTTAACTTTTCTGAACTTGGGAAAGTGGAATGGATTTTTTATGTACCTCCCAACATTAACTGTTTATTTTTGTGGGAATTTACTCTGCTTATTAAGTAGGACAAGGTTTTGCTCAGATTTCAGCCTGGGCTTATTACAAACTTGGGCAACTTTGCAGTTGTACGACTAGTTACGTAACATTATATGGATATTTTTATTATTATTTTCTGTTTGTGTCACACTGTTCTCTGGCCCAGCCAAGACGCAGGGACATGTGATCAGATTAATTAAAATAAAATAACTAAGTAAGTATGAGAAAAAGTAATAAAATATATTTGTAAAATTAAAAAAACAAGACACGAAAATATACTTAGATACAGTTAAATATAAATAAACAAAGGTAGAACAATACAAAGTTCATGGTCACTATTTTTTGCTCCTTTAAATCATTGGACATGCCACAATAAAATAGATTGAAGCCGTACGTACTTAAATTCATAATGTACGTAAATAGAGTATCTACCAAAAGTTGTCTAATTTATACACCTAAACCAGAAGAAACACGAAACAATCTTACTTGAAGGTGTTGCTTGAGTAGAGCACGAAACCAGGGCGAAACGTAGTTAAGGCCATTCAAATAATCCCCGCCAAATGTGCAAAGGAAAAGAGTAGCTGTAGTAGAGTATAGATCTGTATCTTAATTCGTCTAAGTAATTCCCACCTTAGCTCGCCTGGAGACAAAAAAAATAACAAAAGTTAACCACCGATATAACACTGATAAAACAGGCATTCTAAATAATGATACGTACGTAGATAAACTGAAGACATCAGGTGATAAAGGCACTATGTAACATTTAATAAAAATACATTTTATTAACTGGTTAAAGGCGTTATGTGAACTAAACCATGCAAAGCAAATAATTGCAATGTTTTAATGTTTCTTTCAATACCAGCCTCATTCTTTGATTAATATAATATATAAAAAAAATACAGCATTATAAGCGAATTGCATGATAACTCAGAACATATCATAAGTTACATAGTGCCTTTATCATCTGATGTCTTCAACTATTACCATAGTAAGTACGTAGGTAATACTGCCTTAGTTATTATTATTTTATGTAGGTACACGTACCTACTTTCGAACTTCTACCATAAACCATTTTCCATCCCTCTCATTTTCATTCGCGCTTTATTTCGCGCATAGAATAATAACCATAAAGTTACTATACCTAGTTGAAGGTATAATAACTTTATGATAATAACTAAAGCATAGAAGCAGTTCAAATGAGACTAGTATTAATTGTCCTATTTTTTAAAATGGGCCATAAACATTGAAAGAAAAGAGACAAAATAAGTTGGCAAAAACGTCAAATGTCTAGCGGAAAAAAAACCGGCCATCATTTATAATACCGAATTCAAAAGCGACTTATACAAATGTAATTCGGAATGGTGACCAAACGGAGTGCCCACTCAAATGTCATAGCACTCCTTATATGCTTTAATTATTATTCTGAGATTTCGCGCTACATTTTCTTTTCTCTATTATTTTCGCGCTTCCGCACATGCGTAAAAAGAATTGATGTGGAATGAGGTTTTATATTATTAAACAAATATGAATATTAATAAATACCTATGTGAAATGTAAATAGTTATTTGTTGTTATGTAAAAAATTGCAATTTTACATTTGCCGTTCGATTTTCTAGCTATTTAGTTAGACAATCTTAATGAAGGGTTACAAGTGCTTGGCGGAAAACCTTGTACAGGGAAGATAGATAGATAGAAGAGTACAAACACTCAGGTAGTACTTAATTTTTTCTTTTCGGCAGTACTTTAAGCAACTTTCAGAGGTCTTATCACAAACTCTTAGGTATTACCTACTTTCATCTTAGTATGCTTTCTATATGAATTTTGCATAGTAAGATTTAAACTAATACTACAGAAGGGCTAGTAGCAATCGTCCATAGGCCAATGTGCGTTCCCATTGAGGCACTATAGCTCTAAAATAATTTATTTTATAATTGAGTCTTAAAAAAGAACTAAAGTCTTATATTTAAAGGGCTTAGGGCTCCAGTCAGACACAACTGCAGGTATTGCCACCGTGTCAATGACAATCTGTGTCCGGTCGCTCGGAATATCGACGATACGATACACGCAGCCCGTTATTGTGATCATCTGGATTACGGGTTTACGGGTCCACAAAGAGCGATTGTACAATCCCATTATTATTTGGACTAGTCCGGGTATTACTTGAAGTTGTGTTAATTTTGTAATTTCGAGCGGTGGGATAGCTTCTTAGGTTTTATTGGCTTTAATTGCTGTTAACACAATTTTGATAAAAGTATCTTATATACACACGCACATACACGCCTCACATATGAGACCACATCTTCCAAAAGTATCATAAAAAGAAAAAAGTTTGTTCATCAACCCATATTTTTTTTAGACAAATTGCAAAACAAACTTACCATCAAAACCGTGTGGGTACTTAATAAAACTTATATAGGGGACATATGTACATGCATGCAGCATCCAAGCTTGATAAATTAGTGAGTTAGCAAGATTAACACTATATTTTTATTCCATTTTTGTTATATGTATGTCATATGTACAGTCACGAGCAAAAAAGTAAAAACTATTGCAACTCTTAATACAATAGGGCATGTGGAGGGGAAACGGAGTCTATACAGCACCTACTGTGTGACTGCAACTCTTTTGCCAGGAAAGAATCTTCTGGGATCGGGCTACCCCAAACCAGAAGATTTTAGGCTCTTCGCCCTCAAGGACAATGCCAAGCTTATGGCAATTATCTTCACTGAGGAGGCAGAGTGATAGGACGGGGTGGCACAAAAGACCCCAATGGGTCGACGTGCTGCTGCGAGAGGGAGCCCTCTGCAAGCACCACTAGATAAGATGAGATAAGATAACTCTTAATACAATGGAATAAGAGTCAAAGTGTATACATAAGTGCTCGTGACTGTACAGATATTCTCACGACTAATATCCCCGAAGGGTTAGCCTAGGCAATTAGGATCGCAAAAACAGTCTACTGCCACAGTCCAGTTTCACAATGTATGAACGTCCGTTAGTAGCTTTCCACGACAGGAAATGGATTAGTAGTATTATTTACTAATTGTTACTAATATACTGCCAGTCCGTTACCACACAGCAGCATTCATTATTCTTATTATTCACTCTATGGTGTTATTTACTAGTTTTACCTAGCAATAGAGATACTGTATCGCTAGTTTTTCGGTCCCAAACTAGTACACGTGTATAGAAAAGTGCCTTTGTCGAGTGACACCCATTTACGGCGACAATGCAAGGAGATTCCCCTTCACGCAAGTTATTTATCGTTTTCGCGACAATGCAGCCGAGTGGCAATCCTCACGTCTCACCACGACGCGTGTAAATAATGTAAAAGCCGGTAATGGTGCCGTTATCTTTGCTCATTTATTGGCCCTTCAAGCGGTTTAAGCGCCACTTCGCCGGTTATTTTATTGAATGTTTATGTCTGGTAATTGTTCGGTTTATTAAACGGGGTGTGAAACATCGTGTTTTAGAGGAATGGAATATGTAAAAAGATAAATGTATTATGTAAAAAACGGGCAAGTGCGAGTTGGAGTCGCGCACGAAGGGTTTCGTTCAAAAAAAAATCAAGTTTGTCGTTTAAGAGCCCCTTTTAAATATTTGTTTTTATCAATTTAATTAATTATTTAAAAGTAATACCAACCTCTCACGAATATTCGGCGTGAAATAGTTGCACTTGATGCTGTTGTGTTTCGTCCGACCAGTGAGGGTACCGGAGGCCCCTCCCCCCCCCCCCCTCCCTCCTCCCAATTCCTATTCCTTCCTTAAACCTATTCCTCCCTTAAAGGCCGGCAACGCGTCTGCGATTCCCCTGGTTTTGCGGGTGTCCATGGGCGGCGGCGATTACTCTCCATCAGGTGACCCGCCTGCTCGTTTGCCTCCCTCTTTTATAAAAAAAAAAAAAGTGAATATGTTTATCTAAATGTTGCCGTTATCAATATCGGGCAAAAACGAGCAAAAAATCACGTTTATTATAATCTGTTTTTTAGTATTTGTTGTTTTAGCGGCAATAGAATTACATCATCTGTGAAAATTTTGACTGTCTAACTATCACGTTTCATGAGACACAGCCTGGTGACAGACGGACGGATGGACAGACAGCGGAGTTTTAGTAATAAGGTCCCGTTTTACCTTTTGGGTACGGAACCCAAAAAAAAGACATATTGAATAAAGTATTTTTATAAATGTGACACTTACAAGTCATACCAATTTAGAAAAACTACTCATCTAAATTGACCCACGGAATACGGAAATTGAACTGACCGTAATTTGAACTCAGATATGATGCGACGCCAGTTAAGTACCGGCGGCGTGATAACTCAACCACGGAGGTCGTCAGAAATATTGACATGTCATAATCATTACATTTCAATTGACTTTATGTTAAATTTCTGTTGAAGTCAGCATATCCATGACGTGCTTATTAGTCCGTTTAATCAATTCACGTACGTGGCACTCAGCTAGATGATTTGTAATGGACGACTGGAGTCCACCGGGAAGCCTCTCAGTAGGGTTGCCAGACGATCTGTTTTTGTTTTATTACTAGTAGACCCGACAGACGTTGTCCTGTCCAAATATTATTAGTCCATAATAAGTTATAAACATAATAGGTATTAGAAACTACATAAAGTTTTTATCAACTAGATTAATAAATTGCACAAACTTTTGTTTAAAAAAAAATTTTTTTTAGGATATTCCTTGTTATTTTTGTTTTAAAACCACCCCTGTATTAAAAGAAATAAATCAATAAAAAATCATCAAATTGGTCAACCCGTTTTTGACTATACCCTAGAATAAAGAACACCAATAATTATTGATAATTATAAATAAAGATATTGTCGGGTTCATCCTCAGCATAATAACTAAGTTCATCTAACTGTATTTGTTTTATTTACACGCGGAGAAAAGAATCTCTAACAGTGATTTAATCTTGTTTACTTTTTTAAGAACACATTCAATAAAAAATACGAAATAGAAGGTTTTATTCAAGTAACAAATACAATTTTGTATGGTAACAAACAATACAAACATTAAATAAAATATTTTTATCTTTATTATTGAAATTTTGCATTCACAATGCTATATAGATAACGGATAACAGAATAGTGGACCGGCAATCCAAAGGTCATGGGTTCGAATCCCACTCGAGCTTCCTGAGACTGGTTGATTTTTTTTCTAGTAAACATTTTATCCGTTATCTATATAGCATTGTGAATGCAAAATTTCAATAATAAAGATAAATGTTATTCGTTTGTCAAACAGCATCCCACACAGGATGCACGAGAGGCCGTCAAAAAGGCCACCTCTCGAACCGCTACGACGACCAGCACCGGAGACAGAGCTACCAACTGAAAATATCGACGTATTAAGTACACAACCATTTTGAAATGTATTGTAAAACCTCTTCTTTTCTTTTTGACAAGTGACATTTTATTTTGGTCGCGTCATACTTCATCAGATGAATATCTTTTATCTAGGGATTGAAAAACTAGCCCTAAGTAAATTTAATAAATATAATTCTATGGGAATGGTATGGATCCGAACGCATGAAAAGTAAATTTTAAAATGTGATTTATATCCGAAAGTATGAAATAGAGAGAAGGGAGAAATAAATGGCGAATTTAGTGCGGGATAACGAACGATGCTAGTCAGTGCTCTCAGTTTAAACAATTTCAATTACCGCTGTTTTGTGTATTTATAACATAATATTATAGCAACGAAACAAAGGCAAGTTCTGTCCCGATTACGTCACAGCGACGTGTGCACCCTGACAAATTGCACTAAGCGCCTCCGGACAGGTCTCGCGACGGGCCCTACGTGCTCGGTGTACGGCTAAATGGTGATTTAGGGCCACAATTCACTTGTCAAACCACCCCTCCGTTCATTTATTAAACATTAGATAAATCAATACGAGAAAACGTCACCGGCGCTCGGCTCTTACAGGCACCTCGAGTTGTTGAAGAAAGTTTGGATGTGTTGAACAAATGATCTTCATTTGTTTTAACATACAGATTGCTATTACTTAGTTATAAATTGGTAACGAAACGTTGAATAACATGACTACCTCAAGTTGTGTAAAGTATTAGTTTCTTAAAGTCATACACTATTTACAAATTAAAAATATTTCAAAATTTTACTCAATATCGAATATCTTACAATTCGGAAAAATTGTGTTGAAAATGTTTTTCGACCGTAGTCAAATTTTTCTTTATTTGGCATAGTCAGTATATCTATTGAGCATTATGAAATAATAATAACAAAAGAAATTATAGGTTTTCTAGTTGTAATAACTTCGACGAAACTTATAGACAGATAATAAGACACTGTTAAACACGTCTTAAAAAAAAAGAAAAATTTGGTATGTTTTAGATTAAAAAATTGGTCAACGGTTATCAGTATTGTGGCGCGGATGACTAACATGAAAGTTAATTTAAAAAAACTCGTTGTATTAAAAAAACATATATACATAGGATACATATTTAAAGCAGTCCTCTGCCATAGTCCACTTTTCACCAAATAGCGACTGCACGTGTGCTCAGCGTGACAGGTGGTGAACCCATCGCTGCTCTAAGCTGTTGGATGTATATGCAGTCTTTAGCACGTTAGTCGCCTTTTACGACACCCAAAATGGAAGAGAGTGGGTGGTAGTATTCTTTCACCGCTACGCGACACAGTTATTATTCAAAAAAACGTTTCTAATAACTACATAGGTACACACGGCGTCAGATAAACCTACCCTAAACTGTCAAATTTCTCCAATGAATATTGATTCTTAAGAGGGCTTACGCATTTCGATTTTCCATACAAAAATTTCAAGTCGATTTTTTTAAAAATCAATTAGCCATTTTTGATGAAACTTTGCATGCTAGAGTAAAACGCAGGGATCTAATAATTTGAAGTCCACTATAGAAAGTTTAAATCGCAATAACTCAGTTAAATAAACGTTTTTTAAAAATGTTTTAAACAAACTATTTAGATCCTGGTATTTTACTTTAGCATGCAAAGTTTCATTAACATTGGCTCAATGGTTATTAAAAATTTCAACTTGGAAGTTTGTATGGGAAACCAAAATGCGTAAACCCTCTTAAAACCAAACGTTTAAGTTCATAACTCTGACTAACCCTTTGGGGATAATAGTCGTGTTTATGTGTATGTATGTATGTATGTACATCTTCACCAATTCCTCACCTTTTCTTTTACACACTATTTCTAATAATTAAAATCCAATAAGTAAATAAGACGTGATGGCGTACAAATTTTATGTTAAAACCGACTACGTAGCGCTCGCCGACGCAAATATTTGGCGGAACATTTTGCTGAAGCGCTGTTTTTTGTCCAACTATACAATTGTTTGTCATGTTTCCGGAGGGGATATTTATGGCTCTACACAGCCATGACCGCCGAAACACAGTCGGAAACGATTCCAACGTAAATAAGGGCAAAAACGATAGTCCCCCACAAAAAAATGTTGCGATAAAAAATGCTAGAACATTGAAATGCGAAGGAATTCGGTTATTACTTTATTGCCTGAGAATTGGAGTTCATTCGTTTGTTACCTTATGAAGCGACAAACAAGAGTTTGATTTACTGTGAATGGGAGTTAGACTGTCAGGAGGTCACAGCGAATGCATGCATAAACATTGAGTTAAAATGTACTACGTACTAGAGGGGCTATCCCAAGCAAAATACTTGTTCTATTTTTTAAAAAGTTAAAACAAAAGTGCGCTGCAGCGCTAAAATAGTAATTTATCGTCTTTCTGGACAATCAAAACATACAGCGCTAGACCGCTTCTTTTCTCGAGACCAAAAGGTGTAAGCGCCGAAACATGGCCGCCGCTCATGTCTCGGCGATTTCATAAAATAATTAGTCAAATTCATGCTATGTCGATAATTTAGTGCATATTTACAGGTAAAAAGTGATTCGTTTAGTTTCTTTGTATTTTCTGAATTCTTTAAAAAATACCTTAGCACACATGAAGGCACATTTAAAATAGAACACAGAACACACAAGTATTGTTGCGTCTGGCGCCTGCCACAGACTAATATAGTTGGAGCGAGCTGGCTCTAACGCGTGTAGCAAACAATCTAGTTGTGACGTCTTTTCTAGTACGTAGTACATTATAACTCAATGTGCAGAAATCGTTTTGTGGTTAAAGTCAAAGTCAAAGTCAAAGTCAAATTATTTATTCAATGTAAACCTTTACAGGCACTTATTGACGTCAATACTAATAATAATAAAAAAACAGTTAACTAACTTATAGTTAAGACTTAACAACTAATCTAACGAGCTATTATAGTCTGTGCCAGACAAATGCGCATTGTTACCCCCAGTACCACTGCACGCCGAAACAGAATCGCGTCGAACCGAAATATAAGCCGTGGTCATAGAATTGTGTAAACATACGTATCCTGGTACGAGAAAAAATAGCGGGCAAGTGTCTCTCCCCTAGCGACACAAACGGCTAAATAGGTAATTTATCGTTTTATTGGGATGAAAGGTGAAAAATGATAAATCATAATGAATTGTTAACTTAAGTTATAACTTAATGGAATAAAATTAAATATGATTTCCAATTATCGTATTGATACTGTGGTAAGTAATAAAAATTGGAGAGTTTTTGAAGTAAAATAAAGTAAAGGCTGAAATGAGTTTTGGAAAACATTAGTACCTAACCAATAAGGTTGACATTTTTAATCATTCAAATATCTTTTTTTATAAAAATTTAAGCATTAAAAAAACGTCAAAAATTAATAAGCATAAATTTGTGTGTTTTAAAATTGTTTCGTTTTTCGTCTTGGTACAAGCACAGAATAACTAATATTACTACCGTACAGAAGGAGGCTACTTAGAGCTTTCGTGACTACGCCTGCTATATCAGCTGGCGTCAAGTTTTCCGTGTGACTCGTGACAGCTATCACCTTTATTCATACATGTTATTGCCGAGTGTAAAGGTTAAATTCAGTGAAATTAATGAGAAACATTTTTTTTATCACTTGTAAGCACTTTGCCTTCATCTCACCTGATGGAGGTGACTTCACTCGGAATCGTTAACCACTGAGAAGTTATTATTTATTTATCTTATTTATTGCACTGAATTGAAACTTTAATGAATAACTACATTAACTAACGGTAGAACTATAATTATTATAGTCATAGTAGTACTACAGCATTCATAAAACGAAATATTAATAAACTGTAAAATAAGTCGTTCTCAAAATGATCAGTAGCCAAGCAAAATTACGTAGGTACCTTGTTTTATATTATCTATTACAAATGTAGGTATATCAACTTAGTAGTATGTATATAAATAAGTTTGGTTTGACTAAAGCTTCATTCAATAACCATCAGGTATATTTTGGTCAGTCACCTACAATTTTCATATTAAAAGAACAGATTATTTTTTATTATTTTAACACTGCTTTAGCTTAAGAGGCGGCTTTATAAAATGGCGCACGGCACCCACCCGTGCGGGCACTTATTTCACCGTTTCGTCGGAACTGTAGAAATCGAGCTGCAAGCATTCGGTGTAGCAGCGTCGGCATATTGCCGGTGTCGCGCTTGTATTATGAAGTACTATTTGGCACTGACGTTTCTCGTTCACCCGCGCCGGCACGATTGGATTTTTGAAACGTGTAAATTCGATAAAACCCTCGCTACTGGGAATGAGTTAGTCCCATTCGGTCCGCTATTCTGTGCTGTCTAACTTTATGAGCGCTGGTATTTTATTTAAGTGAGTTACTGTTGAGGAGGTCGGTGGCGCAGTCGCTCGATTGGCTTGTGAGTTAAGCGTCTTTTGCAAACACGGGTTATGGGAGTTGTGGGCAAATTAAAGAGAATTGTGGGGGTTAAAGTTACTCGCGTCCGTAGGTTTACCCTTAAGACCCTACACGTGACCCCTGGGTGGTGCTAAATGAGTAACACTGACTGAGTGGTACAGTCACGCTGCGTTGCAGCACGCATTGGGCCGGCTCGCCCGGGGTAATACCACCCTCTCACTAGTATCCGGCGTGAAATAATGGCACTTGGTGCTGTTGTGTTTCGTCCGGCCAGGAGAGTTCCGTAGGCCCTTTCTCTCCCTCCCACTTCCCACCACAATTCCTATTCCTTCCTTAACCCTATTCCTTTCTTAAAGGTCGGCAACGCATCTGCGACTCTTCTGGTGTTGCGGGTGTCCATGGGCGGCGGTGATTACTCTCCATCAGGTGACCCGCCTGCTCGTTTGTCAAAAAAGAGAAGAGAGAAAAAAATAGCTCTTGCAAATTTTCTTGCGGCTTTTTCTACGTACAAAGTTTTACAAAGCACTATAGGGTCTAGGAAGTCATGGCTTAAATACTTCAATTAACTTAGTTTGAATGAAAAGATTTTGGTACAGTAGTTTAAGACATATTTATAAAAAGACAAGCAAACTACGTTTCCGCTAATTTAGTGTAAAAAGAAGAAGAATGAAGAATATACGTATAATATATATAAATATACGTAACACGTATAAAATTATCATTTAGAATGATTCAATCACAAAAGTTCCTAACATTACATATAATATTCAAAGCTAAATACAACTCCAAATGCTCGCTCGACTAAAGTCAACACACAAGATGTGAAATAAACGCAAAATCTTTAAGGCAGCCCTGCTACAAAATACAAAATTGGTCGTGGGACAGTCTCCCGAGGTAATGGCAGCGCGTCATCAGCGGTGAATGCAACGAGGAAATTCCGCGGTGGACACACGTGCGCTCGTCTCGAGGCGAACAGGGAACTGCGTGGAGATGAGTAGCGCAGTTGTATATATAGAACGAGGCACTGGAATACAAGGACAATTTAGAAACAAATGCAATCTCAATTAAGACAGAACAGTCTCCTGAGATAATGGCAGCGTGTCATCAACGGTGAATGCAACGAGGAAATTCCGCGGTGGACACACGTTCGCTCGTCTCGAGGCGAACGGGAACTGTGTGGAGATGACTAGCGCTGTTGTAATATAGAAAGAGTCACTGGAATATCAGGACAATATAGAAACAAATGCAATCTTAAGTAAGAGAGAAATTGGTCGCAGGACAGTCTTGAGGTAATTAATGCCTTGCGCTATGGGCGGTGATGTGACTTGTAAGTATCAACAAGTAAATCCAAATACTTTAAGCCAAATAGCTTGAATTACAATGAGAAAATTATATAAAACATGTATATAATGTAACGTAAATAAATAAAAAAGTCATATACAACAACGTCCTCTCCACCGCACTGCTCTTCTCCACAATGCAACGGTCACAGGTAATATATTTGGAATTTTCCAGTGCTATGAAAACGTTACGTGATCCCTTGAGAGATTTTCGTCTCGAAAGCGTGCACTTACATTTTGTAAAATTTGACGACTGAAATGTGTCATAGAACATTAGCATTACTTTAAAGTTTTCACATTTTATGAAAGTTTTGGTTTCTGAAATAAGACTTAGCGTGAAACAGCTTTAGGAACGCAATATAATTATGAAGAATGTTTTAAGAGTAAATGAATCTAAAGTTGTGTATCGGAAGCATAGTAAAATGGAAGCATTATTCTCTACCTTCCCCTCCGGGAAACTGGCGTACCTATGTATGGAATAAAAATATTTGTTTTCGCAATTTCAGAATAAGTTGCTCCCATACAATAGTTGTTCTTTGTACTTAATAAGATGACCCAGTAGCGTTATTAGCAGTGATCGGAGTAGGTAGATTGAATTAGGGTCAATGATCTGAAACATATAAATAATATGGACACGACGACGTTTCGCCAGAATTTTGTAATTTGTTAAATAATAAGATTTTTACAAGATATTTAAAATGATTAGTTTAAAATGTAATAATGAGCATGATTATTTTCTTAACACTTCCTAGGCCATGCGGGCTGCTTAAGTGACTTGCTTTTATGGTAAAAACAAAGATTTGAGGTTAAAGCTTAACAAAGTATAAAATGGGATACATTATAGTAATAGTTTAAAAGGTTTTATATTTAATTAAATCCCAAAATTCTGAAACAACTTTTCAGAAATATGGCTTATCCATGTTATGCTATATATGAACATTTATGATGCAAGTACGAAAAATTTATCTACCTACTCCGATCACTGGTTATTAGCTAACATTCTGTATAAATAATATATTCTGTTTATCTAAAGTTATAATACATTTAACTATTTAATCGTAAATACTTCTTTTAATTATAGGGACCAAATAATATCTAACTTTGTTTTCTGTTTGATTACGACGCTTATTGAACGTGATTCTAACACAAACAATGATAGGACATTGTTTCTCAACAAATATTATTAAACTGGAATTCCTACCATCAATATTACAAAAGGCAGTCGTTTCTATCGGCGTCGGAATAAATTACAAACTTCACTTTAATATTGTTGTTTGTAATCCTCAAAATAAATTCTTTCAAATCTTTGTTTCAATCAGGAAATATCATTGTGTTGGGACCGGTGGTGGTAACGGTTTTACATGTTTTGTAATATTACTTTGATATTATAGAAGTTTTAATTAGTTTACATTCAGATAATGTATTATTTAGGTAAAAAGAATGAATCTCTCCAAATACCGATTCCGACCTCCTTGGTCGAGTGGTTAGTACACCGGTTTTCATGGTGCCGCCATCTCTGAGGTCCCGGGTTCGATCCCCGGTTGGGTCAATTTAGAAATTATTGTTTTTCTAAATTGTCTCGGGTCTGGGTGTTTTCTATGTATAATAAGTATGTATTTAAGTATTTTAACTATGTTTATCCGTTGTCTAGTAACCATTTAACGAGTTTCATAACGAAGCTTCTCTTGGGCTTGATAATGGTTTTAAAAAAAACCGATTTTGATTTTTTTCAAAAACTTCAGTGATGAACCCACACTAAAAGTAGTTCAGAATCCGTAAGAGTACGGTGCCTTAAAATCTTCGATCATCAACAACCATCAGATACCCACTGCAGGGTGTATGCCTCTCTTTGTACATTTCACAAAAGAGTCTCGTGCTGTGCTATGCCAGAAGTTCCCCATGGCTGTTCTTATATCGTAGGTCCACCGCGCTTTTGAGTGACCATGACTTCTTACGCCGCTCCTAGCACAAATAATACCGCTTCTGTGGTCTAGTGGCTAAGCCACCGGTCTCAGACCAAGAGGACCACAGTGGGAGGTACCCCCCTGCTGGGAATCGAACCTGTCTTCCCTTTCTTTGTGTACTTGGTATGGTTGGTGGTAGGGCTGTTAAGTCCGCCTGGCTAGCTACCACCATATTATCTAAGTCTGTCGCCATAACAACGATGTTTGTAGCATTGTTGTATTCCGATAGTTTAGAGATAAGATAGCTGGCTATCGATCTAGGATCTAGTAGGATCTAGCAGGATCTGGATCCTCATTGGTTGAGGATTCCAGGTGAAGCACGCTTTCACCTTCCTTATATCGGCCTTATCGTCAGTTACCATCAGATGAGATGAAGGTCAAGCGATTAACCGTTGTGGAATAAAGACAAATATGGAGTTATTGTCGTAAAAGAGGAATAGTTTAGGGAAATTGATAAAGCGCCGAAACGTCTGTAAATGGAACTAACAATTGCCAAACATTATTATTTACGACAATATTACAACTTAACGTATATGTTACGATTCTGTTAGACCCACTGCCCACATCTGAGTATAGTCTGACTATGTTAAAATCTGCTTAAAGCAAAGACACTCGTTTTGTCGTTCTAAAAGATCAGTACGACTTTACTACAAATTCGCCGTGGAAGCGCGAAGTTGGAACATGTGTGCCGGCGACTCGATCGACCAACGTATTTTAAAGTAACGTTTTCAACTCCTTGATTTGTGGCGCTCTCGCAAGGATCAACTTTGGAAACTTTGTTACTGCTAGTTTATTTTCTGACTTGCCAGCATATTAGTGCCTTGCCACTGGAATACCGCTTATATACTGTGTTGTACGTTTTACGGCGCGACTGCGTTTACGTTTTGTTGAGTTACTGGCTAGAAGTTTCAAATAATAAGGTATAAGGTAAATCATATTTTGTAATGTACATTGATGCTGTAATGTACCCACGTTCTTTTATGATATTAAGAATTGACTGATCTCCGTAATGTAGGTATGCGTTTTTTCTCATCTTATTTGATTTTTTTAATGTATAAGTCAATGATATTTTATGTTTAGATACGTTGCCTGACCTCCGTAGTGGCAAGGACAAATCAAGGTAATTGCCTGGACTTCACTCAGTCACACGTCAGTCAGTGTCACGTCATTACGTTTGTACCTTTTTAAAGTTTTTTATGTTGTTTGTTAGATAAAATGCCTTCCTGTGTATACAGAAATTGCAAAAATTATACTGCAACAGTAAGAGAAGAGAAAAGTGTTTAATGTCATTTGTAAGTATTGTAAATATGAATTTAAAATAGAAAATTTTCATTTAAATAAGACATTTGCGCTGTTGCCAATTCGATATGCGTGAGCGAGAAGCGTGTACTATGTTTTTTGTAAGAGTGAAAGAGAGAAAACAATGGCGGCCGAGATAGCCGTGCAAAGGGGAATGCGCTGTTGCCAATTGGTCGACTACCATAAATAGTTTTTATCTCTTTTTAACAATAGGCTTGACATGATTGTATTTATTTTCTTTCCCTTTCGACGTGTATTACGTCATAGAAACAATTTCGCCATTTTTTAAATGCAATTCGTTCACGTATGACTTGTCTATTTATAATAGGTCATTGGTATAAGTACGTTTAATTTTGTACCATTTATTATTATGTCTGTTCAATATAGCTTGATACTTATGACAGGTGTCATCAAAACGACGACGTGACTTTGTAAAAGCGTATGAAATTATTTGACATCATTTAAATGATATTATTTTTTATAATCCATCACTTATCATACTACAATTACTTTTTGTGACTATTTATTATACGTTACATTAGGTTTTATCCGAATAAACTCACATAACACACATTTAACACAATTTTTAAACATTACAATAAAAAAACGTACTCCTTCACAAGGTCATTCCAATACAAAAAAATACTTGTGTTGGGATAGTAAATCAATTTAAGTTCAATTGATGTTCAATAATCAATCGATTGACTTTAATTTTGTATTTATAATTCTAGCTATATTAATTGATTTGTTAGTCTTTACTTATTTATCTTGAGTTTAATGACGATTATATTGAAGTTAAAATAGTACATTGTTAGGGAAGGGAAGAGAGGGGTTGTTTTTATTATTCTGATGAGCCCATCGCCGCTCTATGCTGTTGGATGTATGTGCACTCTTTAGTCCGTTAGTCGCCTTTTATGACACCGAAGAGAAGAGAGAGGTTGGTACTCTTATTTGATGTGCCCATCGCCGCTCTATGCTGTTGGATGTATGTGCACTCTTTAGTCCGTTAGTCACCTTTTATGACACCGAAGAGAAGAGAGGGGTTGGTAGTCTTATTTGATGTGCCCATCGCCGCTCTATGCTGTTGGATGTATGTGCAGTCTTTAGTCCGTTAGTCGCCTTTTATTACACCGAAGAGAAGAAAGGGGTTGGTAGTAATTTTTGATGTGCCCATCGCCGCTCTATGCTGTTGGATGTATGTGCAGTCTTTAGTCCGTTAGTCGCCTTTTACGACAACGAAGAATAGAGAGGGGTTGGTAGTATTATATTGATGAGCCCATCGCCGCTCTTTGCTGTTGGTTGTATGTGCAGTCTTAAGTCCGTTAGTCGCCTTTTACGACATCGATAGTACTACTTTCTACCCGCTCCTCTTGCAACTTTAGACCTATTTTCCGAGTATGAGGAATGAAAAACTTTAAAAGTTATTGAATTGGCACATTAGAAAGGAACAATACATCATTGGGCTCAATTTAAATCGATGATTGCGGTCGCATTTCGATGTTCACTTTGTTTTATTTTAATTGGAAATAAACTTCGCACTACTGCATCTGTGACGGTTTGGTTGGGGGTAGGAGCCATCTTGTTGTGATACAAGTGCCAAAGTCTTGTATGCGTAACGTGTATTCAGTTTTCCTACCGTAGTATTTGCTATTTTTCGTTTGTTAAGTTTTGTTTAGTTGTAATTGTTTGTTAAGTTTGCTAATTTGACGTATTATTTGT
The DNA here is from genome assembly GCA_963921215.1 of Scoparia ambigualis. Lineage (NCBI taxonomy): Eukaryota > Metazoa > Arthropoda > Insecta > Lepidoptera > Crambidae > Scoparia > Scoparia ambigualis. Next base: position 31,134,113 of record OY992508.1, read on the forward strand.
TATTTTTATTCGTTTGTAAAGTTTTTTTCTGTTATAACTGTTCGTAAAGTTTGTTGTTTTTACTGATACAATGCCTAAAAGGTTAAAAAAGACTATTTTGAACAGCGAAAGTCGTGAGTTTGTAGAACGCTTGCGTAATTATTTCGAGTGTGAGAGCCCAAACAAAGGTCCTCTACTACCCTTAAAGCAAGTGGTTGATCGCGTTGCGGATGCTCTTGTTATAGGGCGTGCTACAGTGTCTCGCATCTTGAAAGAATCATCATATTTGACGATGCATCTACGAGTACGGCAACCACCGAAGAAAATAAATTATCGACACCTAACAAAAAAAGGAATGTTACAAAAATAGACGATTTTGATACTGCAGCTATAATCGTACGTAACCATATTTATTCGTACTATTCACAAGGTACTCTCACTCATAGTCACTCATACTCATACTCACTCTAGTAATTACAGTGATGATTTAGGTTGTACACTAATACATAATTAAGAATTTGTTAATTATTAAAACATTCAAAATCTATTCACGAATTTTATTTACATATTATTATTATGTATTTCTAAAAATTAAGTGATCTAAATAGCATCCAAAATTATGATTTGAAGCAAAAAACGATTAGCGACAGATAATGATATTCAATTTATAACTTCAATTATCATTTGATTCAATTACGTCTGAAATGTCGCAGCCCTAGGTGTCATGCCTAGGGCTGCGACACCTAGGGCTGACTGACTTGACACCTGCCATACGTATCAAGCTAAAAGGAACAGACTATATTTTATTTTAATTTTTTTTTATTTTTATTTATAGCTAAAATTCAGAAATAAAAGGTAATGATAATAAAAAACCGCGTCGCGTAGCGGTGAAAGAATACTACCACCCCCTCTCTTCCTTTGGGTGTCGTAAAAGGCGACTAACACAACCGGTTGACTGGTAGAGAATGCCTTGTGGCGTTAAGTCCGCCTTTTGCTGTTTTTATGTGCAATAAAGATTAAATAAATAAATAAATAAATAAATAAATAAATGTCTGCACATGCATCCAACAGCATAGAGCGGCGATGTGCTCACCACTTGTCATGCTTAGCACATGTGCAGTCGCTATTTGGTGAAAAGTGGACTATGGTAAGGACTGCTTTTGCTGTCCTCATTGCCTATCTCTGACTAACCTTTCGGGGATAAAAGTCGTGATTATAATATGTTGTGTATTTATGTATATGTAGGTGATAAAATAACCGCCGTCCGGTGACTTCGAATACAATTGGGAACGATGGTACAAGTCTGAGAATTATTGTTAACAGCTTGAAAATCCAATCTTTGCTCTCTGAAATGACTATCAACCACATCGTTTTTCCGTTATACGACTAAGGCTGGATTCGACCAAACTGGAATAAGACTTACTCCGAAATTAGTCTATACAAATTCGACGTTTAATCTAGGTATAAGACCTTATTCCAGTTTGGTCGAAACCACCCGAAGTACAATTTCTGTTTTTTTATAATATTTTTTTGTTTATTGCCTTACCCTTACACCTAATATAAATTATAAACGAGGGATGCAAAGTCTCTGCTCAGACATTATTGCAATCAGATTTCTTAATTAAAACCTCTTACGCGACAAGCCCCACATAATTACCTGTGCGCCTGTTTCGGCACAATATCCCTATGGGACATAATGCCATAATTACTCATCCATAACTACAACAAATCCGGCATCTTAAGGAAGAAGACTTAGCGGTGAAGTATAAAACGTGTAAGTGTCGTCGGCCTCAGAAGTAACTTATCACTGTAGTACCATGTCACACCAACTGGCGCGCAACGATCGCGCTCGTGCAACCATTATCAACGCAGTACTTATTATGATATGGTACTAACGTGTGAAGCTACTTCTACCGACTGTACCTATATCGTCAAGTCTCTGCGGCGCAAAAGGCTCGTTACATAGTACCTAAGGCTCGGGTTGACAAAGCCTGCGCTTGCTAATTGAGTAATTCCTTTAAGACATTCGTTATGATTATCAACTGTGTAATATCCCTGAGGCGGTGTTTACCGGCTCTGCGTGCTCGATATGAGAGGGACTCCAATTCAGTTAGTGTTTCTTACAAATACACTGGTGGCGTGCTTATTAAGTAAATTGTAAAATGATTCCCTATTTGTGGTGTGAAATCGCTAGAAAAATACCTCTTTAAAAAACAGTTTTTAATAGCGAGTTACTTGGAATCATGACCGCATAATACGATCAAACCTTTAAAAAGTGTTTAACATTTTTGAGGAGCTCGATGGCGCAGCGGTTAAGACGTTCGGTTTACGATCGTTGCTAAGCAACTTTCGCAATGCTGAGTCACTAGATGGGTGATCAAATTAAAAACATCTCGAGCTTCTCCGTGCTTCGGTTGGCACGTTAAGCCGTTGCCGTTGGTCCCGGTTGTTGTCGTGAGATGGTGGTCGTTAAACCCCACCAACCCGCATTGGGCCATTGGGCATTGGGTGGGTTATGGACCAATATTCCCACATGCTATGAATCACTAGGAGGCCTGTGCCCATCAGTGGGACGTTATAGCTGATGATGAAACATTTTAAGTATAATAATATTATAACGCTTTGGAGGCTAAATTGCCTGACGCTCTTTCTGATATCCTTAGTTCTTCGATTAAATTCTCAGATTGGATAATGTGTATTCTGAATTCTCGATACATAACCCAGGCTTGTGATAACCATGTTTGATGATTGCATACATACATACATATATTCATCAGACTATTATCCCCGAAGGATTAGTCAGAGACTAGGCAGGGAGGACCGCAAAAGCAGCCCTCTTGTATAGTCCACTTTTCATCAAATAGCGACTGCACATGTGCGTGCCAGGTGGTGATCCCATCGCCGCTCTATGCAGTTAGAAGTATGTGAAGTCCTTAGTCCGTAAGTCGCCTTACACGATACTCGATACACTTTTACGATTTACAACAAATACGAAATAATTAATTAATTACTATGTACTCAATATTCAAATAAACACACTTGCACTTATTAGAAAAGAGAATTAAAAGAGTATGAGTTCAAACTAATTTATATTCCTCCACTTTACTCTAACGCTTATCAAACACAGCGCACAGTGTGAATTTTTGCATGCACAAAGCTCCTCCAGCAAGGGAGTCACGAAGCGTCTGTCTAATAACAGTTACGCAGAAAACGGTAGCGGAAGGAGGCTCAAAGTCAGTCATTGTTGCCAGCTGGAAGTTACGGCACAACTTCGTAACAGGCAACCGTCGGAAAATGGAGGTAAATTCTGATGTAACAGCTAATGTTGATAGTTGTGTCTCCTAGTTTTTGCCGGGCTGTTTGTTGTTCCTTGTTCGCTCTGTGCTAATACTTTTTTTGCTAGTGGGGTTCGTAATAGTTACAAAAATTTAGATTGGGCAACAGGCAGAGAGGCAGTCTGCTAACAAGTTCTAACCAAGATTTACAAAGTTTTTTTAAATTATTTTTCGGGACTTTATCTCTCTAGGTAAACCTAACTAACAGGTTACTTTTGGGGGTAAAAGTTACTTGCGTCCGCAGGTTTACCCTTGAGACCCTACACGTAACCCCTGGGTGGTGCTAAATGAGTGACACTGACTGAGTGGTAAAGCCACGCTGCGTTGCAGCACGCATTGGGCCGGCTTGCCAGCCGTAAAATAATGGCACTTGGTGCTGTTGTGTTTCGTCCGGCCAATGAGAGTTCCGAAGATCCCTTCTTCCCCCCTTCACAATTTCTATTCCTTCCTTAACTCTATTCCTTTGTTAAAGGTCGGCAACGCATCTGCGACTCCTCTGGTTTTGCGGGTGTCCATAGGCGGCGGTGATTGCTCTCCATCAGGTGACCCGCCTGTTCGTTTGCCTCCTTCTAATATAAAAAGAGACCAGACAATGAGGACCGCCAATCGTCTACGTGCACTGCCACAGTCCACGTTTCACTAAATAACAACTGCACACGTGCTCAGCGTGATAGGTGGTGAGCCCATCGCAGCTCTGTTGTTAGATGTATGTGCAGTCTTAAGTCCGTTAGTCTCCTTTTACGACACCCAAGATGGGTTGATAGTATTCTTTAATAATGAACCGCCACCATACTTTCCTTTTTAAAAAGATATAATTTTTCGTTACGCGCACATTCGTGCTAGGGCCAACCCTAGATCGACGACCTCGTGGTCGAGTGGTTAGCACGCTGGGTCTGGCGTCACGTCATCTCTGAGGTCCCGGGTTCAATTCCCGGTCGGGTCAATTTAGAGAAAAACTGTTTTTATTTACGGATTACTTATGGATTCGTCATGTTTTGTAATAACAAAATATAGGTAAAAAATATGTAGAATATTGTTAGTAGATTAAATATTGTAAGTTTAGATATATAGCTAAAATATATGTTTTTATACATGTATACATTTATGGCTGTGGCAGAATAACAGGGTTTGTGGGTCTAAATTTTTTGTATTAAAATTTTGTATTAACTTGTATTAAAACATCGACCAAAGTTACAACGAACTACAAAAACTGTTATATGATGTTACTTGCTGCTACGGAACCCTTCATGGGCGAGTCCGACTCGCACTTGTTCTAAATTGATTTCGGGTCTGTGTGTTTTTCTATGTTTTTGTATATTTATCCGTTATCTTACCATATTAACGAGTTTCAAAAGAATTCTTATCTTGGTCTAGATAGTTGGTGTTGGCGTAAACCAATTATTTTTTTTATCCTTTGACTGTCCCTGGGGCAATGGTCTACTTTTCTGTACCTTAGTACCATCCCTTCTTAGGGATGGATTGCGACTTTGACGATTAACGATAGGCACCGAGCTTCACCCCAGGGTTACATGGTACTCTTTTTCCGTTCCTCCCGTCTAGCTACAAAGTTTGACGCATAACCTAGTATCACCTCGTTTCTGCCAATAGAATAGATTGGGTACTAGCTTTTAAAAGTTGAGTTGGGTCTCTGACACAACATTGTTAGTTACAGAGTCAGTTGCTGTCAGAACAGGTTTGGAAAACGGGCACGATGTCAATATTGGAGTGACAGATAATCCTATGTAATAAGGACTATTTTCTATATTCCCTTCTGAAAAAGTTCCCCAAAATACCAGCTCCCGCGTCGTGGCATGTCAATGTCACGGTATTTTAGTTGAGTGGTGACAGTTAAATATACGATAAGTTAAAATCATATTATTATTTAAGTATCTTTTATTATTTACTAAAGGCCCGCCCGCGCCTTCGTTCACGCTAACTTAGAAATACCGTCATGGTTCAGCCATGAAAAAAAAAACTATTAAATATAAACAATAAAAACCGGCCAAGTGCGAGTCGGACTCGCCCATAAAGGGTTCCGTATCAGCAAGTAACATCTTATAAAAGTTCTTGTAGTTCGTTGTAACTTTGATCGATGTTTTAATAAATTTTCGGTGGAAGTTTGCATGGTAATGTACATCAATTTTTTTTTGTTTAATCATTCTCTTATTTTAGTAGTTACAGGGGGGGGCATACATTTTACCACTTTAGAAGTGTCTCTCGCGCAAACTATTCAGTTTAGAAAAAAATATATTACAAATCTCAATATCATTTTTTAAGACCTATCCATAAATACCCCACACGTACGGGATTGATGAAAACAATAATACAATTTTTTTGAGTTTCAGTTCTAAGTATGGAGAACCCCCAAAATTTATTGTTTTTTTCTATTTTTGTGTGAAAATCTTAATGTGGTTCTCAGAATACTACTTACCAAGTTTCAACAGTATAGTTCTTATAGATAGATAGATAGATAGATAGACAATACTTTTATTGTAACTTAACACCACAAATATTTACATAACACATAACAATGAGCACAAATACAAAGTTACAATTTGGCGGTCTTATCGCTTTAAAGCGATCTCTGCCAGACAACCATTCGGATGGAGAGATCTTATACACTCATAGATCAGAGGTGCATACCACAGTAAAACAATTAAAAACAAAAGCAAATTAAAAAGAACCAAAACATAATACATAACATTATAAAATAAATAAATAATAGGGTGTAACAATTATATATACATACATATAAATACTTAAATATATATAATAGTCTCAGGTAGGATGTGGCGGACAATGATAGCTATGCAGCAGGATAGGGTTAAAGGGAAAGGTAGAAATTCTTCACGTGCGTTCTTAAATGCGTTAATTGTTTTAGCACGCCTGATCGCAACTGGAAGCGAGTTCCAGAGACGAACAGCTTCAACGGTGAATGAACAATCGTAAAAGGTAGTGTTGTGAAGAGGGGTTTTAAGGGATAGATTTTCTGATGACCGTAAGGAGCGCGAGAATGAACAATAAAGGAAACTGAAGCGTTCCTTTAGATAGGAGGGATAGGTGGGATTAAACAATATGTTTTATAGAAGGGAGAGGATGTGAGTATTCCGGCGAAGACGAATAGGAAGCCACTTGAGTTTAGCGCGGTAGTCAGAAACATGATCATACTTGCGTAAGCCAAATATGAATCGAATACAAAAATTTTGAAGGCGCTTAAGTTTATTTAGCTGGTCCTCCGAGAGATCAAGATAGCAGGCGTCGGCATAGTCTAAAACGGGAAGAAGCAGCGAATGTGCTAGCGCAATTTTAGTGGCAGTGTTCTTAAAGAAGCCGAAGAAGCGTAGAGCTTGCGACTGACAGCTTGTAGTTGCGGCCCCCAACTCAAGCAGCTATCAATAATAACGCCCAAGTTAGCAACTGATTTAAAGTAAACTAAAAAAACTGTAAGGGATGTCCACTCCATCAAATGTAACCTTAGGGAGGGTTTCCCAGTTTACCTTGGAAAGCAACCTGGAGCTGCCGACCACAACGCAGGCTGCGTTTTGCTTGGATTGACTTTAAGTCCGTAGGCTCGGCTCTAATCTACAATATGTTTCAAATTTACGTTGGTAGTTAATATAGCCTCGGCGAGATTACCAAGTGGTGCCTGGCAATAAATTTGTAAATCGTCTGCATATAGGTGGTAGGAGAAAGAAAGGTTTTCGGAAATAGAAGTGATAAAAATAGCAAAGAGGAGAGGAGATAAAACGCCACCCTGCGGGGCACCAGCCGTCGAGTCACACCACGCAGAGAATTTCTCTTCAAGGCGAACCCTTTGCCTGCGTCCGTACAGGTAGCTGTGAAACCACTCAATTACCGTTGGAGATATGTTAAGTGAGCGCATCAAAGATAAAAGGATGTCAAAGTCAACTGTGTTAAAGGCATTGCTGAAGTCCAGCAACGTAAGCACAGTTAGGTGACCGTTTTCCATGCCAAGGCGAATGTCGTCGGTGATCTTGACTAAAGTAGTCACAGTGCTGTGGCCTGGACGGAAGCCGGATTAGAGTGGGTTTAGAAGATTATGATGGGAAAGGAACTTACTTATTTGATTGTGGACCAGACGCTCGAGGACTTTGGATAGGAAAGGGAGAATGGAAATAGGTCGGTATTCAGCAAACGATTTAGGATTACATTTTTTAGGCAAAGGAATTATTTGAGCGTCTTTCCATGAGGATGGGAATATAGCATTGGAGATGGAACTGTTAAAAATAAAAGTGAGGACTGGAAGGACGATATCAAGGATTGGCACTAACATATTGCGACTAATACCGTCACTGCCTACCGCATTGGAAGTAATTGACAGCAAGCTCTTTTTAACATCACAATCCGATAATTGGTCAAATGCAAAGGGAGCAAGATCAGGAACTGGTACAGTAGACAGTTTGTCTAATGTAGTCGCTTTTTCAGCATCATTGATACATGATGAGGAAGAGAAATGGAGATTTAGTGAGTCAATATTAATATTGGGTGAAATAGAATTTCGTTTTAATTTTCCAATTCCTAGCGACTTAAGGAACTTCCAAACTTTGGATAAATCTATGTTTTCAACTGAATTGTGAATGTGGCGGCGAAGCGCATCCCTACACGCCCTATTGCAGCGATTACGAACCTTGACATACCTTTCCCTGTTGATTTTTTATTCATTAACATTTTTAAGTCGTCAGTTAGCCATGGTGCCGGGTGATGCTTTATCTTAACAGCTCTAAATGTGCATGCTTGTCGTATAATGTGGTTAAAAGGGAGTTAAAAACATTAACTTGTTCATCGACAGACAGAGCTAGAAAAACAGGAGACCAGTCGATCTTACCTGCGTCATCAAGGAACGCGCGTTGATTGACCACTAATTGACCACTAAAATTGCGCTGAAGAATGACTTTGGATTTAGCTTTAGGAGGACGAACTTTATAGGACAAATTAGAGATCATGATACGAAAAGCCATCGGCCGAGCATTGACCGTGCTTCGCAACATGCTGGGGAGATGACACTATTAACAAGTCAAGAAGAGATGGAGTAGAATTTGGAAAATGATGGGTGGCAGTAAGTGGGAGAATATATAAGTTACTAGAATTGATGACGGATTGAAGTGAAACGGTGCGAGGATCATTCTCTAAGAGGCAAGTATTAAAGTCACCCATGATAATTGAATGGCTGTAGGAAGGAATTATATCATCTAGAAGTTTTTCAAATGATGCGAAATAATTTACATTTAAAGAAGGGCTGTAATAAACTCCGAGAAGGATTTTGTTATGCGAAAGGAGAACTTCAACCAACAAATGCTCGCCAGCGTTAGCAGGAGGTGGTTGCGCCGAGGTGCTTATTACAGAGAAAAGAATATGAGGACGTAAGTATATAGCAACCCCGCCACCCCTGGAGCCAGTGCGGTCATTTCGTATAAGATGGAAGCCAGGCAGAGCATATGAGGTAGAGGGTAAACATGGCTTAAGCCAAGACTCGGAGATTAAAACAGCGTGGATATTTTGATTTTGTGATTAAGTGACGCCAGCATGTCTGAATAATGAGCCGGAATACTTTGCGCGTTGATGTGGATGACGTTGAAGTTTTTTGGTACATCAGAAAAGTGACACTCAAGTGTGTCGGAGAGGGACGGGATGCTAACAAAACTGTCTTCATCGCTGCTGTTCGAAGATAAAGAAATATAATTTAAATCATCACCTGAGATTGACATGCAAATAAATATAAGATAATTAAATAAATATTAAAAAATATACTAAATACCAAATATTACCAAAATAACCAATTACTTTTCAAAAAGGTAAGCTAACTCCACCCGCCGGTTTGTGCTTGATTTAAAAAGAATAATCTACAATAACAAGAAAATTAAAAGACAATACAAAAAAAATAGCTGAGAACCGCAGACGTAATTAATTATACTAACAAATTATAAAAAAAATTAAAAACATTTGAGAGTAAAACGGAACGTACCATTAAAAAAAAGAAAAATAAAAAGAAAACGTCAACGTCAAGCGTCTGTCATGCGCGTTTCACTCACTGTCACTACAGTCAGTCACTGTCGTAGAAAAATAAAAAGTTGATTTACAAAAGTGCGCAAAACAGAAAAAAAACAACAATAAAATAAAAACGACTAGAACTAGAGGGTAAATCAATGGTAAATATTAATGATGTACCTTGTAACGAACGACGCAACAGGGTCCACATAAAATGTTCGCTGAACAATGACAACACAACTCACAAAGAAGTTCGAATGACAACAAAAAGTTACTTCTTACTCGTGCCGCCGGCTCGCCTTGTTTTCGGCACTGCAGGTTCCGGAATTTTGGCAACAACAGGCACCGGCGGCTTAGGTACATCCGCTGCCGCGATCTTATCAAGCTCTGCAAGCGAGCTAATGCGGCTGCGCATCCCGTCCGAACTGACCACGAAGACGTATCCCTGGCGCGTGAAGCATCTGGTGATACCAAATTTCTGACGCGCCGCCATAAAAGTATCGTGCCGTGGTTTCGTCAGAAACCGGAGACTGTAATACCAGTGCCTTTCAACGCGGTCTTGGCGTGCCAGATCTTGTTCCTCACCTCGAGATCGCGCAGCTTCAGCAAAATCGGTCGCGGCCGGTCGCTTGCAGATGTGCGGCCCATTCTATGACAACGGCCTATGTCTTTTTCTGTGAAACCGGACAGCTTCATACGGCCGGCAATGGCACTGACAACAACTGCGACCGCATTCTCGTTGGTCTGCTCCGGCAGACCATGAACCAACAGCATTTTTCGCCGACTGTGCATTTCTATGCCGTCCACCTGACGGGCAAGAAGACTCACTTGATCCCGGAGGGTGCGAAGAGCAGACATAATGAACGTCCTGAATGCGGCAAAGTCAGCCGTTAAGTTGGAGATGCTTGATGAAGGAGCCGCATTATGAAGCTCACCCTGGTAGGAATCCATCCGCTGAATGAAGATGTCTTGCAGTTGAGCCAATGAGTCCTGAATAGCCTCCATCGTTGGTTGTCCGTAGGGCAGTGCAGAGTATGAGTGATTTATAAGTGTTGTTGTTGTGCTTTTGACTTGAAAACACTCACCGGCAGGTATTGCGTGCTAATTATTATTTATCATTAATGATTGGGTTCCCAAAACAAATATTACAATTAATAAATAATAAATTTTCACAGAGCTTTTAAAGTTGATGTTGATTTTAGCAGCTACCCCCGAAGAAAAAAAGTGGCTGTGACATACGGACGGACACACAGACATGACGAATCCATAAGGGTTCCGTTTTTTGCCATTTGGCTACGAACCCTAAAAACCATCCTCAGTTAACGCTCTATCTTTTAGTGAAAACCGCATAAAAATCCATTGCGTGGATTAGGAGAATAGTGCGGTGCTACAGACAGAGGAAAACGGCGGCTTTACTTATAATATTATGTCATGATTATTATTAATATACATACATATATACATACACATATTCACGACTATTATCCCCAAGGGGTTAGTCAGAGATCAGGTAATGAGGACCGCAAAAGTAGTCCTCTGCCATAGTCCACTTTTCATCAAATAGCGACTGCACATGTGCTCAGTGTGATAGGTGGTGAACCCATCACTCTATGCTGTTGGATGTATGTGCAGTCTTTAGTCCGTTAGTCGCCTTTTACGACACCCAAGTAAAGAGAGAGAGTAGTACAGTCAGCATCAAAAGTAACTGAACAAAAACAGGGTGGCAAAAGTGTAGTCACGTGTAAGTGTCTTTACATACTCATCATTTAACATTTCAGAATCATATGACATTTCTTGTGTTCATAATTATAACTTCTCTGTAATTACCTATAGTGACGGTCATGTACTTTGGACTTAACAGCTATGTCAGACAATTCTGAACATTTTAACCGTAACAATAATTTGAAATTTCATATGCTAAGCTACTTTTGATGCTGACTGTACCTACTTTTGATGCTGACTGTACCTATTCTTAGTAGCCGCTACGCAAAACGGCTCTCAACAAATATTTTCTTTATTATGTTTACCAAGCCATAAGTAATGTCATAAGCAATCAGGTATTTCGTGTAATTACATGATTTCCGATACCAAGTCAAGTAGAGTTAAATTAAGGGCACGACTAATTTAATTACAACTTGGAGGTGATTAGTAAATCATACAGTATAAAATGTTAATCAATAATAGTTTCTTTGACTGAACTTCATTAACCAAATACAAAGAAGGTAATTTTAACCGAAATAATTTATAGATTAACCTACCTGCTTATAAACAAGCTTTTGGCTGAAGGCAAACTATACGAGTATGTATACGAATTAGTTAAAGCTCTTAAGAAGTTTTGAAATATTAACTGTGCAACTTTCTTCTTACTATTAATAATAACAGATACAAAAATACTATTTCGATTAACGTAATCCAAGACAAATACAAATAGATAATAAGAATGCTACAAAAATCTTTTTAAAACTGCAAAACGATACCGGTACTCGGTTTTCTTTAACAATAGTTCGGCCGGATTTCCCGCTTACCTTCTCAAACGTCTTTAGGGCTTCTTCGGAAATAGCCCATTTCCTGGTATACCTATAACCGCGAACGCTGTTTCATTATTGGTGGTCTTTGTGGCGTCCCGCTTTTTAGTAACAGGAATTTAGATATTGTTTTGTTTTTTTTCGGCGTGATTCTCTTTTTTTTGCTTTTAGTTTTTAGCCTTGTAACTTTAGTTGCGATCAAGATAAATACAATTCAAACACAAAATACAAAGATATTTGTTTCAAAACCACATTGGCATAGTAGAATAAAACAAGTACGCTGACTTGGCCACCGAGCGAGCGATAATTGCCTAAACATTAGGGCTGGCGCTTTGCGATAGGCGGCAGCGGCGGGCGCAGCGACGAAACACGAGGCGCGCGCGGCATTCCGCTCAGCCGCGACTGGTATCGTTAGCATCAATGATATTATAAACTTGTTTAAAATATTATTGGTTAGCATCAATAAACTCGCCAGTGTGTGCATGCGACGACGCGTACGTACGGGATGGCTCGGCCGCGCTCACATACAAGCCGCGCTCGGTGCGTATGTATGAAGATAACATACTTCTTTTATTTTACTATGACATTATGGTTACCTACTCACATAAAATGGGGGTTAAAGTTAATCGCGTCCGTAGGTTTACCCCTGACACCCTACACGTGACCCCTGGGTGGTGCTAAATGAGTGACACTGACTGAGTGGTAGAGCCACGCTGCGTTGCAGCACGCATTGGGCCGGCTCGCACGGGGTAATACCACCCTCTCACGAGTATCCGACGTCCGGCCAGAGAGAGTTCCGGAGACCCCTTCCCCCCTTCACAATTCCTATTCCTTCCTTAAAGGTCGGCAACGCATCTGCGACTCCTTTGGTTTTGCGGGTGTCCATGGGCGGCGGTGATTGCTCTCCGTCAGGTGACCCGCCTGCTCGTTTGCCTCCTGCTTTTATAAAAAAAAAATATATATTTTTGTAGTCTTCTTGAAGGCAAAGGTGAAATGTCATCATCATCAGCCTTCACGTCCCACTGCTTCCCTCAAGAGATTGGGCCACCACCACGCTGCTGTTGCACCCAAGGCGGGTTGGTGATTTAATACCTTTAGAAAACCACTTTCATTTCCGTTCCGTTTCAAACAAAGACGAGGGAAATATTTACTTACTTATTCACGTTGACTAACTGCCGCACTCAGAGACTATGTAATTTTAAAAGGTTAGTATACAATAAAGAAACAATCAATCAATTCTATATCAGTTTGAGTAGGTTATTAACCTACATAAAATGTACAAAAAACAAATAAAAAAACAACGCAAGTAAAGAAAGAACAAGTAAGTAAATAGTTTACACAATATTGTCGGTAGATGACTCTGTGGCTATGATTTTCCTTTGATTATCCTTGGTAGGACATTTTTAAACAGATCTTGAACATGTCCTAAGTAATCATGAGAATATTCTTGTTATACTTTTAATAATAGTTGATAATAGTTGTTGTTGATAAATAGGCAACTTTATAAGATGGTGATAACTAGTCAAGCAGGCCCTCAACAGAAATTAAACCGAACACAATATGCACTGTATGGTGGCGATCGAACCTAGGACTGAGCGTAAGCGAATGAGTTTAACTCTAATTGACACATAGTTGTTAATGCTGCTGACAAAGTGAAAGTTTCATGCATAATTCAATTACACCATGAATAAGTAAGAACTCAAATTCCAGCCAAAATGCCTCAATTCGTCGAACATGAATAACGTCTGAAGGATTTCTTAACATCCATCTTGTTCAAATTAGCGAATCGACTTTACCCTAGATGAGTTTAATTACTCTTGAACGGCTGCTACGCTACGATGTGAGTTATCTTGAGTTGCAACTTAGTATTTATTTGCTAACACTTCAAACGTTTTCTTCGTAGCTTTTGATTTTGTTTAATCTATCTAATTGCCTTCACTCCATATAATGGTAAGTGATGTTTTTTTAAGTTAATAATAGTACATTATGATATAAGTGCGGTAAGTTGAAAATTATAGCCGAGGCGATATTGATACAAGAAAGCAGAGGCAGTAATTATCAAAGCCCACGTACGTCCTACGACGTTTTATAACATATTTTCGAGGAAAACACATTTTCTGAAAATGACTGCGTGTTTTTGTTGTTTTTCTAGTGTACCTATAAATATTTGGTAAGCCAACATGTATTTTTGTTTGGACCCATAGGCTGTCAATAACATTTTGTGCTTCACATAAACTGACAAGACTGTAAATTTAGTTCTTCATTACTAAAACTAGACATACTTATTTTTAAACTTTTACAGTAATAAGTACCTATTGAAACGAAGGCGCTGTTTGAATCGACAAAATATAGGTATGTGAAAGGTAGAAAGTTTTTCCAATCAATCCCTTGGGTGTCGTAAATGGCGACTAACGGGCTAAAGACTGCACATACATCCAACAGCATAGAGCAGCGATGGGCTCTTCAAAATAATACTATCAACCCCTTTATTCCCTTGGGTTCGTGAAAGGTGACTAACGGACTAAAGACTGCATATACATCCAAGAGCGGCAATGGGCTCATTAAAATAATACTACCAACCCCTCTAAAAAACTATTTTCCCTAGTGGAAGAAATGCTATTATTTCTTCGCTCTGGTCAAGATTCTTTTTTTAAACTACATTACCGCACTAGTGTGTAATGAGCTACATTAGATGCTGAAATCGGTGTAATAAGAGCCACTTTACGAGCAAATGTGTTATAAAAAATATTACAGTCCGCTCGATGCTGATAAAAAGCACACTCGCAGACACTGAGGGCATAATACGCGCGTTGCCGACACTGAAGTATCAGTTATTTTGCCTCTAATTTCACTAGATCTATTTACCCTTCAAACCGGAACACAGAAAGGTAAAGCATTGATGCTTGTCGACAGAAATTGGTATTAGAGTGCTCCGCCAGTCGGATTTCGGGGATCACCGCATGAGAAGATGGAATCGAACTTCACATGAAATCAGGTTAACCAATATTAAAATAAACACAACATTAAGAGGAGAACAAAAACAACATAACTTAATTACACAAAAAAAAAACAACAAATAAAAAGAAAAAACTACTCCCTTATAAATAAAAAATTTCAACTAACTCACCTGTTCGAGGCAAGGTACCCAAAAGACTGGCGGCATTGCCTCTTTGTATAATTACCAATATTTATATTGTAATTCTGTAATTCAAGAAAAAAAATATGTCACGTATAGTAAAAACCTGCTTTTTGTCCAAATAAGTTTTAAGTCAATACGAAAAATAATTTTACTGTAAATTTTGTTTTGTTTCAGTTAAATTATTGTTCGTCGTAAATTATGAATTTTTATAATATTTTTTATAACTTTTCATACTTTCATGGTCACTAACATCAGTTAGTTATTATTAGTGGACTATGATGTAAATATATTATTTTTCATAGTATTATAAAATTTCATAATCTCTATTTTGAGTCTCAAATGAAAGATTAAAGTGGCATGCATAAGCACGTATCCCGTACTACGTGAACCCATTTTAGAGGAAGATTTTCACCAACATAACTTTTATGCTGTACGAAATTACGACCAAAATCGTAAGCAGCAGAGTTTGCTTCCCAAGCGGGGTTCTGTAAACAGCACCCTTGGACAAGGGGTAATGTTGCATGAAATTACCTTAGCATCTTGCCAGCAATGAAATTCGTTTTGTCCTGGCCAATTTTGGCGCTATCCTCTAAGAAACAGAACGGTAATGAGATTAGGGAAGTTTAC
Organism: Scoparia ambigualis; assembly: GCA_963921215.1. Lineage (NCBI taxonomy): Eukaryota > Metazoa > Arthropoda > Insecta > Lepidoptera > Crambidae > Scoparia > Scoparia ambigualis. The sequence goes on from OY992508.1 coordinate 31,149,724, forward strand.
AAGAAGTTTTGTTTAAACTCGTTTACAGGAATCAAATTTAAAACTATTTAAAAATTTATTCAGGTTGTTTTCTTATTTTTATATTACATAATTAAATGTTTGATCATAGTGATGAATAGTAATGTCTGCGTGAATAAACAGCATCTCCAAAAAATATAAGAACCTCTCTATGAATACTTAAGATTTTAAATCTTTAAATTCTTTACCAAATAGTACTTGCGTAATGCTTGAATTTAATACAAACGTCCACAAAAAGCTTGACGTTACCGTCAATCAAGAAAAACTGAAATCACCTCCACACCGTATAACTATTAGGAAAAGCATAAATTGCACCCGTTACGACTTGCCAATACTCAAATACACTACAAGTCCGTTGGAAAGACAGCACGATGAATCTTCACTTACGGGTTTGAATAAATAAAAACCGCGGGTGTGTCTAGTAAGTATACCTATATTGAGGTATGGAAGCTGTTTTCGACGTAACCGAGAGGCTCTCACTTATTGATGACCCGTTATATATTAGGTGGCGCACTCAAACGGAAGGGGAATGTGAATAATCTTGTTTTGGCATGCCAGAAATTCCAGTTGGATTTTGAAAGAGCGAAGCGAGTCTTTTCTGTATAATGAAAGTGGTAATTATACTTCACGTTCTGAAAAGTAGATTACTTCACGTGTAGATTATAAGCATAGTCTTTTGAGCGTATGCATTTATTAACAGTTTTTTTATCTCGCTTGGAAGATAAAAGGGTATCTTATTACATGTTCCAGGGTTGTAATTTCTTTTATAAAATTATTATTATTATTTTAAATACTTTTCAATGTTGTGTTTTTGCAATTGAATTTTATAAAAGCTTAGTCTCTTAGGATTCAAAGTCAAAGAGTGTGATGAGACAATGTTGTCTTAAGAAACAAAAGAGCAATAAAAAAACTTCACAGGTTAAGGTTTGATTTCCATATGAACTACAACGTTTTACTGTCTTTAACATGATACTCAATTTATAAACATACCTTACCTAACGTAACGCACAATATTGTATATTTTGTTTCAACTTTGGGTCGTTCATCTCGAAAATAATTATCATTACGGCACTCAGTCCGCTCAGAGTCCGTAAAATGGCAATTCACCTAACTATTTTCCGTGTTGGAATGTGTTGGGAAAAGAAATATGACGCAATTTTGGTAATGCTTAGTTGTCGAGGCACAAGGGAATGAAAAATTCAGGGGGCCGGGCGTATTTTACCGCACCACATTGCTAAGAGCATTTGTTCCCTTCCAAAATTTGAAACGTTGAATATTTTTTGGGAAAATATAAGTAATGGGCAAATTCGTCTGGACCAAGACATCTGTCGAGGCGACAGTGATTCGGCAGGCAATTCATTATTATACTGCCAAGTGTGTATTCGTTGTTGTTACTTGGCCACGACGAAATGTAAAGATAAATAATAATTTGTTCGTTGAACTAATTGGAACTGTATAATTGATCTTAAAATGGTGTTTTCATGTTAAAATTAAGGTGATCTTGTTCTTAACATAGACAATTTCAGTATTATCACAATATATTTTTATATGTACGTAGGTATATTAATACTGTTGATGTTGGATAGACTTCATTCTATGTAATAATCTTGCATGTCGATTTTCTGAAGCTCGATCGTAAACCCGCCTCTCTTTTCGACCCTCATGTTCAGACTCAAGAGTGATCTTTGCGACGTAGTGTAGAGACGAATTTAGAGAATGCGGTTTGATAACTCACTGCGGTTTCAGGATCGAGTTTTAGATCTAGCCTTTACAGAATTGCACTGCTAAACGCAACTATCTACAACAAAAGGTAACAATTTCCCTTACACTATTTGCTTGCAATTTCTCAGACTGGCGGAAGTATTTTACTTTTAATTTGATTTTCCTGCTGCATCCGCTAACCGCATGTGTGGTTAGTCGCTAGCACTAAATCTTCTGCGTCCCCTCAGCCACCCCAGAAGTGTTATTTATGGGAAAAATCACTATTCCCGATGCAGCAGAACTAATACACTTAGCACTTGGAAAGAAGGGGACTGGGGAATAATACTGTTATAATACCAAGAGTGAGTTGGTGCTTTACGCATTTTGGGTCTTAAATGGACATAATCACTGTTGTGATATTTTTGGTCAGTGAATTCCTTACACATTTAGTGAGTATGGCATAAAATTACAGATTTAACTGCTTGTTTTTAACCGTTAATTAATTATTAATTAATTATTCAGCGGTTGGTGCCATGTGACAGGTAATGGCGTCACACAGAAGACACCTATTTTGATGTTTTTGATAAGAATCGGTCAATATTATTTACATTGGAAAAAATAATAGCTCTGATGGTAGTAGAATAGGTACCGAGAAACCTACTGGATATCAATAACCTACCTACTGGATTTTTTTTCGGCGGGTACTCGGAAACTGATAGACACTTTTAAATCTGCTCCTCGAAATTTTATTTATTTAATTAGTTTAAAAGTGTTTACAATATTTATTTTATACAAATGTGCTAGTAAATGTACCAGTGAGTGTTGGCACTAACTATCAAATCCACTTTCATCACTATCATCACTGCTATCACATTCAACATCAACGGTTCACCACCAACGGTTTTTGTCACCCACTGTAAACATCCCAGAATACTTGTTCGTTGATCATGGACACTGTAGATGTTAACGAAACCATCCAGGACCTCACCACCTTGTTTCACACCCGAATGGAGGAGTTCGAGAAAGCGCTGCATCAACATACTGCGTCATCGGTCCCTGGAGCACAGCTACAAACAGTGAAAGCTCTATCCGCAGACTACCAGCTCTTCAAGGCATTTGTGGTTAAGGCAGTCAACACACTTAAGATGCAGCTAGATCTTCTCAACACAGGTATGGACCGTCTTGAAACTCATGCTCGGCGTAAAGTTTTGCTGCTCCATGGCATGCCGGAGAACTCTAAAGAAGATGTTGCTGCTAGAGTGCATGATATGCTCAGAAGTAAAATGAAGCTCACTCAACTACAACCAGAGTGCATAGAGACCTGTCACCGTCTCGGCACTGCCAAAAAAGACAGAACTCGCCCAGTGTTGGTACGTTTTACAACATATACACACAGATCAGTTGTGTGGAATTCTAAAACGGCATTAAAGGGTACCAGGATTTCGTTGTCAGAGTTCTTGACTAAGTCCAGGCAAAACATATTTACTGCGGCTCGGAAGTACTTCGGCATGAAAAATTGTTGGTCGTCGGACGGCGTTATAGTAGTACTGCTACCGGACAAAAGTAGGCGCAAGATATCTGCGCTTGCTGAACTCCAACATCTACAAGCCAGCTTCCCATCCACGGCAAGCAGCTAAGTTGTTTTTCGTTATTCCAATGTTCCACCTTAGCTTTTGAAGGTACTTTTTCTTTTGAACTGATGTCACAGAGATGATGGTACTTGAGAAAGCATTTTGTTTGGTACCTCTAATGTATGCAATGATTCGTAACATCTTGTTTTAATTATAGGGTACATTGTTTTGTTAGATTTTAGATATTTTAAGGTATTCTTGATGTTTTCTGTTTAAAGTTTTTCGTTGGTGTTACTGTAATGTTATGTCAATGTCAGCTGTCCTCTCAATGTCAATGTGACATGTGACGTTTCGTTCGGAAACGGTATTGTCTATGTTCCAGTATCTTATTTATTATTTTTTTTTTGTTACATTTGCATTTTAGTGTGGTTGCGTTTGTTAATGTTGTGCCAACGCCCGCTGGTGGTTTTATTTTTTATTTTATTCTTTAGTTTTTAATTTTTAATAATTTGTTGTATTTTGTAGTGTCAGTTATATTATTTATTTTAAGTATAAGTTTATTTTATGTCTATTAATTCTAATTGTTACACAGATTGTTCATCCGATGAATTTGAAAGTGCTTGTAGTGACTTTTCTACCTCCTCTGACACCGATGCTCTCTCGCTGGATGTCAAGCTGCGGTCAATATTTCACAAAAAATCCAAATACCTCAACCTTGTGCATATTAACGCACAGAGTGTCCCTGCACATATCACTGATCTAAATGTGTCATTTAACAACGGGCTAGTCGACGGAATATTAATTTCCGAATCTTGGCTCAAACCGTCTCTTCCGTCCCCTCTTTTTACTCTAAATGGGTACAAACTGTTTCGAAACGACAGAGTTGGAGCTGGTGGTGGTGGTGTATGCATCTACATCAAGGACCACATCCCGTGCTCTGTCGTTTGTCAATCTCCTAGTACTTATACTGGATCCTTGGAGTATATATTCTTAAGTCTTAACATTCGCCACTCCAGTATTTTAGTAGGAGCTGCCTACAGTCCAACTATCAACGTAAACTATTTTGATTCATTTGAGACCACCCTGGAATCCCTTAGCTCTTCTTACGATCATGTAATTTTGATGGGTGATCTTAATACTTGTCTTCTGAAGAATAACTCTCGGTCCTCACGTCTAAATTCTATTGTAACATCTGTCAACTTTGAATTGCTCCCACTCACAGCCACCCATCATTCTCCTAATGCCCAGCCCTCTCTCTTAGACGTACAGATAGTCTCTAAACCAGATTCAGTCTTATTACATGGACAAACTACCGCTCCTTTCTCGTATCATGACCTCTTATATTTATCCTATCGTGTACGCACCCCCAAATCTAAAACCAAAGTCATTTTTCAGCGTAGTTTTGGTAGTATTTGTGTGGATCGCTTGAGAGATGACTTTTCTAGGGTGGATTGGTCTGCCTTGTTCGCGGCTGACACAGTAAATGAGAAGGTTACAAATCTTAACACACAGCTTAAAAAACTCTTTGATTCTCATGCCCCTCTCAGACCAGTGCGCGTTAAACATTTGCCTGCGCCTTGGCTCACACCTGTGATTAAGAAAGCTATGCAAAGTAGAGATAAGGCCAAATCATTACTAAAAAGATTTCCGACTGACGAAAATCTAAGCTCCTACAAGCGGCTGCGCAATTGCTGCAATCGACTTTGCCGGGATGCCAAACGTCGATATATTCATTCTGCGGTAGAGGGCTTACCTCCAGGTAAAATATGGAAGTTTTTGCGATCGCTTGGCGTGGGTAAAGATAGCGGCGGTACTGGTGAATTACCTGACCTTAATCACCTTAATAAGTATTTTACCATCTCACCGGTTTCTGTTACTGATACCACCAAGGCAGCCACGCTTACTTATTTAGACACAGTGGACCGTCCTGACTGCGAGCCGTTCTCATTTCGTGAAATTACTGTGGGGGAGGTTAGGAAGAGTATCCAATCCATTACTTCCAAGGCTGTGGGCGAAGATGGCATTTGCCGTGACATGCTGATGCCTATCCTGGATGACGTTGTGCCTATTATCACACACATTCTAAACCACTCTTTGGCAACCAACGTCTTCCCTACCGACTGGAAATTAGCCCATGTCATTCCTATCCCAAAGTCCGCTTCCCCTACCGCTTTATTTCAATACCGTCCTATTTCTATCCTACCATTCCTGTCTAAGGTCCTGGAAAGCGCTGTTCACAAACAATTGTTCTCTTTTGTCTCCCATCACAATTTAATAAGTCCGTATCAATCCGGTTTTCGTCCTGGCCACAGCACCGTAACTGCCCTATTAAACGTCACTGACGATATTCGCCACGCCATGGATAACCGGATGTTCACGGTTCTTGTTCTACTGGACTTCAGCAGCGCTTTCAATTCCGTTGATTATGACATCCTCCTTGCCATCCTTCACTCGCTTAACCTTACCCCTGCAGTGATTGCTTGGTGTTCGGATTACCTTCGCAATCGTCACCAGAGAATCAGGAGTGATGATTTATTTTCTGATTGGGCCCCCCTTACTGCAGGTGTGCCACAGGGTGGGGTGCTTTCACCTCTCCTCTTTACATTATTCATTAATGAGCTCGGTAAAGTAATATCTTGTCCATACCACTTATACGCTGACGACTTACAGCTTTACAAACATTCAGATGCAGACAATATTCACTTAGCTATCGAAGCTCTTAATGAAGATCTCTGTGCTGTAAAGGAGTGGGCAAAGGCGTTTGGATTACTTGTGAATCCAACTAAATCACAAGCAATGATCGTTGGTAGCGGCAGACTATGCGATAAACTGGATCTAAATGCCCTCCCCAAAGTTACTTATGATGGAGTGCATCTTGCATATGCGGAGAAGACAAAAAATCTTGGCCTTATTATTGACCGTACTTTGTCTTGGACGTCACAGGTCAACGAAGTGAGTCGGCGCATGCACTACTCTTATCATTCTCTCAAGCGACTTCAGTTCTTCTTACCGTACAATACCAAAATTATGCTTGCTCAGTCGCTTCTTCTCCCTCTTCTCGACTATGCCGATGTGTGTTACTTGGATGCTACTGAAGAGCTGTTGAACAAACTAGAGCGCCTGCAAAATCTAGCTATTCGGTTCATATTTAATCTTCGCAAATATGACCATATTTCTGAGTTTCGGGCTAAATTAAAATGGCTCCCAATCCGACGTCGCCGAGATATGCACATCCTTTGTCTCCTTTACAAAATCCTTCACTACCCTCAACTCCCTCATTACCTTCGTTCCCGTTTTACTCTCTTACCAGTCACTTCCCGCCCTAAGCGCTCATGTGACACAAGAACCCTTGTATTTCCTCAATCCAACTCCAAATACTTCCATAGCTCATTTACCGTCCATGCAACCAGATTGTGGAATAAGCTGCCTGCTGACGTGCGTGAGAGACCATCGGTGGCATCATTCAAACTTAGGCTAAAAGAGCACTACCTATCCAACAACAACAATTAGAAATTTTTTAACCAATTATTCGTTCATATTATAAATTATTATATGTAAAGTATGTATATGTATATACAATATAATTAGAGAAAATATGTATTATATGTATGATATAATATATATATTTGATGTAGGTATAGATAGATATAATATTGTATTTCGTCTTTATTAGTCCCGCAGACTTTCTCTCCGAACCACAGCTGGGGTTGGCTGGAAGAGATCTCTTCTAGAGATAAGCTCACCTTTGTATATGTCTTATTTAATGTGTTTTCAATGTGTGTTTTCTATGTGCAATAAAGGATTAATAATCTTATTTTGTACGCCAAGCAACGTAATTTTGAATTTCTTTGTTCCGGGTAGAATTGTACTAGTATCAGTGAATTTATTGGGCATATAAGAACTACAGTTTCAGGCTTGGCAATGTATACGTGATAACATTACTGTCACAAGCGTCTATTGACTACGGTATTGAGAATTTAAAAAAAGGAATAAAAAGCGCAATATAGTTTACTTATCTGCACTGCCACATCACACAATCACACGTAGATACACATATTAAATGTAATACTTAAACACATATAATTACGACTATTATCCCCGAAGGGTTAGTCAGAGACTAGGCAATGAGGACCGCCAAAGCCGTCAGCAGCACTTTTCACCAAAAAGCGACTGCATATGTCCTCAGAGTGACATGTGGTGAGCCCATCGCCGCTCTATGCTGTTGGATGTATGTGCAGTCTTTAGTCCGTTAGTCGCCTTTTATGACACCCAAGGAAAGAGAGGGGGTGGTAGTATTATTTCACCGCTACGCAACACCGTTAGTAATGGTAGTTCAATCGATAATAGCTTGTAATGTTTGTTCGATTTATTGAACTGGTACTGGCAATAGTTGGTGTTGTTTAGTACTATAATGTCTATACGTAAATCAATATAGGTATTTACATAAATTAAGCTCATTATTTTAGATGGAAAGTAGTTATATTTCGTTAAGGCCTATTTGGTAAACAACAAGAAGTTAAAGCAGACCGTGAAGTACTTTAAGAGAACGAGGCACTTTTTATTTACTCTTAAATTATATCTTTAACCGAACCCATGTCTTTATCACACGCAACTGCCTCCATAAATCAGGAATAAATAAAAATAAAGCGTTTATAAGCCGGAGGTGGCCGCAAAGGACGTCCAGCAATATCTATAAATCGAAGTTTTCTTCATAAATATCTCTTGACCCACAGCAGGAGATCTCAAATTGATTCTACGTGATACCGAATACGAATTTACCGAGCGCTCATCAAAGAGAGGTTAGGGAATAAAATACAGTTACACATTCCGGGTATCACTTCTGTAGATTACTGTTTTAGGGGATGTGGGTATAATTTTCTTGTAACTCACTGCATCGCCAGCTGTTGACTATGTATTATATATTTTTGTGTTGAAGAAGCATAATTAATTGTACTTGTGATATTTTGGCCGATTTTTCAATTGTTAGATAAAATTTATTTGTCTGTTATAGTATTACACAACCATTTAGAAAATGTGTTGTCATATCATGTATTTTTCTCTTTTCAGGTGATATTTTAGCTTGATCTTGATATAGGTACTTTATCCGACGGATAAGTTTTATCCGAGGATTGAAAATTAAGGCTTTACCTATTATAAAAAAAAATAAGTGCAGATTTCTTGAACTGAACAGAACTTAATTTTTATTTATACAGATCACTGACATTAACGACAACTCAATAAAACGGTAATACATGAAAATGTAATTAGGCCGATTTTATTTCACGTATTTCTTTGATTTTTAGTCAAGTGAGATGATTATCAATTTAAAAGAACTTGCAGGCATCATCAGACTTTACAAAAAGACAAGATCTCATAATATTCTTATTGAGCCATAACCGACCACGCTGGCTCAATTTGGATTGATTTGATAATTAATGACTAAAACTTTACGACAACTCAATAAGACGATAAAAATCCTTTGAGACGACATGCATAAAAATATACTCGGACAGCTTTTATTACACGTCATTCTTTATAGATATCTTAAAGATATAGATTTTTCTGATTTATAATCATAAGAGATTCATATATCTTTATAGATTTTTCTGATTCATAATCTTTCCACATCTCAAAAGGAGAATTTACTCCAGCAAACCATAGTGATTTTACAGAAAATATTGTCAAAACAACAGGACCACCTCTCGGACCCTTTTGTGATGGAGGTAGTGTGACAGGAATCGAAAATAGGATCCGAATGTTTTGTGGTTTTACCGATTCAACCCTGAAAGGGGTGCGTTGAAAATTGCACGTACTACGCCTAGTTTTCTCGTTAACCATTGAGGTGCTCCCGGGGGATATAGGTTCTTTCTATTGTGATATAAAAAGGTTGGTCTAAGTAGTTTTGGCGGTCTGCGAATGTACCTTGCAGTTACGACATACGGATAGTATGTCGTAACTGCAAGCTTTGGTATTAATAAAGGGCAATGGTTAATGTAATTATATTTGTGCAGTTACACCAAAATACGTCCACGAGTGGAGTTTAATATCAAAACTTTAACAATAAGTAGTACAGTGGCCGTAAATAGGTTAACAACGAAACTAGTAGCTAGGTTGATACTCGTTTATTATTGTAATCTTTATTTGAATTATGTCGTGATGTGGGTTTTGTTTATTAAGATACTACTCGTACTATTCCTACATTTAATTTTAACGTTTTTAGCTTAAGAGGAAACACTACGTCGACGTGGCATGCAAAATTCTCATACAAAACACAGAAAAACGACGTTTCGTAGTCCCCTGTTTCCTCCTTCAGGACTAGACCAATTTTATTACTTTTTAGCATCGGTTAAAGAAAGAGATTTTCTGTGTCTGTATGTTTGATTTTTTTGCATTAAGTCATTTATTTATTAACCAGGAGCCTTCAAAATTTAGCGAAATCATTCCGTTTTAAGGCGTCTTTAGAAACATTAAGTGGCTGGTTTTAAAAAAAATCAAACAGTTGGGTTTACTATGCTAACATTTATTTAGGCGTCCAGTTTAGATATAAACGAATACCATTAGGCTAAAACGCCCGTCTGTTTAACTGGGCCAACGATTTCCTAATCCACTAGAGTCATTTATTATGCATTGGCCAATCCACGAAAGCCACCAGCTCTGACATTATTGTACCATAGAGACTTACCTTAATAAATAGCTACAAATACCTCGAACATAGAATGTTGTTGACACAATGTTCTCTCAGTTATTATTGATGGGTATAATTTATCGCAGCGTGTTCTAAGGGGAATGCGAATGGAATCACGCAGTTTTGGGTAGGTACCTACCTACCTACCTACCCCCCCAGAAAATTTATGATCGTCGCTCAGAACCTTTGATGATTGCTAATTTTTCAGAAGCGGCCGGGAGGCGGCGCGCTAGAAAAAAATCGTCAACCCCGACTTTCTTAACATTTGTCAACGTGCAATAAATATTAATAAGTGCGGTCAGTGAGACGAGGCAATAGAGAAATTGAGATGACGAATTGGGTTTTGATAGATAGCGTGGAGCAACAAGTTAATGACATGACACGAGATAAGGACCAAATGAATAAGCAAACTTTATTGATCATAATATAATAAAACTTTGAATTGTATTTCGAACCACCCCTATGGTCTAGTGGTTTCATTACCGCCCACCAGACTCAGGCCCCGAGACCTCCAGTAAAGTTCATTGCATGTCCTCGTTTTTTAAGATGGTAAGGTTTGTTTAGTTCAACTGTGCAACTGTTCAATCTACAGTGTTGTGGAACTCGCGGCAGCGGTATTTCCGGACCGTTACATAACTTAGAAATCTTCAAAAAAAACGAGCCTATGCCTTCCTTAAAAGTCGGCAACGCGTCTGCGATTCCTCTGCTTTTGCGGGTGTCCTTGGACGGCGGTGATTACTCTCCATCAGGTGACCCGCCTGCTCGTATAACTCCTTTTTTATAAAAAAAAACTAAGCTACCACCAACACATTTAAGCTTAAAGCGGATCAGTATGGCTGCGGTCCGACAATTACTAGACATGAGGAAGCCAGTCAATAGTCAAAGATTCCGCGTAAAGTGTACTTCTACCTTTGGCCACGTTATCACTTATCATCAGAACACATAACATTTCCATTGATCAATAAGAACGACGATAACACACTGAACGACAGCGCTGTAATAGGTCAAGGATCATAAGACCTCCGGCGGTAGCGAAACAATTGATTTTTAATTGTGTCTGGTTTTACGATCCTCAAGGGGTTAAATCGCTGAAGTATAATCCGACTAATTTAAAGTGTACGGTAGTTTCGTGTCTGTATATTACTTTAAGTTCATTAGATTGGGTTATTACATTATTGTACATTTGCCCAGTTATATACCTACTCACCATTATAGAAGGTTCGCCGCCCCACAATCGGTTCGATTCATATAATGAAATAGAGCCAGCTATTCTTAGACGTTACGACTGTCAAACGCCAATCGTCTGAGGCGAACGGACACGGACAGCCAGCCCGTCGTCGGTCGGATCTAGAAACCAATTTTCCCACTGACTAGTTAAGTAGGTAAATACGTTATTTCATGGCGCATTTATTCCCGAGCAGATCATAGGGACCGCGGACCGCGATTTGCATTCGTCTGTTGTTTTAGTAATGCCGTTGGCCTTGCGGGGGCTTGCTTAAAAACAAATGACAGACATTGCTGGGGCGGATTGCTGATGTAAACTGACGTAAGAAAGAAGGTTTGCCATACAAGATAATTGGCTACTTGACAGTTTTTGAAAAAGTATTTTAAAAATTACAAACGCTTATTTTATAACCCGTATAATAATTTTTTCTCGAAAAGGCTTTATTTAACATAAAAAAAACATATTTTTCTTCATTAATTTCATATTTCGCGCGAAAACAGTTGGTCACGTGACATTTTGCCCTGTGACGTCACATTTCACTATATAGAGAAATATTATCATGAAACCTGACAGATAGTTTTTGTTTATTTGTGAAATGTGACGTCACACGAAGCTCAAACATGGCCGCTTGCGTTTTTTGTCTTGTAATCCACAGACAAAAACTCGAAAATATGTTTTGTAAAAATAAAATATTTAGAAATTATCTTAATAAAAAATAACTATTACTTAGGTAATTATCGTTAAATCATAAACTACCATATCCGACATATTTCATATTTTATTGTTACAACTGTCAAATAGCCAATTATCTGGCTAACAATTATAAACTTGTGTGTCCCGTGTCGCGCAGCAGTGAAAGAATACTATCACCCCCTCTCTTCCCTTGGAAGTCGTAAAAGGCGACTAACGGACTACAGACTGCACATACATCTAACAGCATAGAGCGGCGATTTGCTTACCACCTGTCACGCTGAGCACATGTGCAGTCGCTATTTGGTGAGTGAACTATGATAGAAGACTGCTCTTGCTGTCCTCATTGCCTAGTCTCTGACTAACCCTTCGGGGATAATGTATATCAATGTCTTGTCACTGAGGTGTCAACAAAAACAGAATGTAACCTTTCTGAAGCGATGAGCGAACATAGGTAGATTCGTGGCAAATGATTTTTAATTTTTAGTAGGTAGGTATTTCATTTGTTTTGCATATTCGCCAATATTTAATGTACTTACCGAAATTGACATTTAATTATACTTTCTTATTCCAATTCCCATTTAAATAGAGATAGATAAAGTTTTTACTTAATAATAAGTACTTAATAATGTACGTAACAATTACTTTTTTTTTGTTAGTGCTGTCGGTCGCAGATGACCTTTACAGCTTTACCGGGCTTGTTTGGGGGCGGCGAGAAACTTAAAGGTTCCTCAAGCCGTGATGGTCGAAATTCCCCAGAGGGTTTCCGGTGGGGGGTAATAATTACATGACGCTTAATATTCCAGCACTAGCTTGAAGACCGTGAAAACCGCATAATTTACAAAGCGCTTCTTATGACACAGCGCGCTCCGCTCAATTATGCAACTCAAACAATAAAATCGTCTGGTGGGTTATTAACGAGTTGAATCCCACGTAAGCACACATTCGGAACTGCGCACGTACGAAATTAATCCGATGTCTGCCGGCTGGAGTTCACGCGCGTCCACAGCGGATCAGCGAATATTAAATATTATCATACTTGTATATAAGGATTTTAAAAATATTGACATTCAATGCAGTTAATTGTAGTCCATTGTAATTACAATTATATTTAGACCCTTTTTTATTTATTCTTATTCACTACGGGTAAGTACGAGGCCTTCATCTCAAGATGACGATAACACCAGCGGGTCTATCGACAAAAAAATATGGATATGGACATGGGCTTCCTTTGACATTTGAAGCCAATATTTTGTCCTTATATGGGCATATTATGGGCTTCAAATGTCAAATGAAGCCCATGTCCATATTCATATTTTTAGCCGATACAGGGGCTGGTATAAGTGACGATAATTCCGAAAGTAAAAGCACGGGGTTTACCCGAAATCCTCAACCACTGAGGAACTGGCTACCTTATCTCTAAACTGTTGGAACACAACAATATCTACTATTAACATTGTTATTATTGCGCCAGACTTTAGATAAGATAGTGATAGCTAGCCAGGCGGACTTAACAGCCCTACCACCAACCAAAACAAATCAAAATCAAAATCCTTTATTCAACATAAGCCTTTACAGGCACTGACGTCAAAAACCAAAATAAACAAAGTTTTACATCTTATTACTACTAACAATAGCATCTAAAAACCACAAAGGTTTGTCTTGAGCTACAGGCGTTTACCTTTTACAAAAAAAGTATAATGAAGTGAATAAAAGCAGCTAACAATGGCGGCTTACATAAGACTTCCTTAAAAGTATGTAAAAGAACAAAAATTTTAAAATATGTGTACGTATGAAATATAAAAAATCATATTACATATTATACAGTTAACTAACGTGTAGTTAAATCTTAAAAGCTAATGTTACTAACTAATCTACCTACCTAACTAATCTACCACCAGTTCGGATTTTGGGAGAGCTATCGACTAAAAAGAAGTTGGCAAGAAATTCAGGAGACTTTTCTTTTTTCTCCCTCTAAGTAACAGGTGAGTATAAGCTCTTTGAATCGTACACAACATGATGTGGAAAAAAGAAATACACGTAAACAATAACTAAGTTATAAGTTATATTTGTCATTTACATAATCTTCCACTTCATAATAGCCTTTACTCATGAGGGTTTTTTTAACATGTGTTTTAAATTTAAATGTGTGTACTTAAGGGCATTTCAGTAATATTTTGTGGAAGTTTGTCATAAAACGTTACACATTTACCCAAGAATGAGCCTCCTGTTTTAATTTATGAAGTCTAAAACTAGGGACGGCAAGCTTATTTTTCCTACGAGTGTTAAAGTTATAAAGCTCACAATTTTTAACAAATGTATTTTAATATATTGATTTCTTTAATCTCCTCACTACAGGGACTACTTTTTTTCTCAGATTCAAATTAAATTCATAATCTGAGATCTTTGGGGGTTACTTTCTAACTAAAAAAATGCTAAAAAAAATCTAGCTCTTAATAAAAGAAGTTTTTTATATGTCCTGCCATTAGGACAGATGGAGACTAGTGATGTATTCTGCATAGTTCTATGTCCTGTACGTAAGACATTTACAGTCAACTGTAGTGTAATAGAAATGTAATGACATTATAATAAATAAATAAAACATAAGGATAATCAAGGTTTTTATTGAAAAATACAATCAACAAGTGACATAAGTTACTTACAAAATAAAAAGTCGTGTTTTTTTAAAAATAACTATTACCAAATTGACTATAACATCAGTCTCCGTAATGTTACGAATCTCAACTAGGTACAAAAAAGGTTGAGTTCTTGATGCCGGTAGTAGCCTCCGGCCAGACAGTGCTGACCTACGAAGACCACGAGAGCCCCTTCCTTGCCGCAAGCCTCTGCCAGTGGGTCGGGGCACTAATGAAGTACTGGATATAGCAGGACTGGCAGGTGGCGAAGGTTCAGACTCTGGATCAGTCTCTGAATCACTTGAACCAGACCTTTGATGGTCCATTGGTGGTTTCTGGTGGTTCTTCATATGAAGGATCTTAGCTGTCTTCATCTTCGCTTAGTTGATCATCGGATTTGTTAAGAAAATCTAGGATGTCCATCTCAGGCAGGGCTACAACATTAAAAAAACAAGAAAGTCATTCACTGCAAGGTTCCTAAATCAAGGACATAAAAGAATTAAAACTATATCAGTACTCTGCATGGTTTCTGTATACAGGACATAAAACTTTAACTAGCAATAAATACTAAATTCATGTGAAATTCTTGAAAATAAAATTCTTTCATACGAAACTTACATTTGGAAAATATAATGAGGATATCTTCTGATGGGTACTGTTGCAATATTTGTATGATTCAAAATGATTTTACTTACCATGTCTCGAACGTTGGTTGACACGTCTAGAATCTGAAGCCATTTTGGCAATAATAATCTTTGACCGGACTGTCAAATAGCTTTTTGAAGAATAAACACGAACCACTAGATGTCACTATGAGCCTTTCATTAGAATAAAATCGGTACGCGACTTCCCAGATTTATTTGTTTTCTATGTACTAAGGGTAGGACAGTTTCAGTGAGGAGGTTAAACACTTCTTTGAGTGAGTCTCTAGACGTAACGTTGTATATGGCGCGGACTGCCCTTTTCTGTAGAATAAATAGATCGTCAATATTAGCAGCAGAGCCCCTGAAACAAACCAAGTACACAAAGATATGAAATGCTAGGAATCAAAACGGGGACTTCTGGGTTTAATAAGACCGGTGGCTTAGCAATAAACCACAGAGGCGGTACATTTTGGCTAGTGAACTATTAGTGCAACTTCTACATATTTAAGAATTATTTAATTTTGTAATATTTAAAGGCCTCTGAAAAGGGAAAACGCGTTTTTCATCCGTAAAAGTATTTATTTCAATGTGTAGTGTTCGCGTAAACTTAAAAATATTTTGGATATTTATTTTGTACCGATGTAGACGCACCTTATAAGGAACGTCAGATAGATATTATGCCAGTTTCGAGTCGTATGCGTTCGACTGTCGGAGTTACAAATTATGTGAGTAAATTGAGGTGACGTGTTTGTTATATGGAAATGACGATATGGGAATCAAAACACCTGCGTGTTTCTTTTAGTATATAGTGTTTCCACTTTAATCTAGTACCTGTCTACCTACATTTTGGGTCAATTAGAAATAATATCTACATTAGCCGGTCCGGTTTAGAAGTGAAGTTTTTAATTTAAGATCTCACCAAAACTTAAATATTTTTTAAGTTTCTTTTTTTTATTTAACTAAATAATTGAAAATAAAGCATCTGCCTTACGTAAAGCTTAAACATACAACCTTTCTCGCTTGTGCCGGGAAACCGCTCTCCCAAGGAAGCTACCAAAGCAAAAGTTTATAACTCCATATTCTTACGCAATTGTCTGCCCTTTGGTTACCATACGAATGTGATCCAGAGTTGCTGTATATACAAAATAAAGTAATTAATTATGTCAATACATACTTACAAACATATTCACGACTATTATCCCCGAAGGGTTAGTCAGAGACTAGGCAATGAGGACAGCAAGAGCAGTCCTCTACCATAGTCCACTTTTCACCAAATAGCGACTGCACATGTGCTCAGCGTGACAGGTAGTAAGCCCATCGCCGCTTTAAGCTGATCGATGTTTACAGTCTTTAGTCCGTTAGTCGCCTTTTACGACGCCCAAAGGAAAAGAGGTGTGGTAGTATTCTTACGGATACGGTTATGTCAATACAGGTGTTTGGTGATAGGTACATAATCCCGCAACTGGGTCATCCAGTAAATTGCAAACCCAATTTTGTATAGAAGCAACTCCGAAATGTCGAAAAAAATGCTGTTTTGTAAAAATCTGCATACAATAAGTACCGTAGAACGGGGCTATTTGGTAAAAAAGTAGGGATAAAATTTGAATATTTATTTTTCCTTTAATTTTAACAGCTAAAGAAGTATGTGTTGCTTAATACAGATATAACTCTATAAAAATACAAAAATAAATACATAGAATTAACAAACAGTAAGTTTTTTTTTAATTTTAAGAAAAAACAATTTTTTTACCATCTTTTTGTTGTTGTTTTTGAGTCCCCGATATTTCGGCGCAGTTTCGTCCGGCCAGGCCAGTGAGAGTTCCGGAGGCCCCTTAACCCCCCCCCCCCCTCTCACAATTCTTATTCCTTCCTTAACCTTATTCCTTTCTTAAAGGTCGGCAACGCATCTGCGACTCCTCTGGTTTTGCGGGTGTCCATGGGCGGCGGTGATTGCTCTCCATCATGACTCGCCTGCTCGTTTGCCACCTTCTTATATAAAAAAAACGGTTCCGTTTTTCCTAAAAATAATTGTAGTGACCATGAAACTTTAAAATGTTATTCTGCAAATACTATTCGACCTAAGTTGCGAGATTATAATAATACACCTATTTCCAAACACCATGTAATAACACAGGTAATTGAATCATTTTATATAATTAAAGATACTCTGGATCACATTCGGTATCATAACGACAGATAATTATCCCCTGATTCTATCAATCGATAACCCAAACCTCATAATTTCTTTGACAACCATATAATGACAATGGAACACAAAACCTCTTGGGACAGGAACAGACCCGAGGCGTGACCACGCGAGGGGCATATGAACGACCGATTCGGCTTTAAGTGAATATAATAGTTATTGTTATGTGGAAGTATTGTGACGGCTAATGGCGGTTCCTCGTATTTGTACCTATGGACTCTGAGCGTATTAAGTTGCGCAAAATTTGGCAAAAATATTGCAGTTTGATTAGAGCAGAAAAAGTTTTATATAATAGGTTGTCGAAACACACCAATCCGCTTTTGGCTCACTAGGTGGGTTATGAACCGTCTTTCCCCATGCTTTTGTATAAGCGGGGACATTGCTCCGCAAGCCGTGCTGTCAGTACAATTCGGCAAGAACCTTAGCTTCGCGAGCCGTTTGACCAATCGCCGTGTTAAAGGAAGCACGTCGCAAATAAACTTGGCACACGGCGGCGAGGGGATTGCGCGCCGCACTTGTAATTACATCAACAATGGGAAATGTAAAGGTTTATGATGAACCACTGCCTGATGATGAACTGCTGATAATGTATTACCCACATTTTTTCAAAGCTCCACCTGCTTATGTTTTTTTTAGCCTCCTTCGTTGCCTGTCTTACTATGTATGCAGAAGTAAGACATTTTGTCACATGTCATTTCACTATTTTATGATGTGTCACAAGACGCTTTAAAATCTATAAAAAAAAAGAAAATTCAAAAGTAGTTATGTGCAATTTGTCGGGGACCTTCGCTCCGCGAGCCGTGTGACCAATCGCCGTGTTATCGGTAGCACGTCGCAAATAAACTTGGCACATGGCGAGGGGATTGCTCGCCGCACTTGTCCTGTCACCAGCAATGGGTTAATTAACCACTCCTCAGACCATATGTAATATTTGGTCCGAGAACCACTCACTCGTAGAAATTTTCTGAAACATAAAATTGGCGCAACTGTCAACGTCAAATTTGACAGAAACGAGCATAGACTATGCAATATTTTGCGATCACGATGCATAAAATGCACAAAACCGAAATAATCAAACTTGTTCATACTAAAGTAGCCTGTAAGTCTATGAAAACACGGTACAAAGTCAAGTGTGTTTTTGTAGGTGCGGTCTCATGCGACCGCTTGGGGGCTGGAGGTAGGGCGGATGATTATTAACCACTATCTGATGATGAACTGCTGATACTTAATGTCTTACCCACATTTTTTGAACTAGCTCCACCTGCCTAACTTTTAACTAGGTACATACGCCGTAACAATGATGAGCCTCCTTCGTTGCCTGTTTTACTTGTATATGCACAAGTAAGACTTTTTGTCACATTACATTTTTCTATTTTATTAAGATATGTCACAAGACGCATTAAAATCTATGAAGCGGTTTAGGAGGGCTGTACCTCCTACAATTAGTATGTAGCGGTTTAGTTCCTGCTTCAGAATAGGAATGAAACAGCGAATAGGTAACAAAGTATAATGCTATTCTTTTTGCAAAGAATTTACAAAACTCAGGAAGGGTACACGGATCGCTCACTCTGCCCGCTTGAGTAGGACTTAAAAGACTTAGCTTTAGGCTAATCTTCTTCGTAGACTGCGGCTACCCGGAACCTGGAACCGGCGGGATCAGTCTGCGCGCAGGGACGAAAGCGGAGTCGTGTACGCCAGGCACTGGTCACGCACAGGCTCTAGCAGGCAGGCAGACAGGCAGCGTACAGGCCCAGGGGTGTACTCCGGTGCAGGAAACCCTGGAATACACAAAGAAAAAGGAATGAACTTATGTTCACTAAGTCCCGGCCTCTGTGGGGTCCGGTGTAGTACAGCTACAATTAAACCTGGCTCACTTACTGAGTAAAATTGTAATTGCAAAACCGTTAGACAATTTCAACAAGAGAATTTACAAACAAGCAGGTAGATACCAACTTTGTAATTGAATGTTGTACTGAAAAAGTAAAAATGAGTAATTATTAGAGTAATGTTTTTTATTTTATCGTTTTATTTACGCTTAAATATACTTAAGTAAAAAATTTTACTTGAGTAATTATTAAATTAACTGAGAATGGTATTTCGTCCATGGGATCATAGGGGACCTTGCGTCACTTCAATACCATTACACTTCCTGCATAGTAGGTAATCTTATCAAGGAAGAAATAGGAAATATTCAACTTGAAGTTAACATGACTTTAAAATAAATATATTAATTTAGGCTCTACGTTAAACACTAACAATTTATGCAATTACCAAACACTTTAAAACAGTTGTAATATCTGTAAAATTAAAACACAGCAGTTTAACAAATATAATTCAGTTGAAAGATATAACAGACAGCTCATCCAAGAATTCGGGGTTATATTATTCCGAGTAGAATTGCTGTAGCACGATGTGAGTAGGTATACTCGAAACAGCAAATAGACCGTTCTCCCGGAGGGTCGGCTTTTTATATCAACAGAAGACAGTCAGTAAAAATACTCCGACCTCGGACCAAATATTACATGGACAGAGTCTTACGACGTTGCCGCTTTTACATACGTGTATCAAAGTAAAGTATTTGTATCTCTGTCTGTATGACTGTAGTGTGATATGAGTAAAAGACATAGTGAATGTACGTTTGGCAACGACGCACTGTCGGTGTGAGACGTGTCATTTCATGACCGACTACTAGGTCAAAACATTGCTGGATTGTGCGAAATAATAGTGAAATATTAAGAAATCTTAGTGTTTGTGTTATTTGTGTAATATACAATTGACATAATGTCTTGTTCTGTTGTTTATTGTTCGTCAAGAACAACAAAAGGAGGTGTGAGGGACCAGGAATTATCATTTCATACGTTAGTGATTTCTCATAATATGTATGCTTTACTATGAGTTTTTTAATAATTAAAACGGCAAAGCATTAATTTTTGCTAATTCTAAATCATACTATATCGTACACTATTCATAAGAATCAGGTTTTAAACCTTAATTAAATGTAATTTAAAGGCTTTGTTTTTGGCATAATGATTAGGGATGTACGTATTTGTGTATCGAAGCTTTATCGATATTACTAATATTCTTTTAATTATTCTTTTTTTAGGTTTCCAAAATGCCCGGAAATAAGACGTGAATGGGTTAAAGCTATTAGACGTGATAACTGAGAGCCTACAAAATATTCAAGGCTCTGTTTCAAACATTTTGAAAAATCTTTTTTTACAGTAAAAATTTTAGCCTGAGTTCAAAATTGAATCTTAATAATATGGGCGGGAATATGAATAGTAAAAAGTATTGCTCTTCACTTTACTACACAAATTATTATTTTTTATTTGTTTGTTATAATAGAATGATGCAAACGAGCAGGCGGGTCACCCGATGGAGAGTAATCTCCGCCGCCCATAGACACCCGCAACACCAGAGGAATCGCAGATGCGTTGCCGGCATTTAAGGAAGGAATAGGAATTGTGAGCGCGGGGGGGGGGGGGGAGGCCTCCGGAACCCTTACTGCCCGAACGAAACACAACAGCACCAAGGGCTATTATTTCACGCCGGATATTAGCGTGTTACCAGACCAATCGATCGATCGTCGATCGATGGTAGAATGGATTAGTCGACGTCGATCGATGTCGATCGACAATCGACCGGTAAAATGGATTGGGTGTTAAATCGAGCTGTTTGATTAGACGCACCGGCCGCTTCACTTTTCTGAGTGGTAGAGCCACGCTGCGTTGCAGCACGCATTGGGCCGGCTCGCCCGGCGTAATACCACCCTCTCTAATATTCTGCGTGAAATAATGGCACTTGGTGCTGTTGTGTTTCGTCCGACTAGTGAGGGTTCCGGAGGCCCCTTCCCCCCCCCCCCCCTCCTCCCAATTCCTATTCCTTCCTTAAACCTATTCCTCCCCTAAAGGCCGGCAACGCGTCTGCGATTCCTCTGGTTTTGCGGGTGGGTGTCCATGGGCGTTGGTGATTACTCTCCATCAGGTGACCCGCCTGCTCGTTTGCCTCCCTCTTTTATAAAAAAAAAAAAAATATTTCGTGCCCATGGATAATAATCGTAATATTAGATTATGTTTATGTTGATAATAATGAGTGATGATAATATGAACGTTTAAATACTAAATGATATTCCCCCAAACACCTTGGGAAGCACTTTAGATTAAGCAACACCGAAAAAGGGGGGAAGGGGAGGGGGAGGGGGAGCCAAAGTGCATAGTTTGCAAGATATTTTTATTTTGAGGTTATTTTAGGTTATTTTTAGGAAAAAAAAACAAATATTCTACTAAGTTACCATTACCGTACCCCCTCCATCCCCCTCCTCTCTACCTCCCTCGAAACTACTAACCTCGAAATTCATGACAATCGCTACGCAAAAAAAAAAACAAAAACAAAAACCGCTGCTTAAATTGTCATTTGGATAAAATAAGCGATCGTTGGCTTTAAAAAACGGCCGCATCCAGATTCTTCTGCGTTTGCGTCTCCGTAATAATAGTACGAGCAACATCGTACTGGCCAAGAACAACGAGTCCTTTTCTGAATACATTTCGCTGATGGAATTTAGCCAGGGTTAATCGATCAACGTCGGCCGACCGTCGATCGATGGGTTAGACGAACGGTATCCGTCGATTGATTAAAGTTACCACACCTATCGATCAACGTCGACCGACCATCGTCGATCGATTGGTTAGTCAAACGGTAGGTATCCGTCGATCGATTAAAGCTACCAGACCAGTCGATCAACTTCGATCAACGTTGATCGATGCCGTCGATCGACGATCGATCGAATGGTCGGGTAACACCCTTAGTGAGAGGTTGGTATTTACGCCGGGCGAGCCGGCCCAGCGTGCCCGGCGTGCTGCAACGCAGCGTGGCTCTACCACTCAGTCAGTGTCACTCATTTAGCACCACCCAAGGGTCACGTGTAGGGTCTAAACGGTAAACCTACGGACGTGAGTAACTTTAACCCCAAATTATAATAACGAACTAGGTACACACCACATTAAAGTGATTATATCGATATACTAGTCACATCTTTAGTCACGCACACATGTACAGATAGAAAGCTGCATACTAACAAAATACGGACATGCTAAAAATCCAAAGACTCTGTCCATTGTGATATTTGGTCCGAGACTCCGACTATAATTTCAAATCGTCCAGCGTCAATGCATCATCTGTTCACTCGAACAGAGACAAAAAAACCAGCGACCAGACCATAAGGAATACAGAGCAATATGCACGGGCTTACACATTCGCTGAATGTCACAAAATTATAAGTGGTATATTATGGTGTAAGACACACAGAGAAATCTATGATGTTTCTTCAATATGTCTCACCCCAAAACACTATTTAATTAAAAGTAATTAGCATTTAGCACTACAAAATTAATTCATTGAAAACCACTTCAACCCGGCTGGAACAATCTTTCACAATCCTAACGTAAGTGGCTAAACGATAGAATATGAAGGGTAAGAACAACCTCTGCTATGCGTCTTTGGCAGCTGTCAAAATCAATGTTTATTGCAGGTAAATTAGATGTGTCTAATTAGCTATATTAATCATATATGCCCAGCAGTAGGACGTTTATAGTAAGATCATTTGATTTGATATGATATTATGGAATAAAACAACAACGCAAGTACTCTAACAGCTAGAATTCATTGTTGATCAATCATTGTATGTTTTAAGTTCATTTTTATTTGCACAACAGCACAATTTAGGATTTGAGGTTAGACAGAAGTATTATATCTATAAAAAAATCTCCCAACATCTAGCAAGAAAATGCAACTCCGTTTTATGTATGTACAATTTAGCGGGAACCTTCGCCCCGCGAGCCGTGTGACCAATCGCCGTGTTATCGGAAGCACGTCGCAAATAAACTTGGCACACGGCGAGGGGATTGCGCGCCGCACTTGTCCCTACTTGCCGACTGGATCGGAAACTCGGCACCACTATTTCTTAGAGGTGATTCGTGAGGTAGAATCGTGATTGTAGCACCCTCTGTATTACAGTACTTATGGGTGCGACGATTTATATACCAACTGCTAATGGAAGGGGTGCCAGTATGAGGTAGTGAGGGAAAATATTATTTTTATAATTTTATATTCTATAAAGAAATAACTGCAAAAGGCAAACTGTACGCCACAAGGCATTTTCTACCATTTAACCGTTTCGTTCAAAGATGTGGGAGACTTGAAGTAAGGCGATACTCTTTAGTTAGTTCTCAAAGCGGCTCTACATTTTTATTTTATCAATTTGTTAATCGCAAATCGCGTAATAATACTCAACTACAGATAATCTTTACTGCCTGCGTAATTTTATCATCGAAATACAACAATGCTATTTAACTACACTAATTTCAAAGCCAAATTTTGATGAGATATTGGTAGCTAACCAGGCCGACTTAAAACTAACTCCATCTAATTTGTATGTCTTACATAAAAACCTTTGCTCGTAATCTCTTTCATTATCAGTTAGCCTCCAGCCTTTTAAATTGAATATCTTAACAGTTAATTAACAAAAACTTAAGCCTTACTTGAACTTTGAACTTTGTCTTCAAATTATAAATTCTCCTTAACCTTTAGTATAATAGCCAGCATCGTTGTTTAAAGACTACATGGTACCTTTGTTACAATTCAATTATCATTACGAACTGTCTTAATTGCTTTTTTTAATTAACACAGCTTAAGTCGTTAATTAATAATTCGCTCCGTCCATAGTTAATTTTGGCGTTCCCTCGCGTAATTTTTCGGCTCACGAGCAAACAGCGTAATTATTATCATCTACGTATTAATACGGCGAGCAGGGACATCGATTTCATTAGCAAATAACTCTCGCAGTTATACACGTAGGTGCGGGTGTAAAATCAACGCCTACACGTTATATTAGTCTATAATTACCTTTCCAAGGGGTTTAATTGAACAACACGTATATACCTTTCTAATAAAGAAATCAATAAAATGTCATGAGCACGAACCTACTTGTATGTTAACGAAAGTAATTAAAGATTTCGTAGGAGGTATGCAATTTTAAAAGTATTAATGTGATGGTAGTATGAATCTTTCCTTTAATGTTTTAAAATTTCTGATCTTTTAAGTTTGTACAGAATATCGAAATGTTTATAAATATACTTACATAATATGCGATGTGATTTTTGGCTATGAGTATACATACTGTTAGATGAAGATTAGATCAAACGACGACCTCCGTGGTCGAGTAGTTAGCGCGCCGGATCTGGCGTCGCGCCATCCCTGAGGTCCCGGGTTCAATTCCCGGTCGGGTCAATGTAGCGAAAACTGTTTTTCTGAATTGATTGCGGGTTTGGTTGTTTTTCTATGTTTATGTATATTTATCCGTTGTCTAGTTTAACCATATTAACGAGTTTCAATATAAGCTTATCTTGGGTTAGATAAATGTCAATATTATATATTGTAATTATTTTTTTTTATCGAGCTAAGTATGTGGGAGATTAAGTAAAGAGATTAATGATTTTGATCAATTTATATTCATAAATACCAGATTAATTAGCAAACAGTAATAATATACACACATTTAGTGTTAATTATAATACAGTAATATCAATTTATTAAAATATCTAGCCATTTGGCATTTTACGTAATGAAAATTGGTACTTACTACTATTTCTTGTAACATACACAGTTATGTACTAAAATACATAATTTAGTTACACCATCATAGCGTGACTCAATACTATGTCGACAATCAGAGCTCCGTCATGCTCCGCAGTTGAATACAGAATGCCTCGAAGGCGCTAACGCATGACCTTTTTATACTGGAGCACAAACAAGTCGCTAATGACGCATGGCGTGGGGAGCGTGGCAATGGGCAAGCACGTGTTTTCTTATTCGTATTAATTACTGCGGTGAATTTGCTTTCTTCAAACATTTGTTTTTAATGCTAACATTAATACTAATCTACATTTAAATGCCAATCTCCCACAATTATATAACGGCTGCTACTGATCTCTCGCCCGCAGTAAATTCTCCAACACTAACAAGTAGAGCCTATGTAAAGTCCCTAGTGTCTTTAAGGCCCGGACCAAAGACAGACATGCCCAGATACCATCGTTCAATTCTGAAGCAATGTTTTTAAGCTAAAACAAGGCCGCGTCCTATAGCGTACGGCGTCCTAACCAAACGCCAAATATCAGCGAAAGGTCTGACCATTGCTCAAAAATGAAACTGAAAATTAAAAGGACTTTCTAAAGGTTCCCCAACCCGATTAGACCGTGAAACAACTACCGAAACCCTTGAAGGAAACGCGTAAAATATTCGCATAAACCATTTTCCACCGTCGAGCCGTCCGCTCCTAAAACAAAGGTGCCTTATCTGAACACGGAAAGGCAACAAAGGCACGCCAAAAGGGAAGCGCCTGTAATGGCCCAGATTTTCAGATTAATTTTTCTCTGTGTGACCGTGAGATAAAAAGAAGTTTCACGGCCATAACAATAGCACACCTTGCGTAGCCGGAAAACTTTTTTTTTTATACTCTAAAAGGCGAAGAATGGCTTATTTCACGGTGTAGCCCACTTTGTGTTGGCACGCCTTCATCTAAAAGGCTATTGTTAAGAATTTCCAGTTGTTCGAAATATTTTTAATTAGCGGCAATTAGTTGAAGCACAAAGCAATATAATATCATTGTTAATAGTAACGCTAAGGGTTGTTTTGTAGAAGGTTCAAGGCAAAGTGAGACTGGTGGAATAATTGAATTGTGACTGACTTATATTACGTGACAGTGACAAAGCAGTAGAAACAGAACAGGTAACAAACAGATGAATATGAATGAGGGGAAACACGTCTGCCTGTTACAAAACGTCAGAATAAAAGTAATATCCGTAAAATCGTTTCATTACAATGTGCAGTGTTCGCAGTGGGTATAGAATATGCAAAATGAAGAGGTGAATAGCACAGCGGCAACCGCATTCATGTTGCGATATTGAAAGTTAAGCAACTTTAGCTTTGCCTTGTCGTTGGATTGGTGACCAAAAATATCTTGAGCCTCTCCTGTTTCGGACGGCACGTTGAGTCGTTGATCCCAATCGTTATTGGAAGATGGCAATTGTTATAGCTACATAACAGTTTTATCTTTTCCCACCAAGCATCTTTGATCAAAGTGATGGTTTATTTCTAATATCCTCATGTTCTCATGTGTTATGATAAAGTGGGCAGGTCTGTTATCAGCAGTGGGACATTTATAGACTGAAGATATTGTAACAAGTGGAAGTTTTGCTATCTGTCTTTACTTTATATTACCATGACACGGTCATATGAACATAATACTGCATAGTCTTTCTTCGAATTATTATACTGTTTCAGAATATGCGATATATTGTAAATTACTTAAGTACAAACATACATATAATCACGACTATTATCCCCGAAGGGTTAGTCAGAGACTAGCCAATGAGGACCACCGTCCTCTGCCATAGTCCACTTTTCACAAAATAGCAACTACACAATATGTGCTTAGCGTGACAGGTGGTGAGCCCATCGCCGCTCAAGTCTGTACAGTCTTTAGTAAGTTAGTCGCCTTTTACGACACCCAAGGGATGAGAGGGGGTGGTAGTATTCTTTTACCGCTACGCGACACGGAATATCCTCATGTTTTATGATAATGTGGGCAGACTTGTGATCAGCAGTGGGACGTTTATAGACTGAAGATAGAGACCGTATATATCATGGGGAGTGTTCTGAAGAATTGTTCGGCTTGATCCATGCCGCTGATTTCCTTCACCGCACTACACGCAATCGACTGTCATTCCATCCACATCACCTTGATGGATGGCGGTCTACTACTGTGCGTTTTTCAAGAAATTTCTTGCCTCGAACTACAGTGTTGTGGAACCAGCTCTCGGCGGCGGTATTTCCGGACCGTTACGACTTAGGGATCTTCAAGAAACGAGCCTATTCCTTCCTTAAAGGCCGGCAACGCGCCTGCGATTCCTCTGGTTTTGCGGGTATCCATGGGCGGCGGTGATTACTTTCCACCAGGTGACCCGCTTGCTCGTTTGCCTCCTTCTGCAATAAAAAAAAAAAGATAACGTAATGAGTGTAAGTTATTTACATGCATACATGTGTCACTTTTGTATTACCATATAACGTGATATATTAACACAATACTGTGTAGTCTTTCTTGAAATGAAAATTGTGTTTCACAATATGCGAATAGGTAAATTGTACATTACAAAGATAAGAAGCTTTATGATGCAGGCGGATAACGTGTTCTTGTCACGATGGCTGAAGCGAAGCCACTTTTATACATAGATTGACAGTAGCTTATATAAGATGACTGCTAGAAACCGCAAGAAACTTCAAGGGCTTGTCTGGTCAAGTGTTTTAAACATGACACAAATCACAAAAAAGGAATTCGTGTTTTTTTTTATTTTTAATGAAATAATTCATTTTGTGAATTTTAATTGGATAGTCTTTCTAATTTACTTTAAAGCATACGGCCATCTGTTGACCTGTCCACGTCAGCTGGTCAATAAGTACCTACGTTGACGGGTCAACACAACAGACGGCCGGCCGGCCGGCCGTTACCCCCGTCAGCTGGGCGATAAGTACCTACGAAAACAAAATCGAATTCCTTTTTTGTCATGTATAAAACACTTGACCTGACCAGCCATTGAAGTTTTTTGCGGTTTCTAGCAGTCATCTTATATACTGTCACAATGCCATTATTAAAATCTAGCCTTTGCTACAATTGAGAGCAGTTGGCTTAAACACCGCGCTTGGTAAATGCGTTTTAGTGATCACACATCCAGGCAATGCCTCGAAAAATCTGAATATCGTTTGCCCTCTTCTGCTATAAAAAAAAACACACTTTACCCGATCTGGTAATTGAGTCCAGGACTTCCGTATGCGGGCCCAGTGCTTTTACTCGAGCGATAGGTGGCCGAATATTTTGTTTAAAAACATATTTATGTGTTACTGATAAGCGCCTTATAAGTACTTTTGTGGTGTAGTGCTTTTTTACATCAATAAACAAACAAAATAAGAACGTTTAATTTTCGGTAACCGCTTCATATAGTAGTTCGTCTAGTATTC
This sequence comes from Scoparia ambigualis, assembly GCA_963921215.1. Lineage (NCBI taxonomy): Eukaryota > Metazoa > Arthropoda > Insecta > Lepidoptera > Crambidae > Scoparia > Scoparia ambigualis. The sequence continues at coordinate 31,178,167 of OY992508.1, forward strand.
AAAATAAGAAGAAAGGAATTTTTCAGCTTCCTTATTCGGGTAAAGGTACAAGATACGAAACGATTATTTACAATTATAAACAAAATAAAAGATCACATAAAAGCTTTTTCATTTATACGAATGTTATACATCCCTAACACCAATCACACGCTTACACCAAAAGCCAAAATGAGCTCACAATCGAACTACACGTCGGAATCGAGAGTGCACTTAGCTACAGCTAATTCCCAACACAATCCAATATCACCGTAATCGTTGTGGGAGTTAGTGGCCCCAAGAAATATAGATAAAGTGGGTCACAGTTAACTACATCGTCTCCCGAGATTAATGGTATCATAGTACCCCTAAATTTCTCTACCTGATAGCTTGCGGTAAAGCTTCGTCCTCTGTCTTTGTATTGGGGACATTGGGGTAAACACGCTGGGGCATAATGGGAGGTAGTAAAGGAACTCTCGAACCTTGTGTGGGGCACTTGATAATTTTAAAGTTGCAGTTTTGAACCCGACTAATGTGAAAGTGTTTAGGATGGGGACGGGGTTACCTATTGTTTCGCTTAACTGTTTTGTGAAAAGTGAATTAGAGCTACAATTATTGTTGGTAGGTATGTTGTGTAAAAATATATATGTTTAACTAGGGCACACAATGTTATAAGTACTGGAAACATCCGGTAAGACTGAGCTTGTTTATACAAACTTTTGTAACATAACACGTATACATTACCACGGCAGACTTAAAACTAGGTGTAATGTGAGAGGGTTAAATGATAGATCATTTGATTTGTGGCAAATCTTAATTCGACATGACTTTGTTGGTGCTCTGATAAAATTTCTGCATGAGTTGCTATTAACAAACATAAAACAATGTATGTTAAGTTATGTTGTTTTTGTTCTCCTTTTAATGTTGGTATTTATGTTTTTTTAAACGGAATAGAATAAACAATGTAACTAAGAGATAAATAAAGAGATTATTTTGTTTTCAATATTTACTTATTTATGGTATTCACAAGAACTAGACCTGCGGTCTATCGGCTAAAAAATATGGATATGGACATGGCCTTCATTTGACATTTGAAGCCCACATTTTGTCCTTATATGGGCATATTATGGGCTTCAAATGTCAAATGAAGCCCATGTCCATATTCATATTATTAAGCCGATAATAGCTGGTATGACTGAAATGCTATTAAGCTTTTTTATGGAACCTTAATTAATTTTAAATAGCAATAGATCGTGTATACTATCATAAAATTATTTTATAAAATTATAATACATTTTATTGACCCTAAAAGCTCGCTGTAGTAAAGTAGACTTAACGGACAATTTTCACATAATAAACCTGCACAAATCAACTTAGATGCTTTAAACCTTCGAACACATTAGATATTTGACATGTGATTGCGCTGATTCGAAGGCGCAAACAACATGCATTACTTAAAATTACGACTATTATCAGGGGGGTGTCACTCTGCAGTTTAGGTACGTTCGGCCGGCGCGCCTCCCAGGCAGGCCGCCAAGGCGTATGGCAGTAAAGGTTGCCGCTTGCGATGCACGCTCCACGTCGTGCGTCGTCGCTTAAGTCGTAATCCCTGCGCGCGCGCGTAAACCCTACGCTCTGTGACGTCATGACGTCAAATCGATATCGAGTCAGCGTTGCTTAACGGAATATGAACGCTCGGGTCACACAATAAGTTTCAATTTCGCGTGAAAATCGCTAGAGAGTGAACCTTCTGTACGTAGTACTATTAGTTATTCTGTGCTATTATCCCCGAAGGGTTAATCACAGACTGTAGGCAATGAGGACAGCAAAAGCACTCCACTTTTCACCAAATAGCGACTGCACATGTGCCTAGCGTGACAGTGACAACGTGAAGGCGTTAAGAATGTGCAGTCTTTAGTCCATTCGTCGCCTTTCACGTCACCCAAGGGAATAGTATTCTTTCATCGCTACCCGACTCGGTGAACATTATTTGATCGAAGCTTAAAACAGCCAAATGAAAGTCGTTTATAATTATTTGACGTAACTATAAGCTCATAACTCACATTACGTAAGAGCAATAACGTTTTAACACAAAATAAAGCCGAAATCTTATTAAAGCGCCAACAAAGTCATGTCGAATTAAGATCCGCCATAAATCAGAGAAGCCATTTAACTCTCTCACATTACACCTAGTTTTCACACTTAAGGTTCCTGCGAGAAGATTTATTGCTCGCAGGAACACTACAGGTACATTGGGGGAATAAAATAAAAAAATACTCTAAGTGCACAGTAAAGACGTAATAAATAGCTGATGTTAAATTGAGTGAGAAGAGCTTATGGCCCTGAAATTCGAAACAAGAGTATATACAGGAAATACGTTGAGCATTCGAATTTCGTAAAAAGTAAGAATAATTCAACGCTTTAAGCTGGGTAACTGGAGTTTTGGTGTCGGTTCTAGCTACAGTTGCTGAATAAAGAATGTTTTCATTCAACTAAGAATAAAATGTATTTCGTTCTCGAAAGACGAAAGTCACGGTCAGTGATTCCGCTAGAATGAAAAGTTTGAAAGTTCTTGAAACCTGACTAACATTGTGTATGACGTATTTATGTATGAATAAACATACATACTTACATCACGCCTATCAACCGGGAATCGAAACATTATATTATCAATATTATATGTTTCATTTTTTTTTCGGAATAATAAAAAAATACATAGACATGTAACCAGTCCATTGCAATTACTGAGAGCGTCGCAGCAAACATCATCATCTAATCCAAAGGTCCATTCCAAAGACATCAGATATTAGTAAAACAAAAGCACAAGCGTACAGAAAATGGATAGAGCTGCACGAGTACCTAAACACAACTAAAACGCGGAACTCGTAAATTATAAACGAGCCAAAACAATGGGCGAACGATTCCGAATCATAACAATAATTGCAATTGTCCCAGTAGATAGATATTCCGTCCTGTTTCTGCAAGAATTGAGCTGAGCGATACAAATGGAGGGGCGAAGTGTAAATATTTATTGTACAGGTGGTATAAACCGCTGGAGGATATTGGAGGATAAATTGATTGTTCGGGCTCGGTTTTCCATTTAGATATGGAAATTTCCGGGATTGTGTACGAAAATCTTCGATTTTACCTACCTTTTTTTTCTCTCGTCCCGCAACAAATCACGCCGGCCGCGGCCGCGCCGCTTTTAGATGGCATGCAATCATTGTAATTTAGCCGGCAGTTTTCAAAAATGTCTTGTTTCAAAAATGTGACTTGTGTCTGAAATGAGGCTGGCGCTGTTTCTGGTGGAATAACTCAACAAGAAAACGCTATGAATCCAAAGAGCTTCCTGGTAATATTCTTTACCTATAGTTGTTGATACTTTAGTTGAATTGTCATCAATACAGATTCTATGATCTTTTGCTGCTCTCTCTCTCTCTCTCTCTCTATCTATCTCTCTTTCTCTGTCTGTTCTCTTTCTGCTGCCAATCTACTGTTACAGGAGACCTGACAAGTGCAGCCTTTATTTGGTCGGCTGAGCGTAATGTCTATTAGCCACGTGTTCCTTTGCCTTATGTGAACCCAATTTTCAAATCTTAATATGTTACTTTGGATAACCAAATATACATTTTAAGATTATCTAAAATCATGTTAGAGATGTAAGAGAATAGAGTAACATGCCACAAATAGTAGTCCAAGCGCTTTCCTATCTTACAATTTAGCAAAAATACTTATTTTTGTAATGTATCTTGAATCTTTGCAGCTCGATCTTAGAAGGGGCTCCCAACAAAATGAATAATGCATCAATACTCGTAGTTGGCGTTGACTGTACAAACACTTGTACAGATTATATCGAAGCTGCAATAAAAAATACAATGTCACAAAAAATATGAATGTTCGGTTATTGTATGACATGTACCAGTGATCGACATAAAACACCCGTCTGTATCCACCAAGGCGAACAGTTGGCCGATTACATTTCAAAGTTGTCCGTTGCAATAGCAACTATATCACCGGCGCGTAGGATACAGGATAACTAAACTCATATGGTCACGCGTAGATTCCTAAAAGAAAATGTGACCCTTTCACCCGTTCTATTATTAGATTGAGAATGAATGTAACGGATAAACTCGGACAAACGATTGACTTCTATGACAAAGGGATCAACCGTGCGAAATTAATTCAATAAGAAAGGTCAAACGTTGTATTTTATTTTGCACAATATCTGATCGACCATGTCTTATATAAAGTTATATGGCCCCTTTCATATTTATTTATCTTAATAAGAGGATACCAAACTTCTTGTTGGCTCTATTGAAGTAATACTACTATTGGTAGGAAATTCTTGTTTCAGTGGAGATTGACCATTTTGGACCTAATACTGCCCAAACATGGGAATACTTTGATTTCTTTCCTTACATGAAAAGATAAAAAAAAAAATTAAAAAAACGTCCACGGGGTTATAATATATTGTACCTAAAAACTTATCTTATGGCTTTATTTGCTTGATTGAATGGCTATCCTTAACTTAGTGTTGTTATATTAATAAAATCCATTGTTTATAATACATTCCGTTTTTTATTTTAAAACAGACGTTTGTTATTATTATTCGTTAATGTAAAACCTACAACAGATTTTCTCAATACTCCTCGGAAAGATTCTGAAGCGCTTTGGGTTACATACTAGTATTAGTCTAAGGAACCTAATGCACTATATTCAATGTTGGGCAGCACTCTTGGTCCAACGTCCATACAAAAATGGTCAATCTCCTTTACATTGTCAAGGACACAAGCTTCTATAGGTATATGATATTGCTCACAGGGCAATGTCCGAGTCCAGCCAGTGGAACGTCTATAAGCTGAATAATAATGAAGTTTTGCGATCTTAGTTAAAACAAATTGCGTAGAACTGTAAATTCCAATAAAACAGTATCAACATAACCAACAACCCTTGAATGAACAAACTTATCGTTAGGCGATCCCTTTACAACCATTATAAGCATTTAAGTTTACAACTTCAAGGACAGATCAGGCCGGTTGGAACTTACTTCGCGCATATCCAAAACTTAATTGAAATATATGGTCACAAGTAATATTCTAATCAGACGCAAAAAGTTTCAACATCCATGTAGAAACTTTTGAACGTCACTTTAATTTATACTAATTGTAATTAACTGAACTTGAAAACCATCTCATGGAGTTACCTTCAAGACGTAAAGCAACTTCAGAAAAGCCACAGTAAAGTTGATAAAAGATTTGGTAAAATGTTTACCGTCAAGTTTTTAAAACTTACAATTTTAACAGTAGTAATGGAAGTATGATTACAATAATTTTTATGTGTTTTTACACAAATAATAGCAAATCGTGTAAGTTTATCTTTGTACTTACTATAAGATACATAGCATTATTTTTATCATTACCTAACTGTGTTGCGTAGCTGTGAATGAATACTACCACCCCCTCTCTTCCCTTGGGTGTCGTAAAAGGCGACTAACAGACTAAATACTGCACACACGTCCAATAGCATAGAGCGGCGATGGGCACAACACCTGTCACGCTGATCACATGTGCAGTCGCTATTTGGTGAAAAGTGGACTATGGCAGAGGACTGCTTTTGCGGTCCATGTTGCCTATAGTCTCTGACTAACCCTTCGGGGTTAATAGTCGTCATTATTTGTATGTATGTTACCTAATAAATAAATAAAATGTAGAGACAACAGCTGCGCAAAGAATTATATGAAAGATATATTCATTTACATTTAACTGTAACTTTTTTTAATAACAACTCAAAGAAAGTTCTTTTTTGGCTCAATAGCTTTTAGAAAATGCAGAAATCTTAGCAAAAACTTACTTGAAAATTTACTTGTTATATTGTCTCTCCGCACTTTATCATTGAGTGATGGATTGGTAGGGAAAAGTTCCCCTTCATATTTGTTTCTTTTCAATCAATTTCGAGACGAGAACAGACTGTTCATGAACTTCATCCGTTTGGTTGGAGCATGAAACATTTTGATTAAGATTGTTTGTGTCTCTTAGAATAATTGTTTTGGCTGAAAAGTTTATATTACGCCTTTTATTCAATAAATAAACCAGGACTTTTTCTATCTCATGCTTCACCGATAAAAAAAACTTCGACTTCGAAAGTTAGTAGGTTTTCAGTGGGAGCTTTTCTGACAGCTCAAATTAAAAAAATAAAAATTAGTTCAAAAACACTCCATAGATAGTGTTGTATGAAAGCCGAGCCGTACACAAAGGCTGTAATAAATTGTGCATTTTTGCTTGTCATCCAAAAATATAAAAAAATAGTATTTTCATTTCAGGACCTATTTCTATTTTCCATAATTTCGTTCACAGTTTGACAGTTGCACAATATTGATATTTTCTGATACTTTTACGCAGCCATACACGTGCTTTAAATGGACTCGCCTTTTACTAAGCGCCATCTATGAAGTCATTAAAGGAACAAATTTATTTATTTTTTGATCTCGGAAAATCGCCCTTTAAGAATCAGTGACGAAATGACCTTTGCGTGCGATAACTTGAAGCCACTTTCCATAAGGTGAAACGTATACTCATACGATTGGTCAGTGGAATAATATAAACAAGTTAGAAGCCTTTGTTTTGCGCGTCCGTCCTTTAATGTTGTTTCATAACTTAGTGCTTCAGAAGGCATGTAAAACTGTTGGTCCCAGTCGTTGTCGTAAGATGGCAGTCGTTAAAACCCACCAACCCGAATTGGGCCAGCGTGGAGGGATATGGCCCAATATCCCCACGTTCATGTATAAGGCCTGTGCCCAGCGGTGAGACGTTCTTAGGCTAATGATGATGATAGTAAGAAAATCGTTTTTAGTCGTTCATACATGATACTGGGAATTATTAAAATAATTCATGCATTACGGCTCTTGCATCGCGATGGCGATGTCGCGCGACTTTGGTCGCGTCAGCGCTTTGATTTAGTAAATGAGTTATAACTCTTGGTGGTTACAACTCATTTACTAAATCAATGCAACTAGCGTAGACTGGCTTAGGATACAAAGGGTGTTAGGTATTGGTAAATATATACAATATGTCCCATAAACAGAGTGCCAAACTTATGGAGAAGATAGACTGAGGGGTTACTGTTGGTCAAACCTCAGTTCCTCAGTAAAAAATGACTTTAGTGTAGGTATAGAATCCATGCTTTAATTAAAAATGACGTTAGTGAAAATACAGTACCCATGCAATAAGTGAAAAAAGTTCGGAAATGGTAGTACTTTTACTAAAGTAATTTTTATCTAGTTGGTCAGGCCTCAGTCTAGGTTAGGTACACTCTTTATGGGACATTCTGTATAATTAATAATAGAGTCACATCTCGGTGGACGAGATGTAAATAAAGCTCTTGGGTCGATATTCGGAGGTTCCGGTTCCAATTCAAATCGTGTTTCATTTTCTGATACTTGACGTAGGTATGTAAGAACTGCATTACTGACACCGACAGTGTGCATTACCAACGGTTGGTTGCCTGCGGTCACCAAAAACCAGTTGCTCCAACACTGCAACTGAAATCGCGAAACATCGCCGTGGATCTTCACATACCCTTAAGCAGAACTAAAAAGCTCACAATACCAAAGGGGTGCGATCAAAAGGATTACTGTCGCTCCCAGCGTCACTCGCAGCAAAATATAAACAAAGATATCCAAGACGTGACAGGGCACTTCCATATTGTCTGATATCTCACTTGGCTTACATTTTCGCGGAAATCGAAATTGTTATTGGTAGACTAGGTATCCGATATTGAGAATACGAATTGCACATGCAATATGTGTGTTGACAACTCTTTGATTTTTGTATAAGGTTATGAGTATCAAGAACGAAGACAACATTGCCTCATACATTTTATGTTTTATTATGACATAATGTTTTAAAATGTAGTGTTGGACACTCAACTAGCTTTAAAAAGATATTACTTATAACCGACCAGGTACCAGGAACATTTCAATCCAGCTGTAATAATCTGGTAACCTGGTAGATCTAGTATTGTAGAGTCTGCCTTGCCCCGCTGTCGCTGGGAATTGAACCCGGGCCTTCTGAGTTTAGACTTCAGTGGACTAACCACAGACTCACAGAGACCACAGAGGTAGTTAACTTGAAATCATAAAATTTGGTCAACTTATGTATAACTTAATTTGACGACCTCCTTGGTCGAGTGGTATGTACGCCGGTTTTCATGGTGTCGCCATTTCTGAGGTCCCGGGTTTGATCCCCGGTCTGGTCAATTTAGAAATTATGGTTTTTTTAAATTGTCTCGGGTCTGGGTGTTTTCTATGTATAAGAAGTATATATTTAAGTATTTTCAGTATGTTTATCCATTTTCTAGTAACCATTTAACGAGTTTCATATCGAAGCTTCTCTTGGGCTAAATAATTTTTTGTGAGTGTAGGAAAGGTTATTTATTTATTTATTAATAAATTATGTAGATAAACAATACAATAAAAACTAATCAATGATTAAAACATAAACATATCCTGAAATACGACTAATATAACAATTCCATATCGGTCGGTGCTTTACAGCAAATTCATGAGCGCAACACCGTGAACAGTTTCAAAAGACTAAAAAAAACACTTTAACGTGGGGCGTCGCGTGCCGGAGCCGAGCGGTGTAGACTAACCAAATTATAAATGGGTTTTCTAAGAAAAATAATTACTCGCCAGCCAGTGCTCACGTGAAACTAATTTGGAATAATTCACTAAGGCTGCCAACCGACAAAAAGAACCTTTCAACGGAACCAATTAGCAAAAGTAGGTGCCAACAATGCGTTCGGCCAGATCAATAAATTATTAACCCGAACAGACTACAAAGAACGCGGGGGAAGTAAATGGTACGCTGTTTGTATTGACTTTGCTTGCCCCGATGTGTATTCTTAAGTCGGGCTCCTAATGTGTTTTCGTTCAAATTATTTTTCTTGCTACTTACCGAAATCGTACCGATGATACAGTATTCACGGCAATGGGGTGATTCCTTTTTGGATGTTCCTTTTGAGCGGCATGTATTTAATTCCGATTGAACGAAGTTTTTTTTAAACTTAGTCGATTCTGTTTGCATGTCATTAATAAAATGTTTGAGGTTGATCTTTCCCACCTTCTGCAGAAACCTTCTACAATTAAATAGTTTTCCGTAAACTCAACGGATTTACGGAAAATAATTCATGTTAACGTGGTAAGTTTAAATAAAAGAAGGAGGAAGGAGGGGGACCAAAGGAGAAGCTCGAGATGTTTTTAATTTGGTCACCCATCCCGGCATAGACCGAAACCATCGAGCTCCTACAAAGATAAATAATTATACTTTTTATTACAAAAAATAATTTATCACCATTTTGTTTGAAGTTGGATCAGCAACTAAGTAGCAGCTGGTAAGTGAGTTTTTTTTCCAATAACTACTCTCTCTAAGTGTTCTTTAATGTAAACAAAAGGATTATAAAGGATTGACAGAAACTTTTACAGGATCAGCGGGATGATGGAAGTGTAATCTCAAGTAATGAAGCAATTATTATTATATCAGATTTGTTTTCAGTATGACGTGATAAGAATTATTAATTTTAAATTTGTCTGTAATAATGCAAAATTTCAATAATAAAGATATTTATAAGCAATTACGTTTATCGATTGTTAAATGCTTGCAATAGAGATTTTTTCGAATGTGAGGGTAGACTTCACAGTGACCTAAAACCGCTGGCTTGCAGCATAAATCAACTACTAGAAAAAATTCATCGAGTCTTCTGGGGTCTCGCTAGCTTAGCGGTTAGAGCAGTGGACTGGCAATCCAAAGGTCACGGATTCGAATCCCGTTCGAGCTTTCCTGAGACTGGTTGTTTTTTTCTAGTAAACATTTTATCCAAGATATTTTACAGTTTATACGAGTAATAGGTGCTATTTTACGTGCAATAATAGAGTGATATCACTCATCAGAGTAAACACCGCTGTGAGTGATGCCGGCTTAATAATCTGACTACGTACCGCGCCGCCCTTAGATTTCTTAACAACTAACTGATATATCATCTATAAGTTACGCTTCCACCAAACAGTTGACACCACATTATTGAGACGACCTCCCTGGTTGAGTGGTAAGCACGCCGGCTCTGGCGTCGCCACCTCTGAGGTCCCGGGTTCAATCCCGGTCAGATCAATTTAGAAATAAATGTTTTTTTAAAAATTGATTTCGGGTCTGGGTGTTTCAATATTAAGTATATTTATCCGTTATCTAGTTTAACCATCACTTAGAACGCGGCGCCACCACTAGACACAATATAGAAATTCTATTCGTTAACACGTTAAACGCCATGGCAGACACCATAATATCTGCCACCATATATTCCCAGTGGGCTTAGTGAAAAATAAAAAAATGGTCATTATCAGTCTACATGTAAAATTGGCTTATTTGTTTTAAAAGGGGATTTATTATAATGTCAATTAAGTACAATGGTAAAAATAGAGAGACATTGCGTGGCAGACACCTTGATCTGCCATGGCCCAGCTGAAGCACTTTGCGTTATTTTAGTGGAGGGGGCCCCGCGGGTCACCTTGGCAACCACCCCCGCACCTCTGCGCTTGCGCTGCGCTCACTCTTGCTCGACACAGCTCAGTGTAGAGATATGGCATCGAAACAAAAGTATCCATACTATACTCATGAGTAGTATCGCAACAAAAGTAATCGATACCAGTATCGTACTCCCATCAAAAGTATCGAGTTATTAGGGTATCGAGTACATTTTGTTTTTTATTCAGTGTAAATAAAAAGACGTAAAATAGTACTTAAAAGCTGTTTATTAAAATATTTCTTTATTTTCTCAATTGAAAGTCATCTCCCGTGCAATCAGACAAAAATAGTAATTTTTTAACCCTTGAGCCCAACAGGCGGTTCCTACTAGGAACCGATTACAGAAACTAGGAATTTCCTAGTCTCTGTAATCAGGGCTCTAGCTTTTGAAAATAGACGTTCCGCCGGAACTGACGTCCGTGATATTATTAAAAAACGATAAGCAAGCATAAAAAGCCCTCGGAACACCGTTTTCATATCTTCCCATTTCTTCCATTTCATATCTGCTGGAATGGGTTTGATTTCAACGGAAACACTGGATTCGCGAGATATAAACTCATCTCGCCTCTTTTATGTTCGGTGGTAATGCTAGTGCGTGGTCTTCTCGAATTCGCTAACATATTTTGATGGTGTCTCCAAAAGTCATCAACTTCATCGACAGGCGACGAGTTTCAGGCGAGTCTTACAAAAGCACAAATTACAAAAAATAATATGTCCAATCCAAGCAAGCATTGAATACTTATTTACCACAGACTACAGTACAGAGTCGAGTCAATCAATCCATAGATTTTATTTTTAATTCGTTCTCTGATCTCTAAAATAATTGTATTTTTTTTTATAATAGAGGTATTTTTTAATATTTGGAATGCATTAATTTATACCAAATGATGTAAATAATTGAGAATATACTATTTCATACAATTTAAGAAATGACAAATAAACCCTACAGAATTAAACAAATAAATTCAAAAATATGATTTTTAACAGCACTAGTAACAACATGTCAAAGAAGAAATGTGTCGGGTCCCTGTCAGGTCACGAATATTTTCAAAACTTGTAAGTTTTTCTCTGCGCTAAGGCGTGAAGATTGTTCTACAGACAAAAGTATATCGAATTCGATAAATCGATTTGTTACTGACTAGATGTGTGTTTACAAAGTATGTTTAAGTGTTATTTTAGAAAATCCGTTTTTTTTTGTTTATCTTGGTTTCGCGGAGTGTTACAGGTTTATTTTAGAAACCAATAATAATACAATAAGAAGACCTTATTTTCTATACCATTTTTAATTCTGTAACGAACAACTCATTGTGACCCAAAATTACCTATCTCCTTTAATTTTTAACACAAGCGCGTGATGGTTTTGTTAATTTTGCAGAATAAAAACATTACTTTAATCAAATTACTAGGTCTGAAACTTCAAAGCAGAATTGTTCTAATTTTAAATATCAATATGACTGATTTTGCTTTAAAGTTCATTAAGAAACTTTACCTATGTCAGTTTTTGCGATCGCGCGGCACCCCCTAAAGCACTGGTCAGTGTGCGGTCGCAGTTAAAAGGCTAAAAACAAGTTTTAAGAGAAGCTTAACTCGCGTTACATAATTGGTGCGAGAGTGGGGAAGTTATTTCCATTATTATTTCACGAAACACCGCGAGTAATATCACTCGTCAGTGTAAACAGCGCTGTGAGTGATGCCGGCTCAATAATCCGACTGTGCGGCACCGCGCTCAGATTTCATTACCAGCTGATATGTAAATGTTACACGCGTACTTACTTTACGGGAGACGTCACGGTTTTGCATATTGCTTTGTCAGTTTGAAGGATATGGCGTTTCATAGCGCAGTCGTATGGTGGCAAGTCGTAATGTGAATTTGCAAGCTTGAAAGCGGATACCTAGTAAAAGCATTTTGTTACAATATCTTATTCATAGTTTATGCTAATTTCTATTTTCACACGCTCAAATAAATTTTCTTGTACCACAATTTTTACAAAAATGAGTTAGTACCTATGTTTACAGGTGCCTCGCTTCGGTGGCCGAACGAATAGTTGCTCGGTACGAATGCGAGAAATTGTAATGCAATCATCATAGCTGTTTTTTATTTACTACGAGCAAGCAATTGGCCTTCATCTCACTTGAAAGTAAGTGCCGATAAGGCCGAAGGTGAAAGCGCACTTCACCCGGAATCTTTAACCACAGAGGAACTGGCTATCTTATCTCTGTCGATATACAGGCTGTTTCTTGTAAGGTGTCAAGCCCTCGATATATTTCTGTGGTCAAGCCGATGCATAGTGCTAGGGGACAACCATACCTATCTATTGAACGCCCATGTATACTCAGCGATTTTTAGCTAAATTTTTTTTCTTGTCTAATTATTTTATTACGACATCAGTTTAAATTATGTTTTGTAACTTGTATTGATATTAGGAATATGATTACTTACTTAAAGAAAAAACTGCAGAGAAATATCTACGCAAAAAAAAGATACTTACTTAAAAAAAATAAAGTCTTTCGTCATAAAACACTTAGAAAAAATTTGCTCGAAAACTACCAAAAATCTCTGAACATACATGAGGATTCAATAGATAGGTGTGGTAGTTCCCTATCACCACACATCGGCTTGACACCTTACAAGAAACACCCTGTATAACAATGCTATTGACATTGTTGTTATGGCGCCAGGCTTTAGATCAGATGGTGGTAGCTAGCCAGGCGGACTTAACAGCCCTACCACTAACAAAACCAATTACATAAAGATATAACCCCAGCTGGGAATCGAACCCAGGACCTCTGGGTCAAAGACTGGTGGCTTAGTCACTAGACCATAGAAGCGGTTACTTATCTTGCAAGATCGTTACCAGAAAGTACCAGCCGCTGCGTTATCGAGTTTTTTTGATAAGATTATTAGGTTAGGTTTAGATTTTAGGTACGATTATTCGTACCTAAAATCTTTTTTGCCAGTTAATTTTATAGATAGTAGCCGAAACTACAACGCTATCGAATTTGAATTGCCATTTGCTTCAAAGGTCATGGATTACAGCGCTTTAGAATGTAATAAAAAAGGCAATGCTTAGCGCAGAACGTAGGTAAGGTAGGTACTGACAGAGATGGAGTTAAGAATTCAAACAGTATTAGCACAGAATAAAAATAGTTACAAAATAATTGTTATAGGCTTAAACTATTTAAGGTAACATTGTATTTCGTGTTTTTAAAATAAATTGTGATGCAACAAGTAAGAAGTAATAATTTTATTTAGTTAACATAAAAATTTACTACTATTATAAACAAAATATTTAAACTAGGTTTAACGAAAAATTAAAAAGAGTAGGCATCCTACGCATTTATTTTTAATCTTTTCTAAGTAATTAGCTTTTTAACCCGTTTAAATATGGTAATTTAAACCTTACGCTTGAATTTAAGATAACATAAGATCGTTTTTTCAGATAATAGGTTTACAAAGGTAATAATCCAAATTAGCATGCAAAACTTGAGTCTGAGAAATCTTTAATACTATAATAACATCCATCTATCAACCATAATTTCCGTAATTGGCTAGTTAAAAGATTCAGAGGTCCGTCTTTAAATTGTTTCGGAATTTTATTAAATATTTTAATACACGTGCAATAACAGCTTTTCTGAACAACAGCTGTTTTGGGTTTTATATCTAATGCTAGCCTGTCATTACATCGTGTATTTCTTGGGTCCCTTGGGTCCCTTGTCTTAATAATTCAGGGTTTTTTATGTAAAAGAAGGAGGCAAATGGGCAGGCGGGACACCTGATGAAGAGTAATCACGGCCGCCCATGGACACCCACAAAACCAGAGGAATCGCAAACGCGTTGCAGGCCTTTAAGGAAGGAATAGGTTTAAGGAAGGAATAGGAATTGTTAGGGGGAAGGGCCTCCGGAACTCTCACTGGCCGGATGAAACATAACAAGTGCCATTATTTCACGCCGAATATTCGTGAGAGGGTGGTATTATCCCGGGCGAAACGGCCCAATGCGTGCTGCAACGCAGCGTGGCTCTACCACTCAGTCAGTGTCACTCATTTAACACCACTCAGAGGTCACGTGTAGGGTCTAAAAGGGTAAACCTATGGACGCGAGTAACATAAAAAAAAATATATAAAAATTTCCAGGATGTAAATTCCGAATACAGTTAACAATCTTTGAAATAAGGCTGATGATGATGAATTTAGCTGAAGCATTCACATCGGCCCTCTGCAGCAATAATAAACAAATGCAGAATATTCTGGCAACATACTTTTATATTTTGGTCTCAAATGCAACTGTGCCGGTGAACATGTTAAATAACTCTGAGTGAGTCCCTAGGCCCGATTGGGTTGAAATTGTACGGCCATAAAAAACCATAAGCATTATTTAGTTAAACCTTGTTTTGTCTACGTCACACAAACGTCATTTTGCATTTGAGGAAAAGAGTCTTAACAATGTTTAACGTAATAATGCTTAAATAGTATTTATAAGTAAGACGCTTAATATTTTTAATGACGTTAGCCATGTTACGCAACCATATCTGTTACGTTTTAATTTAGCCGGAGCGCCCTCGCATCGGCCCTGGCCAGCAACAATAAACGAGTTCGGAATATTCCCGGCTGCATACTGTAGTCCGGAATGCGTTGAGTACGGCGAACGGTTTCAAATTAGAACATACTTTGTAGTAAATTTCGCGGAACAAGCACTGCACTAAACGTGCATAAGGAACTTGCTTTGGATTGCGGCAAGTGTATAGTAATAATAATAAAAAGCAATTTATTTCTCATTCACAATACTTTATTTATGTGGTAAGTTTGTGGAAATTGTGAGAGAGCAGAACCTGCACTAGGATACACTGAGATACATAGCTCTTGTCACAGAATCGAGCGTGTGTTCGTGCGTGCGTGTAGGCATGAGCGTATGTGCGTGAGCGTATGTGTGTGAACGTGTGTGTGAGTGTGTGTAAGGGTGTATCTGAGTGAGTGGGGGTGTGTGTGTGAGTGTGTGTGCATGATTGTGATCATGAGTGTGTGCTTGCGTGAGTATAACTTTTTGCTGTAAACTAGCTTTTACCGGATTATTATGCCAATTTTTCCACTACAATAAAGGTATATGTTTCGACTTGCATGATTTCACCATAAATAGCCCGTGTCAGTCCGCTGTTAGACAAAGGCTCTCTCAATGCATGCCACTGAGCCCGATCCTCGACTCTTCTCATAAACAGCTGTCAGTAACTGCGTACATCGTAGTTCCACATAGCCGAAACGAGTTAATGTAAATATCGTAATAAGTATAATGTGTACGGGTTTTAAGAAACGTAGTGTATTCTCGTGAAGTAAATATTTAGAGAAAAAAATCTTCATTAATGAATAATAATAGTAAGGTAGGTATTCTTTCTTATAACCAACTAAAAACCATAGATAGGTTACTAACAAAATTTATTATAATTGTATTTTTTTTACAGCAACTGACTAACTAATTATCGGCTGGTTAGTTAATATTAACTTCCTAAAATTCAAACTGCTAATGTAACATTGGAACCAAACAAAAGGCGTTTTGTTTTTTTTGATTGTGAATATTTAAAATAACCGTGTCGCTTAGCAGTGAAAGAATACTACCACCCACTCTCTTCCCTTGGGTGTCATAAAAGGCGACTAACGGACTAAAGACTGCACATACATTGAACAGCATAGAGCGGTGATGGGCTCACTACCTGTCACGCTGAGCACATGTGCAGTCGCTATTTGCGAAAAGTGGACTATGGCAGAGGACTGCTTGTGCTGTCATTCCTGTCTCTGACTTACCCTTCGGGGATAATAGACGTGATAATACGTAAGTATGTAAAATGATAATAAAAATGCAAAAAGTCGAATAGCCAAGGATTCTTTTATTTATCTTTTTAATCCCCGACACAAACGGAGGGATGTTATAAGTTCGACACCTGTGCCTGCCTGCCTGTCTACAGCATCCGCCTGTCATTTTTAAATGCAGATATAATCGTACCTATTACAATTTAACAAAACCCCAAGGAACTTATACCTAAACTTCTTTGCAAAGACCCGACACATAACAAACATACATACATATAATCATATGACTATTATTCCCGAAGAGTTAGTGACACAAATGCATTCTACTTCTAATTCGTACTAGAATGCCGTCAAATTACGGCATCGTAACCGATCGTACTATGTTGCCGCTTGTGGCACTCTATTCACTGCCTACACTTTGTACTATAGGATGCCATATTTACGGCATCGTAACCGATCGTACTAGAATGCCGCTTGTGGCACTCTATCCACAGCCTATTTGTTATTTTATTTGCCTTATATTAGGTCGTTGTTATTAATTTAAATTAAGTTTAATTTAAGTTTGTTTTATTTAGTAAGAATGTTTTGTTATTGTTTTTGCTTGTTTTTTACCTACGTTCCTAATTTTATTATGATATTTTCTTTTTTGTGACTGACGCTCAGAACAATAACTAATGACGTCGCCCCTATTTCAAGGCCCAGCTGAAAATCAGCGTTGTGGCTGCAACAACGTAGCTGCAACAAAAGCTGAGCTGGTTAGCCTTTTCGGCCAACCTTTATCGTTTAATTGTTATTTTTTATTCTTATTTTAACTGTCATTTTACTTTTTTATTTTTTTTCTTCATGTTTGTAATTTTTTAGCCGAATAAATATTTTACTTACTTACTTACTTACATTCTAAATATATAAAAATACATCTACTGTCTGTGGTTGTCATCGTCAGTTTCACTTCACTACGTGGTGCTTTCCGAGGAGAAATTTCCGAGAAAAAATCGCTACAGGTGTGCGCATAATATTCAGAGTTTCCTCAATTTCTCTAAGATCCCATCATCAGATCCTGACCTGATAAAAATGGGACCAACCAAAAGACATTCTTTCAAAAATAAATCTTAATCGGTTCAACTGTATTTAAGTAATTGATAAAAGAACCTCCTCCTTTTTTAAAATCAGTTAAAACAGAAAAAAAATATTTTTTGTTTTAACCGATAGCTTTGCAACCTACAAAGCTTTAACTTAAAACGTGTTGAAAAATATTTTACTCTATTTTGAACGAATGCAGTTTTTATGTAAGAACCTTTTTAAAATTCGTGATTCCTCTTTTAAAATCCATTACTTACTATCGTTATAAAATGGATAGTATTATCCACATCTATATTAAACAATACAAAAATCTATAATAATATTTTAAGGGGAGAAAGATTTGATAGAATGTTTGTTTGTTTCTTTGCATTGAATAGGCTCCGAAATTTGAAAAATTATTTCACCATTGAGAAGCCACACTTTCTCCGGGTGACATAGGCTATTTAATATTTTCAAAAAAGATAGGGATCCTTACCAAAGCTCCAATTTTGCAGAACACGTCATTATCTACAAAAAGTGTCAAAACAGCGTAATATGTAGGTCTAACTATTATAGTTATTTCACAATAAGTGTTCTTTTATTTTAAACATTTAATTGAAATGCCGCCTCTAGAAAAGGCTTACTTGCCTTGTTATTAATCCTTACTAAAATAAATTACTTTATAATCAAGACAGCTTCAATACCTTTATAATAACTATAACTTTTTGAATTATTCAATTTGGACATTTAATTTTCATTCGAAAGATATCACGAGTTTAAAAATATAAGTATTAGAAGTATTAGACCTAGGCTGTACGGGAGGGGAGTCATTTTGAAAATACGTCACGGGGTACGGGGTCCACGCGGACGAAGCTGGCCGCTATTCATAATATGACCAAATATGACCATGTATTATGATGACCAGTATGAGCATTAGATAATAAATAAACGTACAGAAATATGATTATTGTGTTTATTATTGAAATTTTGCATTCACAATGCTATATAGATATAGGATAAAATGTTTACTAGACAAAATAAATAACCAGTCTCAGGAAAGCTCGAACGGGATTCGAACCCGTGACCTTTGGATTTCCGATCCACTGCCCTTTTTGTTTTTTTTTCTAGTAAACATTTTATCCTATGATTATTGTGGTAGTGGTGGTAATGTTAATATGTGGTAGTGTCCTACCACATATTAACATAAACGTTCTTATAGATATTGTCTAAAATAACATAATATTATTTTCTAAGCGTTGTATGTTGGATGCTTTTTATAAACATGTCTACCTAAAGCCGTACAAAATATGGGAGTAAATTTTGTTAGATGTTTGATGTTAGGTGTTAGAAAACTTCGATCAACGCGTCACGTACAAAATCAAAGCTCAATTCTGTCCACGTGAATATATACTTATACAGCTACATTTCTTTACTAACGAACTGAGACAAAAGTTATCAAACAGTTTTAAGTTCAACCTAATTACAACCGTGGCACCCAGTAATAAAGTTACAAATCTTCTAAGTATTTCTCTCTTGCTCACTCCATGCGTCCACTGCTCTGTTACACAAATGTTGGCGCGCGCGTCTATTGGTCAACGTTGGCCAAACATTTGTAGCGTGGGTTGAAATCGGTAATTGTTTTCAAAATTAAATGTTATTTTTTAGTTAAAAGCTTATAATATAATTTATTCTACATGTACTTACCGAAAGTAAGACACTCCGGCCGCTAAATTGCTTTCTCGGGCATTATATATGCAACTTTTAAATACACATTGCGGCGTTGTGAGTGAACGTGTTTACATTAGCCGTGTTTCAAGCAAACTAAACAAAATAAACGCTCACTTCTCAAGTGAGCTGTTATTTACCGAGACACATTTTTAGCGCTGGCCTGATATCTAGTTGGTATTATTGATCGAAGGTTATAAAACACAAAACAGTGTCGCAGGAGACGACCCGGCTTAACTTGAAAGCGCAATAATGGACTTGGGAAAAATGAAAAAAAAGTTCATTTTTACTTTATAGGTACCATTATAGAAGTCGTTATTCTAAAACCAATAGTTTTTATTTCACTTCGATACGAAAAGTATTTACAAAGTTATTGTACATAAATAATTGCATAAAACACTACTACCTCGCTGGCACTCGACTGACGTAACGTGACGTCATCGTATCCGATAGCCCCCGCCGCCGCTATCGCTGCCCGCACCCGGCGGGCGTCCGATTACATTACTTAACTATTTGCACAATTAAAAGTCGCGCGAGTCGCGCCACCCGTGCGAGAGAATAGAATCCGATGACGTCACGCCGCGGGTTTTGCGCGTATTTTGATTGTCACAAAAACAACAGCGCATGGACATTTTTATGAATCTTTAAAAAAATATTGTGAAGTATTTTGAAGGGCTACAGAATTTTTTTTAATGTCATATTTTAAGTTAAAATGTAAATATTTAATAAATAAATAAATAAAAATACTTTTCCCAAGTTCATTATGAGAATTTAGTTGTGACAATGAAGGTGAGTTGCGATTTTGTCATACAAGTTTTTGTTCTCGTTAGCGATAGCGTGGTAAATGGTGAATAAACTTGCACTATGCTCGACACGGTTCGGATAATCCTTATAATATCGTTTAATTTAGGAAGAGCGGGGTCCCCTGGTACAAGTATTACTGATACAATAAATGAAGATCCTGAGCACTAGCTAAGACAATCATGTATAATTACTGAAAAAAATATTGTTTTTTTGTATATGTATGCCTACGAAGAATTCATCATCATCATCAGCCTATAAACGTCCCACTGCTAGGCACAGGCCTCCCACGTGAACAATAGCACGTGGGGATATTGGGCTATAACCCACCACGCTAGCCCAATTTGGGTGGGTGGGTTTTAACGACTGCCATCTTACGACAACAACCGAGACCAACGGCTAAACGTGCCTTCCGAAGCACGGAGGATCTCGAAATGTTTTTAATTGGTCACCCATCAGGCGACCCGGCATTGCGAAAGTTGCTTAGCGGGCAATATCGCAAACCGAACGCGCTAGCCGCTGCGCCATCGAGCTCCTCACGAAGCACCGATTGTTGACTAAATGGTTATTCATTCATTCCTCATTTTGTTATACAACAGACCATTGGGTCTGATCAAATCTGTTTGAGAATATTTAATGGTAAATCTGTAATCCCACATCCAGTTTGACAATGAAAGCTTTTCGCTTATCGTTACAATAATCTTATCGAGACGTATTTTAATACGAAAACAATTTTTGTATTTCAACAAAAAATACACACAAAACGAAAAAAGAACTCATCATTACGTAGGTATTGTAAGTATTTAATGTTTACAGAATCGCAGAAATGGGTGAGTGAAAAATTATAATAAAATTATAAATTTAATAATAATTATTATTATGTAAGTGAAACTTTGTAATATCACCTCCTTTTCTGAACAGCTTGTAATCATGAACATAATTCACGTTAGGCCCGTAACGTATCTTGGGCTCGTGGCGCGTTAAAAGGTCGTTTCTCAGATTATTAAATTTTCATAGAAACTGAATCAGTAAACATTGTATTAGTATTCAGGTGATAGGAAGGGAGACGCAAGACGTTAACCTTTCAAAAGGGGTCAATGCGTGGAGTTGTATCCCCTAATATCTTATTCCAGTCGACGATTTGGCGGAGGGCTCTGTTTGGGGGACACAAAATACCGACTTTGAATATTGATGGCGTACCTCATTATGAACACAATTAAACTTGGCTAATGAGGCTTTGATTTGTGCTTAAGCTCGTTCGGGTTGGGTACGGAACGTGAATTATGGCATCCCGAAAATAGGTAATCAAATTTTGAACAGTGATCGGGTGGGGCTTTGGAGTCAGGTGCAATGTTGGTCATAGCTAGTAATTCTATGATACAAACCATTTATTGCATATCCATTACAAATAATAAATGAAACAAATAAAAAGGGAATACATATACACCCTCCAAGAGCAATACCACTTTTTACGATGTCGTACGGCTTTAAGCAAGGTATGCGGATAAATGCCATCTTCAAAAAGAATCATTTGATCATATTTGACATATTCTTTCAAAAACGTTGGGTTTGTTTACCTTATTTTATTATTTGACAGATTCATACATAGATTTTCACAACTATTATCCCCAAAGGGTTAGTCAGAGACTAAGCAATAAGGACCGCAGAAGCAGTCCACTGCCATAGTCCACGTTTCACCATGAGCTCAGCGTGACAGGTGGTGAGCTCATCGCCATCCCTCATCCCATCATCTTTAGTCCGTTAGTCGTCTTTTACAATACCCAAGGGAAGAGAGAGGGTGGTAAAATTCTTTTATGGAATCGCTACGCGACACTGCTCCTGCAAAAAATTCATGGTAAACTCTAAAAAAAGCGGGTTGTTTAAATAACTTTTTAAATACTATCCTAATGGTTATTAAATCATTGTTAACATTGTAGTACATGAATTCAAGCCTTACACAGAATCAGATAGTGAGGTATGAAAGACATGAAATGTCACGATGAGCAGCTTTACCTCGATGTTGACTATTTATTGCCACGGACTGAATAGTAAGCCAATTGGGGCTTTTTTTGCAAAGATTAGGGTGAAAGACAATTCCCTGGGCGAATGTGGGATTGACGAAGGTTTTACAGAACATATATTTTTAATTGCCCTAAAATCGACACCCGATTAGAATAACATTGTAACTCATTTTTGACAAGTTTACAGGGCGGTGATTTTAATTATTTTTCAACCCATTTTTTAAGATTTACCGTATACTGTCAATAAAAGTTGTCTAAGTGTGGTTGATTTTTACTTAAGTCGGTATGCTTTATTTCATGATATATGTTAAATTTCAGTAAGTACAATAGAACCATGATTTTCAAACAGTTACAATGCACATTTTTTTTACTTTGGGATACAAAACAATTGTATGAACAAGTTACAATGTTATCGATTCAATAATATTATAGAGTATCAATATTGATTTAACATCGTAAGTGTCGCTTACAATACATTTCTATAACGGAATTTGCACATTTATAATGAATATCATGGTAAACTGCAATTAAAGAATGATAATTATAAAGAATTTCCTGATTTTAAGTCTTAATAACAATGAAAAAATAAAAGAATTTTTGTTGTAGTTTTAAAGTTTTATTTAAAATGGCACATTATAATCAGTCATGTTCCTTATGTTTAAAGCTCAGTTAATAACTTATATTTTATTAATTTTCAAATAGATTGTTGCAAAAAAAATAATTTTCATCAGTTGCATCAGAAGAGTGAGGCAAGTTTTTGAAAAAATCAGCATATTGTTCAAGAATTGCGCCGCTATTAAATAGGCTTAATAAATCTTTATATTTAGCCTCCGATATTGGATGCAATTGTTGATAAGCCAGGGCTGGTGAGGTCCTAATGGATTTCACCGCTGCTTTTTGAATAAAATCAAATAAGCAACATTCAATTTCATTTGGGCCTTTTTTGCCAGTGCATTCATCCCAAATATAACAAAAGCCTTCAGAGGTTCCAATGTCAAAAATAGTGAAATTAAAAACATGAAATTTACACTTATATTAAAAAGCAGAAACGTCCGATTGAGGAAACGTCAGTATCTTCTGCAGATCAAAACAGGCAGTCAGTATTTTTGATCTAGGCATTTTTGCTTCTTTTTCGTCTAGATCACAGGCTGCTCTGCGGATAGGGATTTGCCGCGTATGACCTCACTTTCTTCATCAATAGCTGTGTCCATCACCGGCAGCTCTTCGGGCACGGTTGGAGCTCGAAGGACGTCACCTTCTTCAGCGTCAGCCGCGTAGATCAGAGGCTGCTCTGCGGAAGGGGATTTAGCGCGTACGGCCATGCTTTCTACTAACACATAGGGCTCTATAGTCAGATATTGAGAACGAATAGCTTTGCTTCCTTCAGCATCAGCCGCGTCGTCAAATGGCAGCTCTTTGGACGGGGACTGAGAACGTAAGGCCTTGGTTTCTCTATCGATAGCTAAGTCCATTCCAGGCAGCTTTTCGGGTAGGGTTGAAGCACGAAGGGCGTCATCTTCTTCAGCATCAGCTGCATTAATTATAGGATACTCTGGGGGCGGGAACTGGACGCGAAGGAACTCGCCTTTGACGTCAACCGAGTCCATCACCGGTGGCTCTTCGAGTAGGGACGGAGATAGTAGGGTGTCACCACCTTTAGCGTCAACTTCTACACCTTTGTCGTGAACTGCGTCTCCTATGAGCGGTTCTAAAGGCGCAAACTGAACGATATCTCTATTGAACGCAGGTTGTAGCTCTGCATGCAAGGATGGAAAGACTGCTTTCGTGGGATTATCTGCTTTGGCGCTAGCTGTAGTTTGTTTTACAGAAAGCTTTTTCTTCAAAAAATGTGCAAAAATTGGCAAGCAGTCACCTTCACCAGGACTTATTTTTGTAGGGATTTTTCTACATGCGGCAATCCGCATGTAGAAAAATCCCTACAAAAATAAGTCTGTCCTGGTCAATACCAGGAATCGACGTACAATCCTTATCACCATAGTATTCAATGTTTGTGACAGGTAATTCTTGACATGGCTCTGAGAACTTAGTATAAATTTTAGATTTGGATTCAGATATTTATCTCTGGGCCCGATTAGGTCAGATGCGACTGACGAATGAGCTGGAGATTTCTTCCTCTGCATCCTCCAGATGATTAAAGGTGACTGTTGAATCAGTATCTGAAATGCAGCAGTAGGGCTGGTTTAATAAACATTTTATATAACTTTTAAGACACTCTCGTTTGTTACAATAAATTGTAATGTAAGGTACATCTTATATTAACAAAAAAATTATGGCGTGTGACCGTGTGAGCCTTTCCAAATACGTTACAATAAACAACCTAGTTTAATAAAATAAAAAATATACTATACATACTTAAATCATCACGACTAATATCCCCCAAGGGTTAGTCAGAAACTAGGCAATGAGAACAGCAAAAGCAGTCCTCTAGCACTGTTCACTTTTCACCAAATAGCGACTACACATGTGCTTAGCGTGACTGGTGGTGAGCCCATCGCCGCTCTATGCAGTTGGATGTATGTGCAGTCTTTAGTCCGTTAGTCGCCTTTTAAGACACCCAAGGGAAGAGAGGAGGTGGTATTATTCTTTCAAATAAAAAAATATGTACATGTAACCCACTAAAACTATTTTAATTTCTCATGTACGGTTCTGGATCAACAATCTACACAAAATATACAATTTTCAGATCCGTAAATCATTACACTAACGAGCCCAACATGCGAACGAAGAGACAGCAGACTGACAGAAATTTTGCTTCGATTTGTCCTTACATACATACGGAACGGAACAATAATAAAATAGATTGATGATCATTTTTATAACAATGTAGGCACTTACTAGAATGGTGATCCTGTTTTAGATAATGTGACGGCATATAATCAGAATCTGTGTCTGCTGAATAATCATTTACAGATCTCTGTTCACTTTTACCGTTTGAGTTGTGATTGCACAATTCCTGTTTATTTCTAGGTCGTAGATTCCTCTTGAATTAAAGTAAATCAGCACCTAAAACCAATTATTATCATGTGAAGTGTACACAAAAACGGTCGAAAAGGAACAGTAGTGGACTTAATTTAAATAATGGTCTTACCAGTAGACACATTAAAACCATCAAAACAATGCGAGACCTCAACATTATCATTTGCACAAGTCTCTGCCTTATGCACTGGTAATGTGTTTGAGTCAGTTATATCTGTAAAAAAAAGTCTGTAGTCGCAAAAATATAAACTATTAATTTAAATTTACAAAAACAAGACTTATTTTAAGGTTATGTTTCAAAAGTTCTGACTTACCCGCTCTTTTTTCTGTGTTTTTAAGGCAAATATCCATTAGCTTCTTTCCATGATTCCCAGAAAATCCTGGACGAGACATTTCGCTTATGTAACTCAGTAGAAAATTATTTTTTAGCCAAACAACTAGAAAATCACTCGGACACTGCACGCATTTCTGACAGTAATGGCGGTTACTAAACTAATCAGACAGTGTTGTCATTATAAATATAAAATGTAACATAAGGTACAATGTTACTTTACCAATGCTTAAATAATAAAAGTTGTGTTTAGCATTGTATAAAATTTTACCATAATTTTACAATAACGAATATTACATTTTTGTAAGAAGAACATTGTAAGTCAACTTGCAGTGCTGTTTTCACTATTTAATTATGAAAGTCAGTTTCACCACCCATTGTATTTAAAAATACTATATTTTATGCCTGAATCACCTAAATTTTTGCACTTACAATGCAATCTGCTTTAAAACAAAAGCACTACTATTTGTCGTAGAAATACGTTTCCTGGACCAAAAAAATTGTAATTTTTTACTGGTACCAAATATGAAATAGTTGGATATCATTGTAACATAAAGTTACAATGATATTCTTATCGGGTGTCGAAATATCCCCCACTTTATACTCCTTCCTCCGTGTGTCCCATGGCTTAATTATTTTAAATCTATGTTGTCGTTTGTAAATATCGCTTCTTTTTGTAAATTTCTTGTGTTCGTTCGTACATTAACTTTAATAATACTAATTTATGAAACTTAATAATTATCTGCTTCTCTCAATAATTTCTCCTGTTCTTTAGCATTGTCACTGATATCAATAAAGTTGTTTTCAGTAGTTAGAATTGCGTTGTACGTTGTGCCAAATAAAATGGTGCAACAAATTGTGAAACACACTTTTTATTTACAATAACTAGCCTTAACCTGCGGCCCTATCCGCATACAATTGATCTGTGTCCCAGCGAAAATTGTATAAAATATGACAAAGAGGACAAATAGCTTATCGCACTCTGCGGCCCCATCAACTATCTAAGTGCAATCGCTCCAATTTGCCGTGGGAGACGAAGAAATAATCACACTTTCCCATTTAATAAATTATTTAGGATTTCAGCAATAACAATTTTCTTTATCTCTGTCAAACTGTCATAAAGTAATCATCCATTTTCGTCCAATTAAAAATGAATATCAGCAGTAAAACTTAAATCCCGAATCGTTTCAGTTCCTTTCTTGTGTCGTAACAATAATACTTCAGAGGAAAATCTACTTCCCAACATTCTACAGGGACGGGAAAGGCGAGTGACTTTGTCAGCTGAATAATAAATGCTTGGGAAGTCAACGTGTACTTTTATTTCTGTCTTACTTGCCACTGTGAGTTCTAAACATACGGCAATGAAATCTGATGAATGGGTAGGTCGCAGGTCGGCCGGAATTTATTATGAAATGTTAGTTTTGGTGTTTGCTGGTTACTTCCTTTATTTCGTGTTGATTATGACATATGAAAGATGCTTAAGTAGTAGCTGTTAATATTTTTTACATTGATAAATCAAAGGTACCCTCTCACGAATATCCGGATTGCTCTCCATCAGGTGACCCGCCTGCTCGTTTGCCTCCTTCTTATATAAAAAGGTAATCTAAATTAACAAAAATCAGTTGCCGAAATGTTTGTACGCGCATCACTTCAGAACAGCTGCACCTACTTGGTTATTTTTTTTCTTGTGTTCGTAATTGTCAGGACTATAGGTTTATGTGAATATTTTAAATATTTTTTTTGGAAAATGCGTCACGGGATACTTAATTCACGTAGACCAAGTCGCGGACGGGCTGCTAGTAAATATATATTCGACATTTCTATATTAAAAAAAATAATTGGACAATATTAATTCTGGTAATTTTTATATTTGGGCAATATTATTATTGGACATTTGTATGGTTGGATGATTTTATCACATGGACATGCCTTTGGACATTCGTATTTTTGGACGTTTTTCTTATTAGACATAAGTCGCGCAAAGGGTAAATAGTCAGCATTTGACGTCTTGGAATGTGATGGTAATACTGTTTACCACGTTACATACCTACTTATGTCTAAATATCTGCATATTAAGATCAAGAGAAAATGTGGACAAATTAAACGCCAACACTTCATTATTATGCATCGTATAATGACTATCTTAACTTAGGTGTAAATGAAAATATTATCAATACAGTTTCCATGTTAAATAAAACAGAAAATATTACGTTTACTTGAAATAAATTTGCTATTTATTAAGTTTGCACGAATTAATGTATTTTAATCAACAGAACAGCGCGTGTATTATATTTTTATATATTGCAATAGCTACAATGGCATTAATTTAAATGTCGACACATTTTGACGCCACTGACATGAATGCGAAGACATCAAACAGGTTATTAGCAATGAAGAGCATTGCCACCAACGATAAAATACCCTCATTTACTGACGATTCTCACGTAACAATGTTACACACACGAGTTGGAACACAAAAGGCGCTGCTTGCTTTACGAGTACATTCTGACAATGCCAATTTTAGAGCCTCGTTGGGTTGCAATAGTTACCGGTATTGTTCAGATTTTACGATGTTGTCGGCGTTGGATATGGAGTCATATTATTCCGAAAGGAATTGTGACTGTTTCCCAGCAAACCGTTGAAAATAATGTGAAAATCCTAAAATTGCAACTCACTTTGTGGTGTTGCCCCTAATTTGCTAAAGTTAGGTAGCCACGTGGGATAAAGTTGTACTTCTTCAAAGGTTTATGTAGAAATCCGTCATAGTACAAGCCAGCTAGTGGTTTAAACTCACCGGAGGCTTTAAATGGATTCATTTTGGAAAATTGATGCCATCTTTCGTCGTTTACCGGTGGTAA
This sequence comes from Scoparia ambigualis, assembly GCA_963921215.1. Classification (NCBI taxonomy): domain Eukaryota; kingdom Metazoa; phylum Arthropoda; class Insecta; order Lepidoptera; family Crambidae; genus Scoparia; species Scoparia ambigualis. The sequence continues at coordinate 31,206,308 of OY992508.1, forward strand.
ATTATTGTTTTCATTGAAATCTGTACTTACTGATAAGTGTTCTGGATTATCATTGCTATAAAAATTTACAAGATTAAACTTTGTTTGATTTGAAGTATCATCAATTGATGAAACGTTTTGCCACCTTTTATCATTTTCTGTTGGTAAAGTAGTAAATGTTATTTTATTTGCAATTTCATTACTATACTCTGGATTTGGATAAAAACCATAAGGCTTAATCGTGGTACTTAAATTCGATATAATTGTTATTTCACTTGTTTCATTAGTATCTTCTCTCTTAGTAATAGTTGTGGCTGGTACAGGTGTTGTGTTTTCGTTATTTTGAGTAGATTCTTTTTGTGTAACATTTGCCTGCCTTTGAGAATCGTGAGCAACATTATTTTTATCTTGTATGTTTCTTTTCACAGCTGGCTTAAATACTACTTCAATGTCATCACTCTCATTTACTGTTTCAGTCGAGTTTGCAAGTTTATCTGGTAATACCTTTGTTACAACTTTTTCATTTAGGACTTGATATTTTTTATCACATTTCGATTTATAAATACTCACTGTTTGCTGCTGGTTTATTAACGGCATCACTATGATAGCAGGTATTTGATAGTTCTCATATCCGATTTTATAACCATGAAGAAAGCCAAAAATTCCATTAGCGCGATTTTTTATAGATTTGCCGTCAGCTAGAATGAAAGAATATTTTAAGAACTTTTTCTTGCGATGAAATTAATCTCGATATTAACGAAATTTTACTTACAGAATAGAGAAATGTACACAAACATGGTTATCACAAACGAACGACCGATCCATACCATTTTGCTAATTCAAATGCCGCAGGAATATTATTCACATAACATTATTATCAGTGGGCGCACAGTATACGTGAAATGTTGACATCCTTTCCACAATGTGACCGTGATGTCATAAGTACGATGTGTAAACCAAAAATATTATAGTTTCTTGTTAAATTTTCTATTTAATATAATATTATTGTTATGTTTTATATTGGTAATTAATTTATGTATTGTTGCCTGAAAATATGTGATTACGCCATGTAGTAATAAATTTCATTAAATACGTTTACGATCTATCAATGTTATTACTAATAGTTTGTATAATAACTTTTGTTATGCTGAGGACACTAAAACGGACTCTACACATGCCATAAATTATTAGAATTATTTTTTTTCATAATCATCATCATCATCATCATTATCATCATCATCATCAGCCAGAAGACGCCCACTGCTGGACAAAGGCCTCCCCCACGGATCACCACCACTTGCGGTGTTGTGCTGCTCGCATCCAGCGGCTACCCGCGAACCTCACTAAATCTTCGGGCCACCTTGTTGTCGCCTGCCCACACTGCGTCTTCCGGTGCGCGGTCGCCACTCGAGAACCGGTCTGCCCCAACGGCCATCGGTTTTACGGGCGATGTGCCCTGCCCATTGCCACTTGAGCTTGGCGACTCTTTGGGCTATGTCGGTTACTTTAGTTCGTCTACGAATCTCCTCATTTCTGATTCGATTACGTAGAGAAACCCCGAGCATAGCCCTCTCCATTGCTCTTTGTGTGACTTTGAGCCTGCTAATTAGGCCCATAGTGAGCGACCACGTTTCGGTACCGTATGTTATCACTGGCAACACACACTGGTCGAAGACTTTCGTCTTGAGACACTGCGGTATTATGGGTCATCATCATCATCAGCCTGTAATCGTTTCCTTGCTGGTCGCAGGCCTTCCAAGAGATTGCGATATAACCCACTACGCGGACCCAATGCCGGTTGGTGGGTTTTAACGACTGACTAATGATTATTTATGCAAATAACGACAATCCCATTATTTACGACTGAGGTGAAGCTTACACCTGTCGCTCTTAAATAAATTGTCTCCAAACATTTTATCTTGAAATACCTATCAATTTGAAAATTCGTTTCATATTTTTGTTTCATTTTACCTGATTATAATCTCCCTTCGCATATACTAAGTGAAGTGAAATCGAAAATAAACATGAGGGGTACGCAAATGCGGGCTCGTAATCGTACGTATTTTAGTATTGTTCTTTCATAACATTAACGTTAGTTTAATGTACTTGGTTTTTACTTTCTGTGTGTTACTTATGTACCTATAGAAAATTAAGAATGATAAAATAATTTGCGTAAAAGAAACTTTTGTTTTCTAAAGATTAGGCGAACACTGCACATTGAAGTACTTTTTAACAAACAAATAATAATCAATAATGTAGTAATTAAACGCAAGTTAAACCGTAAAAAGTTTTATTCCATTAAAAACTACTTATCATTAATAATACAGACCTATCAGTGGGATAAAGACAGTTTAATATTCAGCGGCCTGCCAGCGACTTCGTCTGTGTGCGTATCACGTGACGAATTTCTGATATTATACAAACCTTGTCCTGACAATTACAAACACAAGAAAAAAATAATTAATTAAATAATAATAATGTCAGCCGTTCAGAAATGATAAGCGTTGTGGTACAATGCATTCGTGACAATTGATTTTTAGATAGAGGAATATACATTACCAGCGTACCATTTAAGAGGCCTATTACATCTCGACTGTGATTTTTGCGTAAAGTGGCCAATTTTGGCGTTATGGATCTCAGAAACAAAAACACATTAACAATTTTGACTTATTGAATAGTGTAGAATCTGTTATTGGAATAGTGCGTAGCGGCCTCGCTTTTTGTAAATTTTGCTTAACTTTTTAATTAAACCCAAAATTGCAGAGAAAGATTTTCATAAAATGCGCGAAGGCACTTTTTTGAGCTCCTAGATTGATCTACTGTTCTGAACCCTTTTTGTTTTAATCTAAGTGCTAAATAAATGAAATAAAAAAATAAGAATATTATAAACCAAAAATCGCTTTAAGTTAACTGTGAATTTCTATCTACGATAATATTATTGAACAAAATATATTACCAAAATAATCGTTACTTCATGATGAATAAATATTTTATAATGAATTTATTATCCTATTTCGATAAAACGATAAATACAACTACAAAATGCGATGCGCTGGCCGTCCGAACTCAGCTTATTCTCACAGAGTGGACATTTGTAATATTAAGCATGATTTTATTATCCTATTTCGATGCAAACGATATATATAACTGCAAAATTACAACAAAATGCGAAAATGGGCATTTTACGCAAAAATCACAATCGAGATGTAATAGGCCTCTTAAGGGCATGCCGTATCTTCGCTTCTATTATTTATGCCTAGAAGAGTGTGTTAATGACACACACCTTAATAAATATTCCATAGCAAACTTATCCGCATAAAAAATCTCATCTGAGCGCTAAATAATTCACTAAAATGTGGGCGAGTGTTCATCATTGAAACTGAAAAACAGCCATTCAATAATTACAGATGTCTTCCAGGAGTTTTCTTTATTTCAATAAAGCTTTTACTTAGAATACCTTTTGATTTAGACATGTCTCTTACCCTGAGGGAGATATGAATGACGGCCGAAATAAAAAACAATGACAAGAAATAAAAAAAATGGTCGTCTGATGTCTATTGTAATGTTTTTATGAGAAACACGTGAAAAGGTTTTGTTTCGGCCGCAGCGAGCGACTCATTTAGCATTTTTATTCTGTTCGTCTTTCCTTATTTGACATTCCTCCATTACACTGAAATTTGTATGGCTGTTAATATAGAAATATGAACCTTGATAGCTGTTTCGAGCTACATAAATTTATTGAAAATGATATCGAAATAAATATACATCTGCAAAAGCAAAACTTGTAACTAAATACTTATAGCCTTAGATTAATAATTGGTCTCGCTGCGTTCGACTAGATACCTCCGTCGTACTTGTCAAATGCGGCAACAAATACTACGCCGAAATCGGCGTACCCGAGCCAGTCACATTGACAGCTGTGGGTGAAGTGTACGTACCGAATGTTTTATTCAATTTTGGGCTTAATTCAAACTAAAATGCCAGTTTGCGTAGTAAAACTGTGTAAAAATAATACTTCTAAAAATAAGAAGGACACTGGGATCACATACCATCAGTAAGTATTGTATAATTTCGAAATTTTATCTTAGAATAATATGAACAATAAACGCCATTCAGTGTTACCGCTTATACAAGAATAAAGTCCTCGTGGTTGAGATTTTTATTATGTGAATTTATTGTTATTGTCTTTTATTATATAGGTAACCTATTTCATTTGTCTTACAAAGTTACTATTATACTGTGTTATTTCATGTTTACTTATATTTGTGATCTATAATAAGGTGTAAAAATGTTAGCTGACACTATATCAAGGGGATTCTACCGATGAAACTGAACAAATTTCCATAAGGAACATGGGTCGAAAATGTATTAAGTATTTTTCCCTATACAAAATGCGCAATCAGCTGATTGACTCAAGTATGGAAAAGCTATTTTTTTTCATTTTGACCTATGTTCCTGAAATGTAAACTTTTCGTGTCTGTACTTACATTGAAAATATTTGCGAAAAACATAATCTAGGGGATGAAGGATACGTGAACATCAGAATAATTTTTGGAATTTTTGTCTGTCTGTTTGTTTGACGCGCATCACACAAAAACCGCTGGACGGATTTTAATGAAACTGAGAACAGGTGTATAGCTTAAGATTCGGGTAATATTATAGGTTATAGGTTGCTTCACACATATCAGTGAAGCCACAGTTCCGACACTGTACCGGCACAGTGTTTTTCATACATTCTCTATGAACGCATCCCCACTTGTCAGTGGTAATGCTCTCAGTGTCAGTGCCACCATCGGCAAATCACGGACGTATTTGTTTTGAAAAAATTCATAGACAATGTTTGAAATAATATTTTCATTCTTTCAAATTAAATTATTGTCATTGTAGCGTTGTAAAGCGAGGCTAAAATAGCTTTTCTTGTCCTATGGTAAAAAGTATTTTTTTTTAAATTTTTGTCTGTCACATGATTGTCATGCTACACAAAGCCTACAAAAACGAAAAAGTATTTAGTCAAATGTAGAATAATCATGAATAAAGACTCGACTTCTTACTGTTTACAACATAACAACCTTTTTGAGATAGTTATTGTTAAAGTTTATGGTAAAATTAGTAATCATTTGAATCTATGGATAACACAGACCACGCCCATACAGTCCACGCTTTAGGAAGAAACGACTGCACAGTCTGCACATGTGCTTAGGTGGTGAGCCTTTAGCCCGTTATTCGCTTTTACGACACCAAAGGGAAGAGAGGGGTTGGTAGTATTATTTTGATGAGTCCATCGCCGCTCTATGCTGTTGTATGTATTTGCAGTCTTTAGTCCATTAGTCGCCTTTTACGAGACCCAATGGAAGGAAGGGGTTGTTAGTATTATTTTGATGAGCCCATCGCCGCTCTATGCTGTTGGATGTATGTGCAGTCTTTAGTTCATTAGTCACCTTTTACGACACCGAAGAGAAGAGAGGGGTTGATATTATTTCAATGAGCCCATCGTCGCTTTATGCTGTTGGATGTATGTGCAGTCTTTAGTCCGTTAGTCCCCGGGGTTGGTAGTATTATTTTGATAAGCCCATAGTTGCTCTATGCTGTTGGATGTATGTGCAGTCTTTAGTCTGTTAGTCGCCTTTTACGACACCGAAGGGAAGAGAGGGGTTGGTAGTATTATTTTGATGAGCCCATCGCCGCTGTATGCTGTTGGATGTATGTGCAGTCTTTAGTCCGTTAGTCGCCTTTTACGATACCCAAGGGAAGAAAGAGGTTGGTAGTAATAATAAAAACTACTAAAAAATGAGGTCTAATCATTGCTATACATACCTACCATTTTTCTACAGAAGAAACCTACGTCTAACCTACATAATAATATATACAATTATATTGATACATATTCGCTTTTAATTGTTAATTTTTAAATATTTTCTGAGCTACATTTATAACCAGCGACTTAACTAATACGTCACAGCAAAAATATTTTTCCCATTAACTCGGGTAACAGTTGAGCAGCTGGCAACAAATTTTTCACGCACACTAGCATCCTCGCATATTGTCATAAACACACTACAATAATGAGTTGCCGCATTTACGGAGCTGTGGTTTATAGGTAGAGCGGTATCTAGACGAGCGCAGCGAGGCCAATCATTCATCTATGACTTATAGCATAATTTGAAAACTTTGTTAAGTATGAGATTTTCATTGTATATTACTTAATTATACAATGTGATAGAGGTGGTACTTCTAACTCGTTAAGGCTAAGTACTACATCTAAATTCATCGACAAAAAAAAAATATGTGGGGTCCAACCCCCTCCCGCTATAATCTATGACCATTTTTCATTTTTTTAACATTGAAAATGATTTTTCGATCGCTCCGGTGTAGGGCCCCATTTTCGCTGAAAGTGTGTTTGCCTCGTGGTATATAGTGGTTTAGGGCCATGAAGACGTATAAAAGCTTAAAAGACGCAGAATTTGAATAGCTTTCAGATGGTGAAAGAAGTTTTTGTAAAAATTGAAAACTTTTTCCGAAAATGGAAAAAAAAACAAAAAATAACCTGGAACTTTTAACACCTTTCATCGGAATATCTTTGATATCGCGTGAACGAGGTCGATAATCTAAAAACTGAGAAAGACGCCTAAAGATATTGAGACGGGGAACATTTTATGTGTTTTACTTTTTTTTGTGGGAGTGATAGGGTGGGCGGTATGCTCCTCCTTAGCACCGCGTGGAGCGTCGCCGTGCGGTATTACTCGGGCGTCATAGCCCTGTGGAACTTTGCAGCTTTGAGATACGAAGATCTATTAGGACTTAATAGACGCGGAAAATTTTAAGGGTTTTAGGATAGTATAAACAAATTTTGGAAAAGTCGATTATATCTTTGGAAAATAAAAAAATCAAAAAAATCAATGTTTTCTACGAAGATCTATTAGGACTTAATAGACGCGGAAAATTAAGGGCTTTAGGATGGGTGCGTATTTCATTTATTGACAAATGAACTAATTTCAAAGAACATAACGTTCATTGGATATAATTTTTACTTGTTCTAAATACACTTCCTATAACAACATTACGTATATTATTCATTTGATATAATACTCATATTCTCTAACAACTTAAGCTATAAAGCTACCCCCACCACAACCTTACCGTTTGAGGTGGAGTTCGCTAACATCCGCAGACTCCATGCAAACCTCAATGCCGTCCACCACCATCTTGAGACGGCACGGCCAGCAATGTTGTTCCTGACGGAGACGCAAATAATCCGCCCTGCTGACACCACCTACCTGAACTATACCGGCTTTGTGCTTGAAGAATCTTTCAAAGCCAAAGCCGGAGTTTGCTTATTCGTTCGGGCGGATGTTTGCTGTCGCCGTCTGCGCTGCCTGGAGGACCCTTCTTTCTCCTTCCTAGTTGGACACGTCGACTTAGGCTTTCATTGCCGTGTCTACGTCTGCGTCTACCGATCCCATAACGGCGACATGGAGACAACTCGACTAATTGAACATCTTAGTCGGTGTTCCCGCCAAAGCCGGGACGCCTATTCAAATCATACCGCCATCTGTAAGGCGGTTGACTCAGCGGTTGTTGACGACCGCGTCCGCCTATCTGCCGCGGCACCACCGCTGCGCGACCCGCGGCCGCTCGCTTCGTGGGGAGACGGCGCCACTCGGCAGCTAGCTAGGTACCGCGCGCGCACGCAACAGCCTGAACCTTAAGTGAAAGTTTGACCCTAGATGAAGTGACCTTATAGATAGTGACCCTGGGATGATAGTGCCTGTGATCAGGTGAAGTGACTTTGTGCTGTGCCGTGACCATCACATCGCCTTTAATCGCCGCCCGCCAGCTCGTGTCCCGGTGCCAGCGACCTCGTCAAGCCTGCTCCCGGTAAGCTCCTTTCTACCTCGCGCCTAACCTTTATTACGTCGCTGTTACTGCGAACGCCTTTCGCCGTAACAGTCGGGTAGCAGATGATGCGCAGGAACGGTTTCCATCGGCGGAATTGGTGTTTTTGGGGGACTTCAACGCCCACCATGAGTTGTGGTTAGGTTCCTCCAAAACAGACCATGCTGGTAGAACTGCCCACGCATTCGCTCTCACGCATGACCTGACGCAACTGGTGAACCAGCCCACCAGGATTCCAGACATAGTTGGCCATGCGCCCTCCTTACTCGACCTTCTGCTGACGAGTCGCCCTGCTGGATACCGGGTGGAGATTCGAGCTCCTTTAGGTTCCTCGGATCACTGCTTGATATCCAGCACAGTGCCCTTGGCATCGCGCCCGCCAACAGCGGTTTCGAAACGCCAGATTTGGCACTACGCGTCGGCAGACTGGGACGGGATGCGGGAGTATTTTGCATCCGTCCCTTGGAGGCAGCGCTGCTTTAGTGGGAAGGACCCGACCGCTAGCGCCACTGCCGTTGCTGATGAGATAGTATTAGGAATGGAATACTATATTCCACACTCCTATGTCATCAGCAAGAGCAGGCGCAACCGCTGGTTCAATCGCGAGTGTGCCAGCGCTGTTGAGAGCAAACAGACGGCATACCGCGCTTGGATCAGAGGTAAAGCTCATGGGGATCCCGAAACTCGCTCGCTAAAAGCAGCCTATAATAATGCCACCAAGTCGTGTAAGAGGGCCTACATTAGAGCGGATGCCCAGCGCGTTGCACGAGTAGGCCAAGAACTCCTGACCCATCCTAGGGGCAGCCGTAGCTACTGGCGTCTGGCCAAAGCCGTGCAATCCAACTTCTGCCAACTCTCGCTGCCACCACTGAGATGTCTTGACGGAACTTTAGCTCACAAGCCGCAGGAAAAGGTCGATCTCCTGGCCAAACTCTTTGCGGCTAACTCCCGGATCGATGACTGTAATGCACAGCCACCCTCAATTCCTCACTGTGGCCACACAATGTCTGATATTAAAATCAGGCAGTGTGATGTCCGTGCGGAGCTGCAGTCAATCGATGCCCGGAAAGCTAACGGTCCTGATGGCATCCCAGCAATAGTCCTGAAAATGTGTGCAGCGGAGTTGTCCCCTGTGTTAACGCGTCTGTACCGTCTCTCGCTCTCTTCGGGTTGTGTGCCGGAATCTTGGAGAGAAGCTGATTTGCAACCGATCCCTAAAAAAGGAGATCGGTCAGATCCGACTAATTACCGCCCTATAGCCGTAACTTCAGTGTTGTGTAAGATCCTAGAACGAATATTGAACAAACAGCTTATTCGATACCTAGAAGATCACTCCCTAATTCACGATTGTCAATATGGGTTTCGGCCAAAACGGTCAACGGGTGATCTTCTAGCGTACGTCACACATCTCTGGGGTGAGGCTATTGACAAACGTGGCGAGTCACTGGCAGTTAGCCTTGACATTGCCAAGGCTTTTGATCGGGTCTGGCACAAAGCTCTTCTCTCCAAGCTCCCGGCATACGGTTTGCCCGCTCAGTTCTGTACCTGGATTGCTAGCTTCCTGCATGAGCGTAGAATCCGTGTCCCTTCGGATGGATGCGCTTCGCGGTTTATGTCAGTGAACGCTGGTGTTCCTCAAGGCTCCGTTCTATCCCCCACGCTGTTCCTTCTGCATATCAATGACATGCTTCCTCTTGGAAGCATTCATTGCTATGCAGATGATAGCACAGTGCATGGGGGATATAACGGTCACCCAACGGCTGGGCGGGTAGACTCGTTCGGGTGTTGGACCTTATTTCTAAATGGGGCTCCGATAATCTGGTGGAGTTCAATGCCAAGAAAACACAGGTGTGCGCGTTCACAGCGAAAAAGTCGCCATTTCTTCCCCTTCTCTCTCTTCAGGGTACATCTCTAGGCCTGCAGAGCAGTATTAACATGCTCGGTATGGATATCCGCTGCGATCTGAACCAAAAGGACTACATCAAAACCGTGATTAAAAATGCCTCACGTAAACTTGGTGTCCTGAACAAGGTGCGGCGATTCTTCACGCCTGATCAGTTGTGTCTATTATACAAGACACAGGTGCGGTCTTGCGTGGAGTATTGCTCTCACCTTTAGGACGGCTCCGCAAAGTACCTTCTCGATGCCTTGGACAGATTGCAGCGCCGCGCTGTGCGCATTATCGGCAATGCGGAGGTCACTAAAACTCTCGAGCCTTTGCAATTGCGTAGAGATATTGCGTCACTCAGCGTCTTTTACCGTTTATACCATGGCGAGTGCTCTGAAGAACTCTTTGACCTCATCCCTCCTTCTCCCTTCCTCCATAGGAGAACGCGTGCTGCTCTCCGGAGTCACCAATTTACAGTGTCTAACATTCCATCACACACAAAGAAATTTGGTGACTCGTTTCTTTGTCGCACTTCCAAAAGATGGAATAGTCTACCAGCACACGTATTCCCTCCTACCTGTGACATATGGTCCTTCAAACGAGGCGTGAAGAAGCACTTTGTGGGCCGGCAGAGTGAGGGTGACTGATGCTACGTCTCTTACGCTGCACCAGTCGCCTCGCGCCTGGACTTCATTTCCACTTAACATCGGGTGGAGTGGGGTCATTTGCCGGGCTTGGCATAAAAAAAAAACCCTAAATTGATTTCAAATATTGTCTTAAAAAGTTAATACGTTGTGTTTTCGTTATGGTTGTGCTAAAAACGTCAGTGACAGAAACGAATCGCGGCAAAACAGACTCCGACAAAACAGAGCGTAGGGCAGACAAGTCTACGCTTGTCTGCCCTACGCTAGAGTGTAATTTAATCCCACGTAGGCGCGGAGGGACGAGGTGGCCCACGAGCTGAGGAGCAGGTGGGTTTAGCGGTGGCGAGCGAAAGTCATCTGCGACGATAAGCTCGTGTGGGACCGCCGGAGTCCCGCAGTGCCGGTGCCGTGACAGAAAACATTCCTGCTTGCATGCTGCATGTCTGTTTGCATGCTTCATGCCTGCTTGCATGCTGCATGCCTGTTTGCATGCTGCATGCCTGCCTGCATGCTCCATACTTGCCTGCATGCTGCATGCCTGCTTGCATGCTGCTTGCATGCTGCATGCTTGCTTACATGCTGCTTGCTTGCTTGCATACTGCTTGCTTATTACATGAGTAATGTTTTATATCATTTGATTATTATATCAACTGTACATTATATCAAATGAAATTATACAATCTAAAATTATATTAAATGTTTATTATATTAAGTTAGTCGTTATATGAAATGAAATTATATTATCTGAATGTTAGACCATAAGTATCCACTTTAGGATAGTATAATAGCTAGGTTCATTTTCAATGCCTTTTCAAGTCGTGTAGAGCACGAGATCTGTGAATTTTTCAATGTGCTGCGGCGCTATGCGTTATCAAAGGTTTCATATGTCGTAGAAACATGAAAAAAATGGCGGCAAACGGTAGCTAATGACACTGGTTAGCTAATTACTCACTTTGTTTCGTATGTTTGAGATTATTTTCGTGACAAAAAAATCATTACTTTGTGATTTAAGATCACCTTTTTTATGTTTTCACAGATTATTCAAAACTAAGTTGGACCCCCCATATTTTTTTTTTGTCGATGAATTTAGATGTAGTACCTACTTAGCCTTAACGGGTTAGAAGTACCACCCCTATCGCATTGTATACATTACATAATTCAACAGCCTCTATGATCTACAGATCACAGTCTCGGTCCGAACCATAAAGTTACTATACCTAGCGGAATAGAGAAACAAAGGGCTGAGCGAGCAGGATGTCACTAGCAACAACACTGTGGGATAAAAAGAGATGCGTGATGCGACGTCACAAAACTGTTTTTGGCTACTATTTGTCAGCACTCATCAGCACGCTGAGAATTTGGGCTTTGCGAATTTTTCGGATTTTACGTGAAATCGTGGATATTTTCCCATCCCATCCTATTTTAGTTCTAATAACAATATTACTGTTAGTAATAAATATAATGGATATCGATGTTAATGTGAAAAGCTACATGACGTAAAATCACTGAACGCATTCTTTACACACACAAATGCCATCATATTTCGGTTTCGTTTGACAGCTCATGTTTGTTGCTCTATTCCGCTAGGTATAGTAACTTTATGGTCCGAACTCAAACTCAGATTTGCCGAGTTTGATTTCCGGGTGTGCATTATTTTTATTGTTGCTATCCCACGCATATTTTAATAAAAATTTTCAACCTGTAATAGATTTACCTCTATTACTGTTGTTATTTATTTATTGTATTATCACCAGCAAAATTTAAAAGTTATATTCCAATCCATTTGGTCCATAACACAATGCCTACATGTTACATCGAATTCTACTAAATAACGTCCGTACACAGCTCCTCCATATTTTAATCCATTTGGTTCCTAGCACACACACGAAATTGTACTACATACGTGCTTGTATGAATCATGTCATGCTCCGGTATCAAGTAAAAGCCGTCGTCAACAGATTCGTGCCCGAGGCTCATGTCATCTGTCGCTGCCTGGTGTCAGAGCTGTGTGTCACGATGCATGGAAACTGATATTAATGGTTTCCCTTTACTATTATTGCGTAACCAATTATTGAAATGCGTAATTAACAATCTAGTAATAAAGACATTAAAAAAAGATAAGATATCGAACATTTTAAGGACGGTCTTCTTTGTAAAAGTTTCTCGTACCTCGGTGCCATAGTCATTCTAAGAAGGTTTTTCTTAATAACATTTTGTTACATCCTACTAATATTATAAACGCGAAAGTTTGTAAGTATGGATATTTGTTACTCTTTCACGTAAAAACTACTGAATAGATTTGGATGAAATTCGGCACACAGATAGATTATAACCTGGATTAACACATAGAATACTTTTATCCCCATAGATATTCCCACGGGACGAATGAATGGATGTTTGTTACTCTTTCACGTAAAAACTACTGAATAAATTTGGATGAAATTCGGCATACACATAGTTTATTTAACACGTAGGATACTTTTATTCCGATATTCCCACGGGAACGAGAACCACGCGGGTGAAACCGCGAGAGGCCGCTTGTTTTGTTATAATTGTTTTATGGTTATCTTGACAATTAAGCAACTTTTGTAATGCAGGGTCATGTAGATAGGTGGAAAATATCGCGAGCTTCATCGTGCTTCGGAAGGCATTTAACGCCGTTGATCCCGGTTGCTGTCGTAAGATGGTAGTTTAAAATGTTAGAACCTTATATCAATCCAAGGCCCCAATCTATCCATGTGGGAAGACCTAGGCCCATCAGTGGGACACTTAAAGGCTAATGATGATACATACATTCATACATACATACATATAATCACGACTATTAGAGTCTGGCCAACGAAAGCTGAAATATCAAATGTATGTCAAATTGAAATTTTTCTGATTTCATTGCAGCTGTTTGAGTGGCCCTGTGTTACCCAATCATGATTTTTTTGAATTTGCCGCATTTTTCCTGGTTCAGCTTTCGTTAGCCAGACTCTATCCACGAAGGGTTATTCAGAGACTAGACAATGAGTACAGCAAAAGCCGTCCACTAACATAGTCCACTTTTTACCAAATCGCGACTGCACATGTGCTCAGCGTGACAGGTGGTGAGCCCATCGCCGCTCTATGCTGTTGAATGTATTCGAAGTCTTCAGTCCGTTAGTCGCCTTTTACGACACCCAAGAGAAGAGAGGAGGTGGTAGTATTCTTTCACCCACTACGCGACGGGGCTGTGTATATAATATAAGACCTTAGTTCTTTAATTCAAGTCAAATGATGTATTACCTACATAATACCAAATTCAATGACAATGACGACATATAATATATATATTTTTTGTAAATGTCGTTGCTTCTGTGCGCTGTGGTTTCTTGCGCCCGTTCTTTGCCACAGTTAAATAATGATGTCCTGAATGGGTGGTAGGTTAAAAATATTTGGACGTTTCAAAGTACTTCTTAATTGTGTTTATTGAATAAATATATTTTGACTATTGACTAACGAAATCACATAGTAATTAATAACCTCTTATTTCGGGTAGACCGTATCGCAATTATCGAATATGTACCTATTTACACAGTGGAAGTTAGTTCCGTAAGACAGAACTTTCGCGTGCAGTAATAGCTACGTGTGGAGTTGGGATTGGGCTAAAATTGGACATCTGAATCCGAATCGGTCTGTCGCGTACGAGGAAGTTCCACGGGACGCGGCGGTATCATTATGGCGTTATTGCCAGTTTGAAAATTGTTTTATAATATAGTACGGTTGGTTGTATGCTTTACTATTTAGGGTTACTTGTTAGTGTCTCTTGTATTGGAACATTAAATCTAGATCTAGAGGGAATATAGAAAACAAAATAAAAATATGGGTTTATGATATAAACTCATCATATACATATATGTATGTATGCCACGTATTTAGCTAAAAAGCTAGCCTTACAATCTTTGATCTTATAATATGTAATTTTCGAGAATTGTTAACATTATATTAAAAGCTCTATGCTAAGAAATTGACACTAGAAAAAAAAAAAAAAAAAACCATCTGATGATCCTGATAAAAATATGACCTCCTTTCTTACTGCTAAACACCACAAGTCAAATAATAATAAAGTATGTTTAACGTAAATGAGATTTTTATTATATCGTATAATTATGACAAAAACTAAGATGCACTGCAACTTAATTTTTGTGTGCTAAAGAATTATAAGAGGAAAAGACGTATTGCCATGCAGTTATTAAAATTCGATACACACACATCTACTTAACTAGAGTATCGACAATCTTATAGAAATTCTTTCTCCATTATGATTTCTCCATAATATAATGAGTCTCCTGGGATCGGGCTACCGAACCAGACGACTTTAGGCACCTCGCCTCTAAGGACTTTGCTAAACTTATAGCAGCAATTTTAGTTAATGAAATGAAGTGAAAAGATGGTATACAGGCAGACGTACCATAGGTTCCATGGTAAGGTATGACTTTCAAATTAAATGTGACATTGATCACAGCTATAGATTCTTAAGTAACTTAAAATTGGTAGATATTCTTAGCTTTCTGGGTTTCTCTAGTATGTTTTTCTTATAGGAAAAAGTGGGACTTTTACCATGTTTTTGTTTTTGAGTCCACGATATTTCGGCGCAGTTGCATGCACCATGATCACGGAGTAACTGAAGTTAAGGCGGGTGGATGTTGGACCCGCCTTAACTTCAGTTACTCCGTGAGGTAGACCGTTTTGTCTGCTCCTAAGAGCTGACAAATCGGTTTTCCATATTTCTCGTTCGAACAACAACAATAAAAACGTGGTAAAAATTCTGTTTTTTTTCTAAACGTTATTGTGGTAACCATGAAAGTTTAAAATGTTATTTTCTTTAGTATGGTAGCCATATTGGTAATCATAGGTTGACATGTAGAAGAATTTTTCAAGGAGCAGACAATGTTTCACTTGCTTCAAAAGTAAGAGCAACTGTGAACAATGTTACACTTGCTTCAAAAGTAACCCCACCCCGTTCGACGTTCAAGTAGTTTAAGTAGTTACAATATCCACGTACGACGAAGACAGAAACAATGCACCCACAATGTCGGCCCAGTAACAGTTACATGCAAGAATATTGGTAAGTTAAGTTCCTACATAAAGCGGAGTTAGAAGAGTTAGCACTGCACTTACCTGTGCAAGTTTCTAAGCGCGTGAATGCAATAACTATTAGTTTGGACTCCTCCTGACGCCTCCTTAACTATTCATCTGAGTGCCGACGCTGTATCACTAATGCAGTGAGATCGAAGCATAGTATAGAAGTAAGAGATATTATTATCTATCTGTACATTTATATAACTAAATAAGTAAAGTTTGTAAATTTGGTTGTACTGGAAACAAAAGAAGTAAATTTTGTAAGTTTGGATGTAGGAGATAATGTCTAAAAGTACTCGATTGATTTTAAAAAATATTTCGCCAATTTAGAATGGACCTTCACGGTGGACATAAACTGTATTTTTTTGTATACTTCTAGAATACTAGCAGAGAAACCATCACTGGATAATGGTGTTTACGCAGACGAATTCGTGTACGGTCCGCTAGTACTGTTTAAAATGGTTTATCATTAAATTTTCTTTGATGATAAATCAACCGACTTTGTAATATATTAGTTAGACCACAATGGAGTTGGGAAAAATGAAAAAAAGTTCATTTTTACTTTATACCATTATAGTGGTCGTTATTCTGAAAAGAATAATTTTTATTTCACTTCGATACGAGAAGTATTTACAAAGTTATTGTACATAAATAATTGCATAAAACATTACTACCTCGCTTAGTTCGCTGGCACTCGACAGACGTGACGTGACGTCATCGTATCCGATAGCCCCCGCCGCCCGCCGCTCTCGCTGCCCACACCCGCCGGGTGTCCGATTACATTACTTAACTATTTGCACAATTAATTATCAGTAATCTGTGGCACAGCTGCACTACGAAGTCGCGCGAGTCGCGCCACCCGTGCGAGAGAATGGAATCCGATGACGTCACGCCGCGGGTTTCACGCCTATTTTGATAGTCACAAAAACAATAGCGCGTGGTCTTTTTTATGAATCTTTAAAAAAATATTGTAAAGTATTTTGAAGGGCTACAGAATAAAATTTTATGTCATATTTTAAGTTAAAATGTAAATATTTAGAAAATAAGTAAATAAAAGTACTTTTCCCAAGCTCATTGATGTCAAATCCAGATGCCCCGATGGGTTGATGAGAGTTGGTAGATTGGTAAAGGATGGTGAGGGTTCTATATCAGCGTGTAATACCTACTTATTATCACCGCTAAGATGAAGAGTGAGATGAGAAAGAAACACCCAAAGCAACTATGAAAAGTTTTAATAATTAATACAAAATATGACTTTAGAATTTTTTTAAAGTAGGTAAGTAATAAAAATGACATATTTCACTTCTAATGAAATAGAAAATATAATAATAATACTTATTACGAATATAAATTAGTTGACATTGTCGTAGGCAGACACTTGCCGCGTAGATTATGAGAAAATTAGGCGAAATGTAATTATAAATCTCAAGTGGCGACCATTTATAACAGAGTTCGCTGCCAGATTTTCATATTTCAGTGTGAAATTGGATGATTAGACATAGAAAGCAAATGGATTAATTAGAGCTTTTATTAAATTATAAGTAATCAAAGTTTCTTTAAAAACAAATTAGATTACAACATTTACGAGAGTAAAGTATTTTGCAAAACAAAATAACTAAATTTGAATTTTTACATGTTTTTAATTGCTCTGTCACAAACATTAAATCTCAAAATAATGATTTCTTTTCTTGAAAAAATGTTATTAAAAACCCTTTTATTTAAACTATGAAAACAAGAAAAGTTTAAACATTGCCGTTTAAGTTTCTTCACTAATGAAGATAAAATAATGAATATTAATGTAAATTATTATTAAGCAAAAGGAGTGTGTAAGTTAGAAGCAAAAGGACAGCTATGGTCTCTGTCTACCCCACCGAAAACGCCTTATTTGAGTATAATCAATATTATATATTATTTGAGTATAATCATATAAAAATATAGATTATTATTATAATTTATTTATTTTTATTTATTTATTTAATCTTCTTTGCAAAACAAAAACTGCAAAAGGCGGACTTAACGCCACATGGCATTCTCTAGTCCAGTTCTCGGGTCCAGTCAACCCGTAAGGATGTGGGAGACTAGAAGTAAGGCGATGGAACAAAACGTTAAAGTAATAATATCAGATAAGTAATTAATTAATACAACAAATTAATATGATACATACATAATTATTAAGCATAAATAAATACATATTAATACAACAAATCAGATACTTAGTGTGACAATTTAGACCGCGTTGAAATAATACTCACGCACATAGTCTTTGAACTCCATTTTGGCACGACGAATGTGCAATATACAGGGCGTCCCACGGATATGCCGCATGGAGGGAAAGTACCTTAAATATTGTAGATGGAACATTTTACTGAAAGAAGAAGAAGTTGTGGTGGATATTTAGAATAAAACGTCTAAGTTCTGCTTGTAGCTCGGACACTTTCATACTGGTTACTTCTCAAATGGGTACATTTATTAGTAATAGGTACTAGGTAGGTAGGTATGATAATGTCAGTTGTATGTCCTTACGGCAAAGTCAGCTTCTCATTTTTCTGAACAAAATTGCACATCAAATGTTAAAATTCATGGTCTTCCTTTTATTTGTGACACTATGTTAATTAACAAAAAATAATCCTTATGGTGAAGCCTTTCGATCGGTATGATAAAGCTACAGGGTGATTATTTTTCTCATGTAACGGGTTCGATTCCCGGTTCAACCATGTAATTATTTAAATATCTATGAATGCAGTTGAAATTGTTTTTTAAATTCAAATAATCTCTTCTTTCAGTAAAATGTTCCATCTACAATATTCAAGGTACTTTCCCTCCATGTGGCATATCCGTGGGACGCCCTGTATAATAATGAACTTATTCTTCACAATAGCCATTTATTATAATTACAACCTCCATGAGTTCGATGACGCAGTGGCTAGCGTTCGGCTTGCGATCTTGCACGCTAAGCAACTTTCGTAATGCCGGGTCGATAAATGGGTGACCAAATTAAAGACATCCTGAGCTTCTCCGTGCCTTGGAAGGCACGTAAAAACCGAGCACAATATGAAGTCTCGCTGGGAACTGAACTCGGGACTCTATGGTCTAAGTAGTAAAAGTATTTAGTAGTAGATCTAACCGCCTCGGTGACCGATTGGTCTAATGCTCGACCCGATATTCGGAGGTGTTGTTGTTCTTCTTGTCTTGTCTTGTCACGTATAATAATATGTACATACAATCGCGACTATTATCCCCGAAGGGTTAGTCAGAGACTAGGCAATGAGGACAGCAAGAGCAGTCCTCTACCATAATGGTAACTAGTCCACTTTACACCAAATAGCGACTACACATGTGCTCAGTGTGACAGGTAGTGAGCCCATCACCGCTCTATACTGATGGTAGTATGTGCAGTCTTTAGTCCGTTAGTCGCCTTTTACGACACCCAAGGGAAGAGGGGGGGTGGTAGTATTCTTTCACCGCTACGCGATATGGTTAAAATGTGTTTCATATTTTTCAATGCATAACCCGAGTTTGTGATGATAACAAAAGCGATCATTAGTCGCTTGATTTTAATGATAGAGGCGTTTGCCCTGCAGTGGGACCAGTATGTATATAGGATGTTAATATACACCGAGATTTTTCATTGATTTTGGAGCCGAAAACCTTATAATACAAAAAAAAGTGTTCTACCTATTTATGAAATAGTAATCGCTTTACGAGCAAAAAAAAAAAGTTGTAAAAGTGACTTTTTATCGAAAACACGTAGTACGTTCTCCTTATCTGCTAGTACACCGTGACCCCTATGAACTTTCCCGGCCGACCACCTGCGCCGGCGGCGGTGCGGGGGGTAGGCGGAGCGTTTGAAGCGCCTCGCTCATTGACTTTCATAAGATCGTCCGGTACCAAGGATTCTTACATTTTTTATTAATATTTTTTAATTATTTTTTTATGCTCATATATTTAGTTTTACTTGCTAATTAGCTTCTACTGATGATAAACATGAATAGGGTTTCGGCTCCAAAACGAATGAAAAATCTCGGTGTATAGTTACTGTCATCTACAATCGATCAGTTTTATTGATAACATGGACATAGTACTGTACTGTATTAGTCCGTTAGTCACCTATTACGACACCCAATGAAAAAAGGGGTTGGTAGTATTATTGAGATGAGCCCATCGCCGCTCTATGCTGTTGGATATAACCTATTTCATTAAGTCAACCGGCGACGTCAAAGTCAGGTGTGTAATGTGATGCAAATTTTACTGGCTATAAACTTCTCCGAAGGGGCCGAAACTACTTCAGTCGTGGTCAACTAATTAGGGACATTCAAGATAGTGAAGAGCAATAACCGGTTATGTACATATAAATATAAAACCCTATTGATTTTTCAGCACCTATTATTTGCATAATTTGGTCCGATTACTATACTATAAATGGCTGTAAATAAGAGAATAATTAAATAGAAAAAAGTATTTAATATCAAAGGTTGAACATGTATTAAATTTTAAGGTATAATTATGTAGCTGGACATTTAATTAAGGACAGTAAAGTATAATGATGAATAGAGTTAAACAAAACGAATAATCTCCAGTATTATAATATTTTTAAAAGCTCCATTTTATTACGTGTAAAATCAGTACCCAGTAGCAAAACCTTTGTTAGTAATTACCGCTTGACACCGATGTGGCATAGACATTATCAGTTTCTGACATGTTTCGATAGGAATGTTTGCCCATGCCTCACAAAAAGCTTGATTAAGTTGATCTAAAGTTGTGGTACGATAAGTTGAAACTTTTTTCTTGATTTCGTGCCAAAGGTGCTCAATTGGGTTGAGGTCCGGGCTATTTGCTGGCCAATCTAGCACCGATACTGACTGACTGGTAAGAAACGACTTGACTGAACGGGCGGTATGTTTCGGGTCGTTATCATGCTGAAACGTCCATATAATAGGGAGATGCTCCTCAGCATAGGGAAGCATAGTTTCCTCCAATATTGTTTTGTATTGATGTTGGTCTAAGTTACCCTGAACTTTTCTCACAGGTCCCACTCCACGTCCAGAAAATGAACCCCAAATTTTAATGTTTCCACCGCCATGTTTCACCTGCTTTTTTGTGAATCTTGGATTCATTTCTGCTTTTACAGGACGCCGTACGTATTGCCTTCCATCTGAAGAAATTAAATTAATCTTGGTCTCGTCAGAGAATAATACATGTTGCCATTGGGCGTAGGTCCAATGTCCATATTTACGTGCAAACGCCAAACGAGAATTTCTATGTTCTTTCTTCAACAACGGTACTTTGCGAGCCACTCTTCCGAACAACCCTGCTTCTACCAGACGTCGTCGAACGGTCCTCGCTGATACACCGGCTCTTTCGTCTGCCCCAAACACTTCGTGTTTAATTAAAATAGAGCCTAGAAACGGATCTTTCTTAGCTAACCTGGTTATCATTCTATCTTCTTGCGGAGTTGTTTTTCTCGATCTTTTTTGTCCTGGGCACATTTAAAGCTGTGTTATTGCGCCTGAAATGTTGCACTGCATTGCATACCATAGTTTTTGAACAATTTAAATGTTCTGCTATCCCTCGGTATGACCAACCACGCTCGACAAACTTCATGATAATTGTTCGTAGTGTTGGATCGCAACTTCTATTTTTGCCCATATTTCTTCAAAATAATTCTCAAAACTTAAAATTAAAAATCTGGATTGCCGCCAAAACTACCACAAAACAATAAAAGAAGAAATAAAAAAGTATTGAGATTCAAATTTTGAAAATAGAACGCAATATCTCAGTGTCCCTAATTAAATGGCCAGCCAGCATTCTTTGAACAAATAGCACACTGATAATCTATCAGCTATACTGTAAAGAGGTTTAATGTTTAAGAAGTTGTTATTGTTTGTATAATCGGGCACATCAATGACTAATTATACTTACGTGTAAAAGATATGGAATATTGTTAAGACTCGTTGGAAAATAAAAAATAAATTCACAATTTGGCTTAACTAGAGATTGTCCCTAATTAGTTGACCACGACTGTATGTGCAGTCTTTAGACCGTTAGTCACCTTTTACGACACACAAGGGAAGAGAGGGGTTTGTAGTATTATTTTGATGAGCCCATCGCCGCTCTAAGCCGTTGGATGTATTTAGTCCGTTAGTTGTCTTTTACGACACCGAAGAGAAGAGAGGAGTTGGTAGTATTATTTTGATGAGCCCATCGCCGCTCTAAGCTGTTGGTTGTATGTGCAGTCTTTAGTCTTTTAGTCGCCTTTTACAATACCCAAGGGAAAAAAGGGGTTGGTAGTATTATTTTGATGAGCCCATCGCCGCTCTATGCTGTTGGATGTATATGCAATCTTTAGTCCGTTAGTCGCCTTTTACGATACCGAAGAGGAGAGGGGTTGGTAGTATCATTTTGATGAGCCCATCGCCGCTCTATACTGTAGGATGTATGTACAGTCTTTAGTCCGTTAGTCGTCTTTTACGACACCCAAGGTAAGAAATGGGTTTGTTAGTATTATTTTAACAGTATGTCACAACTACACATGACTACCTGTCAGAAAAACGATTCTCCCTAGGGCGGAAAAGTACTACTTTCCACCCGCTCCTCTGGCAACTTCAGACCTAGTTTCCAAGTATGAGGAAAGAAAAGTAATATTATTATGCATGACAATAACAGGTAAGGCTAATAACAGGTTTTTCTTAATTTCTTAACATGTTCAGTAAAGGCACATGTTCAGTAATTACTATTAAAAAATCTTAGAAAACATCTATTTATAGTTCACATTAATATTAAACCGTAGCACAATAATAGCGGATATAGTGATAGTTAATATATCACTAGCAACGTTGCTACAATGGTTAGTTCCGGTAGGATATTGGCATATCTTCCGGAAGGTCGATCTTTTGGGAGGGACCGGTACATTCCGAACAACCCATTGCTCAAACCTTAGTGGCATTCGATGATCATTTGCAATTTTATATATTATTGGTTTTGTGATATTAATCATTTTTCGCAAGCGCATTTATCAATCGTAGTAATTAAGCCAACACACATATTTTTTTATTGTATGTTGTTGTTCTTATGTATATTATTTATGCCAAATAAACTTTAAAATGTAGCGATAACTTGCTTTTAATGGTAGAGGCCATTGTTAGTGTACCTACAGGTTCATTACTTCTACTTTAATAAGTTCTGAGTTAATATAACAAATATTCAGCGTTTGATCTTATTGAAGAAATTATGAAACTTGACCGCCTATAAAAACTTGAAAGGAAATTGCTGTTGCTTGTTGTTGGAACGATCTGTTGCTCAATTCCACTTATTACTCGAAAACTTAGGATTCAAACCCGACCGCTCTAGAGATAGTTGTAAAGCCTGAATTCTGTGCAAAAGTTCCGTGGATCATTTGCTCGATTTTATCATCATCAACATCAGCCTATAAACGTCCCACTGCTGGGCACAGGCCTCCCACGTGAACAATAGCACGTGGGGATATTGGGCCATAACCCACCACGCTGGCCCAATGCGGGTTGGTGGGTTTTAACGACTGCCAACAACCGGGACCAACGGCTTAACGTGCCTTCCCAAGCACAGAGAGGCTCGATATGTTTTTAATGGTCATGTAAACCCATCAGGCGACCCGGCTCGATTTTATAATACGTGTTTTTTAAACTTTTTAAGAATCTACTTGTCTTAAATTTTTACGTATTTCTTGTAATATATCCTGAGACGTACGTTTCCTTTAGAGAGTGTATGTCTGAGGTTAATAATTTGGTCGTCTCATTGTTATTTTTAAAACACTATAATACACTGGCCATGTAGATACTATGATTTGCAGTTTTTCCACTGTTAAGTTAGGTAGATAGGCCTACCGTTAAGGATTTGTATCAAGTAATTAATACGGGGGATGGTAGTTACGCTGGTTGCTAGCTACTAGCAATTAAAAGTGATTATACAATCACAACTCAAAACTAACAAGGGTCTCACTACAATGACGATTAACAGCGAAACAGAACAATAATAGCGAATTCCTGTCATTACCATCTCATGAGCATTGTAATAACACATTCCGGTAGGATATTGCTGTATCTTCCGGAAGGTCGATCTCTAGGGAGGGACCCGCGAAGACATCCGATACATACAGTTCTGCTATAATGTTCACCGTTCGTTACGGTTAAATATTGTACAGGCTCTTTGATAATAGGTATATAATTCCGCAACTGGACCATCCAATTAAGTGTACAGAAGGGGGTTCTTGGCGGGAAAGTGAAGCGTCATGTCTACAGTTTTGATTATTTTCTTTATTTTGTGTTTTGTCGAATATTAATGTGAAATAATGGTGGATTAATTACTGTTAAGTGTTCGCGAACGTGCATGAGTGTTATATAAAACAAAACAGTGCAACATCACTTTTCAAATTCTCTCAAAAAGTCCGTGTGAGACCTCATTAAAGTCCCACAACTTTATTGAGTCTCGAGGGGTTTGGTGGAAAATCATTTACCATTAAACGTTCATTAGCACTCATTGTCATCCACTTAATGTAAAGAAAATATTTATTAAAAACTTGACACTGGCTAAAGTAGTAATCGCACGAAGCAATTATTTAAGAAAAAAAAAGTGCATATAACAACAACGAGTATTTTTATGGGAATGAAAATGTTTACTAGAAAAAAAACAACCAGTCTCAAGAAAGATCGAATGGGATTCCAACCCATGACCGTTGGATTGCCGGACCTTTGGATTTTATCTTATATCTATATATAGCATTGTAGATGCAAAAAGATATTTAGAAGCAATTTCGTCTTTATCGATTGTTAAAAACTTGCAATAGTATTTCTTTCGACTGTGAGAGTAAACTTCACAGTGACGTAACACCGCTAGCTTGCAGCGCAAACTACTAGAAAAAAAATTATGAGCTTCTGGGGTCTCGGCAGCTTAGCGGTTAAAGCCGTAGACCGGCAATCCAAAGGTCATGGGTTCGAATCCCATTCAAGCTTTCCTGAGACTGGTTGTTTTTTTCTAGTGAACATTTTATCCTATATCTAAGCATTGTGAATGGAAAAATTTCAATAATAAAGATACTATGAAATTACGATAAATAAAGCAGTTTAATACATTTCGATTAGTATTTGCAGTTATGTATGGAACAGCAGATTTTAATCTGCTTTAAAGGTGAAACGTTGAACTCGTTATTTGCCTAATTAGAACTGTAGCGCCGGAGTCATTGGTAACCAACATTTCGTCAGGTGCCCTTTATTTTTCGACATCAAAGGGGGAGCTTTCCGAGTTTCATTTGTTTGTCTTCAATTTCTGGCTTAAAAATTTTAGCTCCTAAATTGCGTATCGACTCGATGTTGGGCCGTGAAAGCGAAGTCCCAATCTCACTTTTACATTACTCCACCTTTTGTAGAGCTCACATTTACATAAAGAGCCTGGCTCAGTCCTTGGGGTCTCCTTTCCGGCTTTTCCATTTTGTGCTTGAATGCCACGGCGGTCGGGGTCTAACTGGCATGAATCTGGGTGTAACGAAAACCCCGTTTTATTTCGTACCACAAAAGGGTTGGCTTTTTTACGCACGTCGCTACGGTTTTGTTTAATTGGAAACTATTTTTCTTGGCCGCAGATTTGGACGGCGGATTGCGCGCCCGTTTCGAAAGGAGCTTAGAATTGGGAAAAATAGATTACGAGGACGAAAAATATGTAATATAATAAACTTTTGGATAAAGTAAGAGTTCGATTGTGCCAATGGGATGAAATGTGTTTTTAATACTTTGATGTTATTAGCTTATTCATTAGCTGAGTAGAATTTTTTTTTTCATATTAAGGTATGTGGAATAATGTGTTCTTAAGTGATATAATTCTATATCTTTACAACAGTGGAAATTTACGAGGTCTTGTATAAAACTATAGATAAAGATTTATGCAAGAAAAATTATTATAATAGGTACAATAATAAATAAACGATATTAGGTATGAAAAAGATAAGAATAAATAAAGAAACTCACCAAAAAGTATATTCTCATAGCTAGTTAAATCTTGTATAAACTTTTGGTTTATATTTATCAACTTAGCTGTCTCCGCTATCTGATTATGAAATTTAGACGACTTTGGGAAAAAGTACAAAATGAGATCGCTGATACACGATTGAAGTAGTTATTTAAATGCAGAATTGAGGGCTGCTTAGTCTAAGCAAAGTTCCCTGCTAAGTTGTCCCCTACATATAAACCTAAAGCTATAACAAGCATTAGAAACTAGCAATGAGAATACTTTGGAAAAGTTTTCTTGATTGTGTTTTGTTTGTTATATGCCTCATGTGATTATATTTTTTTTAATTAACCTATAATGTCCCACTGCTGGGCAAAGATCTCCCCCTACTTTCTTCCAGCTCTCTCTCTCTCTCCTTAGCCAGCTCTAACCAATTTTCGTCGAAGGCATCGAGGTCGTCGCGCCACCGCTTCCGAGGACGGCCCCGACGCCGACGTCGGTCTTTGGGTACCCAACGCATGCTGATGTTCGCACAGATCTCTGGGATCATTCTTACCATGTGCCCCGCCCAGTCCCACTTGAGCTTTGCAGATTTATGTCCAATTTAAACTCTAATAAATTTTACTTCTTTCAGGATATTGACTTGTTCATCACTACGTTCTCTCTAAAAGAAAAATGTCAAATAAATGCACTAAAAAGACGTTTTCTTCTTGCACACTATCAATTATTAAAGACAAGCTGTTTTTTTTACCACGGCCCTCATCACTGCATTAAACCTAACCGAACCGAAATTATTAAATATTCAGGGTAACCTTATAACCGAAAACCGATGTGAGACAGGAGAAAATCCAAAAGCATTCTCTAAACATATGAAGGCATCCATCTCGCAAACTTCACACTTACCAATTTGGCCCGCCGACCACTAAAAGGTTCTATTCCCGTCGAATGAACTATTCGCCGCTCGCTACGCTCGCTCGTCCCATAAACTAAGAATATCGGCCGCGCGGACGATCAGCGAAAGTAATCCTTGCAGGCATTCTACCTCCGGGCGGAAAACAATTTCCACTGATGTATTTTTTTTCTCTCCGCGCTCGTGTGCTCCGTAATACAGAATTCGAGTTTCTCGTTGTAAGTAATTCCCGCAGTTTATTGCTGTGTGCTATTCTCGTGCGGTATTGTCGCGTTGCCGAATTGACATTGCGTTTTCTTGCCGCAATAGGTGACGATTTAGATACTGTAAATTAAGCCTCGCCACATAGAGAGGTATGAAACCACTTTGAACACGCGAACCGTCACTAAGGCTAGTGCAACTCAGCCGAAACGGCGCGGCGCGGCGGGTACCTGCGTAAGGTATGCTTAAATACCTTATGATAGCAATTTGTGTCTGTTTCTGTGATACACAATATTATTGTTTTTATAGGGACGCGAAAGTCTAAAACTATAAAAACAGAATTGACATAAAATATATCAAAATAAACGAACAATTTTCAGAATGAACTATAACTTTAAGGTACTGATAGACATGCTACTAAATAAGTATGCTTATTAGCATGCTTATTACAAGCGTATACGTAATAAGTATGCTAATTACTAGCAACGCTTTGACATACATACTACTAAGTAGCAATTGCTCAATAGTGGAATGCTTTCGTGCTAGTAATGAGCATGTCTATCTGTACCTTTAAGCTTTTTTTATAGAGCTCTAACGACAAGATTTTCAAAAATTACGAAAGATTGCAGATTAAGGCTAATAAGAAAAAATCAATTGGAAACCGACTAAACATCGACTAACAACTCTACCTACCCAGAATGGCGACCAAAAAATAACTCCCGCCCGTTTCATAAACAGAATAAATTATCACGTCTCGGTGGGAAGTAACTTACTTATTTATCGTCAAGGTACAACGGCGGGTATGGGTCTTATAGACGTTTTACGCGGCCCTTGGGTGTCCGCGTGACGCATTGGCGGCGCGAGACCGGCCCCGACAACGGCAGACTACCCTCTCAAGCCTTTGCCGGTGTGAAATACGCCCAGATGTTAGCTAAATGAACCTCTAAATTAATTATGAAAAAGTTTTGATTGGTGATTCTTTTAATAAATATTTTTTTGACATACATTTGTTCTTTATAAGGTAACTAGCGGTCCGCCCGCGCCTTCGTCCACGCTAAATTTTCTAATTTACCGTCTTAGTTCAGCCATTTAAGAAAATATATCTACAAAATATTAACAAAAACCATCCTCAGTTAACGCTCTATCTTTTAGTGAAAACCGCATAAACTAATGTAAGTACTGTTTCTTATTAGAAAATGATTATTGAGCGTATAATGATCGTATTTAGATAATAAGTTGTAAGAATTACATCGTTATTACCACTAGATAAAGCGTGTAAAGTCCGTAGGAATTACCGATTTCCGAGTGATTTTTAGAGAAATACTATAAGACAAATAAACTGTTGCAATCATCACTTTATTTTGATACCTGATGGATAGGAAATATATCAGTTAGTAAATTGTTGTTTACAGAACGACAAAATATGGTTTGATTTTAGAGTAATATTTTTTTTAGCAAAAGGCGGGAATTGTGACGTTTTCCGCAAATTTTAGCGCACCTGCTGTCATTATTTTTAACATTTAAATTCCAATACTGAGGGGTAGAAACTGAGGTACCTACAATTTAAATAAGTCGGATTTATAATTTAGCGATTCAATGTTCATTGGTACAGCAACGCGTCAGTCATCTGGAATCTTTGTTCACAAAGCTATAGTGATCGATGCCTGAAACATTTGATTTTCGAATGCGCAGTAAATACGTTATTTTGGTTGTCCATTACTTTGTTACCTTTTATTCTTTAATATTTTTATTATTACTAGGAATCGCCTGAAAATGATAAAATGAAAAATATTATTTTCAGGAAGTGATGATAGTTATTATTTATAGTCCTCTACCTACGTCATCGTCAAGACAAAGAAAAAGCCATTTGAATATTCCATTTTACGGAATCGCCGTAATTATAGAAGTGCCTACTTCTCCTCACTCAAATATTTAAATTCGGAAGCGGCGACGACGTGGCATAATGTTAAAATTTCCGTTTTCCATCACCACAGCACCGGGTTTTTAATTAAAATTAATCAAAATTGCCCTCTTTCGGAAATGTCGCGTTTTATTTCACCCGCTTGATATTATTAATTTTTTGGACAACAGCGCCGCTTTATCGGGTCAGCGTCGAGCTCGGGCTCTCGCAGAATCTGGATCATTGATTTCCCCGGCGCCTGGTAAAGGATGGACACGGCTTATTATTAACCACGAACAATACATTCATATTCATTTTATTTTTATTTACATAAAATATTAATTACATAATTTATTATTAAAGCTATAACCGAAATAACGAATTTATTGTAATCGACATCTTCTCAGTTCGTTGGCCGCATCCACATCAGTCTTGTCTCGGTAGGGCTGCTCCATCATCGAAGCTGAATAACTTGGCTATTGGTTTTTATTCATTTTATTACTTTAAATTGGTAACAAAAATAGGTACATATAGTCATGACTATTATCCCCGAAGGGTTAGTCAGAGACAAGACAATGAGAATCGCAAAAGCAGTCCTCTGTCATGTACTTTTCACCAAATAGCGACTGCACATGTGTTCAGCGTGGTGGTGAGCTCGTCACCGCTCTATGCTGTTGATAGTATGTACAGTCTTTAGTCCGTTAGTCGCCTTTTACAACACCCAAGGGAAAAGAGGAGGTAGAGTATTCTTTCACCGCTAACGCGACACGTTCGATACCTTACACATTAATATTAATTTTCAGTACAAAAAAAATATTTAATTAATTGTACTTTTTTATTGTATAACAGATAGACTTAATTTTTGGTTAAATATGAGATGCTAAATGTATGTAAGAATTTTGTTCCTATCATATTTACAACAATAAATAGCATGTCTATCCAAATGATAAGTGCACGTCCCAACCAACACATTAGCAGTTTAAAGGAATGATATAAATCAACTTACAGCCTTAAGTTTAATTAGGGTTTTAAAATGGTTTTCGCAACGTGTTCTAGCTGGTTTATAGAATGTATTAACTTTATTAAAGCCTTTTGCTGTAATAAAGCATTTACATATATTTTATCAATCATCCTTATAATAGTTTTAAAGAAAGCAATTATACGTGTACAGCTACTACTTTTTCTCTATACATATAGCTCTATACTGTATTATAAAAAGTTTTAAGATGTAAAAGAGAATCCATAGAGTTCGTCTTAAAACTCTAAGCTTGATAATAGATTTTTAAAGAATTTTAGCTGTTTTTTAGAATAATTCAAAACCCTAAAACATCCATTTCATAAGACCCTGGACCAAAACCTTAAACCAGCCTTTTCCTTTATAAGTTAGTCAATGAAGAGCATTCAAAAACCATTCGCTGTAAATACTTCGGATTGTAAATACTTATACAGAAAACAGTTAAAAACCCGGAATCTAGTAAAGCGTTGGCGTCAAATGTCAAGGGTTCCGTATACCTAGAATCTAGAAAAAGCGCTGAAAAATTTAGCAGCAATTTTAAATAAACGTTTTTATAGACATTTTGCCCAATATGGTTCTAGAACAATTTTGCGTATACCTCGACAAATAAATTTAAAACTCTTTGAGCAAGGTGAATATTAGCATAATGGTCTTTTACATCAAATAGAAATAATAATACTAGATAATAACTGTATTGCGGGGTAAGAGCGGGGAGGTACCGATCGCTCTACCGCGGCGAGCCAGCCGCAGCCGCTCATCGCCCTAATAGGT
Source organism: Scoparia ambigualis (assembly GCA_963921215.1). Lineage (NCBI taxonomy): Eukaryota > Metazoa > Arthropoda > Insecta > Lepidoptera > Crambidae > Scoparia > Scoparia ambigualis. The sequence goes on from OY992508.1 coordinate 31,236,587, forward strand.
ACATAGGATTTTTATGAATAGATTATAACTCGCTTTCGACTGTTTTACAACGTTTTAAAGTACGTATCTGACAGATAATGTATTACACGTTTAATTCTGTTAATATCATTTCCAAGTAGATAACTAGGCAACAAACATAATAAAACACCTACATCCCTAATCCCCGCAACCATTTTATGATTATTATAGTTAAAAACAAACAAACACCCAGCAATATTTATTACAATTGCACTGAATCACAAGTTTTATGTAAGACATATTTATCTGCGAACCCATTTCTTTTTTTTAAACTTTAATAAACCATTCTTCGTTCAAATAAACTAATATAAGATAATTATTATACTAAAACCTGCATTAAAGATGTTACATGGCAAAACAATAGAGTAAAAACATAGTAATAAGCCCTTAACCAGCCTCAGTACAGCTATTAATCAGCTCTTGTAAAGAGCTTAACCGACTTTTCTAAGGAATGAAGCTGTTTAATATGGACCTCTTTCACACTTAAAAGGGCTGTATAAGCGATTAACCAGTACTTTAAATAGCATCTGAAACCAGCTTAAAGAATCGGAGACATCTGTTTATCAGCTCTTTTACAGTTAGTTTGTGTTGGTTGGGATGTGCACTGCACTGTGGCAGTGGACTGCTTTTGCGGTCCCCCCCCCCCCCCACCCACCCCTCCCACGACACAGTTAACCCCCCCACGACACGGTTAGCCCGAGCCCAGGTACCGTGCTTCTTAGGGGCGCCCTCGGGTTTTCCGCTATCAAACCGACTCGAACCCCCAGAGAATCTGAGGGGGGGATCGGAGACTCGCTCGCGAGATGCCATCCCCCCCCAGAAAACCTCTGGGGAATTTCGGTCTCACGGCTTGAGGAATCTGTAACTTCTGTAAGTTTCTCACCGCCCCTAAACAAACCCGGTTAAGCTGTAAAGGCCATTTACTACCGACAGCAAGCACACTTCCAAAAGCTTTTGCAGTCCTCATTGCCTAGTCTCTGACTAAAACTTCAAAAATAATAGTCACATCACTATCATAAATAGTGAGACTTCCGATGGTGCTGTACCCCTCTAGTTTAAAGTAAACGGCACAGACTTAGTGTGACCAAACCCACAAACCACCCATGGCCTGGCTCAACCATCCGGTTATGCAGGCCGAAACGCGGGAGATACGCGCGAAATGGGCTCCACCGCGCGTACTTCTTCACTCCCTACAAAATAGCATCTATGTCCTTGTCCTTATTGTCCTTCTCCCATTTCTGGGGCGGACAAAACACGAAACGCCTTCGGTGTCTTCCAGGCCGCCCCGTGCCTACTGGCTACTTTTAATTAGTTCGCAATTCAATCAAGTATGTTTACCTACTTACTGGTACCAGAGGGGTGTCACTCCGCAGTTTAGGTACGTTCGGCCGGCACGCTTCCCAGGCAGGCTGCCTAGGCGTATGGCAGTAAAGGTTGCCGCTCGCGACGCACGCGCCACGTCGCGCGTCGTCGTCGCTTAACTCGCAATCCCTGCGCGCGCGCGTAAACCCGACGCTCTGTGACGTCATGACGTCAAATCGATATCGAGTCAGCGTTGCTTAACGGAATATGAACGCTTGGATCACACGATAAGTTTCAATTTCGCGTGAAAGTCGTTAGAGAGTGAACCTTCTGTACGTAGAACTATCAGTTATTCTGTGCTGGTACTTAGTGTGACCAGTCCACATTGTGGGGAATAGCCCAATTTCCCTATATGCTTTTGCACATGTGGGAAGGCATGTGCTCATGGCAAAAGATGATGATGGCAAAAGCAAAGGTGGAATGTTAAAGTCAAGTCATCGATACAATTGATAGTATTGCCCAAATCACCACTTTGCCGAATGCGGATTGGTGATCGCAAACCCGTGATAAATACCAAACAATTTGAGACAGACTTTGTCCAACCTGTAATTAAAAACCAGGCCCTTCTGATGTCAAGCTACCACTTTACCATTCGACAACTAAAGTGTTCATCTGAAACAATATTTCACCATAATATTTAGACGGAGATTAACGCAGTAACAGTCAGCCAGTTACCATCACGATCGATGCAACACGGTCGAGACGTCATCGATAATAAGATATGCGTAGGATGCCTTTAATAAGTAGTTAGCGTCAATCCCTATTCTAATATTTTGTATTTAATATAGAAAGAGAAAGTTTAAATAAAGATCAACAAGCAAACTAAAGCAGACCACAAATTTAATTTCATACAACCCATTAGTAACAACGCCGGTTACAAATGATCGAGCGGTCGGTTACAACACGTGTTTTAAACTAATTTAATATTCCACATAGGGCTGTAGGTGAGCGGAGAGTTATTGTTTGACATACCTTCATTAATCATGGTTAAGTTTGAGGACCTTAACACAAACGTTCGTTCCACCGGCGGCGCGGCGCGCACCGCGTCCTGCTAGCCTAAACAAACGTATCGAGCTAAGAGTAAATTATTCAACAACCGAAGATGACGAATTCAAACAATGGCACCGGTGCCACATTTTGCAGATTTCAAATAAATATCTAACTTCGCAGTGAAATATGTTTGTTATTGAATTGTTTGCATTCACAATGCTAATAGATATAGGATAACATGTTTAATAAAAAAAATAAACAACCAGTCTCAGAAAGTTCGAATGGAAATCAAACCCATGACCTTTGAATTGCCGGTCCACTGCTCTAACCGCTAAGCTTCCGAGACCCCAGAAGACTCGTTGAATTTTTTCTAGTAGTTTGTGATACCTCAGAATAATATTAGTTATTGTTCTGAGTGTGATACGCCGCAAGCCAGGGGCATTACGTCACTGTGAAGTCTATTCTCACAGTCAAAAGAAATACTATTCGCAGTGAAACTTCTAAGTAGAGTACAGACGAGAAACAGGAAGTTCCTGGTAGACCGCTTTTTTAAGGCGAGGTATTACAAGCGCTTCTCTCTCGCTCTCTCGAAGGTACGAGACGGTACGAGACGGGTGTATCAGCAAAGCGGTGCGAATGGACTTGGGAAAAATGAAAAAAAAGTTGATTTTTACTTTATACCATTATAGAAATCGTTCCTCTAAAACCAATAGTTTTTATTTCACTTCGATACGAGAAGTATTTACAAAGTTATAGTACATAAATAATTGCATATAACACTACTACCTAGCTTAGTTCGCTGGCACTCGACTGACGTGACGTGACGTCATCGTATCCGACGGGACGATATCGTAACCCCCGCCGCCGCTCTCGCCGCCGCTCTCGCCGCCCGCACCCGGCGGGCGTCCGATTACATTACTTAACTATTTGCACAATTAATTATTAAGGGTGGATTCGACCGAACTGGAATAAGACTTACTCTGAGATTAGTCTATACAAATTCGGCGTTTAATCTAGGTATAAGACCTTATTCCAGTTTGGTCGAATCCACCCTAAGTAATCTGTGGCACAACTGCACTGGTTCAGAGCAGACATATTAATAAAACGAAATCGCGCGAGTCGCGCCACCCATGCGAGAGAATGGAATCCGATGACGTCACGCCGCGCGTATTTTGATTGTCACAAAAACAATAGCGCGTGGTCAATTTTATGAATCTTTATAAAAAATATTGTGAAGTATTTTGAAGGACTACAGAAAAAATTGTAATGTCATATTTTAAGATAAAATGTAAATATTTAAAAAATAAATAAATAAAAATACTTTTCCCAAGCTCATTAGCGCGTTTTATAGGTTTTTTGCCTATAAAGGAAAAAACAAGTAAATAAAAAATATGTGTTTTTAGCATTCACTATGATAATGAAAAGTTTCTTCTATTGGTAAAAAAATTAAGTAATTTATTAATGTATTACCTGACTTCTTTTAAAATGTTGACAGAGCTATCTTTAATTTTTTTTTCTATCGAGTCATTAGATAATATGTTCAACTATATTTTATATGAATTTTAGAATTGTATGTTTTATATTGGTGGCGGTACAATCAATCGAAATTGTTAAAAACGGGCAAAAAGCGCCTTAACACGATCTACGCGCACGCTACTCGCGGTCCGTATGGAGGGTGAAATGTGGTCTACTGAGAACTTTCTCGACTGTCACCCGATCCCCCCCCCCTCCCCTGCCAACGAACTTCCCCCGCTTATAAATATCCAGTGACCAATTAGTGGAGTAGGTACAGTTTTGTTGCCAATTATGGATCATTGGAAGATCGAAATAGATGAGACAACTGATTGCGAAACTGCTAAAAGTTTCCTCTCATGACGTAACAAAACAAAGTAATTAAAGTAAAAGTTACCTATGCGTAGGATTTCTTAATTAAGTAGTTTTGCGTTAAATCCCGATGGATTGCGAAAGTTTAAAAGTGTAAATTAAAATAAAACTGAAATAATGAACTCAGTTGCCGACTGGAGAACACTCAATCCGATATCCAAAAGTCTTCTTTCATATCCTGATCCGAAGGTTCGAAACTTTGAGGAGCTCGATAGCGCAGCGGGTAGCGCGTTCAGCTTGCGATCGTGTTCGCTAAACAACTTTCGCAATGCCGGGTCGCTGGATGGGTGACCAAATAAAAAACATCTCGAGCTCCTCCATGCTTCGGAAGGCTCGTTAAGCCGTTGGTCCCGGTTGTTGTCGTAAGATGACAGTCGTTAAAACATACCAACCCGCATTGGGTCATCGTAGTGGGTTATGACCCAATATCCCCCGTGCTATTGTCCACGTGGGAGGCCTGTGCCCAGCATTGGGGCGTTTATTGTCTGATAATAATATGATCGGTTTTCACGGACAGGACTATTGTTGCCAATAAGCCTGACATCGTGATAGTCGATCGGTTCCAGCGGCGGGCAGTGCTAGTCGACATCACCGTCCCACATGATGAGAACCTCGTAAAGGCTGAGAAGGACAAGCTGAGCAAGTACCTTGACTTGGCTTACGAGGTTACCGCCATGTGGGATGTTAACTCGACTATCATTATCCCGATAGTCGTATCTGCAAACGGCCTAATAGCGAAGAGTCTCAAGAGACTCTCGCTAGACGGCTGGATCAAGGGCCAGATATAGAAGGCGGTACTTCTTGACGGCACGCATCGTCAGGAGGTTCCTCTCTCTGCAGCCCTAACCACCGGTAGTTTGGGCCCTGCCCCGCTGCCGGCGGCACCCTAGGTTTAGGTTTTTTTATAATATTTCATGTTTTATAGTAGTTTTGTTTATTATTTTTTATGGATTATAAAAAACCTAGAGACTTAAGAAAAGAAATAAATACGTGAATAATAATGATAATATATTTATTTCGATAAAAAGTTTTGATGATGATGATTTAGCAAGAGTGTTGAAAAAACGAATACCCATCAATCGAAGCGAGGACTTAAATTCATTGATTTGAGGCATTTCTTATCAGTAGGAAGGACTGATATGTAGGTACATAGCCTATACGTTACTTGATATAACTTAGACACCTATAATTTATTGGCTTTTTTGGGACGACATCCCAAGTTGTGTTTTCGAACTCCAAAAGTAAAGTCAATAGCACTGTATGTTTGCACCTTCCACAAACAACCTTATTTTGTTTGCAATAAAAGTCACGAATTTCGAAAGTGTACCCGTTTCTGCTAACAACAGTACCAAGATAAGGGTACTTAGCACTGTTCACGTCAGATAAAAACTTCTCCATCCATCCAGGGAGAGGTGGTCCTAGTTATTTATGTCAGCCAGCCTTGTTTAATCCTTTTCTTTTCCATTGATAAGGGGGGCTTACCAACTTTCCAAGTTTCCAGTTATTGCGTCGGAAGATAAGCCATGTAATCTTTCTTGATAATATCTCTCACAAAGACGGCTTACAATTTGAACTAGAATCTTTTTGTTTACTTTTGAGGAGGAGAGGGGGAGGTATTTAAATCGGTTAGATGACGTTAAGGTCTGTCAAAAGTTTTTGGAGAGCTAATAAATTATTAAAGTTATAAATTGTTAGTTAATAATAGACACAAATTGATATGATTATAAAGTTTTTAGTTACTTTTTCTTTTGGGTGAAGGGGGAGCTTAAGCTACGTGCGGTTCTCTCCCCCAATTTATCACTTATTATTATTATATCTTAATTAATGGCTCTCGCGTTTATTTATTTATTTAATACTTTATTCACAACTGTACACAGGCGGACTTAATGCCTTAGGCATTTTCTCCCAGTCAACCATAGGGTGGTGCAGAGAAATAAGTGGTAGGGTGCACAACTAAAATGAAAATATGGTAAATATCATACATAATTATACTATAAACATTATATACAACTCAGATACATATACACCATATACATATATACACCGTAGATACATAATATACTCTATAATATATAAATAGTTAGTAAATATATAAATATCATACATACAATTAATAAACGATTACTAATGTGGCATTAATTTGTGGTGTTTAGCATTAAGCCAATATCAAGTGGTATATATTTTTAGGTACCTACATTTAGTATTGTACAGTAGATTGAAATAAAATGGAGTCTCACAACACGTGTTGTTGCTAAAGGAACACGGGAGAGTCTCCATTTATCACTTACCTTGATAGTGAGTGACTATAGTCACTGTCAGTGAAAGCGCCCACCCCCAGAATTCTATAAGTTAAAACATTAGTAGCTTTTCGATAACGCGAGCTACCGGCGACAATAGCTATAGTGCCTAACAAGACTTAAATTTGGACAAGGCTTGAATAACTTTACATACATACATAATAAGTTCGAGACCCCAAGCCGACAACTTCAGCGGGTAATCCATTAGGGGAGAGTCGCCTAACAATAACATAATGCACGACAACGTGTGGCAGGTTGCGTTAGCAGAGTTTCCCCTTTATGTCCAGCGTTACTTGAGCTCTGGTCCCCTAGGAGACCGATAAGCATTTGGGCAGACGATCGATCGGTTGATATTTTAATTTTTCATTCTACGGTGTGGGGTAAAACAAAGGGCATCTGCTGAAATTAGCGACTGACCTTTTGGTGTAGCAAATGTAGATTTTAAACATCAATATAATAAACGTCCCACTGCTGGGCACAGGCTTTCTAACAGCATATAAGGAGATTGGGCTATGACCCATCTGCATACTTTTCCTTGAAAACTTTAAGTAACATACACACACTACTGAAGCATTTTTGTGGTCGACTGCCCTGTACTTGATACTATTATATCAGAAAACCCTGTGACAACATTATTTAATCTTATTGATAGACAATCTGATCCAAATATTACATTCAATATTGTTTCAGGACTCGTGTTATTATAACATTATTATATTTCAATTTCATAACAGTCCGGAAGATGCCAAGAAATTTATCAGAACCAATTTTTCTTAAGCATATTTAATAATCGCAATTTCCCAAAGCATACAGGCAAAACTGATATCATATAATAACATTTTACGAGCGACATGATATATACGTCAAGATACACAAATAACTTTCATACGAACGTTTATTTATATATTTTAGAAAAAGGCTATTCGAACATTCAATTTGCATATCAAGATTTTTTTAATAAGTAACTGCTTTAGTGGTCTTTAGTGGTCATAAAAATATTGATATGTTTTCAAAAAACAGTGATATTCACAATTTAAATACTAGAAGTAAGAACAAATTAGCAGTACCTTATACTAGGCTTCATAAAATGAATAATTCTTTGAAGGGAATTGATATTCAGAAATTAGATCTTGATAAATTTAAAATCCATATCAAAGAAAAGCTTTATAAAAAAGCTTATAATAAAGTGTCAGATTACACAGAAGACAAAACAGCTTGGCTCTGAACTGAAATGCTCCAAGTACTCCAAAAGCTATTTCTAATTGTATATAATTAATATATAGTACCGTATATTTTACATTCAAATTATTATCTTGTATTTTATGATCTGGTAACGACACATCTTTTTTTTTGTAAATGTCGTTGCTTCTGTGCGCTGTGGTTTCTTGCACCCGTTCTTTGCCACAGTTAAAAAATGACGTCCTGAATAAAAATTTAACGATTCAAAGTACATACTAATTAAATTTATTGAATAAATATATTTTGAGTTTTGAGTTTTTTTTTAGTTTAGTGGTTAAACCTTATTATATCTCTGTCTCAGACTAATATCTACCGGGTCCAATACACAGAGAGGACAATGTTAGTAGTTAGTAGATGTATTCCGACAGTGAAGGATAAGATAATATAAGTTAGAAATTCCGGCCTTTGTTCGTATTTCTTAGCCGTGTAAGGTAGCTTTGAAAGAATACTACCACCTCCTCCTCTCTTGGGTGTCGTAAAAGGCGACTAACGGACTAAATACTGCACATACATCCAACACCATAGAGCGGCGATGGGTTGCACCACCTGACACGCTGAGCACATGTGCAGTCGCTATTTGGTGAAAAGAGGACTATGGTAGAGATCTGTTTTTGCTGTCCTCATTGCCTAGATTCTGACGAACCCTTCGGGGATAATAGTCGTGATTATGTATGATCGTGTGCGATCACGATTCTAATGACTCTAGTTTAAAGAACACAAATAATTCACCTTGCATTTCTAGATACCTACCACCATCTGAGAGAATTTAGGGTCTGTTTTTATCGCAATTATACCGAATTGTAAGCTTATAAATAATGCATATAAATCGTCAAAACCTAAAAAGGGACGTCCAATATTTTACCATTCATAAGTGTCTATAAATCAGCTTTTATTGTAACCGGAAAATCGTTCTGTAGCTTTTCAATGGAGACACATTAAATTTTGAAACAATCCCAAAGGTTGCAGTTTCGTATTTCTGTAATTGTGGTCGTTCTCGTGGTCCTAAATTAGAGTTATAATGCACGCAATTTGGTCATTAAACGGTTCAATGTTCAACCGATTGAAATGTTAAGTTAATTTCGCACGTGTGTGATTTGTGGGATACTTTGCGCCTATTATGTTATGAACATTAGGGCACACAAATGTTAGCGATTAAGTTGAACACAAAGGAGTGGCTGTGACTTGGAACACAGTCGGCAGAAATAATTTCTAGACCGTTTGGTTGTGATTTAAGGCCTGTATGATTATGGAGTGTAATGAAAAAAGACAAATGTGATGTTATTACGAGTATTAAAGAATACTTACATTTGTACAATAGCTCCCAATTTGTTTATGAAATTATTAACGGTGGGTTAATAATGGGTTAATAGTGGGTGGGTTATGAAAACATTTGAATCGTAAACGTGAATATATTATATCAAACAGCGTAATGTGGCGATGGCGATAAGCGGCTCCCTATCTTACCACGGTTAAGTAACAGGATCCGAGTATACAACGACCTTCACCGAGCCGGTTAATGGATGAAAAGTATTTTATATAAAATTTAATGTGTTAAAAAATATATTGCGAGTGGGTTGGCTGAAAAATTTCAGTCCAGTATATGATTAATTAAATATTTAAAAATATGTTTTTTTAAACATTGCACTTGTTTAGGTAATAGATAAATTACATAGGTACCAATCGAAAGTATGAAGCCTATAGAATATGCAAACACTAGGTTGACTATTTTTTCCTGTCTTAACATTGGGTAGGCAGGTGTAAACAGGTAACTCAATATTTGTAATTTGCAACCGTCTGGTTAAACAAATAAAATGTCAATTTATATAAAGATAATCTCATTACAAACACACACACCAAACCAGTGCATGGTAAAAAAAATATTTTCTTTTTAATATTAAATTAATCATTAAAGGTACTGGACTGATATTTCTCAGCCAACCCACTCGCGATATATTATTTAACATATTAAATTTGATATAAAATACTTTTTATCCATTAACCTTCCAGGTGAAGGTCGTTCTATACTCGGATCTTAGACTGATACGAGTATGTGCTGTTTTCAGTTCGTTAGTCACCTTTTACGAAACCTAACAGAACAGAATAGGTGGGTAGTATTATTTTAATAATAAGTCGCTACCACATATATTCTAAGATCCGAGTATAGAACGACTCGTTTCTTTGTCGCACTTCCAAAAGATGGAATAGTTTATTCCCTCCTACCTATGGCATAGGGTCCTTCAAACGAGGCGTGAAGAGGCACTTTGTGGGCCGGCAGAGTGAGGGTGACTGATGCTACGTCTCTTACGCTGCACCAGTTGTCCTCGCGCCTGGACTTCATTTCCGCTTAACATCAGGTAGAGTGGGGTCATTTGCAGGGTATAGTATAAAAAAAAACCTTCACCGGGCCGGTTAATGGATGTAAAGTATTTATTATAAAAATTTAATAATTATGTAAAAAAATATAGTGCGAGTGGGTTGGCTGAAAAATTTCAGTCCAGTACCTATAATGATTAATTTAATATTTAAAAAAAATATTTTAACATTGCTCTGGTTTGGTGTGTGTGTTTGTAATGCGATTATCTTTATTTATACATAAATTTTATTTATTAACCAGACAGTTGCAAATTACTTATATTCACTTACCTGTTTACACCTGCCTACCCAATAGTTATGACGGGATAAAAAATAGTCAACATAACGTTTGCATATTCTATGTTTCTTTCATACTTTCGATTATGTACCTATAATTTATCTATTATCCAAACCAGTGCAATGTTAAAAGAAAATTAAATATTTACTAAATCATAATACTGGACTGAAATTTTTCAGCCAACCCACTCGCTCCATATTTTTTAACATATTAAATCCTACTATCACACTTCACACTAATATTATAAAGGCGAAAGTTTGTTAGTGTGTATGTTTGTTACTCTTTCACGTAAAAACTCCTGAATGGATTTGGATGAAATTTGGCAAACAGACAGTTTATAACCTGGATTAACACATAGAATACTTTTAATCCCGATATTCCTCCGGGAACGGGAACCACGCGGGTGAAACCGCGAGCGGCCGCTAGTTTTATATAAAATACTTTTCATCCATTAACCGGCCCGGTAAAGGTCGTTGTATAGTCGGATCCTCTGCTAATAGCAACTTTAAAAGAGTTAGGTACCCAGTTTACCTATCAATATAGAACATTTTATTGCTCCCTAATTTTTTAGGTCTTATACAAGATTCGCTAGAAAGAATATTTTGGTATCCAAGACCGCCTCTGTAGTCTAGTGGCTAAGCCACCGGTTTCAGACCCAGAGGTCCCGGGTTCGATTCCCAGCGGGGGTACATCTTTGTATGCTCGGTTTGGTTGGTGGTAGGGTGGTAAGTCCGCTAGGCTAGCTACCACCATATTGTCTAAGTCTGTCGCCATATCAACGATGTGTCTAGAATTGTTGTGTTCCGACAGTTTGAGATAAGATAGCCAGTTCTTCAGTGGTTGAGGATTCCGGGTGAAGCGCGCTTCCACCTGCGGCCTTATCGTCACTTACCATCAGATGAGATGAAGGCCAAGCGCTTACCCGTTGAAGAATAAAAAAAGAGCAAAAGCTCATAAGGAAACTAGAACAAAACCACATTTAGACTTCTTATGAAAATTAAAAACATCTAAAATTCAATACAGAAGATGGTTTCAATAAACCAGCATCCCATCATGCTTTCATAAATAACGTACGCAACCCAAAGATACGATGAAATAGTTTTGAGTAAAACGGAACGCATCGGATTAAAATAATTTAATATTAGCCTAATAATAAACTTAAAAATATCTTCGTGAGAAATTAAATTGTGCTACTTGGGACTATGAATCCTGTAAGTCATCATCAGCCTATAAACGTCACACTGCTGGGCACAGGCCACACACGAGTAGCACGTGAGGATATTGGGCCATAACCCACCACGCTGGCCCAATACGGGTTGGTGGGTTGAATCCTGTACTATAATCCTATAAGTATATAGTAAAAATGAACAAGCTGCAAGTTTGAGATAAATTACGAGATTAATGTTTTTTAAGATTGTGTTTTCTTTTGTTTTGTTTGTCGATCACTATGAAACGTCTGATCTTTATTTAAATTATGTAGGTAGAGATTATACTTGGTCCCTTGTTAAAGCAACGTTATTTTCATTCTCTTCTCGGAAATTGGATTAGATTACAGGATCCTGAGTTCATGCGTTCGGGGTCACGTGCTACCGCTAGAAGTAAAGGAATTTTCTTTTACATAAAATTCAAACACTATTTTTCACAAGCAAAAAGTTGTTTTAACAGTCCAAACAAAAGCCCTAGTCTACAGAACTAGAATTAAAATGTACCCGCATGAAACAAGCTGTGTAAAAATTGGTAGAAAGAACAAAAAAAATCTCCATTCAAGTCACATTGGTCATGTAACCGCTGTTCCCATTGTCCCGCAGGGAGATATCTCGGTATGCAAATTGTGTATTTATTTTGTATCTTGTGCATTTTACTCGTAAATAAGAAGGAGAGGAGTAAAGAAGTGGTCGTGTGACAAGATAGCAGCGACATATCCTCTCTGATGCTTCCGCCGGGCGCGGCGCGGGCGTGCATTACACAAATTCTTTATTTTTCACATTCTGCGCTGAACAGACGAGCGTTTGTAACGTGGTTTTGTGCTCTTGTTTTTTTTTATTACTTTAGTAATTAAAATCGACCGTTCTGCATCGAATGTTCCGAGACACCCAGCAGAAAGGTAGTTTATAGGTATCACAACCACAGTAATGATATTCTAACGTTGTACGATAATATTTCATCCTTAGTAACTTTTTCAAAATCATATTCATGAAGTGTTATAAAAATAAATACGACACACATACGACTGTAACATAAAGGTGACATTTTCTAGCTTTTTTACAAATACGGTATATTTCTTCTGGGTACCTAATATTGTTTTTCTTGGCTGTTGTGTTTATATATTTATAGATATATCTAATAATTTCATTTATAATTTAATTTCAGATTATGCGTTTCAAACTCTCGTCTACACAGCTTAGTGAATAAATCATTGTCTACAGTACAAGAAAATAGTGCGTGTCGCTTTAGCAAATTTATTTTAATACTTTCCACATTTTAGAGAGTCAAGGCACAAAGTAAATTATTCAAAGTGCGGCTTCTTTGTTATTTGTCTGCCAGAATTGAAATTTAGCCGTGGTGTTTCTCAAATAAAATTGCGGAAAATATGTTTTCAGTGAATAAACGTTTTCAAACACTAAATATTCTATTATTTTTGTCAATACTTTGTTATAATAAAGGCGATATTATTTTCGTTTAAATCAGTTTAGCTATTATACAATTATTGTTGCCAACTCTTTCGTACACATTTTTTATTTTTTATTTTATTTTCTTTGGAATGTGTATTTTATGTTTGGTAATAGGCGTATAAACTCGGCCATCTCTAATTAGTGCAAATTATAACTATTTATACGGTCTGATATAACGCGGACCGTAAAAATAGTTCGCGTGTTGGGTATAGCTGTTAAAGAATACTACAACCCCCTCTCTTTCCTTGTGTGTCGTAAAATTCGACTAACGGACTAAAGACTGCACATACAGCCAACAGCGTAGAGCGGCGATGGGTTAACCACTTATCACGCTGAGCACATGTGAAGTCGCTGGAGAAAAGTGGTCTATGGTAGAGGACTGCTTTTGCTGTCCTCATTGCCTAGTCTCTGACTAACCCTTCGGGGATAATAGCCGTGATTATATGTAAGTAATGTACCTATATTTCGGAAAAAATCAGGTGGTCCGTAAAAAACTGCACATACTGTAATATGACCTGAGTGGGAACACCCTAAAACTCCGCAAAACTGAATTCCGAATTTGAATATTCCGAATTTCAAAACTCCGAATATCATATTTCCGAAAAATTAAAATCACGTTTATTTAAAATCACGAACGTCAATATGCCGAATATTATAAATACGATTTTTCAATTTTCCGATTTTTATTAGTCCGAAAAACGGAATTCCGATTATCATATTTCCGAAAATTCATTGCTGCTTTTAATATTGTAATTCTATTTTTGCTGTGGCAACAACTGGCAAGTTGTCCATCCTTACTTGCATGCATAATTAATGAATCAATAATCAGAATCATATTATGATTAAAAAATAGCAATTTAGCCTTAAATTGATTTTAAATATGTGTTTAAAAGTTAGTATAATGTGTTTTCAGTAATGTTCTGCTTCAAGAGTCGTGGCATAAACGAATCGCTGCAAAACCGACTCCACGTAGTCTTATCTGCCCTACGCTAGAGTGTAATAAGCCTGCGTAGGCGCGGAGGGGCGAGGCGGCCGGTGATAAAAGGTTTAGCTTCCATGCCTTTTGGACGTTGGCTAGCTTGCATGCAGCTTGCTTGCATGCTTGCTTGCACGCTGCTTGCTTGTTTGCTGCATGCTTGCTTGCATGCTGCATGCTTGCTTGCTTGCAGCATGCTTGCTTGCTGCATGCTTGCTTGCTTGCTAAATGCGGCTGGGGGGCTGGCAACATGTGATCATTAGTAGGTAAACCTAAGCCGATCGGTTTACGTTCTTGCCAGTTAAGCAACTTTGGCAATGCCGAGTTACTGGATGGGTGACCAAATCATAAATTTCGGATCTTTAATATTCGAAATTTTGACATTCGGAATTCGTATTTTGAGACTTCGGATTATTGTTGAGTCGGATATTTAATTATTAGGAATATTGAAATTCGGAATTTTGATTTTCGTAATTGTAAACGTTCGGGATTTTGTAAACTTTCGGATTTGTAAAAAAAGCATTTATAATAAGTATATCGGAATTGTGATATTCGGAATTATAAAACTCGGAGTTTTGATTGAATGCGAAATTAGTGATTATGAATTTCGGAATAAAGTTTTTCGTATTTATGTAGTGTACCCGACCTGAGTGTACGGTACTTGAAATTTTTATCATAAATTCAAAGTTGCTCCCATACAATAAGTAATTTAATACACAAATTAGGATGGCCCAGTAGCGGAATTATACAGGACTTTTTTTTATATGCGCTCATATTTTTTAATATCATTCAGCAACGTTAATAGTCATTATATTCATTTTTTTAAATTAATTTATTATTCGTATTTTAGTTATTTTTTCCGGCACAATAAAATATAACTTGTGGATACCGGGCGAACGAAAGGTCAAATGTAACTTAAAAGTAACCTAACCTAGCTTTCCTGTGTTATCGTAATGTGTCGAGTTCAATCCCGGTCGATTGACCATGATTTACGGTATTTTTGTGGATATCTTTGATCAACCTTAGTTTTTTATTTTTCACAAAAAAAAATTAAATCAGTAGCTCTAGATTAAAATACTCCATAATTTAAAAAACTATGTGGATAGATAAAAAAAATCCTGTATACCTGTTACCAAACACCCTGTGTATTTTATGTAGTTTCTCTTGTTCGTTTAAATCCTACTTATTATAAACGCGAAAGTTTGTAAGTATGGATGAATGTTTTCACGTAAAAACTACTGAATGGATTTGGATAAAATTCGGCATAAATATAGTTTATAATGTGGATTAATACATAGGATACTTTTTATCCTGATATTCCCACGGGAACGGGAATCACGCAGGCGAAACCGCGAGCAGCCGCTAGTAAATAAATAAATGTATCATTTCCGTCAATTACATACATACATCACGGCCGCTTCCCAGATGGGTGGGCAGAGACCACAGATTTTTATTTACTACGATCCTAACACATATCCTTTCCTTCACTTACTCTCATAACATTCTTTATACATGCTCGTTGGTTTAGGGTACTCAACCTACTTGATCAAATAACTTTACCCTTTTTCCCACTGTGGTTAGGTTCCTCCAAAACGAACGAACAAATATTGAACAAACAGCTTATTCGATACCTAGATGATAACTCTCTAATTCACGATCGTCAATATGGGTTTCAGCCAAAACGGTCAACGGGTGATTTTCTAGCGTACGTCACACATCTCTGAGGTGAGGCTATAGACAAGCGTGGCGAGTCACTGGCAGTTAGCCTTGACATAGCCAAGGCTTTTGATCGGGTCTGGCACAAAATTCTTCTCTTCAAGCTCCCAGCATATGGTTTGCCAGCTCATTTCTGTACCTGGATTGCTAGCTTCCTGCATGAGCGTAGAATCCGTGTCCCTTCGGATGGATGCGCTTCGCGGTTCATGTCAGTGAACGCTGGTGTACCTCAAGGCTCCTTTCTATCCCCCACGCTGTTCCTTCTGCATATCAATGACATGCTTCCTCTTGGAAACATTCATTGCTATGCAGATGATAGCACAGTGCATGGGGGATATAAGGGTCACCCAACGGCTGGGCGGGTAGACTCGATCGGGTGTTGGACCTCATTTCTAAATGGGGCTCCGATAATCTGGTGGAGTTCAATGCCAAGAAAACACAGGTGTGCGCGTTCACAGCGAAAAAGTCGCCATTCCTTCCCCTTCCTTCTCTTCAGGGTACATCTCTAGGCCTACAGAGCAGTATTAACGTGCTCGGTATGGATATCCATTGCGATCTGAACCAAAAGGACTACATCGAAACCGTGATTAAAAATGCCTCACGTAAACTCGGTTTCCTGAACATGGTGCGGCGATTCTTCACGCCTGATCAGTTGTGTCTATTATACAAGACACAGGTGCGGTCTTGCGTGGAGTATTGCTCTCTCCTTTGGGACGGCTCCGCAAAGTACCTTCTCGATGCCTTGGACAGATTGCAGCGCCGCGCTGTGCGCATTATCGGCAATGCAGAGGTCACTAAAACTCTCGAGCCTTTGCAATTGCGTAGAGATATTGCGTCACTCAGCGTCTTTTACTGTTTATACCATGGCGAGTGCTCTGAAGAACTCTTTGACCTCATCCCTCCTTCTTCCTTTCTCCATAGAAGTACGCGTGCTGCTCTCCGGAGCAACGTATCTCTTATGTAATTTATTTGTGCAAAAAAGTATTATTATTAAGTAATCTCATGGCGCAGTTTGGGATCTTGCCTGCTAAGCTACTTTCGCAATGCCACAATGATGAATCACTGGATGGGTGATCGAATTAAAAGCATCTCGAGCTCCTCCGTACTTCGGAAAGCTTATTCGTCTTAGGACAGATTCTGGTTTGGGCAGATTCTGGTTACGACAGTGTCTTGTTACGGCAGATTCTTGTTATGGAAGAATTAGTACTGTCGCGCATAAAAAAACATCTTTCATACAATTGTTAAAAAAAGAAGCTACAGTGCAGGATAGAAGGCACGTAATGTGTTGGTCCTGGTTATTGTCGTTAATAAATCTACGAACCCGCATGATGGGTTTTGGTCTAAACTCCTCATGTGCTGTTTGTCCATGTGGAGAGGCTTGTTCCCAGCAGAGTGCGACATAATCAGATGATGATGTAAGTCCCGTTGCACACAAATGCCTACTTTAAAACCACACTTAAAAGTACAAAGTCATAGAATAACTTTTACTAGGAGCTAAAATTCAGTTGTAGGGTATTTAAGCTACTTTTCGTAGTCGACTATACCTGGCTGATACTTTTTACATTGCAATAGTGTTCAGTTCACATAACTTACACTAAGTTACATTTTTAACATAACGTCATAGTCAAACTGGATTATATTATTTGGCATGTTGAACGCATATTCACGTTTCGCATTTCCAACAATTTCTATCAGATACATCATAATACATTATCTCACTTTCCTATTCTGAGTTATTCGATCCTCCCACGAGAGTAGCAAGCCGCCTTGCTCTAAGAGCCATATTGTTTTGATATGATATCCTTCAAAAAACACAGATATTAAAATGTGTATTTCTCCCTTGTCGTGTACTTTTTACTTTTGCGTCTAACTTGGCGGATAAACTGACGTTTCGCGAAGCTTACTCGGAACAAGCAATATTTATTTCGACGACGTATTTATATTTTTAAAGTTAATGGTTTGGTGGTGTCGTGTTATTATTTCAACTAAGATAATAAATTTGTAAATGTAATAATGTATTTTTTATTAGTTGCAATTATCTACAAAATGCATTATTTACAAAGCCTGAAGAAGAAGAAAGAAATCTTATCGTAGAAACATTCGGCAATAGACATTAGACAGGAAGGAAGTATTATCGTGGAAGAACTGTTTCTATTAGCGAGAGACAAGGGCAAATTTAGCTGCTGACAGCAGATCTCCAGTAATGGAGTGCCACAATGAGAAGGAAAATACATACATATATATAAATAAACTCACGACTATTATCACGGAAGGGTTAGTCAGAGACCAGCCAATAAATAATAAACTTTCCTACATTCACACCAACTATCTAGCCCAAGAGAAGCTTCCTTATGAAACTCGTTAAATGGTTACTGGGCAACGGATAAACATACTTAAAATACTTAAATACATACTTATTATAAAAGAAAACAACCAGACCCGAGACAATTTAGAAAAATCATTATTTCTAAATTGACCCGACCGGGGATCGAACCCGGGACCTCAGAGATGGCGACACCATGAAAACCGTTGTATAAACCACTCGACTAAGGAGGTCCGCAGAAGTAGTTCACTGCCATACTCGACGTTTCACTAAAATACAACGTACTCGTACATGTGGTCGTCGTCGCCCATCGACGCTTTATGCTGTTGGGTGTATAAGCAGTATTCAGTAGCCTTTTAGTAGACCCAAGGGAAGAGATGGCTTGGTAGTATTCTAATAATGAGCTACCACACAGCTAAAGTGGGTGTATATGCAGTATTTAGTCGCCTTCTAGTACACCCGTGGGAAGAGATAGCTCGGTAGTATTCTAATAATAAGCTACCACACAGCTAAAGTACACCAACATTTTAATAATCCATCCCTAATTCTAACGCCCCCGGAGTCTCTCAATAAAACTCATAAAACAACATCTACATTACACAAATTCATCCCCATTTCATTATAATACGTGTGAATACAGATATTCGCAAATACATTGGTTCTATTCGATGTAATAACCATCGGAGTAAGCCACCGTACAGACGATTGTTCCGCATCATTGTGTCCGGAGGCCTTTACACATGGACTGCTCATCGCTCTTTGCTAATTAAAAGCCGGACTCGTTCGGTGCCGCGCTCGTGTGGAAACAATCCTATTTGTTCTATTAATTAATCGATTATTCCGCTGAGCTGATGAGTTAGGTTTGTTTTTTTTACTTTTATAAAATTATTAAGTAGACATTAATCTGATTATTATACTTATTGTGTTTACTACCAGCAGATTTCATTCGGTTTTATTTATACTATAAACTTTTACGACCATGAATATCAAAACGTCAACTTTAACATAAAAATTTCATTCAAGAAAATAAGTACCTAGTATTTGTTTTTTGATCGATCGGAAAAAGGAAAAATAGACGAAATAAGAAAACAGAGAGAAAAAAGAAGATTGATATAAGATAAAATGTTTACTAGAAAAATAACAACCAGTCTCAGGAAAGCTCGAACGGGATTCGTAACCCTCGTCTCTCGGGTCTCGGTAGCTTAGCGGTTAGAGCAGTGGACCGGCAATCCAAAGGTCACGGGTTCGAATCCCGTTCGAGCTTTCCTGAGACTGGTTGTTTTTTTCTAGTAAACATTTTATCCTATATCTTTAAAGCATTGTGAATGCAAAATTTCAACAATAAAGATATTGATGTAACAATCGTAACAAATGGAAAGATGTGGAGATGATTGAAACAAGCGTGATGTACCTACTAGTTTTATTTTGTTAGATGTTTGATGTTGGGTATTAGAAAACAGAAAACAGTGTCGCAGGAGACCCGGCTTAAGACTAACATGCGCCCTGTTGCTTCAGTTTACGCTCTGAATTAAATATTATGTATTTGTGTAAAAAACCAACTCAACAGCAGGAATGGTGGAAAATCGATGAATACATACAAAGGTAAACTAGTACATCACGCTCGTTTCAATCATCTCCACATCTTTCCATCTTTCCATTTGCTATGATTCTTACATCAATCTTCTTTCTTCTCTCTTATTTCCTATATCGTCTATCTTCTCCTTCTTCCGATCGATCAAAAAACAAATACCTACTAGGTAGGTACTTATTTTATTGAATGAATTTTTTATGTTAAATTTGACGTTTTGATATTCATGGTAGTGGGTCGTAAAAGTTTCTTATAGAAACAAAATATACTCCTATATTTTGTTAGATGTTTTATGTTAGGTATTAGAAAACACATAACAGTGTCGCAGGAGACCTGGCTTTAGTGTTGCAAGTATCATGGACTGGCGCCTCATCAAGATTGTCATCCTTATCATCATGATTCACGTTGTGTAAATCATCAGCCTTATAAGCGCTTTGGAAAATTATTGATACTACATTAGTACATAGCAGGAATACTCAGTAAACGAGATCTTTTTCTTTTGACGCTAGACAAATTGTCACTTAACTGAAAATTACCATAACGTATAAGTATGTCATTTGTTTGTTAGAAACTTTTTTAAGATCGGGATCGGATGCTGAAACATTCTCTCGTAAAGATGCTGAAATGTTCTCTCGTAAAAATAAAAAACGATTACCTACTAATAGGTATTTTGTGTAAGAATGACATGGATTTAAGTTTAAAAATTTGTCCTACATAAAACAGATGTCTGTTGAAAACCATTATGAGTGTTGTGGCATAGAAATAACAGAACACAAGTGTTTAATAATATGCATGTATAGAATTCCCTTTAGAGGAAAATTTATATTAAATTCATTTTTTTTTATAAATTTGATAAACTTTTATGTGATTTCAATCCTAAAACTAAGAAAAAATTGTTATAGCCGGGGATTTTGACATCGATACGTTGAAAGATGGTTTGTATAGCAAAAATCTCTTACGATTAATTCAAAATCAGGGCATGGTAGAGATACCATGAGAATGTTACAGAATTCCTGTATCGAACTAATACTCAGTAGCTTATCTGATACATACGGTAGATTTCACTCTCTAGGTTTATCTGATCACAATACAGCACAGACACTAGAGATAACATTACATTAGCTAATAAGCAGGGAAAATAAAATACTAATTTATAAAAAGCGAGATTTTCACAATGAAATGAGTCTCAATGATTATTTGCAAAGCCAGTTTTGGTCTGAAATAAATAACGAAACAGATATAAAAAGGCATTTAATATATTTCACGATTACATGACACTATTTAATAATTTATGCATAAAAAGGATCAAAATAGACATAAAACGAAAAAATAATCTGTGGACAACAAAGGGGATACGCTTAGTAATAAAAAACTTATTTAAAAAAACGTTTACAATGTATAATAAGTTGTTTTTAATGTACTTATTGTATGTGGGAGATTGGAGTCTAAGATGGGCAGTAATCTGCTTGTATTTTAGAACACCAGGCTCCCAACCCTCAAAAACATCTCACAAACATAATTATTTTCTTTAAACATAGGTTTATCGTTTAGAGAAGAGAATACAAAAATATTACAAAATACCACACGCAGCAGTGCATGCGTGTGTGTGTGTGTGTGTGTGAGTGTGTGTGTGTGTGTATTAGTTGAGCGTTTATATTCAGTTTAGATATTTTAGCATTTATTCAGATAGTTGTTATCAAATGGCGGTAAGGAAATAATTTTAACAAGTAACCATACCGCTCTATTAGATTATACTTCGACTAAATTATACTTCTTAAATTCACTATGTATTGCTCGACTTTTTTACATATAGTCCTTTTTAACAATTTAGAAAAACACTTTATCTCTAAATTGACCCGACCGGGAATGGAACCCGGGACCTCAGAGATAGCGCGACAGACCCAGCGTGCTAACCACTCGACAACGTAGGTCTTCAAACATCCCTTCTCACATTATTGACAACAACACATTGGGATAGTTGGCTATTGAGCGAGTTGGCTTGCGACTACCATCTTACGACAACAACCCGATCAACGGCTTAACGTGCCTTCCGAAGCACCAAGGCGCTGGAGATAGGTATTCTTAACCATTCACTCGTGGAAATTTTCTGACACAAAACTTGGCGCAACTGTCAACAAAATGTCAAATTTGACAGAATCGAGCATAGACTATGCGATATTTTGTTTTACTTTATTTATTTATTTATTTATTTAATCTTTATTGCACAAAGAAAACAAAATGTACAAAAGGCGGACTTAATGCCAAGTGGCATTCTCTACCAGTCAACCTTAGGGCTAGGCAGAAAGAGTTGTAGGCGGTGCAATTCAAAATCTTGTGAATTATCAAATAAACTACACAAATCAACTTACATAGGTAAATAATTATACGATAAATAACATTACACAATTTTAATATAAACTACATGAACTTACTTAGATTTAATAAAGATACGGTGATAGAAAACTCTTACGAGGATGATGAAGACTCTTGGAGAAGCATATCGCAGATCCTTTTCTTAAATATAATTTTGCTCGGGGCCCGTCTAACTTTTTCAGGGAGAGCGTTCCATAAACGGTACACAAACTTTATCACGATGCATAAGATGTACCCACAGGACCAAAATAATCAAACTTGTTCATACTAAAGTAGTCTGTAAGTCTATGAAAACACGGTACAAAGTCAAGTGTGTTTTCGTAGGTGCGGTCTCATGCGACCGCTTGGGGGCTGAGGGGTAGTCACATTTATAAAGGTGTCGCGTACCGGTGAAAGAATACTACCACCGGCTCTCTTCCCTTGGGTGTCGTACTATCGGACTAAAGACTGCACTTTACTGCTACTGCTTCTACCAACAGCATAGAGCGGCGATGGGCTCCCCAACTCTCTGAGGAGCTCGATGGCGCAGCGGCTAGTGCGTTCGGCTTGCGAACTTGCCCGTTAAGCAACTTTCGCAATGCCTGGTCGCTGGATGGGTGACCAAATTTAAAACATCTCGAGCTCCTCCGTGCTTCGGAAGGCACGTTAAGCCGTTGGTTTTTTTATTAGTTAGCAAATTAGTTGGCAAAATGCTTTAGTAACTGTAATTTTTTATTAGTTGCAAGTATCTACAAATTGCATTATTTACAAAGCCTTAAGAAGAAGAAAGGCACTTCCGTGCTTCGGAAGGCACGTTAAGCCGTTGGTCCCGGTTGTTGTCGTAAGATGACAGTCGTTAAAACCCACCAACCCGCATTGGGCCAGCGTGGTGGGTTATGGCCCAATATCCCCTCGTGCATTGTCCACGTGGGAGGCCTGTGCCCAGCAGTGGGACGTTTATAGGCTGATGATGATGATGATGATGATCTCGTCACCACCTGTCACGCTGAGCACGTGTGCAGTCGATATTTGGTAAAAAGTGGACTATGGTAGAGGACTGCTTTTGCTGTCCTCATTGCCTAGTCTCTGACTAACCCTTCGGGGATAATTGTCGTGATTTTTAGTATGTATGTAGTCACATAATATCTACGTATTAACCTATGGACATTACGAAAGTTGCCAACCGAACGCGAAACCACTGCGTTAGCGAGCTCCTTAGATTAAGATTGTATATAGCAAGTACTAATTAAGAGGATACACTACGTGGAAGTGGCAAGCGAATTTCGCATACAAAATACAGAAAAACGACGTTTCGTAGTCCCCTGTTTCCTCTTTCAGAACTGGACCAATTTTTATTACATTTTCAGCATCGGTTAAAGAAGAGATTTTCTATGTCTGTAATGTTTGATCTTTTTGCATTAAGTCCTTTATTTAATCACCAGAATCCTTCAAAATTTTCCGAAATTACTCCGTTTAAAGGCGTCTTCAGAAACTTTAAGTGGCTGGTTTAATAAAAAAATCAAACATACAGACATAGAAAATCTCTTTCTTAACCGATGCTGAAAAAGTAATAAAATTTGGTCCAGTTCTGAAGGAGGAAACAGGGGACTACGAAACGTCCTTTTTCTGTGTTTTGTATGCGAATTTTGCATGACACTTCCGCGTAGTGATTCCTTTTAAGTCCATGACTGAGTCTGTCAATTCTATACGTTAGTACCTACTCTTCTACTCTTTGGTAGTGCGTGGCCATACCCTTCATACAACTACAACAATGTTATCTTCTTTCCGTAGCACCAATTAATTACGGAGCCAATCTCCGCTACAACCTTCGCTCGCGCCGAAGTGGTCGTAAAAATATTTGAGTCCATTTTACTTACATCGTTGCCGGTGTAACACATTTTTAATCTCTACAGCAAAATGAGGGGTATTTCATCTTTATCTTTTGTATGGCCATCTGTGGTTTGGTTTCGTAATTCTTGGTCTAATAGATCGATTTCTTTGTAGGTATTTTTGGTTTTTTAAAGTTATATCGTGGTGAAATCGAAATATCCCTCTTCTGTTATGCTAACATCTGTAATTTGCGAATTAGAGACTTTAAAACTACGCTTTTAACTTAATTTTGCATAAATATGCAGATCTTTTAGGGCATTTCGTATTAAATTAATTTGGTACTGTCTCTGTACCTATATGATAGTTAGTTAGCCTTTAATTTAGTGCCTATTTTAATATATTATGTATTATTTAAATATATTTATAAACCCACTTAAACGAGGGTCGTATAATGACTAGATTCTGAGGACCTGAATCTAGTGAGGTAGGGTACCTGAATTGTTCAAATTTGCCTAAATGTCAAATTGGTGAAAATAAAAATAACAGATGAAGAGCGGTCTCAGACGTGCTCAAAGGTGAAGGTCGGGTTTCTAAGTAGGGTCAAAACAGACAATTATGTTTTTGCCTATTAACATAATGCTTTTACGAAAAGGTTTATTATTATTTTGTAGTTATATTATTACTATATGGTTTAAATAAGCTTCTTTTTTCACGGCTTTCGGCTACATTGATAAAACTACCGTAGTTTAATCAATGTAGCCGAAAGAAAAGAAAAAATTGCCTAAATTTTTTTTTTTAATTTTCATACATGAAAACACATTAAAGTGAAAAATTTGAGATTTTTGAGGCGTAACTCTAAGTTTCTTGAGTCAAGAGTGCAATTTACTATTTTTGCAGTTTTCAGTAGCATTTTCATCGTCACCAGCCCACAAACGCCCCACTGCTGGGCAAAAGCCTACCATAGACAGCACACGGGAGATTAGGATATAAACCAACACAACAACAACCGGGAGCATATTGACAAACCACCTGCTTCGTCTCTCTGTAAGCCTAAAGAGGTTTTGAAACATCAGCAGAAAATAACATGTCAAATAAAAGACTGCAACGTGTTTAATTTTCATAAAGTAGCTACCTGTATTGTATTTAATATAAGAAATAATATAGCATATAACATTCAGAACGTTATTCTAATTTTATCCATTAACACCAGATGCACAAATTATCCATTTTCACGTTGACATCTTTGTTTAGGGCCAATAAATATTAGATAAGGTGGAAAAGAGTTAAGACTCATACAAGAACTTGGGAATTTGGGCGATAAATAAGAGATAATGGGCCATTTCTTGCAAAAATATTATGAAAAAGGATCTACTAATATTAAGGGTGCGCTATTGTGAGTCGCGCTGAATGTGAGCTCGTGTTATGTTTGTGGTTATCAATAAAAAATAATCCCGTGCTTAGCGATAGATAAGTAATGCGGTGAATTAATTGTCTTTCCTTATAGACACTCCTAATTATTCTTTTATCGTTGTTTTTTATACCACGTCTAATATACATTGGTTGACAACAATTTAATCTAATTACGTTATACTTCCTTCTAGTCCGTTTCCTAGAGAGGTAAGCAGAGACTACAACTTAACATTTTGCTACGAAATTAACCCTTGGGGTGCCTGGTAGGTCTGTCAGACCCGTCACTTTAAATAATTTTCGTTTTTTTTTTAAATATGAAACTCAGCGTGGGTTGCCGCTGAGTAGCTTCGCGAAATAGACTTAGGGCTCATTTTTCCACCGCCTGTGCAACCTTCAGAGCACTCGTGTCCGAGTGCACGTTTCTTCAGTGCGTTTGGCTCTGAGAGACCCTACCAAGCACGCGGCTATTTTTGTTACCTGAATAATAAATCAAAATGCATCTTTTATTTGAATTGATTAATGAAGCTTTTTAATATTAATATTTGGTTTTATTTTGTAAATATATCATTTAAAAAAAGAAAACATGCATTCGAAACTTTCTAGTTTCTATCGTATAAAATTATACTTAAGTATAATATATTATTAACGGGTCCATCAGACCCACCAGGCACGCCGTGTGAGTTTTACCCACCAGGCACCCCAAGGGTTAATACACAACCTTTGCTTCATTAACTGCCATCTAAATAATACTTTGACTATTATATTTATTACTAATTAAACACATTAGAAAACATAAAAATCACAATATTACTGTGAACACATAAGCATACTTACCGCCGTACAAACATTTAATTTAATCCGTACAATCACTCATGAGTCAAATTTGATTTAGATTGCTCCTTGCCAGACGATGTTCATCAAAACAGCAGACTTAATCCCTATAAAGGGAGCAGCTTAAACGCCGTTACCGCAAAACTTGTTTGCGCATATTGTTCCCAAACTAATTTATCCAAATAAAAATCTTGCATCCAAGCTATCTCACGGCGAAGTTGGCCGTTACCAGCTCACTCTAACTCCGAAGTTAGGCAAATGACACCGCTGGGACGGAGATATTTTGCGATCTCGGTACCTCATAGAGTGAGGTGGGAAGTTTTTTTCCCGAAAGTTTTCTCAAAAGCTTCCACTGTGCTGCATTGGTATGAGACAATGGCCGCGGTACACACGACGGAGTGCCAACTTTTGTGCTAGTGACGTGTGCTTAGATAAGTAATACATCTTTATTTCATGCGGTGGTAGTTCGTGTTGTTGGAAGCGCAGCGTTCTATTTTATTTATTCATTTACACACAATACACTTATCTTTACAGAAATTTTCACTTTGCGACTTCAGTGAGTCTTCACTACATTTTATATATTACTTTGATTGTTACAACATAAATTGGCAAGGTTTTTTTCAAGTTTCTTATAAAATCCTTTTTAACCAAAAAGTTTAAGGAAGGTTCTATGTTGATTAAATACGCATAGGTTCGCTTTACCTATATCTAAGGAAAGTAATTTACTTTACATGAACGACTGTGTTTAACACAGTTTTGTTTAGTGTACACTAACTAAGATTTATTGCTCCAAATCAAAAATACTGTTAAAGAAAAGTGTCATTGTCTTACAATATTAAATTAAAATTAAAAGTACAGAAATATTAAGAATGGTTTACGAGTATGTTAATAATTATATGTGGTTCTGCTGGTGGTGGCCAAATATTCGGAGGTCTTAAGTTCAATTCCCAAATCGTTTAAAATGTTTCTGATTCTTTTATGCATAGCCCAGGTTTCTTCGGAGAATTTTCAAGGCGAGACAACTGCTCCATAGAACGCCTCGTCGTCCAGGGGAAGGTGCGGAGGGAACTAGACTGCGCGGGAGATCACCCATGCGATGGACCGACCAGATAAAGTCAGTTGTAGGCGGATCCTTGAATGAGTGCAGCCGGATGACTCCAGCAGGGAGAGATGGCGCAACCTCGTGAGGCGAATAACATCTGCCCCTTCCGATAGTACTACCAGGGGGGTGTCACTCCGCAGTTTAGGCACGTTCGGCCGGCGCGCCTCCCAGGCAGGCCGCCTAGGCGTATGGCAGTAAAGGTTGCTGCGAGCCATAGCACCGAACACCGAGCGCCGAGTCGCTTTACTCGTAATCCCTGCGCGCGAGCGTAAACCCTACGCTCTGTGACGTCATGACGTCAAATCGATAACGAGTCAGCGTTGCTTAACGGAATATGAACGCTCGGATCACACGATAAGTTTCAATTTCGAGTGAAAGTCGTTAGACAGTGAACCTTCTGTACGTAGTACTATTAGTTATTCTGTGGTACTACGTAACGAGCACGACCGCTCTGCCAAGAGCGTAAAGACAAAGAAGAAGAAGAGCCCGGGCTTGTGGTCACCAATCTGCATTTGAAAAGCGTGGTGATCTAGCAAATACCAATCAATTGAAGCATTAACTTGATTGCCTAAATAAAGGTTCAAATTGTACATAAAAGCAAGATTTGAAAGCACTAACTTGTACGTAGATTTTCTCGGCCAGCCGTGATCGTGACGGCCAATGATCGTACTCGTTGATGATGACTTTAGGCCTTTTCCCAAGAGCCGCCGACGGCGGGTTCGAAGCGTCGCGTTAGACCCTTGAGACGTTGTTAGTTGATGATGGTGATGGTAAGAATGATGAAGATAAACACTATACTTTGTCACACTGAGTTTAATAGGTAACAAGAACAGATATTATAATTATGAATATTACAATGGCGTCCACACGCCTTTGAAGACAAAACCAATGAATGGTTGATTCAAATTTTAAAAACTATGAACTAGACAGTTTTTACATTCAGTCCCTTTATTGGCCGCAGTTAGACCAATCACGAGCATGTATGTTGAATGACAAGTATTTTTTTCTGAACTTAAGATCGATAACAGAAAGGCTGTAAACATTAAGATGATACATATTGAAATATATATAAAAACATGTTAATTTTCGATTAACAGAAAGCACTAACTAAAACTGGTTAGACACTACTTTAAAAAACCTTTTACACAACAATCCAGTTTCTAGAAAACACCTAGTGTTTCATATTTTCCCGTGTCACCGGTTTTCCTCCACCCGAAAATGGATGTGCTGACCTGTTTTAAAAATGCAAGCGCATGTCGCTTTTTCGTTTTATCAGCGCACGACGACGGTGAACAACAGTTTTCATTTTCGGAAGGTACCACATGCGCCCAGCCGTGATCACGTGATCACGTTGGCACCCATTGGACGCACTTCGATTTGATTAAACACCTCCGCGTTAATTCGGTGCAGGTGCAAGAGCAACAAGACTTGAAGTGTAGGGTTGAACATTTTCATTTTAAATTTTCTTGAACTATTTTTAAACGATTTAATGTTTTTTTGCGATAATAAAGCTCAAAAATACTTGAAGATAGTAATTTTTCCAACGTTTCTTTATTTTTAATTAAAGTTAATAGATAATTTTTAATGAAATGTGACCGAATTTAGAGAATGCGGATTTGATGACGACATGCTTTATCGGCAGCGAGTTATTAAATCCGCATTATCTAAATTTGACACTACACTAACGTAGCAAAGGTCACTTTTGATCGGAACGTGTGGGTCGAAGTAAGCGCGAGTTAACGATCTAGCGTTAGAGAATCGCACCCCAGAGGCGCAGCTTCAAAGCCTCGCAAATTCTTGTTTTCGTTAACGTAATCAAATTACCGTGGCGTAGTAACTATCTTAAGAGCTAAAATTTCTCCTAAAACGGAAAGATAATATTACATGAATACATGCATTCAATCACGACTACTATCCCCGAATCGTCAGTTAGAGACTGTTGGATGTATGTGCAGTCTTTAACCCGTTAGTCGCCTTTTACGACACACAAGGGAAGAGAGGGGGCGGTAGCATTCTTTACCGCTACGCTACACGGTTAGATAAATCAATTGTTTCACGACCGACAGCGGTCTTATGATCCTTCACCTATAAAATTTTGAAATCGCAACAATGAAAGTCTGTTTCATCATTGGCAAGCGTTGGCATTAATTGTAGCGTTCCTTAGACTTCAGTGATGGAGACTTTTGCTTAGCAGTGAAACAGTATTTACAGTACTTTTCTTCTGCAGACCATCCCACATTTACCACGCGGGGGTTAAAGTTACTTGCGTCCGTAGGTTTACCCTTGAAACCCTACACGTGACCCCTGGGTGGTGCTAAATGAGTGACACTGCGGCCAGGCGGCCAGTGAAAGTTCCAGAGGCTCTTTCCCCCCCCCCCCCCCCTCACAATTCCTATTCCTTCCTTAACCCTATTCCTTTCTTAAAGGTTAGCAACGCATCTGCGACTCCTCTGGTTTTGCGGGTGTCCATGGGAGGCGGTGATTGCTCTTCATCAGGTGACCCGCCTGCTCGTTTGCCTCCTTCTTATATTAAAAAAAACCTACAGCTGGTTGGTGGGTTTGAAGGAATGCCATCTTACGACAACCACCGGGACAAAGCTATATTAAGTGCCTTCCGAAGCACTTTTCACTTGATACAAGTCTGCAATACTGAGACTAGACTAACAATGTAGTATCGTAGAACCACCTGCTACACACTCTACAAACATATATCACCAAAGTAACTGAGCAAAAAGCACCCGAGCACAGTTCACAGAACAACAACGTAATGGCGGATCGGTCCGAGCTATCAATAAAACGTTCGAGAAATGCTATTTGGAATAAACAAGCGCAGGTGCTACCTTCGATTCGGACACGGATTGGAACGGACAACGGTTTTCATTTTTGCGAGAAAGCCACATGCTGGGCCACGTCATCACGTTCTAGTTAGTTTGCAGTAAATGAACATGAGTAGAGCATTCGGGCGATCTTGCATGTTTAAGATACTGTCAAAATGAAATGAAAATTAAATAAAAGCAAAAATAAAAATGTATGAAATTATTTAAGAAAAAAAGAAAAAAAAAGAAAGTGTCTCATACAGTTGTATGGTAATTCTCCAATTAGCTTTTTGCGTGTCGACGCCTCTAACAATCCTTAAATAAAACGAAAATTTTGTTGTTATATTTTAAAAATCTAATTTTCATCCATATCTAAGCGTTACATATAAATTTCATCATCATCATCAGCCTATTAGCGTCCCACTACTGGGCACAGGCCTCCCACGTGGACAATAGCACACATGGGGATATTGGGCCATAACCCACCACGCTGGCCCAATGCGGGTTGGTGGGTTTTAACGACTGTCATCTTACGACAACAACCGGGACCAACGGCTTAACGTGCCTTCCGAAGCACGAAGGAGCTCGAGATGTTTTTTTATTAATTTGGTCACCCATCCAGTGACCCGGCATTGAGAAAGAGGCTTAGCGAGCAAGATCGCAAGCCGAACGCGCTAGCCGCTGCGCCATCGAGCTTCTCCATATAAATTTAGTACCTAATAATTAGTATTCTGTCTAAAATATTTTTTTAAACCTGTGTTCTCTACTTACCGTAACGTGTCCACTCGCTGACTTTGTGAGAAAATTATCTTCCCATTTTTACCCGAAAACAATTATGGCTGGTTTTATTGCACATTTTGAAAGTCGGGTTGTTATTTATGTTATCACAATAAATATTTATTTCTAGAACCTATCTATGTAAACAAATTGAACAAGTATATGCATGTCCCACGTTTAAACATAATTACCGTAACGTTTCATTGAAGTAGGTGTAATAACTAGATAGTTAGCACATCACTCTGCCCCCCTCCCAAGCTCTCAGTTATGCCGAGGTACTGTGGAGCCTTTGATTATATACATGTCTAGATAAAACCTGGCCGTAAAAAACGTCCATAAATTTACGGGCCAGTATTGGCTTGACGCGCTCCTCCCGGCCATAGAAGGTGGGCATTCGCGCTAGTGTCAGTCATACGCGGCTGTCACGCACACAATACAAAAACCGAGAGGATTCGGAGAAGCGCTTGTACCGCGATGCTCCGTCTAGACATGTATATAGTCAAAGTGTGGAGCATATCGGACCTCTGTTGAGTCGGTATCCAGCCAGTGCTACACACAGTAAGTAACTAATTACCATACCATTGATTTGCCAATTTTCTAATTACCGTTCCATTATTTTTACACTTAATTATTTAAATAACCTCTATTTGGAGATTAATTAAATTTAAACAGTTTTCTGGTGTCCGAAAGTTACAATCTCATTATTAAACAACTCTGTGTTTTACCATCGTCAATTATATTTTGCTATTCTAATTACCGTAGTCTTGAATTATTTCTTAACTAAATAACTACTTTTCCCATTTTAAATACCATTTGAGCTGGTGATTCATGTCTATTTTAATACCTATTAAAATTCTAGTTTTAATAAGCCGAATATGAAGAAAAAAAAATGGCTACGGTAAATAGGTGATTGACACCTAATGCGGAGAATGACCGTGTGGCACAGAAAACGTATCCACTCAGCTTTTGTCAAGACACCATTAGGTGTTCCGACGCTAATCTTCTGTTGTCACCTAGGTATAGGGAACAGTAAACAAGATGGATTACAATATTTAATTAAGTACCAGGATAATAAAATAATAGGATAAATGTTTACTAGAAAAGAATCAACCAGCCTCAGGAAGCTCGAGTGGGATCCCACTGCAAAATTTCAACAATAAAAATAAAATGATACTTATATAGGTACACTAGCGGCGGACCGCGCTTTCACCCGCGTTGTTACCGTTCCCGTGGGAATATTGGAATAAAAAGTATCCTATGTGTTAACCCAGGTTATAAACTATCTGTATGCCGAACTTCATCCAAATCCATTCAGTAGTTTTTACGTGAAAGAGTAACACATCCATCCTTACTTACAAACTTTAGCGTGTATAATATTAGTAGGATATAATCACGACTATTATTACCGAAGGGTTAGTCAGAGACTAGGCAACGAGGTTAGCAAAAACGATCCTCTACCATAGTCTACTTTTCACCAAATAGCGACTGCACATATTATGCTCAGCGTGACAGGTGTATGTGCAGTCTTTAGTCCATTAGTCGCCTCATATGACACATAATATTTACAAAAAATCTATCTTTATAAATAAAAATTAATGGCCACTAATGAACAGTCAGCATCAAAAGTAACTGAACAAAAACAAGGTGGCAAAAGTAATAGTCACGTCTAAGTGTCTTTACATACTCAACATTTAACATTTCAGAATTATATGACATTTTTTGTGTTCATGATTACAACTTCTCTGTAATTACCTGTAGTGACGGACAGGACTTTTGACTCAACAGCTATGTCAGGCAATTCTGGTCATTTCAACCGTAACAATCATATGAAATTTCATTAAGCTACTTTTGATGCTGACTGTGTGTCCGCGCATCACTCCGGAACGGCTGCACCTAGCTAATTCTTTTTTTGTTGTTTGTATTTGTCAGGAAAAAGTTTGTATGAAAGAAAACTTTTGAAATTTTGTCACCAGATACGCTTTTGTTCGTTTACGCGGACCGCTAGGAATAAATAATTAAAGCTAGCGGCCCGCCCCCGCCTTCGTCCGATTGAACACCCCGTATACCGTTATAAATTTCCGAACATCTTCATTCACACAAAACTTGTCCTGACAAAAGTCAAAAGTCAAAATATATTTATTCAATTAACTCAATTTATAAGTACTTTAAATCGTCCAAATCTTTATTAAACTTACCACCCATTCAGAACATCATTTTTTAACTGTGGCAAAGAACGGGCGCAAGAAACCACAGCGCACAGAAGCAACGGCATTTACAAAAAAATATACATGTCGTTACCAGGTCATAAATAACAAAATATGAATTTGAATGTAAAGAGTTTAATTAAATATGGTGCTTTATTAATTATAGACAATTAGAAGTAGCTGTAGAGTAGGCACATGGAGCATTTCAGACCCAAGCTGTTTTGTCTTCTGTGTACTAAGCTTTAACTTGAGACTTTATAATAAGCTTTTTCATAAAGTTTTTCTTTGATTTTGATTTCAAATTACGAACAAGACAATTACGAAGTCAAAAAAAAGTCACCCAAATCGGACAAGCCGTTCTGAAGTAATCCGCGTACAAACATTACAGCAGATGATTTTTATTAATATAAATATACAGTGTAATATAAGGATTATGATACCGTAAACTTCTGCGTGGTGTTCTGTTAAAATTACTACATACTTACAAGAAAAAAATCAACTTTCTTATTTATCAAAAACAACGTCAGTCAAGTGTTTGTCTTAAACTATATAATCCTAGAACTTCCAAAAAGAACATCACTAGAAGATAACGAAACATTCTCATTATCTTTGATTTTATTTGAGCGTTAATATTACGAATCTATAAAGCAGTATTATCTTAACTGATTGTTAAAATTTTGTAAAATATATTTTCATTCAAATCTTTAGGAATGTAAATTCTGAGAGGTTTGATAAGACACTGTTGCTATAAAAACATAAAGTCGAAAGCGTTGAAAAATGTCGTCGGTCTAACCAATACCTCGGTGGCGGAGCGGTCAACGCAGCTACCCGGATTGCGGAGGACGCGGGTTCGATTCCCGCCTGAGGTAGACATTTTTTTCAACGTTTCGTTGTTTTTGAGTTTCTTTGAGCGTTTTTTAACGCAAATATTCAATACGAAACATCACTAGAAGTTATCATAATTGCCACGCTCATTTGATTAAGTTTAACTTATTGCTAGAGTACGGATCCTATAAAACTTGGAATTGTTTAAGTTTTATTTTAAACAAATGACCGTCGAAACAAACCGTCCGACTTTTGACATGAACATTTTTAATATTCCATCTTTCAATTAAGGGACGTGACAAAAGTCGATCGCGTCGCGT
This sequence comes from Scoparia ambigualis, assembly GCA_963921215.1. Taxonomy (NCBI): domain Eukaryota; kingdom Metazoa; phylum Arthropoda; class Insecta; order Lepidoptera; family Crambidae; genus Scoparia; species Scoparia ambigualis. The sequence continues at coordinate 31,270,769 of OY992508.1, forward strand.
CGCTCTCCATCCCATTGTTTTGTTTACATCCAACAACTTTGTAGTACACACGTAATACGCATAGTAATCTCGCCGCGCCGCATGTGGCTTCCCCGGGAAATGGAAACGGTTGTCCCGCGTCCGGCGCTCTGGTAAATTGGAATGGCGACACCTGCGCTGTTTTCTATACAACACTCGTCGATAGTTCGATGCGTTCGCTTTTGTTTTGTTTTGATTAAAGTATCGTGGCATCGTGCATTCGAATTAGGTGTACGTTTATCACGGCTACGAGTAATGAAACAATTTTTCAGACTGATGTTTAACCCCTCAGTCTTGGAATTTAAATGTCAAAAATAATGACAGCAGGTGCGCCATATTTTTTTTTCATTTGCAGATGACGTCACAATTCCCGCCTTTTGCAAAAAAAAATATTACTCTAAAATCAAACCATATTTTGTCGTTCTGTAAAGAAAAATGTACTAACTGATATATTTCCTATCTATCAGGTATCAAAATAAAGTGATGATTGCAACAGTTTATTTGTAAAATAAAATCACTCGGAAATCGATAACATACCTACCTACGGATTTTACACGCTTTATCTAGTAGTAATAACGATGTATTTCTTACAACTTATTATCTAAATACGATCATTATATGCTCAATAATCATTTTCTAATAAGAAACAGTATTTACATTAGATAAATCCAATAAAAATAGCACACAAAACTCAGCGACTTATTTACTCTGACACAGAAATTGGCGCAACTGTCAACGTCGAATTTGTCAGAATCGAGCTATATTTTGCGATCGCGATGCATAAAATGTACCACAGAACCGGAATAATCGACCTTGTTCATACTAAAGTGGTCTGTAAGTCTATGAACACACGGTATAAAGTCAAGTGGGAGAGAACGGTCTCATGCGACCGCTTGGGGTTTGACGGGATGGCGCGAACTGTCAGAGCGGTCTTATGCGACCGCTTGGGGGGCTGAGAGGAAGAAAACATATACATAGACATATAATCACGTCTTATATCCCCGAAGGGTTAGTCAGAGACTAGACAATGAGGACAGTAAAAGCAGTCCTCTACCATAGTTCACTTTTCACCAAAGCGACTGCACATGTCTCAGCGTGATAGGTGGTGAGCCCATCGCCGCTCTAAGCTGTTGGATGTATGTGCAGTCTTTGGTCCGTTAGCCTTTTACGACACCCAAGGGAAGAGAGGGGGTGGTAGTATTCTTTCACCGCTACGCGACGCGGTAAAAAGAAACAGTTTTTCTAAATTAATTTAGGGTCTGGGTGTTTGTAACTTGATCAGTTATTTAGTTTACAATTTAAACAAGTATTAATATTATAATAATAATCTACATAATTGTAGGTAAGTATTAGCTTTAATAGTATACCATGTGTCTCTAGAAGAAAAATATCGAAAAAAGTGTATGGAGCAAAGTGTCTTTTTTAATAATAAAGGCAAACGAGCAGGCGGGTCACCCGATGGAGCCAATCACCGCCGCCCATGGACACCTGCAAAATCAGAGGAATCGCAGACGCGTTGCCGGTTGCCGGCTAAGGCCGGCCGACAGGTCGGGCACCGCACAGTACGGCAATGTTGCATTCTATACAACTAAACGCCTGAAAACTTAGTAGGAAAGAATAGATTTACACTAAAAATCCTAATTTTTGATTTCGCTTTAAACAGATTTGTCAAACTGATAACAATTTTTTGCAAAATGAATAGCGCTAGAATAATAGTAGCTTAGCATTTAAAATTAGTTCTGAATGCTAATAAAGTTGACAGCAAGTAATTCGAACCAACATATAGAGATTCATGATATGGTCAAAAGTGTATTATTTTCCAAGCTTCATATTCTATAATTTAGTCAGGAAACATGTCTAAAGTCACCTCGTATACATGTTTATACAGCACCCTTCGCCTTAGGAAGGAAGGAATGAGACAGTTGGAAGGGGAAGACCTCGGCTGCAGTACATCGACCAGATCGGAGTCGTTCTCGTTAAAGGTCAGATCAGAAGTACCATTTTTCTATTACATTATTAGTAGATGCGCTATCAACTCATACATACTGTATACATATTTGTAAAACTAATCCGCTTGTGAAATTCATCAGTAGTTTAGCAAAGCAATGGTGATGGTGAACCACGTACACGTCAGCAAGTCCGTCAAAGCTTTCAAATGTTAATCTTAGAAGGATGGAAAGTCACACTGATTATATGACGACATCGAAACAAGGCATTAATTATTAAAAAGAAACAAGTAATTAAAAATAAGTCTTTGATATTAAATCTTAATTTCACAAATCACATGAAATCTCCACTCTATTGGATTGCAGAACTCCAACCCCAAATCTACACGAGACACAACTCTTGTTCTATTAATCCCGCCCGCTCCGATTCTGTATGTGACGAATGTTACATATTACCAAATATAATTTACAGTGGGATAGATAGGAGCCGGGATTTATCGAACGGGTTGAATTCTCAGCGCTCTTCCACAGTGAGAATTAATTAATCCGGATCAGAGCCCTCCCTCACGGAAACATGAGATAGAATTAGGACGTATCTACGTACAGTTCAGTACGCATACGGGATCTGTGCGCGGTACTCTAAAAACATTAAATTGAAAACGGATGACAAGATTTGTCCGTCGACTGTGTGTGTATTTTCTTGTTCAAAGTTCAAATTTCGATTAAGCGGTTTTATTATTTCAATATTGGATCTGTTTGATCAATTTTTTTAATGTTACGATCCCGGTAGGTAATACCTACGTAACTGTTTCATTTCTTTTTTTGTTACTTATAGATTTAAATGTTAATTTCGGATAAATCACGTAGTTAGGAATAATTTAGAATGTGTTCGCATAAAATAATGTACAAACATGAAAGCGCTTAATCTAACGCCCGAAATTAATAACATATCTATAGATTTGTGATTTACAAATTTTTGACTTACTTACTTAAAAACATACAAACATATATTAATGACGACTATTATCCCCGAAGGGTTAGTCAGAGACTAGGCAATAAGAACATCCCTCTCCTTATTTCACTAAGTTTATTTGTACTGGCACCTCGAGACCAACCGTTAGGTTATACAAGAAGTGCCAGACGTCCCTGCGCCAGTAGAACACTCGCGCAGGAGACCACCAACGTTAGGTCTTGACGCCAAATTAGTGCCCGCCGCAGCGCGCTCTTCATTCGGTACTCATAAGACTAGTGTCTCAGGAGAGTATCCCCGTGAACACGTGTAGTTCACTGCCTATTGTCCAGATAGGTAACCGGAGCTGTCAAGCTCGCTCACTTCTCGTTGCACGAAGGGCACAACTCGCAGTTGCCACTGCTAGGGTCGTCGACTCTAAAGTCGACTTCCAAGTGTCCACATTGGTAGCGGAGTAGTAAGCACACTCACTTCTCGGAACCCATCCGGGCGCCTAGCCAGTTCCCACGTCCTACGCGGCTGGTTGGACCGGAGGCTACGGCATCTAGGAGGCCGCCTCTACTAGTTCTCCAGACTAGTACCGGAGATGTCAACACCAATGTCCAATGAAAACCACCGGACAAAGGTGCCAACTATAAGGGAAACTCACGTTCCCAACAGGACTTTTCGCTTCTGGCCCCTCAGAGGCCGCTACTAGGCCCCGCTCGCTGTGCACGAGTTTGGAAGTCCTGGCACACAATACCAGGACAAACGAACATTCCCAAGCTCTACAGCTAACCACACGCCACTACGAGTCCAACCCATGTCCGGATCCCGCCGGAGGCGCCTGGTTAAAGGCACGACCAGCGGGGGGCTAGAACCGGAACCCCGTAGTACCTCTGAAAACACAACCGGACTCGTAGTTCCAGTTGCGATACCCTATCTATTGAGGTCAGTAGATAGGCAATAAGAACAGCAAAATTAGTCCTCTACCATAGTCCCATTTTTCACCAAATAGCGACTGCAAATGTGCGTCAGCGTGACAGGTAGTGATCCCATCGCCGCTCTATGCTGTGGGATGTATGTGAAAGCTTTAGTCCGTTAGTCGCCTTTTACGACACCAAAGAGAAGAGAGGGGTTGGTAGTATTCTTTCACCGCTACGCGACACCATTATTACTCGTATTTATATATTAATCTTTACATTTATAAATTCAAATGTTTGACTTACTTACTTAACCATATAAATTATAACACATTTCTACCTCTAGTAGGTATAGGATAATAAAAAATCTTTAAATAGATTATTAATTTTGGTTGTAAATCGTCACAAATCATAACTTACAGTAAAACGGATGCTAATCTTATCCTACTTATATTATAAACGCGAAAGTTTGTAAGTATGGATGGATGTTTGTTACTCTTTTACGTAAAAATTACTTATAATGGGTTTAGATGAAATTTGGCATACAGATAGTTTATAACCTGGATTAACACATAGGATTCTTTTTATCCTGATATTCCCACGGGAATGGAAACCACGCAGGTGAAGCCGCGAGCGGCCGCTTGTTTCTTAATAAAACAAATGAAGACAACATCAGTTTTAAACCATTTATAACAAGACGTATATTTTTCAAAAACAAACCCACTGTTACATTTAACTGGAAGGCTGTGAGGTTATTGTAGTTACAGACTAGCAAAGCTTTACATATCATCAAACAGATGTCCGACAAGATTTTATACCTGCCATCACACACTCCGGGGTACATTCTAGCGCAAATGGAAAGGCTGTCAATTCCGTCAAGCAAGCCACTCAACCGCCCATACCCAGGTGTCATTCAACCGAAACAATATTCCCGCTGCGAAACTTCGCGATAGTACATCGCAACCTAACTATTGTTTTGACAAACAAAAGGGATTGGTTCGCCTCTTCTGTTGTGTAGGTTCACGTAACACGGCATATTTAAACATATATACAGACATACATCCATATAAACACGACTATTATCCCCGAAGAGTTAGTCAGAGACTAGGCAGTGAGGACTGCGGAAGCTTCTCTGCCATAGTCCACTTTTCACCAAATAAGACCATCGCCGCTCTATGCCGTTGGATGTATGTGCGTCTTTAGTCCGCTAGTCGAATTTTATGACACTCAAGGGAAGAGAGGTGGTTCTAGTATTCTTTTGATAAGCCGCTGCGTGACACGGCTATTAAAGTGTTAAGGATATAAGACTAGATACCTTATAGCCATTCATACAATGCGAACAATTTTCCCATAGGTGTCTGTATGAACATTGTTTCTGCATTACAGTCTGTCCGTAAAAGGAATTCAATAAAAAAAAAATATTTCATTTTCTTTTTGTATTGTTTGCTTCAAAAGTCACGTTTTTTTGTTGCAAAATGGCAGTCATTTTCCTACCAACCTGTAATAAGGCCAGGGTTGTGGGTTATGTCTCAATCTCCTAACGCGCCATTGTTCGTGTGGAAAGGTTTAAACCCAGTAATAAAACGTTTATATTATTATTCTAATGATAATGATTTACTTTTGACGTAGACAAAACATTATTTTAAGAAATAAAAAAGTATGGGTTCGTTTAAGAAATAATAAGCAATGGCATAAACATAATATTTCAGCTATAAAATAAAAAAATCAAACTATCTAAATACCGATAGCTATATCAAGTTCTAAAATCCATATACAGACAACAATGTAATAACAGAAACCGCAATAGTTCGTTACAGATACAGAACAAAATCAATACGGTCTAAAATAGCATGGACTGTCTCAAACCCAATAGCTCCTAATAAGTTGCTTCAGAAACATCCTTTTACTAAGAAAACCTTTATGTTTTTCCATTTATTAATTCCTTTGTACTTATCCGAACGCTCAAACACTGCAAAAAAATTGTATTGACCTGGATGCCGACAATCCTTCTATATCAAGTCAGTTTGATAATTTAAGTGGGAATTGTAGAGTAATATGTATGTACTTAAAAAAAAAATACTAAATATTTCGTCGTCAACAACTTACTCAGATATTAACAGTGTCCGTTACAGAACACAATCAATAAGGTCCAAAATAGCGTGGGCTGTCTCAAACACTAATAGCTCCTAATAGTCGCTTTAATTAATTCGAGGCTCGCCCATCAAGGCCGATATAGGCCTCTCGGATCGTTTCACGTATTGGAGCCATCCCTCCATTTCATATGTCAATAGGGCTTTTGTATGGAAACCACATAGTGGTCTAGGCAAAGGTGGTTTGAGCAATTAGCAGATAGCACGGCTTCCATCATAAAGCCCGGTGCAATATCGACGGGCTTTTATTACTTAGCAGTTACACATACGAATAGGTGTAGTTTGTATGTTATTAGGTAGGTGGGTGATTTCTAAGAGGGTTTTATGCATCAGATCTAGGGCTTTATTTTTTTTGTATTGAATAAAAGTCTAGATGTAACACAATGTATGGTGGTGATTTCTGAGTGAGGATTCTTGGCATTACATTCTTGACTTATTTTTTTATTGGTTTTAATAAAAATATAAAATGTAACACTGTATAACAGGTACGAAGTAACATTTTGGAATGCAAATAAAATAAAATTGGAATAAGAGTATACAGCTAGAACATAATATAGCTATGCTTTATCGACAGATTGACTAGTTGCCAAGTCCTATTTTGCCACTGAATGTTAATTTTCAACATTTTGAACAATTGTATTCTATGTGTTAAAAAGTGTAAAAAATGGATCCACGGATCAGAATCTGAAGGCACGAACGCTTCTTCCAGGAATTACACAGGTACATATTAATTTAAGAAGCTGTTTTGTTTTACAATATGCCTCAGTGGCTAGTTAGAAAAGCACTAGGTACTCAGGAGGTCCTAGGTTGGCACGTCTTGTAATGAAGGATAATAAGTAGATTATTAACGCAAGTAAAATCGTAAACTTTTTTTATTATCATAATTGATTTTTAATATTATTTATTATTTATTAGTTAAATTTCAAAGTCGATGTATTGATTGACTATGGCAATTTCCACCTGTTGTAGCGATGACTGATTTCAGTGATGGAGGCTTTCTTCCAGTTAGTGAGACACCACATACATAGGCTAACTACTACAAACTATATAATTTTTTGTCTATTTCTCGAACTATTATCAGAAATATCTCAAACAATTTGCCTTTTTTGAGTCTTCACTGTAAACATTTAATCGATACGAGTGAGTGACGAGTGACAATGACTTTGGTAAGTGATTGAAATTGACATTTAGAAATTAATACAAAAGCCATTATTCTTTGAACTGCTGAAAAATACCTTTAACGGTACAGTCACGTCCATCAACCGATAAAATGAATAATCGCTTATCGATTCCGGTATATCTCAAAAAGCTTCAATGTTTGATAAATACGGCTCTGATGGAATATAAATTAAATAAGTCGTGGGATCTCTACGTTGAGATTTTTATTGATGGCTGTAATTTATTTGAACGGCCCGCAGTGTGCCACCGGAGAAATATGAAAGGCATTACTGGCGAAAAGGCCCTTCGAATTTATGAGCAACTCTCTCACTGTTTGATAACGTTCGAATTTTCATGGCTTAAGAATGTTCAGGGCGAGGCTCAAAAGGCCGGAAATCAGCCAGTTGCCCGTTCCAGCAGATCAGAAACGTTTTATGACAATCTGGCGATGATGTTGAAATATTTCCTCCAACCCCATTTCGGTGCGTTCGTTCGCTACTCAAATTTTGTATTAAACGCGAGTGGCAATTGTTTTTTTTATTGCCCTCCGCTTAAACACAACCATGTTTTAGTCTGCTCACAGGATTTTAATGGTCATTATTAATTTTACTGCACGAATTGCAAGCGCGGCTTTAAAAGCAACCTCAATAAAATGGAGCTGAAATTTTACGATTTTTGGTCAGCGCTTGGTCATGTAAGTTTTATGTGCATGTAGTTGCGATTTTCTGAATGGGCATGATTTTCTTGGATCGTACACGAGATGGTTTTAAGCTCTTATTCCGCTACAAAGCTGGCATAACTTGAAATTAGTATTTCTTTACGTCGATAGTAAACTAGGCAATCTGCGTTATAATACTGAAATGTTATTCGCCAGAAAAAAATCAAAATGATATAATATTTTTCGCTGCCACAATTTATTGTTAGGATCTTCGATCATCATGATCGAAGGTTAGGATAAAAGAAGAGTCAAAACCAACTTTCGTAATACCGATTCACCAGTATTTCGAAAGTTGATTGATATTATTGATATCAAATTCTTTTATGAAAAATCATTTATAAGTACTATTGTAGTCCCCTAACAAGGTGAACCTTGTGACATGAACGTCATGCCTCTTAATGGTACCTTATTTTATAATTTAAGAGGAAACACTACGTCGAAGTGGCATGCAAAATTCTCATACAAAACATAGAAAAACGACGTTTCGTAGTCCCCTGTTTCCTCCTTCAGAACTAGACCTATTTTTATTACTTTTTCAGCATAGGTTAAAGAATGAGATTTTCTGAGTCTGTATGTTTAATTTTTTTAAACCAGCCACTTAATGTTTCTGAAAACGCGGTAAAACGAGTGATTTCGCAAAATTTTGAAGGAATTAAATAAATGACTTAATGCAAAAAATCAAACATACAGACATAGAAAATCTCTTTTTTTGACCGATGCTGAAAAAGTAATACCAATTGGTCCAGTTCTGAAGGAGGAAACAGGGGACTACGAAACGTCGTTTTTTTGTGTTTTATATGAGAATTTTGCATGCCACGCCGACGTAGTGTTTCCTCTTAACGCCATGGACATGTTTAAGTTCATGATTAACACCCTATTCCTGTACACTTGACATCAGACAACATGCTTGGCGTATGGGTGACCAAATTAAAGTTTAAGTAAGTTAGATACAGTTGTATCGAACTGTGATCAATGCTAGATGTGTTCAACAGGGCGTTGCACATGAGACGTTGTTTTAAGCATCAATACAACACAATTTCAAAAAGACGAAATAGTTTTTTTTTAATAATTACATATATACATACATATAATAATCACGACTATTATCCCCGAAGGGTTAGTCAGAGACTAGGCAATGAGGATAGCAAAAGTAGTCCTCTACCATAGTCCACTTTTCACCAAACAGCGCCTGCACATGTGCTCAGCGTGATAGGTGGTGAGCCCGTCGCCACTACATGCACCATATTGAATGTATTTGCAGTCTTTAGTCCGTTAGTCGCCTGTTACGACACCCAAGGGAAGAGAGAGGGTGGTAGTATTCTTTCACCGCTACGCGACACGGTTGTTGATGGTTAACACGGTTGTTGATGGTTAACACGGTTGTTGATGGTTAACACGGTTGTTGATGGTTAACACGGTTGTTGATGGTTAACACGGTTGTTGATGGTTAACACGGTTGTTGATGGTTAACACGGTTGTTGATGGTTAACACGGTTGTTGATGGTTAACACGGTTGTTGATGGTTAACACGGTTGTTGATGGTTAACACAGTTTTTAATAAATACTTGAAATTAAACTGAACTGAACAGTTCAAGAAATGTTTTAAACCGAAGGAATTTCTATTGTCATGGAGAGAGACGTTAAAAAGGTGTAGTGTTAAACAAAAGGGAATTGTTCTGCGCGAACTACTACTATAGTGCTCTATCAGTGTTCACGGCATGCCTTTAATCTACATTATTTATTAGTTCTTAAGACTTATTAATGCTTGGCAGTGGGTGACCAAATTGAAGTGTGTCGAACTGTGATTAGTGCTACGTGTGTTTAACATTGCGTTAGACATGCGACATTGTTCTAATCATCAACACAAATCTATCACAATATTAAAAAGACGAAGAATATTAGTTTATTTCAAATAATTACTTTTAACTTAACTACCCGTGTGAAAAAGTAAGACATTGCGAGTTCAAGAAATGTTGTTAACCCAAGGAATTTCTATTGTCATGGAGAGAGACATCAAAAGGTGTAGTGTAGTGTTAAAAATAAAAAAGAGAATTGTTGAGAGCGAGTCGCGGCCGCTGCGCCACTGCCGTATACCTTTGTAATTAATTTCCCAGGTGTCCTGTAAACAGCTGCGGAGAATACTGTTCCGAGTTTATTGTTCCTGGATTTCTTGGATGACGAATTTTACTGTTAAAAGTGTGTACTATATTTACTTACAGGAATATTGTGGTTGTTGCTTACTTAACACTGATACATAAGAACTTATTATACTAATAGTATAATCTTCTTTAATTCCTATAAAAACAACATACAGTATGTAAATGAACGAAAGGCAAACCTTAAAACCGGTGGATGTTAAAAACGGGTATAAAACGGGCTTAAAGTTCTGATAACTGATGTCAAACTTGCATCACAGGACGTTATTAAACTCGTTAGCCGACTGATATGAAAGAAGTTGAGTTGTAAAATTATAAACAAATGAAGTAATTGGATTAAATCAAAAAGTGGTTCATTGTATTATACCCGTTTTTAACATCCACCGGTTTTAAGGTTTGCCTTTCGTTCATTTACATACTGTATTTGGTTAAAAAGGGTCTTCGTCTAACCTGAAAAATCAAAATACTAGATCACGGACGCAATTAAAATACAAATAATAAAAATTAAAATAAAAAAAATTATGCAACGGTAATAAAAATAAAAATATTGATGTCGCCCTAGCTTCTAAAAAGTAAACCCTCATTGGAGCTGCCTACACTGAGATTGGGTCATAACCCACCACAATCTTCCCATGTTCTGTGTCCATGTGTTAAAAACCTTAAAAAAAGTCAAAAGACAAATTATTTATTCATAAAAAACCTTTACAGGCACTTATTGACGTTAATACTAATAAAAAAACAGTTAACTAACTTGTAGTTAAGACTTAACAGCTAATCTAACTAACTAATCCAATCTGCCTTCCTAACTGATCTACCAATAGTTCGGATTTCGGGAGAGCCTTCGACTGAGAAGAAGCTGGCAAGAAACTCAGGAGGCCTTTCTTTTCTCTGCCTCTAAGTAACAAAAGCCTGTGATCACCAGTGAGAGGTTTAAAGGCTGATGACGATAATGATAACAATAATGATGAATTAGGTATACCTCCTCATTACGTTAAAATGTATGAGAATGAATTAAATGACAGTAAATTATTTAAAAGTACCTATTTGTCAATTTCCCTCAAAAAAGTTGTCTTTTATAACCTACGTACGGTTATAAAAGACATTTTTTTTAACGAATTAAGTACAGGATGAAATGTTTACTAGAAAAAAACAACCAGTCTCAGGTGTGGTGTGGTCATTGTGAATACAAAAATTTAAATAGTAAAGAAATTAGGTACAAGCTATATATACAGTAAATGTTGTTATGAATTTTAGTATCTACTACTTGTAATTATTGGTATTATGTAATGTAACACAAAACCGGACGAAGAAATAGTCCTTTTCGAGTTTCTTGCGGCTTCTTCTCGGTACATGAAATCCATCGGAAATTCAAGAAGCCATGGAGTGGATTTTAGTGAAAATAATGTTTTGTGTAAAGTTTATTAAATAATGAACGAATCTGTTACATTTTTACAAACATACATATAATCACGACTATTATCCCCGAAGGGTTAGTCAGAGACTAGGCAATAAGGACCGCAAAAGCAGTCCTCTGACATAGTCCATTTTTCACCAAATAGCGACTGCACAGTGCTCAGCGTGAAAGTGGTGAACCCATCGCCGCTCTGTGCAGTTGGATGTATGTGCAGTCTTTATTCCGTTAGTCGCCTTTTACCACACCCAAGGGAAGGAGGAGGTGGTAGTATTCTTTCACAGATACGCGACAAGGTTATACAATTTACAAAAAAAAAGATTCTACCAAAACCCGAAAACCTTCGGCTTTTAGTTAAAGTTATGTAATTAATTGTTAGCCGTAAACTTTAGACAGTTGTCATTCGAAAGTAAAGTTTTTGAAATGCATGCAATTATCATTCCTCTAATTTCGCACACATAATACCTACTAGTTCTAATGCGTTCATAGTGCCATAATAAAACTTTTTAGCTTCTCTTTTGTTTTTATATTTTATTGTAATATATGAATGTTTCGCACATATAATAAGACCTAGGTACTTGTTCTAATGCCTTCATAGTAAAACCCTAGTAGTAGTAATAAAGCCCTAGTAAAACTTTTTAGATTATCTTTTGTTTTTATATTTTCTAGTTATAAATAAATGTTTTATTATTCTTAATTGTATGATTTTTTTAAAGACATATTGTTTTGTAAATGTCGTTACTTATATAAAGCTGTAGTTTCTTGCGCCCGTTCTTCTCCACAGCAATAAGACGTCCTGAATGGGTGTTACATACCCACCAATATAGAGAAAGTAAAAAATCTGTTAAAGCGATTCAAAAATACTCACATTAAGTTTACTTGAATAAAGAGATTATGATTCGATTTGAAAGTTAAAGCAAAATCGGAACCCATCCAAAAAGCTAAATTTTATGTTAACACTGTATCCAAAGATTAAATAATTGTTCTAAAGTTACTGACAAAAATACTACAGGATGTTTGTGAGTGCTAAAAAGTAAGTACCTACGGCCACGCCCGCTAGTATCTAGCTTACTACCATCTGCCGTGATGACTTATAACAGTTTTTTTGTAAATGGTACTGTGTTAATCCAAAATTACAGATGCGTAGCTTTATACAATACTGTAAATTTCGATAAAATATAATTTAATTATCTGTCTTATTCTAAATCTAACAAATAATAAGTTTGAAAATTACTATAATTTTAGCATTTTTAAGCGTGGTATACTCGATCGAGCGCGTGGCGACCGAATGGATTTGGTTCGTCCGGGCGTAGGTAGCGCATGACTGAATGAAATAAGTAACGGAAGTCTGCCAAGAGTGATAACAGAATCGAAAATCAAACATTGCAATTTCATCGCTAATTATATTACGTTAGATCATCTTATCTATGTAACGCAAGCACTTAACGAGTCAATTAATACCGACGCACTTGGAAACTTGTAAATTATCAAAGTTGCCTTGAGCGCAATTAGATATGAACTACCATCCGTCTGAGTTTAATAAAATTAAACCGATACACCACTTCAGCTGAGATAAATATGCTAGGTACCATGATCTCAATTGCCATTCAACGGAGTACTTTTATTGAACTGCCTTACGCTTGCGTTAGAATGCCGTAAACAGTTCGGTGTAAAAGCGTATTAAATTGGATATAAAATTAGTAACTTTTGACTTTTTAATTTAAATGTTGTCAATATTTTTTATATATTTTAGCTTTATTTTAACGCTTAAATATAGGTATGCGGAAGGTGCATGGTTCGATTCCCGCCTAAGGTTGTCATCTTATTTTAGTGTTTAAAAATTTTACTTAATTATTGTCGTTTATTTTCTAGACGCTTATTAGACGCTGAATAAATGAACCAAATATTTATCTAAAATAATCTATGGACGCAAGTACTTTGACCAGCTTTGTCTGTTCAATAAAAGTTTAATAATAGTTATTTTAACCTTTTTTAGCTTTATTAGGCAAAATAAATTAAATCAAGTCATGTTAGCAATAATAATGTAATACTTACGAGCTATAACTGAAATAGACTATATTATTTTTTAAACTACTCTGCCATTAAGTAGTGACACGATTAATTGTGTGTTACTAATACCTACTATTACAATTTTTCTTCCAAAGTTCGTACTAAGCTCACACTTAAAAGATATGAATCAAAGCAACTTACTGATAATACTCAAATGATTTGCAAATCACGATCTTAGATAAGGGTCCTATCTACTCGCATTGAACCCATCAAACGTTAACGATAGCTGAATGTCGAGCGATGCAGTATTTAACTCCTCTTCACTGTTTTCTGAGAAATCCTTTATACCTCTGCACTGCAGGATATTTAAGCCTTAATTGGCAGCTTCTGTGAGGCAAGGCTGTGAAAGCCGTAGGTAAAGATAACAAAGCGTAATCAAATTCACAGTTCCTACTATTTTTCACATAAATGTGTTTATTTTATACATGGTCCCATAACAGATTATACAGATGAAAGACGTCCACTGCTGGACAAAGGCTTCCCCAACACAACGACCGGTCATGTGCTGCTCCAGAAGCCACTCGCGACCTTCATCAGATCGTCAGTCGACGAGTTTCAAAGCTTACGATTATGGCTTTGAGCAAAGATTTGCTTTGCTCAAAGCTATAGCCGCATTACCAAAGATTATATTCACAAACTTTCGATCATTACGATAATTGAAGTCACAAACCATTGAAACAGTAGTGCTTTCAGTCAGGACTTGATGTATCAATTCGACTCTAGTAACAAGGCCACGATTAATAATTTAGACTGCGACAGTTCAAATAATGTTGCCTGCAGATGGTAAGTTTCAATATAGTATTAATTATTACAGATTGTACGTACCGTACCGATATTGGTACGTGATAGGAATTGGTAGAGAGCTCGTTGATTCGATCAATTTGTTATTTCAGTTATATTCGTGATGTCTGCTGCATGGTTAATTTACTGAGCCTTAATTTTTAATTCAATTATGATATTTAATATTTGAAATTTCACTGATAATTTTGGAGAGTGGATTTCAACTGAAATCCTCTGCCATACGGGCAGGTGAGTTATCAACAGCTATGACGCTATAGTGGCTCTGTCCGACCTGGGCCCTTATTCTGTAACGATTCCTTGTTTCAAAACCACGTTAGTTCCATAAAAAGTTACGATATCTTCCCAAAAACGTATGCGTTTGACGTTTGTGCGCGGTAAGGTTTAGGTGTAGAATCTATAGATTGCGATACAGAATCAGGGCCCTGTGCACTTTTCGACCAACACTATCGTTGAGTTCCCTGATTGTGAAAATTTTTTCAACACTTTGCGAATCGTAATTTGTTTGCAACAAAATATGTGTAAAATTTTAATAAAGAAACCAATGACTAAGATATTTAAAAACATACTATTGTATAATATTAATTTAGAGTTGTTGTAGTTTTTATAATATAAAATTCGTGTTTTTCGACCAGAAGTGCTTTACAAGGCTTAATGCTTTCAAAAGCGAGAAAAAAAATCAAGAGAAAATGCAGTTGGTTGGGCTGCCATACGAATTTATAAACAGAAATCACTAAGTTAAAAATAAAAATTTTAAGTCAAAGTCAAAATATATTTATTCAATAAACTCAATTAATTAGTACTTTGAATCGTCCAAATCTTTAACCTACCACCCATTTAGGACGTCATTTTTTAACCGTGGCAAAGAACGGGCACAGAAGCAACGACATTTACAAAAAAAAAGAAGAATATGTCGTTAACAGGTCATAAAATACAAAATATGTATATGTAATAAAAAAATAATAATTATGCAATACATAACTACAATACAATGTAAGTATCAATTATTTATAGACAATTAGAAATAGCTGTTGGAGTAATTGGAGCATTTCAGATCCAAGCTCTGTTTTGTCTTCTGTGTAATCTGACACTTTATAATAAGCTTTAACTATCTAACTTTTTAAATAACCCCAAGGCATTTCATGTATCATCATCATCATCATCAACTGCTAATATTGCTCCTACTCTCACTGCTGGTCAAAAGCTGGTCACTGGTCACTGCTGGTCAAATGAAAAACAGCACATGAAAAAAAACACCGTGGATCAACTGCTAGACGTGCCTTCAGAATCACGGCACAATTTATTTATACAAAATGTTGAATAATAAAAAAATCATATCATTCTAATTCTCCAACTCATAATTATACAGTTCAAAAAAGTAACCCGGCCAGATTATCCTTTCTTTAGCCGTAATAAATCCTCAAATTGTAGAAAAGTAAGTAAAAGAAAAAGATGTGAAAGAAAAAGTTTCTTTGAAAATAAGTACGCAACTTAAGCATTAGTAAGGAAATTATCGTCGAGTGGGGGTGTCATTTGAAAGTTTCGTGAGAAACAGCGGATGACGGCCTGGAGTTTTTAATATAAGAGCTTTCGAGGAAATGAACGCGCCTACACAGACAGACAGAGCCTGAAGAGAATTTTCAACAAAACACCGAAATATCTCACCAAAGTCATTCTATTCGTTGAAGAATATTACAATGGCAGCACATTGTAAATAGTAGGTCTGTGCGTGATATAAATTTGCCAAATTACTTTTGTATTTTTCTTGCAAAAGTCCATCTTTGATAGGAAGAGGGAATATGCCATAATTCTGACGCTGTAATCTTTTACAGAATGAACAAAAAAATGTAGATTAAATTTACTAGTAGGTTCTTCACTGTTTTCTTAAAAGCTTAAATTGTAGCCTCATTGAACGGAAATCTTGAAGGCCATTTTTTACAATTCGCAAGCATAGTGCGGTCTTAAACAAGTCTAAGTAATTAGCCTAAATAGTAAATACTATCCCAATGCTAGAAATTGGGTATGCCCAGGCCGGGAACTGAACCCAAGACCTCGACATGTCTATGCTCTGTCACTCGACCACTGCAACGTTACAAACATAACAGACCTTACCTTAGTTACTTTAGGTTCTGAGTATCACTTCCTTCTAATTCCATTTACTAAGATATCTTAAACAATACAGTTCTAACATACATCGATAATGTGTAGGTGTGTGTATAAGTAACTGAATCCTCACCGTTACGTAACCAAATCTCGGCAGCTTACTGCTCCTTGTGTCAATTACCTGGTCGACTAGCCGTAAGTCTAGGTCTTGCTAATAGACACCGCAACGGACACCACTCAGGCCGCCCCACGATACTGCCTCGTAAGCAAATGACATAGTGTGTAACGGTCTCTGATCAACTTTCTAACATGAATTACAAGATTTAATATTGATCAATAGATGGCGTTGTAGCGGTTGTGTCACTTACTTAACATAAGTCTTTTGCATCTAGGCTAAGTTTATACAGCAATAAATTATCTTATCTTATCTTATCTTACTTTCTGGATGACGGTGGTGAGAATTTTGTTAGAGTCTAAATACACCGCTCCATATTATTGATACTCGTATTTTATACCATTCATAAAAAACATACATAGGGTAAACAGTATAATGATTGGCACTATAAGCCGATTTTTACTAGCATGTGACTATTTCTCATAAACAAACAATTTTTTTTATATTTGTAGCGGTTATTTTGTGTACTAGTAAAACCGATAAAAAAGCCGGTGTATTTACTTTACAAACTTAAAATAACGTTTAACATGCTTTTAATAGGTAAACTGATTGAATAAATAGAAACTTGCATGTAAACTCACCTAAAAATCCCCCTTTTTGCTTCGAAATCTAGCTACCAAACCTACACTTTTCATTAAATTTTAACAGACTCGTCCTAACACATTTTCAAAACTGCCGCCAATAAAAGATGGTTGACGTTTGACACATAATTCATTCTACCAATTATAAAAAAAAAAACATTTATTTCAGACAATGATGTCCATAAATTCGTTACTAACAATTAAAACTTAAAACTATGTTAGTAATTATGCTATTGTTAATACCATCTTAAAGCTATGTTAGTAATTATGCTATTGTTAGTACCTATGTAATTATGTATGTTGCTACAGCTTAATAAACAAAAATATTCTTATTATACGGGATAATTTAGTAAACTGCCAATCATTAGGGGGGGGGGGGGGGGGGGCAACATTAGTACTGTTTACCCCTACATACAATCACGACTATAGTCCCCGAAGGGTTAGCCACAGACTAGGCAATGAGGACAGTAAAAGCAGTCCTCTGCCATAGCCCACTTTTCACCAAATAGCGAGCGACTGCACATGTGCTCAGCGTGACAGGTAGTGAGCCCATCGCCGTTCTATGCTATTGGATATATGAGCAGTCTTTAGTCCGATAGTTGCTTTTGAGTGCCTAAGGGAAGAAAGGGGTGGTAGTATTCTTTTACCGCTTCGCGACACGGTTAATTATTAATAATTATAATAGTAATTAACTAGTCCATATTAATAAAAATCAATTGCTGAAATGTTTACACGCGCATCACTTCAAAACGGCTGCACCTATTTGGCTGACTCTTCTTGTTTTCGTTCGTAATTTTCAGGACAAGGTTTATATAAGGTGACTGCTAGAAACCGCAAAAAACTTCTAGGGCTGGTCAGGTCAAGTGTTTCAAACATGACAAAAATGACAAAAAAGAAATTCGTGTTTTTTTTTAAATTTTTAATTAAATAATTCATTTTGTATATTTTAATTAGATGGTCTTTGAGTATCTAATTTATTTTAAACCAATAACATAAGAAAAATAAAATTAAAAACAATTAAAAATAACGATTATTTACAACGAACGGCTGGCCGGCCGACTGTTGACCCGTAAGCGTTGTCAGCTGGGCGATAAGTACCTACGTTAGTCTGCAATCACGAGACCCCATTTATTTTCCTTTAATTGAAATGTGCGTAAGTATAAGGTGCAGTTAAGTCCAACGCCACTTTTTAACAGTAATTATGGTAAGTGTTATGATGTATGAACGTAATTTCAATTCAATCCTAGTAAATATCTATCACACCACACATTATGAGAAGTTACAATTATCTTTCCTTACAAATGAAAGATCATGGGTAGTTGGGTAGTTATCTAATATCGCGTCCGCACGCTAAGCACTTGCCGCTAACTCCAAACCAAATGACCAGATGACCTTTCATGTCCTCGACAACTAAACAGCCTAAAGCATTGTGATAAGTTACCTATGTTATGTTGTTGTTATTCAAGCGGTTATTTTACTATTCAGTCTTACTTATTTATTTACACTAAATTAAGTCAAACTAATGTCTCGCATGAAAGGCAACGTTAATACCTAAAAAGCTGCGTAATTAATAGGTGTCGGTAGGTACTTACTTACATGGTGTTAGAAGCATTCCAGTTTATTACATCAGCGAACAGGAAAGGTGATACGCTTCCCATCACACCTCACAGGCTTTGGACTGTCAAACTAACGTAATATTACATAAAAATTAAACCTTCGCCAAAATAACGTAAATAAAATAAAATTTATTAAAGGACGAACTAAAATAACTCTTGTGATCGGCACATTATTATTACACTTATTTAACGTGTTTAAAAGAACACCACCTGTTCTACTTACAAGTCTAATACGACTTAACACCCATTTGTTACACAAAACATTAATTTGTTACTGAACTGATTACTTTATTCACGGTAGCCTATTCATAATAATACTAATCCTTTACTAATTAACTCATACTAGTTATTAGTTTAATCACCCACACACAAATGCACCTCACATACACTCCAAAACTTTCCCGAGGAAACTGCACACACCTGCTGCGCTGCGCTGCGCAAGAGACTCAAGTGAGTTCAGTGACTCGACTCAGCACAGCAGTGCCACAGTGCGATTCTCTAAGTTAAAGCCGTAACGTTGGTACACCGCCTGCCGCAGCGATAAGAATTTACTCTGTCTCTTTCATATTCATAGAATTGGAAAGAGACAGCAGATCGTCTACGTGTCGCTCGCTTGCGCATCTTGCATCTTTGATTTTATTCGGCAGTCAACATAAGCATTCTGTCTGGTGCATTCGCGTCGCGTGTGCGTAAAAATGCCTAAAGCACGCCGAATTAGTGTAATAATAATTATGTGCCGATCACAAAAGTTGTTCTAGTTTATCCTTTAATAAATTTTAATTTATTTACGAAATTTTAGCACAGGTTTTTACTTTTATTTAATCATTATTACATTAGTTTGACAGTGAGAAGCTTATCACCTTTCCTGTGCGCTAATGTAATAAACTGGAATGCTTTATAACACCACGTAAGTACCTGCCTACCTATCAATTACGCAGCAGTTTAGGTATCAACGTTGCCTTTAATGCGATACATTAGTTTAACTTAATTTAGTGTAAGTAGGCAAGACTGAATAGTGAAATAACGCTTGACTAACAATAACACAAAATAGGTAATAGGTACATACTTATTTTAGTTTAGTTGTCGTAGACATGAAAGGTCATCGTTCGGTCGTTGGTCGTACCTTAGATAACTACGTACATTTGATCTTTCATTTGTAAGGAAAGGTAGCTGTACCTATCTTCTCATAATGTGTGATAGATTTTTTTTTGTAAGACGTAGGGTAGGATTGAGTTGAATTTACGCTCATACATAACACTTATCATATTTACAGTTAAAATGTGGCCATAACTTGATGCAATCGATAGTCGTTGGACTTAACTGCACCTTATACCTACGCACATTTCAATTAAAGGAAAATAAATGGGGTCTCATGATTGCAGACTAACGTAAAACGTAGGTACTTAACGCCCAGCTGACGACGCGGACGTGTCAACCGACGGCCTCCCGGCAGTTCGTTGAACTTCGTTGCCCGCGCGTTGTAAATAATCGTTATTTTTAATTGCTTTTCATTTTATTTTTCTTTTGTTATTGCTTTAAAATAAATAAGATACTCAAAGACAATCTAATTAAAATTTACAGAATGAATTATTTAATAAAAAATTAAAAAAACACAAATTTCATTTTTGTCATTTTTGTCATGTTTAAAACACTTGACCTGACCAGCCCTAGAAGTTTTTTGCGGTTTCTAGCAGTCACCTTATATAAAATATTTTTTTTGGAAATTGGACACTGGGTTATTCACGCGGAATTAATCGCGGGCAAGCACAGCCACTAAGTAAATAATAAAATACAGTAGCTGTTTCTTTTAAAATTGAAAAGCGACGAAACAAAAATAGTTAAGTACAAAATGCCTAAGTTGTGGCAAAATGCAAAAAACTGTTAGTTGTATACCATACTAATGAATAATTTTACTTTATAATAGGAAAAATAGTACAAAATAAAGCATTGTAAGTGAAGCTCTTCAAAAAAAAAATTTGCCATTTAAATATAGTATATCTAGATTTTTTGAAATGCAGTTAACCAATTTTGATACAACAAAATCGTACTTAACTAATTTTGATCTAACAATTAGCACTTAACTAGTTGCTTACCTTCAACCTCTTGTGCTCTGCCTGGCTTCCACCTTATACGCAACGATCGCACTGGCTCCAGGGGTGGCAGGGTTGCTATATACCTACGTGCTCATATTCCCTACTCCGTAATTAGCACCTCGGCACAACCACCTCCTACTAACGCCGGCGAGCATTTATTGGTTGAAGTATTTCTTGCTCACAATAAAACCCTTCTTTACTCGTCAATTTTTTCACGTCATTTGAAAAACTACTCGATGACGTAATTCCTTCCTACAGCCATTCAATTATCATGGGTGACTTCAACACCTGCCTTCTTAAGAACGATTCTCGTACTTCTTCGCTTCAATCAGTTATCAGTTCTAGCAACTTAAATATTCTCCCTCTTACTGCCACCCATCATTTCCCAAACTCGACTCCATCTCTTCTAGACTTATTAATAGTGTCATCTCCCCAGCATGTTGCGAAGCACGGTCAATGCCTAGCCGACGCTTTTTCGTACCATGATCTTTTATGTTTGTCATATAAAGTTCGTCCTCCTAAAGCTTAACCCAAAGTCATTCTTCAGCGCAATTTTAGTGGTATGGATCAACATGCGTTCCGTGATGACGCTTGTAAAATCGATTGGACTTCTATTTTTGTCGCTCAGTCTGTTAATGAACAAGTTGCTGTATTTAACTCCCTTGTAACAACACTGTATGACAAACATGCGCCATTTCGAGCTGTTAAGATAAAGCATCAACCAGCGCCATGGCTGACAGACGACATAAAAGCGTTAATGAACAAAAAAGTGGCAGCGAAAAGCCGCTTTAAACTTTGACCTACTGACCACAACAGGGAAAGGTATGTCAAGGCTCGTAATCGCTGCAATAGGGCGTGTAGGGATGCGCTACGCCGTTACATCCATAATTCAGTCGAAAATACAGATCAATCTAAAGCTTGGAAATTCGTCAAGTCGCTTGGAATTGGAAAATTAAAACAAAACTCTATTTCACCCCATATTAATATTGACTCACTAAATCTCCATTTCTCTTTATCATGTATCAATGATGCTGATAAAACGACTACATTAGACAAATTGTCTTCTGTATCAATCCTTGATCTTTCTCCCTTTGCATTTGACCAATTATCGGATGTGATGTTAAAAAGAGCTTGCTGTCAATTACTTCCAATGCGGTAGGTGAGGACGGTATTAGTAGTAATATATTAGTACCGATCCTTGATGTCATCCTCCCAGTCCTCACTTTTATTTTTAACAACTCCATCTCTAATGCTGTATGCATCCTCATGGAAAGACGCTCAAATAATTCCTTTGCCTAAGAAAAATAATCCTAAATCATTTGCTGAATACCGAACTATTTCCATTCTCCATTTCCTATCCAAAGTCCTCGAGCGTCTT
This sequence comes from Scoparia ambigualis, assembly GCA_963921215.1. Classification (NCBI taxonomy): domain Eukaryota; kingdom Metazoa; phylum Arthropoda; class Insecta; order Lepidoptera; family Crambidae; genus Scoparia; species Scoparia ambigualis. The sequence goes on from OY992508.1 coordinate 31,293,012, forward strand.
GTCCACAATCAAATCAGCAGGTTCCTTTCCCATCATAATCTTCTAAACCCACTCCAATCCGGCTTTCGCCCTGGCCACAGCACTGTGATTACTTTAGTCAAAATCACTGACGACATCCGCCTTGGCATGGAAAACGGTCACTTAACTTTGCTAACTTTGCTGGACTTCAGCAATGCCTTCAACACAGTCGACTTTGACATACTGTTATCTTTGATGCGCTCATTTAACATATCTCCAACGGTAATTGAGTGGTTTCACAGCTACCTGTACGTACGCAGGCAGCGGGTTCGCCTTGGAGAGAAATTCTCTGCGTGGTGTGACTCCGACGGCTGGTGTCACGCAGGGTGGCGTTTTATCTCCTCTCCTCTTTGCTATATTTATCTCTTCTATATCTCAAAACCTTTCTTCTTCCTACCACCTATATGCAGACGATTTACAAATTTATTGCCAGGCACAACTTGGTAATCTCGCCGAAGCTATAGAAACTACCAACGTCAATCTAAAACAAATTGTTAATTGGAGCCGAGCCTACGGACTTAAAGTCAACCCAAGCAAAACGCAGGCCATTATGGTCGGCAGCTCCAGGTTGCTTTCTAAAATAAACTGGGAAACCCTCCCTAAGGTTACATTTGATGGAGTGGACATCCTTTTCAGAAAATCAGTCACTAACTTGGGCGTTATTATTGATAGTTGCTTGAGTTGGGGGCCGCAACTGCAAGCTGTCAGTCGCAAGTTTTACGTATAGGAATTAACCAGTTTTGTTATAACAAAATCGTTTATAACCATTTTTGTTTCGTCAGTCGGATTTTCAGGTATTTTTGTATTGAAAATAACTGATTTTGTTTAGACTTTAATCAGCATCGGATCAGCATCGGGTAGGATTTAAAAAATTCAATTTAATTTTTTAAAAACCCTTTAAAAAATTGTAGCCTTAACATGTATCATGTCATTTTCTTTTCTTGAGTAGTTAACTATTTTTGTTCCGTTGATCTAGCTGTGGAAGTAGTATTATTATTGGAGACGGCTTACTAAGATTACTATGACTATACTTATTTTGGATCTAACCTGTTTTTCGTCTTCACTGCATAACCTTACTCCAAATATTTTTTATCATTGTAGTTTTTTTATAAACCTACCAAGTTTCATCAAATTTAGAAATAAACATTTAATTTTTAATAACATTTTTGATACTTATTTTTAAAGAAGTCAAGGAAAATATTCATCAAGGTATGTAAATTATGCAATTATTCATCAAAGGCCACAAATGTTTTTTTCAGGCATCGCTTCAGAACGACTGCGCTTTTACGCAGATCGAAAGCTAACTAGATTTGTTTTTTGTTAAATTCTTGCTGTGTGTTGCTTCTTTTGTTTTGTGTGAGCTCCTTCTTACAAATACGAAATGTATAACCGGAATCGCGCAATGCCTTCTTAAGAGCCTCCGCTGCTCCAAGCTCGATCGTTATCACTATTATCGTTATATCATAACAAACGCTTCCCGGACGTACAAGACAAGACGTTCAAATAAATAAAAGCAACGTGCAAGCAGTCGATTTCCGACTCTCCCCGTTTCCGTAACTTGGATGATGAAACTACATTTTCTCTGCCTCAGAACTGTGGATTTGTTGTAAGCGCATTGGCTCACAGTGCTAAAATAAACTCAAGTGTGCGCCTTTTGGTTTAGTTACAAGCAAAATATTGCTAAATTTGGCTTTATTTGCACCAAATTTTTTGAAATTATCCCATAAACTAATTGTCCCACACATTAGAAGATACACTGACCAAGTGATTTTTTTTCATAAAATCTCTCATAAAAGCTGTTTTTTAAGCAGCAATTTTTGATAATCTTCTTAATTAATGCTCTCTAAAAAACAATCTACCATATTCAAATATAATTTTGTTAATTCATATAACGTTCATGCGAAAAATAAAAAAAAACTGCAAAAATAAAAAATAAATATGATTTAAGTATTTATTTTGTTCAAATAAGAAAATACCTCGCATCATTGAATTGATTTGGTACCGGGACCTTCGAATTCCCTGTGTATTCCGAAACCGAAACCCGGGGTAGGTATCGAAAAATCCGGAAACACTTTGCCCGACCAGGGAATTGAACCCGGGACCTCCGGATATCGAGCCGAGCGCGTCTCGGCCACCGAAGTTATTATTACAAATACATTATTATTACAATTACTAATAAAATTGGCCGGCCAATGATTCCAATCCGAACCATCAAAAAAAATTTGACAATTTG